>JAWWMP010000167.1:3377528-3401645 GCA_035047865.1 Dendrocincla tyrannina
GGGGCTCTCAGGTCTCCCTGGAGCCTTCTCTTCTCCAGGTGAGCCCCCCCAGCTCTCCCAGCCTGGCTCCAGAGCAGGGGGACTCCAGCCCCTGGAGCCTCTTCATGGACTCCTGGAGCTGCCCCAGCAGCTCCACATCCTTCTTACATTGGTTTCAAGAGCAGTGCTTCCTCTTGTCTGTGCTCCTGAGAAGAGGCTTTTGCACGTTTTGGGGTGGAAAACGTGTGTGGTGTTTGTGGTGTGACTGGTGTCGAGGGCAGGAATGTGAGTGTGAGCACAGTAAATGCCAGCCAGAACAGATGTGTTGAATGCCAGGGGAAAGGTGTTTGGCCGTGGCTTGGTTCAGCTGCTCTCTGTATGCTGCAGCATAGTATATTTATGTTGTAAAAACTGTTTAGAAGAGGAGAAACTGTGCCTACCCCTGGATCCCTGGAAGTGTCCAAGGCCAGGTTGGACGGGGCTTGGAGCACCCTGGGCTGGTGGGAGGTGTCCCTGCCATGGCAGGGAGTGTCACAATGAGATGAGGTCCCTTCCAACCCAAACCATTCTGGGATTCTTTGCCTTTTGAGGCCAAAGCCACTTAGACTTGGCTTTAGTGGGAGCAGGATGAAGTTCTTTGAGGTTCTTGTTCAAGTTAGTGCTTGGTACTGTAGCCAAAGACAGGTAATTCAGGTGTTTGTAGGAAAGTGCCCATGGAAGAGATCTTATGAGTTGGGATTGCAGTGAATGCTGAATTTTTGTGTGCTGGGAAGCAGAGTTTGAATGGTCCTGGTGGAAGGGCCAGGCTGTTACTTTTCATGCTTACATGGAACTGATGCTTGAATATCCTTTAGGAACAAATTGGGCTGGAGGTTGGGGTTATGAAAACAAGGTCTAAGAGGCCAGTGCCTGAAAATAGGGACTGGGAGTGTTTTTTTATCACACTTTGATCAGTGGCAAAGTACAGTTAGATTTTTATCTGAGGTACACCAAACCCAGCCCATGCCTGTGGTGGAATTGCTGTCTGTTCCCTCTTTTTTGGGATGAGCATAAGGGAAGGGGGCACATAAAGGTACTCCCCCAGTAAACACTGAGCCCTTTGGGATTAATGCTCTGACTTCCTGGTCATGTTTTGAACCCAGGGGAACTGGTGGCACTTGCAGTTGAAGTCACAAGAGGAGGATGAGTGCTGGAATGTGGGGATTGCACAGCTCCCCTGCGTGTGAAGCACCGACACAGGATGTTGGGAATACAACACCCTGTGGCCCTCACAAATAGCTCCTTATCGCTTCTCCTGTGCTCTTCCCTTTGTCCTTGGAATGGAGGAAGTGGATATTTGAAGCCCTGTTCGGCAGTAGTAATTCACATCTTGCTTATTAATGAGGGCTTGCTTATTAATAAGGTATGTCAGGGCTGTTTAACCTGCGAGTATTGACTTCCAGTTACACAGGGGAGAAAAGGAGAGCTGCAGGCAGGGATTAATCAATAACTGGCTGGTGTTTCATCTCGACAGTCTTTGAGTGGCATGTGCTACCTGGGTGTGAGAGAGACAGGAGGTGTGGGCGAGGTGGCTGGGACAGCAAACATCCTGCTGAGGTGCCCCAGGAAGCTGAATTTCTGTGCTTTGTGACTCTGGTGACTGCAAACACATGCTCAGGATGTGGAGACTTGGTTTATCTTTGCCAGGAAAGAGCCCCCTCCACACCCAGGAGCCCCGGTGTTGACCTCTGGCACGAAGCATCATCCTGTGTGAATTCCTGCTTTGGTTTTTGGCTGGGTTTATTTCTGGGCTTTGTCTTTTTAAAGTGTGCTAATTTTGGTGCTACTGGAAGGTGTTGTTTCCTTTCAGATCTTCCAGAGGAGTAAGAAATTCCTTTGGAGAGCAAGAGACAGCCTCAGCAAAGCCATGCTTAAACCAAGCAAGGGTGTTTTCCTGGAAGGCCCTTGTTGGCTCCTTGGATGGCAGCAGCAGCTGGCATCTGTCATTCCATGCCATGTTCCCGGGAATGTCAAAGCTGGGTCTGTCAAAGGCTTTTAAGAAGCCAGAGCACCTGATTTGTGCCAAACTGCTGGTGGGCAAACCCAGCAGCCTCCTAGCAAGGTGTGGGGCAAATAACAAAGGAATTAACTCTTTTGATGGAAAAATCAGTGGGACAACGGTCTGGGTCCCGTTCTAGTATCTCTGGTGAGGAAAGAATGTTGCCTGCCTGTAATCAGGGGACTTTGGGTTGAAATGTTGGGTTTGGTAGAAATATACCCAAATTGGTGTTCTGAGGCAGTGACTTCTTTAACCAGAGGACTTTAACACACCTGGGTGGTGACACTTCTCAGAGGATAAAAGAAGTGGACCAGAGAGCAGGAGTGGCACTTGCCAAGCTGGGAGTGCTGTGGCTGGATGTGGGATGCAGTCACTTGGGAATAAGATCCTGCCCTGTGGAAAAATGTCCTTTTACTGGAGTTGGGTGAGTTTTGATGTTCTGTTTTTCTCATTTATGGAAAGCTTTGCTCTTCCAGGTTAGGATGTGGGATTAACCACTTGCTTTGAACTGGGGGTGTGACTGCTGTGCCCTGAGTGGAATTGAGCTGCAGTTCCAGTGGGTCCCTGTTTTCCTCTGCTCTGGCCTTTGGAGAAGTGCTGTTTGTTCACTCCACAGAGGCACCCTGAGAAAATCCTTGTGTTTCTCCAGGGATCACCCACAGGACATTCCCCACAGGTTGAATGGGGAAGAGCAGAAGGCTGGGCACACCCTGCAGCCCATCCTACCCACCTGCAAAGGTCAGGTGAGAACTCAAGTGGTGTGGAGCCAACACTCCCTTCTCCTGGTGACCTCCAGGGTGTGTGGGGATCCCAGTGCTCCTCCTGCCATCCTTGCCAGAGGGAGGGGGGGGGTGTTTGATGTCCCAGAGCAGCCCCGTGGCTGGGGGTCAGAGTACAACAACGTGTCCAAATCCAGCACCACATTCCTTCCTGAAGGAGGGGCCAGCTGGTTTGCTGCCAGGCTGCGTGATCACTCCTTTGCCAGGGGTTTGGGATACACCTTGGCTCTCGTACACGTGCTCCAGCCAGGGATGCTGAAACGGGAGGGATTGTGTTCAGGGAACCCAGTTCAACTCGCAAGCAGGCTGAGCTTTTTATAGGAAAAGAGAGAGGAGTGTGGTTTCCTCAGACCAGGCTCTGTGAGTCACACGGTCCATGACACAGCATTCCACCGGGGAATCTCAATTGCTGGAACTGATGAGCACATCAGCACTCTGGAATCTCCCCTCCTGTTGTTACCAAACACACCGAAACCCTTCACCTGGCACCGCTGGGAATGGTTGTGGTAATGCTTCAGGCATCTCAAACTCAGCTGTTGAATGGGGTTTAGTAGCTAGCAGAACCCCATTAAAGTCCATTTAATGGCGCTTTTTTATTTATTTTATTATTTATTTATTTATTGCATTTAAGAAGTTGTCATGGCTGTTACTGCTGTAATACAGATTAAATAATTAATATATATAATAATAGGCACGTTATATTTCAGTAGGAAAGGTGATAGATTGGGAGGGTCCACTGCACACTTTTAAAAATGTTTTTCCCCTGGTGGTTATTTTTGCATCTTTAATATGAAGGGTTTCATTGCCCATGGCAAAGGGGTTGGAATGACATGATGTTTAAGGTCCCTTCCAAGCCCAACCATTCTGGAATTTCTGGATCATAAAGCAGATGTGCTGAAAGGTCTCTAGCAAAGCTGTTCAAAACTTAAGGGTGTCCTCTGTACTGTGTTTCCTTTACCAAGGTGTTTCAGCTTCAGAAAAGGGGTTTAAAAACTCAGCTTGCAGCTGGAAAGGATAATAGTATTGAAGTAAATAATAGGCAATGGGATCTGTTTCCTTTACTTGAGCAGAAAGTCGCTTTGTGGTTAAGGGCAAATTTCTTCTCCCTGAAGAAAACTGCTTATATGTTTCAAATAATTTAAAGAAATTTGGCTTAGAGGGGGGACAGCAGGAGGGATTTGTGCCTGGGAAGGGTGGGCAGGCCTTGGCAGGGGCTGCCCAGGGAGGGGTGGAGTGCCCAGCCCTGGAGGGGCCCAAGGCAGGACTGGCCGTGGCACTCAGTGGGCACAGGGGGGCTCAGTGACCTTAAGAGGTCTTTTTCAATCTTAATGATTCTGGGATTTTGGGTGGTTTTTGCACTAAACTGCATCTGCTGATACCTAGTTGCTTTACTGATGGGTAGGGAAGAAAGGGGCTCAGTGTAACCTGACTTCTTTGTGATGTTTAGGCAGATTTAGGCTGTCCAGGCAAGGACAGCTTTTCCCCAGCAAGGCTTTTAGAGGGATGCTCTGCTGAATGGTAAGAAACATGAGTGCTGAAGCTTGGGAGGAGCTATTTCTCTTCAGTACCAGCAGTCATCCCCAAGCTGCTTGTGTCCTGGTCAGGAAAGGAGCAAACAAATCAACACTTGAGGACCATCCCTGTTCTTCAGGAGTTTTTGTGGTGGTTGCAGCACGGTGTGGGAAGGTGGGGGTGAAACAGAGCACCAGCCACTGAACTGAGAGCAGTACTCAGATATTCAGTCCTATAGAAAGAAAATGATGTCACCAGCTCGGACTGTCCTCTGGTTCAGCCCTTAGGCTAAATATGTCCTGGCTGGATTGTGGAGGGGGAAAAAAACAGCCCTTTTTGCACGTCCTGTGCAGGAATTCATTGTGTTTCTTTTGATTTGTTTAGGGCTTTGCAGGGTGTTGTGTTGTATCTGTCTGGACACATAGAGTATTCAAATGCATCGTGGTCGAAAAGATGTTCCCAGAGCTCGCTTTTAATTACCTGAAATACTTGTCAAACTGTCCTCTCTTCTCCCTTCTGGCCCCACCTGACTGTGGGAAAACAGGGCTGGCTTTGTTGTGTGCTTTGAGGTCACTGAACTCCTCACACAGTCCTGGATCAGGGGGGAAGGTATTGCTGAGATAAGCTCTGCTGGAGTAACAAAAGAGCATTTCTGTCAAATATGAGCACCTTCATTGTCAGAGGTGAGTTATTAGGCTGGTCTCTGTCCTCACCTTCTGCTGTCCCATGATGCGTGTGATGCCCCAAAGCACACTCTGCATAACGAGGAATCCTTCAATTCCTCGTGTAAAGACTCAACGGGAGGGTTTTACAGCACTGGTGCTGATAGAATTACATCTCAGAAAGCTTTAGGTAATGAGTAATTACCAGTTTTGTCCCAGAATCCCTCCTGGAAAGCAGGGTGAGGTCAGGCAGATGCATCTGTTGAGTGTTGCAGAGCTCAATTACTAAAAGACTGCAGGAAAAAAAGGCACAGGCAGCTCTCGCTGGTGGCTCATCCTCACTCCCTGTCTCTCCTTGG
Source organism: Dendrocincla tyrannina (assembly GCA_035047865.1). Taxonomy (NCBI): domain Eukaryota; kingdom Metazoa; phylum Chordata; class Aves; order Passeriformes; family Dendrocolaptidae; genus Dendrocincla; species Dendrocincla tyrannina. The sequence continues at coordinate 3,382,858 of JAWWMP010000167.1, forward strand.
ATTTTAAATGGAATGTGCTTGACCGTGGGCCATTTTTAGGCTTCTGGACTTCATGCAGGGAGCTGAGGGTGAACATATCTTTGCACTGGATACTCGACCTTCTCCCTGTGTTAGGAACAAGCACTGTTAAAAAATCACCGAGCCAGCTACCCCTTAAAAACACTTGTTTTCTGCGTGACAAGACGAGCGTGGAAGGGTTTCTGTGCGTGGCTTCTGAAAATACCTTTTCCACCCTGTGTTTCTTGGCCGTGGCTCTGCAGATTCCTCGGTGTTCCTGGCAACAGGCTCCTCTCTTGGGATGGAGTTCAGAAAACCTGCTGCTGCTGCTGTTTGTTAATGCTGGGGCCTATTTTTTATTTTTTTCCCCCCATGATTCCATCTGTGGGGTGGAAGCAGGCTCTGACCTCACTGCTGGACAGGATCTGTGTAGCACACAGTGGCCAGCGGGCTCCGTGAGCTCCTTGTTCTCATGTAAGCTGCTGGAAAACACCCTGCTCAGCCCATCAGTCTTTCCAGCTTGTGACTCAGCTGTGGTTTTGTCCTCAATTACACGAAGTCCCCGCTGTCCCAAGGCCAGCAGGCATCCCCTGCTCCCGCCCAGACTCCTCTGGGATGCTTGGCACTGCTGCATGTGTGTGCAGGAGGGGCTGGCTCCCTCCCTCTGCTTCCAGTGCCGGCTGTGTGTTTTGGGATAGGGGCTGGCTGCCTGCCTTCAGGGGCTGGGGGCAGCAGTGGGACCACAGAACACTCCGAGTTGGAAGGATCATTAAAGTCCAACTCTCAAAAACTTTGCTTGTGGGATTTGTTGTTTTGCGTTGTTTTGATGTGGCGAAATACGACTTGTTTTAATTTTTTTTTTTGGTGGAGTTGTGTGGTATTCTCTTAGGGTAGGACTTTAACATCTGGTTTTTATCTATATCGGGGAAGTGAATCCTTCCTCCCTTTCCCGTGCCCTGGTGAGGCTTTCCAAGGTCCTGCCGACCCGAGGCGTTGCTGACACGCGGATAGACCTGAATTTACAGGCTTGGCTCTCTCCCCGTGTTCGGGGTGGTGTTTGCTGGGAGCTGTTGTGGCCGTGCTGGCGCTCCCAGCCTCCCCTTCCTCCTCCTCCTCCTCCTGGCCTCCTGCTGCTGACGCAGGGGAGGAGATGGCCGAGGAGGGAGCGGTGGGTGAGCGCTGGCTCCGTCGCCTCCACGCTCCGCTCACCTCTCCCGCTTTCCCTTCGCAGGCGAGCGGTGGGAAGAGCAGCCCAGGCACAGGGCAGGCTGGAAGGCAGCTGTGGATGTGAAGGAGGTTGAGCTCCGTGGGATCCCGGGCTCTTGGAGCTGCTCTGCGAGGAAAATCAGAGGCCTCTCCGCTTGTCCCACGTCTGGCTGGCAGCTGGGAAGAGGAAAAGTTGGCTGCTGGTATCTGCATTTCCATGAGTGAGTAGCTCTCTGGGTGATCCTGTTCTCATTAAGAGGTGTGTTTGGCTGCTGCTGGAGGGCCAGGGGCTGTGTTTGGGGAGCAGGAGGACTTGGATGTCACAGCTTTGGGGGAGTTGGGTCTTTTTGGTTGGGTGCTGGGGTTGTTTTTTTTAAGGTGACACTTGAGCTTGTGGTTTGTCACTTGTTTGCTGCTTGGTTTTTGTCTTAGTTTGTAGTTTAACTTGGGATTTTTTTTTAGCTGGTTGGGTGAGCACTCCTGCCTTGTGTCCCCTGGAATTGTGTCCAGAGTCTGGCAGTGGGTGTTTGTGGAACAGTGAGAGCAAGGAGGGGTTTGAGTCTTTCTCTGAGGTTTTATAGCAGCTGTGCCAAGGCAGTGCCACGTGAGTGTGGCACCCGCTGCCCAAAAACCTGACTGCTTTGGTTGTAGAGGAGGGTGGCCCTGGGTGTGGAGAAGAGCACAGTGAGTCACTGGGAAACCACAGAAATCCTCTTAGGGAGCTGCAGGTGCTGCAGCAAGAGGAACAGCACTTTATCCCTGAGCTGTGCCTTGGATACCCAGCAGGCTCTTCCCATGGGCTGTGATCCTATTTGTGTGTTTCGGGCACAGCTGCCTTTCCTTCTCATCCTAAACCTCTTTGGAACACAATGCTTTAATCTGGAAGCTTTCTAATAGATTTATAGTGATGAGTCAATTTTTTTTTTACTTGGCTGCTGGGGAAGAAACTGAACAAACTGCTTGCAGTGGCTCATTTGTGTGTTTTTATACATATATGTGTGCACACACATTAATACACACAGAAGAGCTACTCCAGGCATTGGTTGTCAGTCTGTGTGTGTCTGTATAAAAAGTGGGTTTTTTAAAAGCAGGATGGGGTAAGCAAGCTTAGAGAAGTATGAATTGCTTCCTGCTCTGCCTCCTTCATTTGGTTATGAAGACAAAGGCAGGAAAGCAAACCAAAACAAACCCAGGCATATCAAAACTAGTCTGCTTACAGCACTGTCAGGTAAATCATTAACCTGCAGGCCCAGTGCTTGGAAAAGCTGCTAAAGAGGTTTCTTGCCCCTGAAACTCCTGTTTTCCAGGAGGTAAGAAGTGAAATTACTTGCAGATCCTGGTTTCGTGTGTGGGTGTTTGCTGCTGCTGTGGTTTCTGTGCTGGTTAATAAAGTGGTGTTGTCCAATGGATTAATGATGGGAGAGGACCTGCTCCCTGTGCTTTGTCCTAAAAGAGCAGCTCCAGCCAAGGCAGAGGGGAAACTCAGCCTTTACTTACTGTGAGTACCATAACTCATTAATGAAACTTCATTTTAAATGGGTTGACGGCTAATGGGCTTTGTTTCCCTGGGTCCTGTGATCTGGTTTCGTTTGAGCCCTGGAGATTTGCTGTGGGTCTTGCTGTGCTCAGTGCCACCCCAGCCTTCTGTTTTGGCTGACTTCTGTTTCTGTAGGCATGTAAGAGAGGGGTTTCCCTGTGGTATTTGATACTTAGAGTCTGGACAGTCCTGGCTGCATTTGCTTTACGCTTTGATCAATCATGTTTGCCACGAGTTCACTTTGTGCAAGTTACTTGACCTATAGAAAATATGCAGCACGTGGAGAGCAGCCAAAGCAGCTTCATTTGGGATGTTTGCAGCCATTGCCTGAACAAAAGATAAAGGGCTCAAGAAGGGCTTAAGCTGTTCTAGGTGCCCACATTCAGAGCATGACTCAAAACCTCCCGCTCACCACAAAGCTCCCTGAACCAGCACTGCAATTGTGCCTTGCCCTCCCTGAGCTGTGCCCATTTAGGTGCCAGGCTCTCATCCTGGCTGTCCTATGCCAAAGGTCTGCCTGGTCCTGCAAGGCCGTTTTCAGGCATCCCCTGATGGTCCTGGTGAGACTTGGAGGGCAGATCTCAGCAGGCTGGAGCTCTCTGTAAAGAAAGCCCCAGTGCTGCTGGGTGCTGTTCTGCCATGGCTCAGTGCCCTGCACAGCCTGTGCTCCCTGTGCCCGCCTTGCCAGCCGCCTGTGAAAGCTCCAAACTGCTCTTGCAGCTCAGCAAAGTGCCCTTTTTGCTTGGTTAACTTTACAGCCTGGTTGCACATTAGCTTTTTAAAGCTGTCCTACCACGTGAGGAGAGAACTCAGGCTTTGCCCTGCGTCTGGGTTACACCTGACGCCAAGTGCCTGAGGGAGGAGATGCCCAAACCTGGAGGAGGTGAATCCAGACCTTTCCCCAGGAGGTGTGAGTCTGTGGAAGGAGGTCTCTGAGCTGGGGACAGCCCAGCAAGTGCAGCTTCAGAGGGTAAACTCTGGCATGCAGGAGGCAGGGTGCTCCCTCCCAGTCCATCTGGAATCTTTGCTTAAGCCTCTCTCCTTAGGGACAATAGATGCCAATTGGCATCCCGGCCAGTTCAAACGAGCCAGGAGGGGGTGGCAGTCCTTGGGGCAACCAGGTTGCCACGCTCTGTGTTCAGTAAGAGCTGTTGTGGGCACAGGGAGAAGGCAGGCAGCTGCCTTGGGAGCACCCCTGGCCTGGGCATGACTTTTGGCCAGGCAAAGCAGCCTGGTGGGGCACTGTGTCTCCAGCTGTCTGCATGGCAAAGGAGGAGGGAGGGGGGCCGTGGCTCCGGTTAAAAATAGAAAGGCAGCTTAGGAAATTCGAGGTACGATTTCAACACACTCACAACTCGCTGCTGCCACCGAAAGGGGAAGGGCTCGCTCCTCTGGCTGTGCCTGCACAGCCGGCAGAATCCCAGGGAAAACGCGGGAGAGGAGAGTGGGAAAACAAGGCAGGACGGAGGGGATGGCCCCGGGAAACTCTGCTGGGACAGGTGAGTCCAGGTGGGCAGGGGCTGCTGCACCTTCCCATCGTGAGGCCGGGTTTGGAGTCACAGCTGGGCTCTAAGGAGATTTACTTTGCTGCTTGAGTTGTTCGTGTTCGTATTTTACGGGGAGAGTTTCATTTGGGAAAAGCCCCCAAAAAGGACTGGGGGTGTAGTTTCATGTACTAGATGTGAATGCCCTCCTGGGCTGTAATATTACACTCTGCTAGGAGGCTTGGTTTTGCAAGAAGTGTGTGAAGTGTCAGGAGAAAGGGAGTCAACAGACAAGCCAAGGGTAAATAAATATCTTGTGCTTTGGAAGCCACGAGCTTTTTGAGCGTTGGCTTTAGGAAGTGGTCATTGTGCAGTGTTTTGTCAGCAGCTCCTCAGTGTTTATCACTATTCCTTGTGGTTGTTACTGCTCCTTGTAACTTTTGATATATTTTCTGTTGCTTTCCCTAAAACAAGGGCAAAATCCAATTAGGAAAGCCATTCTTTTCTTTGCTGAAAAGTTTCTTTCCTGCTGCCTTTTGTTTTGTTTTTGGTGTTGGGCATTTGAGTTTATTTGCTTTCTCTTTTTTCTTTTAACTCTTTGTGAGCCTTGAGAAGGGTGTGAGTTCTGGTGCTCCTTGGTTCTGCCCTTGTTATTTTAGCACTCCCAGCCACACATCAATAGCCAGTGATCCATCCTGGTCACTGTTCAGAAAGGAATATCCAGGGGGATTCCAGATATCCTGGATATCCATTCTAGATGGATCCTCAATGTAACTAAGGAATAGGTGTAATATTTAGTTCAGAAAACCTGTAACACAGCACTTTTCCTGGGCAATTAACCTGAGGACAAACAGCATTTACTCTTTTCAAGGGGCTGTGGATACAAGCTGTAAATAAAAGCCTACCCAGACCTCAGTGGAATTCAGTAGCAGGTCAGGTTTTTCCTTTATCTGGAATTGTTCTGTCTTTTAAAAGAGATTGTAAGAACTGAAGTTACTCTTTCAGCCTCTGGACAGGAATCCTGAAGACAAGCAGGTGGTTTTGTTCAGTGAAGTTTCAAATGCTTCAGCATTACCCTGAATTACTGGGCTGCTTTTCATAACCAGGAGGGGAAATTCGTTGGTCCCAGTGATATCTATAACACTGTTTCCTTGTATATTTATGAGATCACTTGAACATTCAGGCATATCTTTCACCAGGAAGAATATGGACATGTACTTTTTAAAACCAAGAAGCTGAATCCATTTAACTCCAACTCATTTGTACAGGAGAAGCTGATGCTTTGGGACTGTTGGTTTATTAAGCATCGAGGATGAGAGGGATTCAGTAGGAAGACAGCCAGCTGCTGAGTTTGGGTGCAACTTGGATTTCAGTTTCTTAGACTTCCCAGAATTCTGGGTCTCTTCCTTATTAATTCTAACCCGTTTGGTGTTTTGAAATTTTCTCCTTTAATCTCAGCCACCTGCTTTGCTTTGGGGACATTGGTTTGTCTATTCTAAACTAGTCACACCCCACCTAAATCCTGGCATTGTTCAACTCTCTGCAACGTGTTTGGATGTTGTACTTGGGCTAAAGCAACAAAGAACAACCCCAGGGACCAGCACAGGCTGGGGGGGACCTGCTGGAGAAGGACCTGGGGGTCCTGGTGGGCAACCAGCTGTGAGCCCGGGGGCAAGGAGGGCAGTGGGACCCCGGGGGGCACCAGGAGGGGCACTGTTGGCAGGTCAGGAGGGGCTCCTGCCCCTGTGGGCAGCCCTGGCAGGCACATCTGCAGGGCTGTGCCCAGCTCGGGCTCCTCAGCACAGCAGGGCCAGGGAGCTCCTGCAGCGGGGCCAGCGCAGGCTGCGCAGATGGCCAAGGGATGGAGCAGCTCTGGGAGCAGCAAAGGCTGAGGGAGCTGGGGCTGTTCAGCCTCCAGAGCACCCCCGGAGAGGGCACCTGCCCAGGGCTGGCAGTGCCTGCAGGGAGGGGGCAGAGCAGGGACCAGGCTCTGCTCGGGGGGCCCAGCCCTGGCACAGGAGGGACAATGGGCAGGAACTGATGCCCAGCAAGTGCCACCTGCACAGCAGGAAGAACTTCTGGGCTGGGCAGTGCCCCAGCCCTGAGCAGAGAGCAGAGAGGGGCTGGAGTCTCCTCCCTGGGGACATCCCAGAGCTGGGTGGGCACAGTGCTGTGCCATGTGCTCTGGGATGGCCCTGCTGGCACCAGGTGCCCCACTGTGGTCCCTTCCAGCCTGACCATTCTGTGGCAAACACACCTACCCCAGCACTGAGCACAGAGAGAATGGTGTGACTGAGAATGAAAGGAGCTGGCACTGCCCAAAAGAGCAGGCTCTTGTGGGCAGACACCAACAGTCCAGCACTTGGATAATTTGGGATATCCTCAATGCTTTACCCCTGCAGGGACATTGGCAGGTTACTCAGCAGGACACACAGGTATCCCTACAATTTGGAATACAAATATGCAGGGAATTTGCTTTCAGCTGTAAATCACTGTGCATGAAGTCTTGAGTTCGTTTTGCTTCCATTAACATGTGAAGATGGCACTGCTGATGGTGGGGACTGAACCTTTCCCCTGTTCCCATTAAACTAGCTTGTATATTCCAGGTTTTTATTTCTATTTTTAATGAGCAGAATGGCTATGCTTGCCAGAAGCTTCTCAGTGTACTTGCTAATGAGAGAATGATAATAGATTTGGGATCGTTTTTAGAAATCTTTGGATTGAATGTGTTTATTTTTGAGTGACTTGCCCCCCTGTCTATACTAACAATACTTTTACAAAAGCCTTTATAATTTGTAAGTGGTCTAAGGAGCCAAATTGTTTCCTGTTGCTGTGAAATTTTATTGCTGTAATATTTATTCTACCGAGTTTTCTGCATAACCATGTGGTCGAGAAGTGTGCCGTGAAGGCCCATAAAATGAAGCAAACACCTCTGAGGTTTTGGTTTCTGATCTCCACAGTTATCATCCTGATCTTGCATAATTTAAAATAATTATTTTTATGAACAGGTAGAAGTTATGAATGCATACACTCACATCTCCTAGCAGAGACCTTCTCATGCCCCCCTAGTAGTGCATTTACAAGGTCATGGGTGTAGTGTGAGTGTCCAGGTGATGCAAAGCCTGGGGGCTTGCAGTGCCCGGGGGAGGTGCAGCCATCACTGCACAAAGTTGTGTCTCTGTTTGAGACATACTTTTATATTGATTTCTTTGGTTAAAACACAAACCTCTGTTGTATGCAAGCTGGAGGGAATTTCAGCCCAGCGTTTGGATTGCTTCCAGAGGAGCAAACCATAAGCAAACAGGTTTTTTAAAGAATCCAGATTCAATTCCGTTGTTGTTTTCCAGTGGGAGATTCAGGAAGGTTAGGGTTGTCTCAGCTGCTGTCCTTGATCTGCTCGTAGGGGATTCTTTAATTCTGCCTGGGTGGTTGGTTTGGTTCAGTCGAGGCCTCTCTGCCTGGGCCAGGGGGTTGGTGGCTCACCCTGAGCAGGTTTGGGGGTGTGAGCAGCCCACTGGGATGGTGCACCACTGCAGTCACTCCTCATGGTGCCTCTAATGGTCCCCTCCTCTGCCAGCTGGCAGTATTGGTGCATCTTCCCAGTGGGGAGATCCAACCTCTCATCCATGTCTTACTCTTTGTGCTTGGGAGGTGGCAATTTCTCAAGGTGTTTGAAAGCTGGACTTCGATTTAATCTGTTTGAAAAGCCCTGGGGTGCAAGTAAGAAATCAGTGCTAAGGCTGTGTGGTAAGAGAGGAACGACCTCCTGCCAAATGGATCCAGCCAGTGGGAAGAGTCCAGTGTAACCTGTTCTCGCTGGAAAGGGTCAAAGTCCCACTGGCAGTGCATTCCCCCTCAGAGAAAGGAGAACCCCCTCTGAGGATGTGGCCCTGGGCATCTTCACTGACTGATGAAGGCAAAACACATTTCTACTCAATCAGCCCGAGGCTGTTTTCATCCAAAGCCATTACTGCAAGGCTCTTTCTTCTTCATTGCCACCCTTTTGGAGCTCAGTTTTTGAATCATGGTATCATAGAATCATAAGGTTGGAAAGGACTTCCAAGATCATCAAGTCCAACCTTCAATCAATACCACCATGCCCATGATTTATTATTACTGTTCTTTCTTGTTTGCACCTGCCTTTTATTTTCACATTGCATTTCACTTTCTTGCTGTGCCTCAGCATTTCCTTCTCCAGCAAGGAGAAGTCCTCATGGAGAGCACCATCACCCAGAGGACAGATTCCTCCAGTACAACAGTGCCGGCCTTGTCTTGACATATAATGGATGTGAGAAAATTTTTTTAGTTTCATTCTATTCTGAGCATAAATAATGTCGTCCCAATTTTTCATTCTTATAGACTCTCCCTCTGTGATGCTGCAGCAACTCAGCTGGAGTATGAAGAAGGCTCAGAAGTCCATGTAAGTGGGTATTTTCACAAATGTGAGTTGCAAAAGCAGTTGTCAGCTCTCTATCCCTTTTTAAATCTGAGAGAACAGGTATAACAGGGAACACTGATGGAAAAAGGATGAGATGGTCACAGGGGCAGGAAAAAATAAAAAAAAAAATCACAAACGAGGTTAAAAAATGCAGCAGGTAAAAGTAAATTGTCAGCGCCTGACTTCGTGGGAGCAGTGGCAATTTGTAACAGTGGTGAGTCACCCAGGAGTCTGGAAAGAACGAGAAGGAATTGCTGACTCCTGGTGTTGGGCTCTGTGGTTTTGGGGGGTGTTGCTGCAGCAAGGACCAGTGGCTCCCTGGAACTGGAGCAGCTCCCAGGCCCCCAGCCCAGCAGCTCCAGTCCATGGGGCCTTTGAGCATGAACACTCAGAGCCCTGGCATCACCTTGCAGCACACGAATTGTCAAGCAATGTTTTGTTGCTTTCTCCTTCCCAGTTTGTGGATCTAATCTGCATTCCAAAGAGGAGCAGGGCATTAAGGGAGGTGTGCACAGCTCTGCCGTGCTAATTGCAGAGCCCTGTGTGAGAACTGCACAAGGTTTACAAAGCTGGGAGAAGTTACCAAAGCACAGCTGGAATGAGGCAATCGGTGCCTGGTGCTGTATTGATTAATACTTTGTATGCGAGATAAGACAAGTTACTGTGTCTGCTGAAATGCTTTTATCTGCTGTGCCTAATTCAAGTTTTATCCTCGATGTTACATATTCCATCAGTAATGAGTTCATTGTGTATAATAAAGTTATTACGGTGTGATTTTGGTTCTGCGTCCTGTACGTGTGTGAAAACCAAAGAGGAATTATCCAAGAGACTGGCTGGTTTGATATCAAGCTGATATTAAATTGCACACTAATGTTATGGTGTTGCAGCTGTGCAAACGCGGAGCTTCCCTCAGTTCTGTCCCTTTTTCTTGGCTCAATGAGGCTTTCCATGGAGGAGGGGAAAGGCTCGTTTGCCCAGGAACGCTGTGGAAGGCAAAGGCCCTGCTGCACATTTTAGCTTAGGTGCAGGGAAGAGATTTCTGTTGGGAAAAAAGCAAATCCCAAGGGAAGAGCACTGCTGTAAGAGCTGTCAGTGCAATCTGCCGGAGAGCCTGGGATTCAGGCTTGGAAAAATCCCATTGAAGTAATCCATTAATCCATAGAATTACCTGGAAGCTTTTCAATGTAAGGGAGTAATTAGATGAAATCCCAATTTTTTTTTTTTCATTTTTATTTAACATTTATTGCTCTTGCTGGTGCTTTATTTTCTTTTATCCACTGCCCTCTACAGGTCTCGGGGATGGAGTTAGACTGAGGGAAATGAGGTTGCAGCAGTGGCTGGCTCTGGCTTTAAAATAACTGCAGAGCTGCTCCTGGAGCTGTTTTGCACACTCTCTGGAAAGGGAAAAAATATTTATGGTGGCAGAAATTCAAGCTTTAATACCGTGATTGGCAATTCCAGCTTTTATGAGTACAAAAGCAATGACAGAACATTCCTTTCAAAGAGCGTGCCTGCTTTATTGCAGGTGATAGGAATTATGGCACAAAGTTATCAGTGCATCAAATGTTTGGCTGTTCATCCCCTTTTAGTAAATTTGTGTTAAAAATCATTTTCAGGGAGAGTTCACCCTTATAGATGAACTGTGGATGCTTCTGAACCTGCAAGTCTCGCTCAAAGAACTGAGGAGTTCCAGGGTCCTTAGAGGTTTGTGTCTCCTCACTGGGCTCTGGGGGCCCTCAGCAGGCATTTCCCTCTCCCAGAGAGTGGGAACAAGTGTTTCTTCCCTGGCTTTTCCTTATGTTTAAAGAACATGAAGTGTAACTGCAGCACGTCCACTCGCAGGGATATTTGGGAATCACTCTCCTCTATCTGGCTGCTGCTTTCCTGAAGTGATTTGCATCTTAATAGCTTTGATACTGCTATCAAAGACTTTTTTGGGGAAGGACAGAAATGCAGCGGCGTATTTGATTATGTGAACCTCATTTCTTGGAGAGACCGGGCTGAAAATAGAAATGTTGTCTTGAAAATATGGCAGGGCTTCAGTTCAAGCCTTGCTGCGCCCCTGGTGCTTGGCATCGCTCTGAGAAATTAATAGAAATTCATGTTTAGCTCTTTTGCCCTTTATTCCCTGGCAGTTGCCACGTGCATCACTCAGCAGAGCTGCCTGCAATCCCAATGCTTATCCAATTAGGGAAATGGCAGCATGTCTGGGCTTTGTGTTTTAGAGAGCAGAACGGCTCCATGCTGCTCCCAGTGTTTGGAAGACATTGTGGTTTGTCTTTGAAATGGAGCAAATTAAAGTTGGCTGGAACACAGGGGCTGCTCCTGGGCCAACAACCAGCGAGGGACCCTCTGTGGGATGGTTTGGATGGATTGAAGCGTGTTGGAGGTTGGAACATCCGTGCTGGGGATCCGACATCTACCCAATGTGCACAAGAGCTTTCATGCAGCCTGTAGCCTGCTCCCTGAAGTGGCTGGCCCTCAGCAGCTGGAACAGCCATGCTGTTCCTGGATTCCATCATTTTATCCTGCAGGGATGCAGTTTTTGGGCTCCCAGGCCCCTCTGCACGGTGTGCTGAGACGTGGGGACAGCGAGGACGGTCACTTCAGAAGTGCACGTCTGACCTGAACTGCAGCCCTCTTACACAGACACCCATGATGGATCAGTATCTCTGTCCTCAGCAGGAGAATAAGATTTATCATGGATCTCTGAGGCAGTAATTGTGCAGCCTCTGTAGATTTATACATGATACTTATCTCCGTGATTTGTCTCTCCCGTGTACATCCATAAATTTATTTTCAAGATACAGTTATAGATAGTTTTAAAGGCTCTGTGGTTTGGGCTTTAGTTGAATTGTGTCTCAGCACTGGGCCATTCCCCCACAAAGTCAACCTGTTCCTAAATTATACTCCCTAAAGGAGAGAGGTCTTGTTGGTTCTTGCAGTTGTGCAGTGACACAAGTGAAGGCTGGCTCTGCTCACCAGGACACTCAGAATCAGTCAGCTGGTTTTGAAACTTAGTTGGGGATGGTGGAGATGAAAAATAAGTTTCCACAGATCTGCAGCTTTGCGTTTTTCTTAATTTTCCAGCTGATTGGGGATTTAGGGTATCACAGAAGAATTTGTCTGGTATCAAAGACTTGAAGCACAAATAAACCACTGCAAGTTGTCACCTAAAGCAAAATGTTTTATAATTCATGAGGTCTGTGAGATTTAAACAGGAAGGAGCAAGGAAACATTGGCCACCTTACAGGAGCTTGTGGGCACAGAAAACAGTGAAAGGAAACGCCCAGGGGGAATTAATCCAAATAAGTACAGGTAATAGGAGTAGGAAAAAGGTTATATGGGTACTTTTACAATGCAAGCAGATCCAGGAGAGAGGTCTGTGCTCACGAGGTGGAGACCCTTTGGGAGAATGGGCAAAGAATTTTCCTTCCCTGGACGTCAGGAGGAATTTGTGCCTGGAAAGGGTGGTCAGGCCTTGGCAGGGGCTGCCCAGGGAGGGTTGGAGTGCCCAGCCCTGGAGGGGCCCAAGGCAGGACTGGCCGTGGCACTCAATGACAAGGTGGGCATCGGGCACAGGGTGGGCACTATGGGCTGGCAGGGCTTTTCCAGCCTCGGGGATCCTGGGATTCTCTGACTCCTTTCTTCAGTGTCTTCCCATACACCAGGTCTTCTTCTCAGCAGCTGTTGCTGGAAGCTCTCAACTGGTAGATTGTTCTCTCGGCTTCTCAGCTGCTCCTCTGCCTGACCCTGAGCACTGGCAGGGCCAGGGATGATCAGCTCCCAAATTCTGGTAGTCCTTTTCATTGCCTCCAGCCCCTTTTGCACACCTGGGCTTGCCTCTGTCAGTGAGGAACGCGCTGCCTTCACCCACGCGATGACCATCCCAATATTTGGTGAGAAATGTCTGGGGGTTTTTATTGTTTCACAAATGGAGCCAAGTTTTCTGAGGGCAGGTGTTGGGAGGTGGATAACCTACCAGAAACCCATCAGCTTTAAGCCAGAGCAGGACAAAGTGGCTGGCATCTGTTATTTGCTGGGTGTTTGAGTTTTGGATAAGAACTGATTTTTGCAGGTCTGATTTTGCTGTGATTTTCCCCAGATAACCATGTCAAGATATGTATCCCACAAATATGTTGCTCTTAACAGTAATTATACCTGCAGGTGGCTTTACTACACAGCTCCCTCTCTGCATGCCTTCGTGTGATGGCAGGGTAGTACAAATCCTGATGTTCTCCTTGAATGATACAACAGAGGTAGATTAAAGGCAGTTCCTCTTCTCTGATCACTCAGCTCATGAAGTTCCTCTGCCCTCACATGGGGACTGACAATGCAGGTGCCTACAAAAGAAAAGGGCATTGCTCCCTACCTTGACAGGCACTAGCAGATCCTTTGGGATGGTGTGTAGTACCCACATATTCATTTATCAGCCTCTTGACATACATTCTTATGTTACTTATGAAGGAAAGTGCCATAATTATATATATATGTATGTGTTTATGCATTGAAATAAAATGCATCAAAGAAATACAGTTCTCCTTAATTCCCAGCCTCTTGGAACTGAGATTCCTTCCTGAGTCTCTGTGTAGGATGAAACAGAGTGCTGCTCAGCTCCAGCAGTGCCTTGCTAACATGACCATCGATCTGTAAGTTTGGTTGGGTTTCTAATTGCTGCTAAGGCCATAATTAATACAGAAATATGGCATTTGCCACATCTCAGTTGAGGTTATTCGGGCTGGGTGGCAGAGAATCTGGAGGCAGGGTGAGGACTGGTGTCCCTGGCACAGGCAGGAACAGCAGAGGCAGGATTAGGTGGTAAATGTTGGGCTGTGTGGGTACAGCAGGGACCAGAACCTTGGCTTGGGGTCCCATTGATTCTCAGCAGTTGCACAGTCAAAAATAAAAAAGCTGCCAGTGCTGGAGCTGAAATATAACAGGATTATGGCAGAATCACCTCTTTCTCTTTCATTACCATTTTAATGGTCTGCTTTTCTATCAGTTCTCTGTGATTGCTGGTTAAAAATGCTCCTGGATTGTTTGCCTTGATGGAGACCAAGATAATCCTCGGGTTACTCCAAGGACTCGGCTATCTGGAGAAATTCCTCAGAGCTGAACCTCAGCTGAATTTATTTGTCTCGAATCAAAGAGAGTTTTATTTTTTTCTCTAAATGGGAGCAGAATTCCTGCCAGGGTGATTGTCTCACAAGTCAGCTCTTCTGCTCTCTGGTTTAGTCTCTCCTTCCTGTGGCTCTGATGAAGGCAGCAGCTCCCTGATGTCCCTTCCCACTTCAGAGCCCTGGCTGTGATTGCCAAAGAAATAGTCAACTCTGCACTTGCAGCTTTGGTAACTTTTATGGTTGTTAACAACTCAGAGATTCCTGAACTGGAATTATTTCCTGCAATTTGGGAATCCTGAAATGGTCTCTCCTCTGGGAGAAGATGCTTTCCCTGCTCTCAGTACCCCCAGCAGCAGCTGAAGGGCTCAAGATGCACCTGGCAGAGGATTGGTAAGAAAGCCCAGCATTGGAGTAGCTCAGTGCATCACTCCTGCACGCTTCCATGTGATGCTGGGCACAGTTTGGGGTTGCTGGTTTTTTCTTGGAAAGGCTTTCATTATTAATGCTGTAGGAATTAAGCTGAAATCCCTGCACTCCCAGGGCTCGTGCCAGCACGTTGGAGCATCCTCCCCTAAACTGCTGGAGACAGAGCAGCAGGTGATGGAGGTGCTTCGAGGGGATGTTCTGCAGAGCCTGGGAGGCTGTTTGCCCTCTCCATGCCCTGGGCCCAGGTGTCTCCAGAGCCCCAGGAGCTGCTGGACACTTTCACTCAGCCAGCCTCGCCACATCCCAGCACATCCCTCATGGTGGGCAGAGTTGCTTTCTCCACAGTGGCAGTGTCCTCATTGCCAAGGGGAGAGGTTCTGGATCCTGTGGAGCTCAGAAACAAGGCCTGCTGGATTTTGGGGACATCGTGGAGGGTCACGTGGCATCCATCGCTTGTTCCTGTTCCTGGTTCCAGCAGCAACTCTGAAGGGGCTGGACAAGGAATGGGGGACAATGGGCTGAAAATGTTGAAATCGCCTTGGATTGTAAAACCACATTAGTAATATCTCTAGGATGAAAATGTCACAGATGTTCCCAGATCCATAATTTACTCGGACAATTCATCCTGCAATCTGGTTTTTGTAGGTGCAGTGTTCAGGCCAGCCTCAAATGTGACAGGGTGCAGAAATCCCAGGCTGGGCTGAGTCTTCAGTGTTTTGGTGTGGGGCTGGATTTTTTTGTCACCCTTCAAAGTTATCCCATTAAATGGCTGTTAGGTGGAGCAGGAGGCTTAGAAGGGGTACAGCCACGTGCTGCTGTGTTTCAGGCTGTTGTCTTAGTAGTGTTAGGGTCTCCTGCACCAAGAAAAGCACCCGGGGTACCCAGTGGGAGCAGCAGGTTAGCCAGAGGTGGCAATGTAACTTTGTAAGTAAGATGTGGCAGAAATGGGTGTTCTCCAGTAATTGTTATTTTTAAAAAAAAAAAGAATTCTAGAAACATCATGGAGTATTCAGAGATTTGAGCGTGCAGTTTCAAGGTATAAATCAGATATATAATCATTTCCCTACGTGATGTGAAAAATATGAGCCTTTGTGGTCAACCATTACTTAAAGGCGTTGGGTGTTATTGAGAGGTGTCGTCAGTGCCCCACTCTTGGTGCTGGGAGTGCCCAGAGCTTAAGTCTTGGTGTAGCAAGAGGACTGGGATGGGAAGGCAAAATGTTTCTCAAGCTGGTCGTTAGACAGTGAAGGGTCACGCAGCTGAGGCCAGGGAAGAGAGGAGGACACATTGTCGGGATGAGAGGAGAAGAGTGAAGTGGAATTAAAGCTCCATCCAGGTGGAAAGGACAGGCGTGCCCCTCTGAAGCAGGACACGAGGGGTGCTGTGGCTGCAGAGCTCTGCAGGAACAGTGGCCTGAGGGGTGAAGCCCAGGCTGATGCACAGACACAGGGCCAGGGGGGCTGTTCCTTTTACTGCCACAGTGCCCAGAGCAGGGCTCACACAGCCATGGCAGCAGGGAAATCCAGGAGTGATGGAGCTGAGGGAGCTGCAGGAACCGGGACTGGCAGAGGGAGCAGTTGGAGACTGAGTTCATCCAAGGTCTTTATCAGCTGTTTCTGCCGAGCAAGATCCTCCACTCACCTCCCTGCCCAGACCTCACTCCCCTGCCAGCAGGGTCTCAGGGCTGTTGTTGCCCCAAAAATCTTTCCACAGAAGCCTCCAGGGGAGTTTGTTTTACTCTCCTGCTGCACTTCTTCAATATCAAGAACAATCTTTTACCCAACCTATGGTGTCTTTACATTTCCATCAAAGCCTGGAAGGATGAGAGCAGAATCCTCTTTGTGTTACTGGGAAACTGGGGAAGACTGGAAATCTTGCCCTGAGAGGGTTTGAGCTCCTGTCCATGGAAGTGTCCAAGGCCAGGTTGGACAGGGCTTGGAGTAACCTGGGCTGGTGGAAGGTGTCCCTACCCGTGGCTGGGGAATGAGATGATCTTTAGGGACCCTTCCAACCCAAACCATTCCCTGATCCCATGAAGAGAACATGTTCAGAGAATTAGATTAGCCAGAGGCTTTTCCTACCTCTGTGCTTGTCTAAACACACTTCCAGAGAGGAGTGGTGCTCAAATGCAAACAGCAGCATTTGCTGCAGGCTGTCCCAAATCAAGGGACAGAGATGTGAGAGTCAAGGACCAAGAGACATGTTTTCTAGGTCCTTTCCTGTGTGATTTGGCAGTTGAGATAAAAGATACTCCTTCACTGATTTTTTTTTCCTGTCTGAATTTTGGAATCTCAAGTTTAAGCAGAGAAGTAACAAGAGGTGGGGTTTTTTAAGGAGAAGCTTTAAAAACGAATGGGCTGAATTCAAAGCACTGGGGAGGTTTTAGCGCTTTCCATATTATTTATGTGCTGTTTATATGCTATTTGGAGTCCCTGCTCAGTGTGTATGAACAGGACAGACACTCCAGGTGTCTGAGCCAGGGGAGATGCTCTGAGGTATGAAAATGCTGAGGCAGCTTGTTTTCTCTGTCCCTTTTTACCACTGCTTGGTTTTCAGCTCTCCTCTGGGGGCCTGGCATATGCCCTTATGGCCACCCCAACTTCGACTTCTCCAGCAAAGTCAAAAGAATTTACATGTGAATATACTTGGGGGAGTCCTAAAGCATTCAGATTTTGCAGGCAGAAGCATCTGGAAGAAGCCCAAGAGCCATGGGCTTGGTCTGCCTTCGGAATGCCATCCAGTGGCAGCCTGGGAGTTTGCTTCTGGCTGGCAGGCTGTGAGGGGGCATAAAGGGCAGCAGCACGAGCAGGGGAGCTTGTTTGGCTGTTGGGGTTTATTGCTGGGTTTGTGTTGCTGGGTGGCTTTAGCTGGTTTAATTACCAGCATCAGCAAAGGCATGGGATAACAAGAGCATCCTTAGATGTTGACTAGGGAAGAGTGTGGGTCAGATCTTTTGATGTAACCAGGCAGTGACATTGCAAATACTCTATTGAGCACTAGAAGGAACTGTGCCCAGAGCAGGGGCAGGAGGTGGCACCAGGAATCCTGTCTGCCAACCCCGAGCAGGTGCCAGCTGTGTGAGCAGAGTGAGGCATTTAAATCACAGAATCATGGAATGGTTTGGGCAGGAAGGGACCTTAAAGCTCATCTCATCCCACCCCCTGCCATGGGCAGGGACACCTCCCACCAGCCCAGGGTGCTCCAAGTCCCGTCCAACCTGACCTTGGACACTCCCAGGGATCCAGGGGCAGCCACAGCTTCTCTGGGCAGCCTGTGCCAGGGCCTGCCCACCCTCCCAGGGGAGGATTCCTTTCATATATGTAACCTGAATTTCCCCTCTTTCAGTCTGAACCCATCAGTCCTTGTCCTATCACTACAGCTCCTGCTGAGAAATAAAATAATTAAACAAGCCAAATAGTTTATTTTCTGCATCAGCATTAATGACTTGGCCAAAAAGAAAAGAAAAGGAAAAAAGCTTGTAGTTCTACTAACAAATAACAAATACATTCAACAGAGTCCTCTGAGGGAAACTTCTGACTCCCTCAATTTAATAAAGGACTCAAAAAACTGACTGTGATTCTGGACTGCACAATTCACTGGCATGAGAATTTAATATGTATTCAGTCTATTCATTTTTGTACCTGTGAACCACAAAGTGTGTTGTTTGTGACAGATGTGAAAGAACCTCTGTATTTCTCCACTAGAGAACATTTGTCTCAGTAATCATTGCAAGGCAGTCAGTAGTTTTAGAGGGCGAGTTTCAATTTATTTATTTTTTTAGTTGCTTTTGCATTGTTATAGTTACTTTAAAAAGAGGGGGAAAAAAAACAGAACAAAAAAGAAAAGCTGAATGCAGCACAAACAGTTATGAGAAATGTAGCAAAATGCTTTGTGCCTGTGGAATATTTTTTCCAAACATTTTTTCTCAGGTTCCTGTCTCTGTACAATAAAATGTGGTTCAGGAACTGTATTGCTTATTATAATTCTTTTCTTGAAGCAGAATATTGGCTAAAACCTCCTTCTTCTCATGTTGCATCTTGAATTACAGAGCCATTGTTTTTCAGCCCAAGGAGCTTTAGGAAGTGGCAGTGAGATGAATTAGGTGATTACTAATGGATGGGGCAGTAGGAGCAACTGGACAGAGCCATGGGCTGGTTTCAGGTGCCAGCTCTGCCCACTGAGGGGACAACATTTCCCTGGATCTTGGTGTTTGCAGTTCCTGCAATGGCAGAGGTTTCTTTGCTTTTCTTTGGAAAACACTTCGGAAAGTGTTTCTTTGGAAAGGCAAAGCTTTGCTCATCAGAATTGCAGCATCCAGGGCAATAGAAATGGTGCTCACGGGGTGTGGCAGCTTGTGTGTCCAGGGGTTTAAACCTCATAATGGTGTTTGGGTGTAGTCCATGCTTATATATTCCCTTTCCCACTGGCACCTCTATTGTCCTCTTAGCAGGAAGGCCAGTATGGAAATTATTTAGGGCAGCCCTGGCAGAAGGAGCTGGGGGGGCTGGTGGGGCAGAGGCTGGACATGGCCCAGCCCAGAAACCCCCCGTGCCCTGGGCTGGTCCCACAGCGTGGGCAGC
>JAWWMP010000167.1:3426934-3438545 GCA_035047865.1 Dendrocincla tyrannina
CCTCTGGCACTGGGAACCCATTCCCTGTGTCCTGTCCCTCCATGCCTTGTCCCCAGTCCCTCTCCAGCTCTCCTGGACCCCTTTTAGGCACTGGGAGGGGCTCTCAGGTCTCCCTGGAGCCTTCTCTTGTCCAGATTGTCCATCTTCCCCACCTCCCTTCTGTGACAGTCAGGCCCCAGCAGTGCCAATACCAGAGGCTGCCTGGAGCTGTGTCCAGGTGAGTTGGGGGCATCTCCAAGGATATAAAGACCCCCCTCCAGCCTAAAAAAGGAACCAGTCCTTTGGGGCAGACTCATGGTTAGGTCACAGGCAGAGTAATGGGATCAGCAGTAAGTTTTATTCCCTCTGACTTCCAAGGACACATGGAAACATCCAAACCTGTTTTAAAGGTTTATTTCTAACTTGCAGAGGTACTTAAAGAAAGGGCTAAAGGCACATCTCAGCTCCAGGTGTCACTTCCCACCGGACAAGACTGAGGTCTTGGATGCAACTCTGAGCTGCCAGAGCAGGACAAGTCAGAGAGGGAAACACCATATTTTCCCATAACAATATTTTACATATTTTTTTCTTGTTAATCTTTAACCCAAAATAAAGCTCTGTCCAAGAAGGAAGAACAACATCCAAAAAGCAAACCCAAAGAGCTCTGCATACCCTGAAGAAATCCAACATCTCTACGTAGGCTCTTATCTTTGGAAAGCTGCCACAGCCAGCACTTTTTCCAACCAGGGCAGATCTGCACTTGGACCTGTGATGGGCTGTGCTTTCCTCATGCCGAGTTTCCTAAACTGACCTTTATCATGGAAACAACATTGTTTGCTTACACGCTCTGAGCACGTGAGCAGCAGAAATGCTGTGGAGCTTCAAGCTGCAGCATCTCCTTCAGGGGCTCAGTGAATGTAGGGTCTGGTGGAATAATGTGGGGTTTGTTTAAAAGATCTCTTGGGAAGGGTGAGCAAAGTGTTCTGGGAAACATGGGGTCAGTAATTTGGGTGCTCACCCTATCAGACCTCGTGACAGGGACTGATTGCTGCTCACAGGAGATATATTTTTGCTGTCTTAAGCAGATTGAAAGGTAGATCTCCACTTCCCACCCTTATTTCAGCTGCTGCCTGTTCTGAGGCTGGGATGGGGGACACAAACCCTCAGCAGCTCTCTGAGGGAGGAGCGTGTGCTCTGGGGGGGCTGTGCCCGCCACTGGCACTGTCCCACCTGTCCCTTTCTGCTTTCACAGTGCCCCCACCATGTGTGGAAAGAGGTCCAAGCGCTCCTTCTCCCGCCTGGAGGTGATCCTCATCGTCTGCCTGGTGCTGATGACAGTGTTGACAGTGGTGCTCCTCGTCTTGCACTTCCTCCCCAAACCCAGCAAGGGCAAGTTGAGCTGTTTCAGTCCCATCCTCACACCCTGCTCCAGGATGTGCAGCCAGTGCAGTCATTCAGATTGAAAAGACACAGGCAGGGATTCCCTGGGCCACTGCTGAGCCTTCATCACCATCTCTGTGCATGGGCCTTTTGCTCCTCCACAAGAGGGTACTGGCCTGGTGGTCAAACCAGAAGGAGCATCTCTCTGGGCATGGATGTGCAGCCTCAGGGGTGGAGGGGCTGCAGGGACCCATACACCCTCCCTCCCCTGTCTCTGCAGAGCCCCTCACTCCCAGCACCTCATCAAGGGGCTGCAGGGTCATTGCAGTCCCATCACAACCCATTTGTGCCTCTAAGCCCATCACCAGGCACGGTGCAGGTGTTGGCAACTGCCCCAAGTGAACTCTGCCCCTCACATGGCATCAGTGGGGCCTCCCAACTTCTGGATTGTGAGCTCAAACTGGATGTGGCTCACAGTGTCTTTGTCTTTTTGGGTAACACATAAGAGTTCTGTGCAAGTGATTCTCCTCTGTGTCATAGCTCTTGGAGGAGGAGGAAGAGGAGGAGATGGAAGAAGCGTAGTTTTATTGGGTGGCCCAGTTCGCTGATGACTTTAAATCATTGAAATATCAAGTCTGTGTCTGCTGTGAGTGTTTTACTTCTCCTCTGGTTTCAGTGGCAGCCTAGGAAAGGTCTCCCCTTATCCTGCTCTCCTGCCTTGAGGGGCAGCAGCTGCCTGGGGAAGGAAGGCTGTGAGACCAGAGCAGGCACATACAGAAATATTGGATGTTTTCCCACAGGGTTTTCTCAGCCTCCAGTGATTTGTAGCTCTGCCATTTCCCGAGATGCAGACAACCTTTTTAATCTATTATTATTTGATAGCCCTCCATAGCTTTTCCTCCATGAGTTTGTCCATCCTGTAAGGATTTCTGCACCTTCATGATGGCTGGGGTGAGACACAGTCTCCTGCAGGAGTGCTGTTCCTCCCCTTTGTCTGAAGAGCATTGTCCAGAGCTGCTTTTCTCTTCTTTGAGCTTCAAATGGCTCTGCTTTGGTTCTTTTGAGAGGGACCAGCACTGGATGCAGGATATATTGGAGGCACCGGGGAAACACAGGGATGTTTTTTCTTCACTAGTCCTTCCCAGTAGTTCCTGACATGCCATTCCCTTTCTCCTTACCACTGCTGAGCTGAGTTTTGTGTGTGAAACAGCACCTTCCCCCTTGGATCTGGTTCCTGTGTGGCAGTGATGAGCCTGGGGAGTTTAACTGGGCTTATTTCCCCCTCACTGGGCATCACCACACATTTTCCATAGTCCAGTGGCCCCACCTTGTGAGCTCCCTCGGTAGTTCTTCGTGCCTGGTCCACCCTTTTCCACCCCAAAAGCCTTAACAGCCTCAGCACACTTGGACCATGCTGACTGCTCGAGCATAGGACTCAGCTGGACCCCCTTGCCCACAGGCCTGCTGAGTCCTCTGGGGATGCTGAGCAGCTTTCAGGCTTTCAGGGGTGGATTCTCTTGGAGAAGGCTGGGTTGCCTCTTCTGTCTCTGCTTCTGCTCGTTCATGTGTCCACTGATTTGCTATTGATTGTCCTTACAGATTCCAGCACTGTATCAGAAACAGCAAACTACTTAGTGGGCGTAGGTCGAGCTGACTGCACTGGGCCAGTGGCACAAGTTCCTCTGGTAAGCTGGGGGAACTGAAAATGGGCTTGGCAAAATACTGATTTTCCAACACCTAACAGTATTTTTTGCAGGATTTCTGGTTTAGAGCCTCTGTCTTTCCAAATGAGTGTCATCTTCAAACATTAGGTTGAAATTTCTTTGAGGCTTGGAGCAACCTGGTGTGATGGGAGGTGTCCTTGTCCATGGCAGTGAGTTGGAATGAGATGAACTTTAATGTCCCTTCCAATCCAAGCCATTCAATGATTCTCACAATCACAGGGCAGGATAGAATTGCAGCCCTGAGTGTTTGTATGTTGAGTGAGTTCTCTGATGCTCTGGCAAATCTGCTCAGAAAAGCCCATGCAGATGAACACGTCCCTCAGCATTTTGTCTGCGTGGACTTGACGGAGCTCTTCCCTTCCAGATGGGATATGCCAACGCAGACCAGGTGGGTGGTGGGCTCCTCACACACCTCTACAGCAGAGCCTTCATCGTGGCAGACCCTGAGGACTCCAAGAGGGTGGTGTTTGTCAGCGCTGACATAGGAATGATGTCCCAGAGAGTGAGGATGGAGGTACGGGGCTGGAAAGGAGTGGGTTGTTGCTGGTATTTGCATTGAGGTTATAGTTTATTTAGGGTTATATATTAATAATCATCATTAAATAATATCAAACATTGCAGCACCTTGGCCCTTTGCTTTGGGTTTTCCATCTTGGAGGGATTCTGTGTCTCTGAGGAAAAGGAGCTTTCCATCCCTCAGCAAGTGAGACTGGACTTTGCCCATGATTCTCTTAGTGGAAAAATTATCAGGAGTACATTGGAATCACAGTATGTTATCATGGTGATTGTATAATATTGGGTCTCCAGCACTAGAGAGATGCTGGAGAACTTTGGACTCCCTGGATGGTCTGGGATTCACTTCAAGTTGGCCACAGAGTTCTTCACTTACCAGCTTTTATCCCTTTGAGGCTTTTGCCAAGTCAGCATCCATAACCTACTTGTGCCATCGATGTGGGAGTATCAGGCAGAAAGAAAGGAGCGAGGAGGATGAATCCCTGGGTATTTTGCAAGGGCTGGCACAACCCCCTACATCCTTTGGGCATGGAAAAGGCTTTTCCAGGACCACCTCCTTCCTCTTAGGTGCTCAGGAGACTGAAGAGCAAGTACGGTGACCTGTACCGGCAGGACAACGTCATCCTCAGCGGCACCCACACGCACTCGGGGCCCGGGGGATACTTCCAGTACACCCTCTTCTGGGTCACCAGCAAAGGGCTCATCAAGCCATCTCTCAATGCCATCGTCAATGGCATTGTGAAGGTCAGTGTCACCCAGCTGGGCAGGTTTGGGACTGACAGAGCTCTCGCTGTGATGTCCCTGGCACCACCTCTAAGTGTCGCAGCCTCGGTCACGCTTGGAGGTGGGTTTATCCAGATCACAAAGCAGAATTCTGGCTTTGGAGACAGCTGGGTGTAGTTTCAAAATATTATAGATTTCTAGAATTTTGGACTACTTGAGAAAAAAAAAGCAACCAAGCACCCCCAAATTCCTAAGAAAGTGTTGGGGACAAACAGTAAGGGAAGGAAAGTGTTTTTCTAGATACTCTCACATATACCTTACAGACACGACTAATATTCCCTGCCTTCCTGCTTTCCAGAGCATAGATATAGCCCATGAGAACATGAAGAGAGCAAGGCTTTTTATAAACAGAGGCACTGTAGAAAACAGCCAGATCAACAGAAGCCCTTTCTCCTACCTCGCCAACCCAGCGTCTGAGCGAAGCAGGTAAAACCTCCTCAGGCAGGGCAGAGACAGAGCCCTGGAGGGAATCCTACAGCTGGGACCACGACCCAGCTATCTCACAGCTGGTGCTCCTGGTTTTCATGGGGGGGTTGAAAACAGAGAGCCAAGACTGTGACAGAATGATGTTGTTTCCACCCTGGATGGAAACAACTAGTTTCATGACATTAGTTTCAGACATTAGCTTCACGAGTGGCCTTGAAAGTAGTTGTTGTTTCCTCCAAGCATGTGAGGCATTGGTCAAAGATGTGAACTTATGCTTTATTTAGATATATTTATGTATCAAAGAGAATCAGCTGGCATTAAAGTGCCATGCTTGGGGCATGAATTTGTATTTGGAGAGAGCTGCTCTCTGCATCCCCTGGAGAAGCAGCACCTGAGGAGGGCCATAACTCTTCCCTCGCCTTCACAGCTCTTCTCAGATGCTTCTCTAAGGTCTCACTGTGCTCTGGTAATACCTGGAATAACCTTCTGATCTCCTTGTTCAGCCTGATGGAGATTCAACCTGTCGAAGCGATGTAGAGTGTGACTACAGCTCTGCTGCTAATGAGCTTTCCCTGGCCTTTTTCCATCCAGGTATTCATCCAACACGGATAAAGAAATGGTGTTGCTGAAAATGGTGGCCGAGGATGGACAAGAGCTAGGCCTTATCAGGTACTGACCACCAAAGTAGCAGGTTTTTCTCCATAATCTCTTTTTTCCCCCCTTTCAACATCATTGACTCCTCCTTGTTTCTTTGAAGTATAAAATAAAAACCCCTGCCAATCATAATTCTCTGGATTGAAGTCCCAGACTCCTGTGGCCTCAAGACTTGCACAGTCATAGCCATGAGCCCTCCCGGCTGGGAAGGGAACCATCTGCCTTTCTTAATCCATCCCTAAGTACCAGGAGTCTGTGTCTGTGTTCTCCCAAAGAAAATTCCACAAGTCACCTGACAGCACACAGGCTGAGCAGTGCCTTTCTCGTGTCCCCTCAGCTGGTTTGCCGTGCACCCCGTCAGCATGAACAACACGAACCGCCTGGTCAACAGCGACAACGTGGGCTATGCCTCTTACCTGTTTGAGCAGGAGAAGAACCAAGGGGTGCTGCCAGGAGAGGTGGGAGCCCTGGCACACTGCTGGAGATGATGGGTGGGAAAGGGCTGCAGCAGGGAGGGCGTGGGTGCAGCTTTCCAAGGGCTGAAGTGGGTTCTTTCAACCCTTGGAAAGGAGGGTCAGCAGGGTAAACACAGTATAACAAGGACAGAGATGAATGCTCATGATTTAGTTACTTTCTTCCTCTAGAGAAGAGAAATTGAAAGCTGTATTCCTGACCTTCTGAACTGGTAAACAGTGGCTTTTATTTAGGCTTTAATAATGAAACAAATTTATTTTGATTTGAGTGTGGGAAATGGGGGAAGTTGTGGCTGCCCCACTCCTGCCAGTGTTCAAAGCCAGGCTGGACGGGGCTTGGAGCAACCTGGTCTAGAGAAAGGTGTCTGAAAGGCTAAAGACAAGAGGATCTTTAAGGTCCCTTCCAGCCCAAACCACTCTATAGCTCTATACTATATGTGTGTGGGATATTTGGTCCAAAGGGATCCATATATTCCATCTGTGGTGTGGCATCAAGTCTCTGCTCAGCCCCACTTCTTTCTTACAGCTTCCAGCCAGTTCTGCCTTATCATTTGCATTTACCCAGAAGATTTGCCATACTCAGAGTGCGAACACAACTCCTTTAAAACACATCACTTACCCTGAAATATGACTGTGGACATGAACCCATTTCACAGGCACTTTGAGTCATGAGTAGATTGAGAGGGTGTCCTGAGTGTATCTGTGCCGTGTACCTCAAACAGCTGCCCAATTTCTCTTTTGATACCCTGGGCAGAGGAACAACTGTGGTCCATAGCAAAAATGGAAATTTAAGGAATTCTGCCTAACTCCTGATTGCAAGAATTTCTTTCTGTAGTGGATTATCAAGAAGCTTTTAACAGGACTCAACCCTTGTGCATAACTCAGGGTGCAAGTCAGTGAGAGCTGACAAGCCAAGAAGTGTTTTCAGGAATCAATAGTTAGCTGTATGATCTGCTGAGCATGTTGTGTCTAGAAGCATTACAAGAAAAAGGGTTAAGAGATGATAATATATCAAAATTGATGATGTTGATTCGTCCCGTCTCCGAAAGAGGGGGGAAAATGAGAGTCTCTGTGAGAACTGAATACAGGCAGTGCTCAGTGTATGACAGCTTTGCTTATAATGAATACTGCTTGGTGTTGACTCCTGCAGCCAGGTCCAGTGGCTCTCACCCCGTGAATAAGTCATGGTGAAAACCTGGCAGGAGAAAATCCTGTGCAAGGAGCTACAATGATCCAGTGACCTCTGAGCAGGAACACGAGAAACTGGGGAAAGGGTGGGCAGAGCCACCAATGAGATGCAAGGGGAAGGTGAAGAAACACAGTCTGGGTACCGAAGCAGGGTGAAGGCCACCCTGAAATGGCAATTGCTTCCTGAGTGTCCAATCCTCCCTTTCTCTCCTTGCCCCTGTCTCTTGGGATATGCCTAAATCCCCATTCCAGTGCTCCCAGTCACTTCGGAAATGTTAAATAGGGTCACACGCTCACCAGCTGGTGTAACCCCAGCTCCAGGGAAAGCTGCAGGGGGTGTTTCCAACCACTGCAAGGCTCTGGAATCCATCTGACCACCTCTGGGTTTGGCAGGGCTCTTTTGTCGCTGCCTTTGCCTCCTCCAACCTGGGAGATGTGTCACCCAACACCAGGGGCCCGAGCTGCGTCAACACAGGGGAGTCGTGTGACAACCCCCAGAGCACCTGTCCCGTTGGAGGGGTAAGTTCTGCCTCATGCCCCCCTTTGCTGGTCCTTCAGCCCACACTTCAGTCCTGTTGGTGCAGCAGTGCCAGGTGCTGATGTGGCTTGCAAGAAGCCATCAGTTGGCGCAGTGTGACAAGCACCTGTGAGCTCACCCACCGGGCAGTGCCACGAGTTGTCCACGTTAACTCATCACCACCACTCCAACCAATTTCTTACCAGGCAGCGATGTGCATGGCCAAGGGGCCTGGGAATGACATGTTTGAGAGCACGAGGATTATAGGACAAAACATCTACTTGAAAGCTAAGGTAAGTGTTTTGCTTTAGAAGTGTGTGTGTCAGTGTTTGTTTTGACAGGACTGCGTGTCTATTTATTTAAACAACTCAGTGATCCTTGTGGGGCCCTTCCAGCTCAGGATATTCTATATTCTACCTATCTTTTTCCTGGTTTTGTGAGTGTTTGAAGATTTAAATTGCTTTGAAGTCCACATTTATATGCCTAAGGAAAAGTTTCTTGATTTTTTATTTATTTTTTATTTAAATGAGTGAATGAGGTTTACAACCTGCTGTTGATCTTTCAATCTGTTGTCATTAAGAAGACTTCAGAGCCTGGAAATTGTAAGCTTAGGGCAGTGTAAGAAATCATAATGGTAGTGAAAATTTTCCTCTGATATAACACATCTGAGTAGACACCTACATTTAGAATAGAAAGCACACACTTTTGTTTAGATACATCATTGTAGATGTTGTAATTTCAAAATGGCAATTTAGGTTTTTAATCTCAATATTTTTTGTAGGGATATAGTGTGGATGTTTCCCCTATCGTGTCACCCTCCCTTCCACGCACACACCTCAGAGCTCAGAGACAGCACCACATACCCCTTGTCGTCAACACACTCCCAAAATAAAAGGAATGCGAGTCCAAACGTGCCAGATTAAACACCCACAGAAGTTACTCACCTTGCCCTGCTTGTCTTTGCATTTGCTCAGGCAGAGTTCTCCTCCTGTGGGCTCCCTTGTGCCACCTGAGCACTCAAAAGGCACCTGCATTTACTGGTTCCCCTCCTGTGGCTTCGTGTAATGTGGCAGTGGTCAGTGCAAGGAAGGTTTCTGGCAATGTTTCAGGGACAGCAGCTTGTAGGAACTGGAAGGTGTCCAGCAGAGGAGAAAGTGCAGGAGGCTTGATGGTGGTGGTTTCCTTGAATCACCATTTCAGGTGCTTGCCCTGAACTCACTCCAGGCTGATGGTGGCTTGCAAGTGACAGATAGTCTTAGTCAGAGTGCCCTGGTGTGTGTAAAACAGCGAGGGGAAGCATTGCTGTTGTTTTTAACATCTGGGACTCCTGGCCTTCAAAGGCTGCGCCCTCAATTCCTTTCAGGAATGGCATTAAACTGCACAGATTGTGGCAACTCTTCCTAAGTACCAACTCGAGGCACATGGGCTGGAAAACCATTCCCTGAAGAGCTGAAAGGCTTAGCTGTCAGCTGTGTGGTAAATACATGGTAAAGTCGAAGCAATTCTTAGAAGTGACTACAGCACAGAAAACATTTCTTGTTTGTCTAAGCTGTGAGCAGTGCCAAAAGGGGCAGGAGGTTGCCATCCTCGAGAAATAGGTGCCTCTTTCAGGATGTAGAGATGGGCTGGTAGAACACCTTGGGAGCTTGGGAAACTCTCTTGCTTTAACACCTGGAGGTGGCAACAGAATGAAGAAATAACCCATGTAGTTGTGTTCCAGCAGAGGTGGCTTTCTGACTGCTTCTTCCTCAGGGATTTGCTCCTTGTGTGTCCCTTAGGAGCTGTATGAAAAGGCTTCCCAGGAGGTCAGGGGACCCCTCAGCTCAGCCCACCAGTGGGTGAACATGAGTGATGTCTCGGTGGAGCTCAATGCCACGCACACGGTGAGAGCGGGAGCTCCTGGGCCGTGGGCAGAAGGCAGGAAGAAAGGCTGAGGGAAACTAGTTTTTATCCTTTTTTGAGCTTTTTTCTCCCTTCCTGATTTAGGTTAAAACGTGTAAACCAGCCTTAGGACACAGCTTTGCTGCAGGCACTATTGACGGAGTGGGGGCTTTCAACTTCACACAAGGTAATTTGGGGAGAAGATGTCCATGTGGTTTTGTACAAATGGGTGGGAAATGGGACATCCCCCACACAGATTGAAACCCCCAGAGTCATTTGGCAACATCAACAGCTGGTTGAACCACAGTCTCCAAAGGGATGGTTTTTAGGGTGTTGTGATCTCAGCTGGGCTAAAAATCAACTGTTCAAACCACCCCAGGTAAAGGGAGTTGGCCAGAATGCACTGAGATACCCCACCCAACCGAAAAGGGAGGGTGTAATGTCTGCGTGACAGTGCTGGGGCTGCTGATGAGCAGTGTTTCAAAGATGTTTCCCCTCAAGGCTCAGTGGAAGGTGACCCATTTTGGGATCGAATCCGAGACCAGCTGCTGGGAGAGCCATCTAATGAAACCAAAGCCTGCCACAAACCCAAGCCAATCCTCTTCAGCACAGGAGAGGTAAGGACATCCCAGTGTGTGCCCTGGGAAGTGCAGATATCCCTGGTCTGGGCTGGGATCAGCAACCATTCAGAGAGCCAAATTCCCAACAGATTTGTTAGGGAGCTGCAGGATATGTCAGGGCTAGAAGAACAATGAGGGAGAACAAGCTGAACGGGCTTTAAAGGAATGAAAACAGAAAGCAAGGATAAGTGTTGTCATTAGTTTGCATAAGAAAGGAAGAGGTGGAAGTTTTCCTCTTCCAGAGTATCTTTTCCATATAGCCCAGAAGCAGAGACCAGACCTGCTCTTCTCATTATGGTCAAAAGATAAAGCCAGCTGAAGATCTACCCTGGCCTGATTCTCTGTCTGTGGAAGAGCCCTGAGCATGCAGGTCATCCGTGTCCAGAAGGGTCAGGGCAGTCAGGAAGGATGAAGAGCCCTCAGTGCTTGGGTCCCTGTCCCAGGGATGCCCCACTCAGAGAGGGAAGGGTTATTTCTTAGGGTCAGCCTCTGCAGAGCCACTGCTCCGTTGGTCCCAGCCCATCCCCGTGCTCAGGGCTGCTCCACCCCGAGCAGGACTTTGTATTTGTTCTTCCTGAGCCTTCCCAAAACCCGACTTATCATTGTAAATGAAAATTGATGCCCCATTTTCCACCTGATGTTCCCTTGGCATTAAGGCAAATGCACTGTAGTGGAGCAGCATCATGTCCTTTAGAGCACAGAGAGGATGCCATCTGGATGAGGTGACTCCTTGTTAATCCTTTCACCATTCTCAGTAAAAGCTTTCCTTCTGTCACTTTGTGTTCAATCAGCGCCTCACCTCATCTCCCCTAAAAAGATGTCCCAGCTCCTCCCAGCAGCCTCCTCCATACAGAACAGTGTTACTGAGACTAAATTACACTTTATTCTTGCCACTTTATCACATTTTATGGATGCTCTGGCAGATCTCCTGCTTCTGATGAGAAGTTTTGTCCTTCATGCTGTGACCCGAGTAAATTGCTCCTCAGAAAAATCTTTTTGTCTCGGCGGGGTGGGATTTTGCATTTCATTTGCTGGAGTTGAGCCGACCTTGAGCTCTCTTTTTTCTCAATTTCCTTTTACCAGACTTCTTCATTTCCAGCTAGATATTATTTTGCTGGGGTTTCAAGATAAAATGCTGCAGTAAATGTGTTGTTTTGGCTGCTGCAATGATGCCGAGTCTGAGTAGAGTGTGTTCCCTGCTAAGGGGTATGTTGAAGTCAGGGTTAGGTGGCAGGTCCCCTGAGCATCACCACCTTCCAGGAGAAACTCCCCACAGGCTGAAACTCCCCCTCTCTGAGACCATGTAGGGAGAGGACAAGGGGCAATGGCTTCAAATGGACAGAGAGTTAGTTTAGACTGCAGATTAGGAAGGAATCCTTCCCTGGCAGGGTGGGCGGGCCCTGGCCCAGGGTGGGCAGAGAAGCTGTGGCTGCCCCTGGATCCCTGGGAGTGTCCAAGGCCAGGTTGGACGGG
>JAWWMP010000167.1:3438812-3457219 GCA_035047865.1 Dendrocincla tyrannina
TGGCCGTGGCACTCAGGGACAAGGTGGGCATCGGGCACAGGGGGGGCTCCCTGGGCTGGCAGGGCTTTTCCAGCCTCCAGGATTGTGGGATTCCATGATTTCTGGAGCCTGACATTGTTCCCTTCATGCCTCAGGACCATGGCTGGCCGCAGGCTACGGGAAGCTGTCAGAAGGGTAAGTCGCTGAGGAGGAGGTTTCTCTGGAGTGTGGTATCACTGGAACATCACATCTCTTGAGCCTTCTGCTTTCCCCCTTGTCTCTTCCCAGCTGGGGTCACAGCTCTCATGGCTCTCAGATGTTTCCTTCTCACAGCTGCTTCAGGCACACTTTCCATGTGGTTTCTGACATGCAGGAGAAATGAATTTCCTCCCCAAAAGGAGCAAACCGAGGGAGTTTCAATCCATTAAGCAGCACAAGTTAATTCCCCTGGGATCCAGGCAGGATGCCAGGAAGAGTTTTGTCTCTGGGATGGAGGTGTTTGGCTCCTTTATTCCCTACCAGGATTTTGCAACATGAGAACAATTGAAGAAAAAAGGCAAATATATATTTTGCATTTGATTGATGCATCTTAGCTGCAGAATGGTCACGATCTTAATCTCAGCCACTGTCTCCAAAACTCACCGAGCCTTTCTCACATTTATATCAGGATTTTTTGGGTGTATACAGACATCATCTTTCAAGAAAAATCCCTAAACATATTAAATTTCCTGGAATGGTAGATCACTTGTTCACTTGTCTTTGGGAAGAGAATACGAGTTGTTAGTAAAGGCAAATTGCACTTGCAGTTTTACATCCCTGAGTATCCAACCCCTCCCTATGAGAACATTGTATTCTGTCCTAGTAAATTATAATAACACTAATACCAACTACCATGCCAATAATAACAATATTGATCCAATAATAATCACAAAAACAATAACAGCAAAAGTGTCTTTGTGCATTAAGCAGTTGTTTCAAGAGAAGTGTTTCACTTCCTTCCTCAGGAGTTTGATTCCCATGGAACACCAGGGATGAATGTGGTGATTGCAGGCCTGTGCAATGTCTACACCCACTACATCACCACCTATGAAGAATACCAGGTAAATGTTAAAACTCTGGATTGAACATGTTATACTGAGGGTTTTGACCATGTGGGATGGTAATTCAGGTGAAATTATGTGTGTTTAGAGATCTTTGCCCCAAAAAAGATGAAAGGTTTGGAGTGGTAGGGTTGTAAGGTGACCACAGATTGCAGTGCCCCGCTGCTGCTTGCAGGACCCAGTCCTGAGTCCCCACAAGGCAAATTGGATGGACTCCCTGGATTTAGAAACCCTAAACTGGGAGGGGAAGTTGGAAGAACTAGGGTTGTCCAACCCAAAAAGCTGGAGGGGAGGCAAGCTGCATCATAAGCCTTTAAAAGAGAATAATCTCTGCTAGGTGGAAGGGCAAACAGGTCCTCCCTCTTTGTGATGGGTTGGGGAATGAAGCATGACCCCAGACTGTAGCAGAAATACTTTGGCAAGGAGCTGGGCTCTCTCCCTGGCAACAAGGGAGTAACTAAACCCCTGCTAGACTGCTCTTTTCTTGGTGCAGTGGGATGGGCTGTATGAACCAGGCAACAATCCCTTAACCCCTCCTTTCCCCAATTTGCCCTCTGCTAGGTTCAACGCTATGAGGCTGCCTCGACAATTTATGGGCCACACACCCTTTCTGCCTACATCCAGCTGTACAGAGGACTTGCAAGGGCTGTTGCTTTGGTAATCAAGCTTTTCTCTATGCCACGTGCTGCTGGAGACATTTCAGTCTTGTATTTGTTCCTCAGGGAGGCTGCATCATTGCTATTGCTGCCCTCTCTGTGGAATCTGTTTTGAGAAATACTGGTGCTGTAGGAAGATAATTTCTCTAATAGGATCTCATGCACCTGAGTAATCTGGGAGATTTCAGTTCAAAATCTAGGAAATACATATCTCCAACCTCTCAGCTTGGCCTGAGGAGGCTGCTTTTTTACCTAAAGGGAAAGAAAATCTGCTGTGTTTTTGCTGTACCTGGCAATGTCCATTATCATTGTGACCATGTGCAGGACTGGTGGGCAACCCTGGGATGTTCTGGGGGATGGATTTGAGGGGAGCCCAGCAAGAGGGCAGCAGCTGTCCTGCAGGGATTGCTCCTGCATGCAGAGCAGGGGTGAAGATCCTCTGGTTTAGCTTTCCTCTCACTTTATTATTCCCACCATCTGCCCAAGCAGCAGTCTGGGATGGGGAGCCACAGCAGGGATAGGGTTCACCAGGGGGATACTGGTCCAACTCTGTGTATGTGTTACAAGCACCTCTTCCTTCTCCCAGAACACCACTCAGGATTTGCCACGGGGTCCAGAGCCCCCACTCCTCAACGTGATGAACCTGACCCTGCTGCCTTCCCTCGGTGCCGAGCAGGCGCCGGCGAGAAAGACTTTTGGGGACGTGCTCCAAGAAGTGAGGCAGCAGTACCGAGTGGTGAGACTTCCCAAAAACTCCTCAGGAAATCACCTTTAAATCCTCAGCCCTGACCCAAAGTCCTCTGTGCCCCCAGACCACACTCTTCTCTTGGTGGGCGTGGTGGAGAAGGCAGGGACAGTGTTTTCATGCCAATGTCATTGTAATGAACGTGATTAAAATGGGAGAATAAAGAGGGAAATAACAGCTCTTTATTCCCCATGAAGTAGATTTCCTCTTCTGCTTCAAAATAAAATAGCAGCTGACTAAATAGGCAAATTCTGTACAGGGCTTTCTTTCCAAGAAGAAATGATGTCACTTTTGGTGACTCTGCAATGGCATGTAAATGACATGAAATTAAAATGTTGGGAAAGGTTCTGTTTTCAATGCTCAAAATGCAGGTAAGGTGTTCAGAGCAAAGACTTTTTTCTCATTGCTGTCTCCAGCAGTAAGGCAGGGAGGCATTCTGAAAATCTCACTTGTTTCCTCCCTTTTCATGTGGGGTTTTTCCAGTTTCATGGTGGAATTTATCCAGCAAGAAGAACAAGTGGAATAGCAAGGCACAGAATAACAGTTCAAAGCATAAATTGTCCATTCCTGTTGCAACAAGTTAAATTATAAATAATTTAAAACAACAAACCAAAGGCCCCAAACAACCACAAAAACTGCAAAACCCCTAAAAACTTCAAATGGAATCTTCCAAGGTTGTTCTTAAAGTGCAGTGTCATAATAAAAATAACACAAATCTCTCTTCCCCCAGGGAGAAGTTGTTGAAGTCACTTTTGTAGGTGCAAACCCCAGGAACTCTGCAGAGAATGCAGTAAGTACCACAGAGAAACGCTGCAATTGGGGGTGTTCAGGGTCAGGGAATATTTAGCCAGTGGTTTTTCCTTTGCTGGGAGTTCAGAAGAAGATGTGTGCTTTGGGAATTCACACCACCAGAGTGCTTTCCAGGCAAAGGACTGCATTTGGCCATGGGGCACTGCAGAAGTGACACTGCTGAAGTCAAAGTCAACGTGTGGTGTGTTGGGCCGGGCACTCTTATCTGGTATGCAGTGCCAGCCAGTCATAGGAAACATGCTCTCTAGTCTCAATCCTGTCAGCCTGGTTCATGATTTCAATAAAACAAAGAAAATTAGAAAAGGACTGCCTTTGTCCCATCAGTCCTCTTGCGTAGGCATTGATAGGAAACACCTCACCTGTCCATTCTCTTTTTAATGGTAAGGTCTTTGCATCATTTATGAGCTTCAATTTGTGATGTGGCATTTCAACACAAGCACCTTAGCTCGTAATTACCACATTTGCCAGCAAAACAGGCAGGAACACAGTCCCTTCTCCAGTTTAAAGTGACACAGAAGGCAGGGATGTGCCTGTCCCTTCAGCACCTGTCCAAACCTGTTGGTTTTATTCCAGACTGAGCATAACTTCCTGACAGTGGAGAGATACACCAACTCCTCAGGCTCCTGGCACACGGTGCACAACGACGTCTCCTGGGACACCAGGTGGGGGCCCTGAGCATATTTCATTGCTCCACAAACCCCAGGGTGGGATTGAAATGTAACCCTCAGGGCTCCATTTCAGAGCTCCCAACTTTGGGTTGGTCATGACCCTGCAGAGGGTGCTCTCTGGGGATGGATCAGGACATATTTGGGTGGTTAATTTGTAAAGGCCACAGAAACTGGTGTTTCCCTTTGGCTCTAGCAGCTGCAATGAAGGTTTAGAAATCTGGGAAAGGTAGACAGAAGGGCAGGAATTGCAGGTTTGTGGCCCAACTTGTTCATAGCATATACCCATCCATTTTCACATTATGCTGAATGGAACCTCCCAAATGGAAAAAAGGAGAGACTGGGGGGGCTTTCATAGGGAAAAACTGGCCACGTTTGTTGTGCATCATAAATTAGACACAGACAACAATGGAAAAGAGTTTGCAAGAAAGAAAAGGTAAGGTTGGGGATGGCAGTCTTCAGGGAAAACATCCATTGAGCTGCAAAGCTGAACCAAAAGTCAGGTTTTCATCCAATCATGTTTGTAAATATTTATTTCAATCTCGGTAAGACTTGTATGAGAAAAATTGTTATTACCATTGCTGATGAATCCAGGGGTTTTGTTCAACTGCTTCCTCAGACTAAAGTCCTGGAATTGGGGTGCTTATATCACTTTTAGTGAATATTCCTCCCTTTGTTTAGCATTGCCCTGCATAGGGAGGGCTCAGCTGACCAATCTTGCTCCCAGAGGTGGTGCTGTATGGGGTTGTTGTGTGGGGTAGGAACAGAAAGAACAGAAAGAACACATCAGTAGAAATATTCCTCACCTAGAAAAGGGACCCCTGACTTGTCCCCTGTTTCCCAATATTTTTCAGTCCTGCTGGGGTTTGGCTTGGGCTGTTGGTTGCTGCTCTGACAGCCTAAATAAGTGAGGAAAGGTCAAAAGAAGCCCTTAAAATACCCTTCACTGGAGTGCTTTCATCTCGCCCTGCTTGGTGGGTTCCTGGGCCAGTACACCACAGGAGCAGTGGGTTTCCTTGCTGACTGCAGGTTTTGGCTTTTTTGCCAGGTTTTACTGGAGCAAAGGATTGCTTGGCAGGAGCAACGTGACCATTGAGTGGCACGTCCCTCCTGGCACAGAGCTGGGCACCTACCGGGTACGGTACTTCGGGCACTACAAGAAGAGGGTGTTCATCACTCGCACCATCACTGTTCCCTTTGAGGGCTCATCTGCAGCCTTTGAGATCACACTGCCATAGGGGGTCTTGCTCATTAAAGAATTGTTTCCCTCCAGCAGTAGATTCGGTAGCTGGGCTGTTCTTTGCAGGGCCAGGGGTTGGACTTTGACAATCCTTGTAGGGCCCTTGCAGCTCAGGATATTCCATGATTTTGTAATGTTCTGGAGGAGAATTCTTCCTGGCATCCATGGCCCTGTACATCACTGCTGATCATCCTTTGCTGTGGTAAGCTCAACTCCATGCAGAGCTTTTACTTCAAGCCTCCTCATGTGTTCTCATTCAAGTGGTTCCTGTCCTGGCCAGATCTCATGGCACTTGATCCTTATTGTAATAAAAGCTGCAACTTTTCCCTCCGTCATTAAACAAGTGCATTTTGATGGGGAATGGTGTCTCCCTGAGGAAACTGGTGCTTCTTGGGAGCTAATCCAGACCTTCAAATAGTCGATGAAATACAGCCCAGTCCACCAAACTGGTGAGAGCTGCTGAATTCACAAGACATTGGATGACTCCTTAATCGTGCTTGAAGTGCAAAGCTAGGTTAGATATTCATCAGGAAGGCTTGGATATCATTTCATTTAATTCTCTGGAGGAATACAGCAGCACCAATTGTCCATAAACCAGTGATTTCAGTTTCTCAGGGGCTGCTGGCTGTGGCTGTGTGGTCTTTCCACCTCAGAGGCCTCAGGTGAGGAAAGCAAGGTCAGTGATTCCCAAAATTGGAAGCAGCTGGCATTTTTTCCTTCTAGACTGTATTATTCTCTTCCACCAGTGTCACTTTTGAAATGACTGCTGTGCCAGGTGGGCTCAGGCTGCCCGCCACTTGTGGGTTCTGGAATTTCAGAGGGGTGATGGGCAAGTTTTTGGAGAAGAACCCCCTGTGAAACCTCTCAGTGGCCCAAGAAAATACAGATGGGCTGGAGGCACCTGAGTCCCTTGACGGACTCCCTGTGTTTGTGCTGATTTGGGGAGCTGAAGATATCCCAGACTTGTGGCACAGTCCAGATGCTGAGTGAAAAAGGCTTTGGGGCTGATTTTGTCCCCTCTTCTTGTCCCTGTGTTGAGCTCCTGCCCAAATGCTAACCTCTGAATATCACGTTGGGACACATCAAAAAGATCAAAATTAAGGGTGTTTACATATGCCCAGAGAAAACACACCTTTCAGTTCCAGATTTGGGATTCTTCTAGGGTCTGACAGCTAAACAACTGTAAATGTTTAATAAGCTCCAATAATGTGTACCAATTTTGTATGCAATCTCTTTAATTCTTCAGAGAATCATCAATCAGATAATTTTGCCTCTCTTTAACATCAGTGGGAGAGAATGAATTATTCATTTTAAACCAGCTGCAGTCAGTCTCAGAGATCCCCCATCAGGAGGAGTTCAAAGCAATCGCAATATCACGTCAGAAAAGAGACAGCTTTGAAGGAACAGCTCTGGGAATCAAATCCCTGACCCCCAAACTAACACAGCCAGCCCTTCTGACCAGGTTTCCTTGGCAAAGTCACTCTGTGGGAACCAGGGAGGGGCAGGGGATAGGCTCAGTCAGGGCAGCTGTGGGAAACAGCACCAAATCTGTGGATTTCTTGACAGAGCAAGAAGGATTTGACCTTGGCCAGGCTGATAAACATAAAGATAAACAACTTGCAGAGACTGAGAGAACTCAGGAGAAGCAGAAGATAAGAAATTTGGATGAGTTTGTACAGAGACAGTAGTTTATGGCCAATAGGTGATTGTTTGTGTGTAATGAGCACCAATAATATTAGTGCACGTACACTTAGGAAATATATAAAAGTAGCTGTGTGAAAAAATAAAGAAGAGAAGAAGTTTCACTTTTATCTATTTGGGATCTTCGCCTGCTTTTTATTGAGTTGGTCCCAACAACAACAAATGGTGAGACCAACGTGGTGATGCCTGGGGAGGGAGCCTGGTGTGGCAATATTTGTAAATAAAGAAGAAAGAAGAAACACAAAGAAGAGCTGCAGGGACCTAGGTGATGATGAACTCTGAGACCCCTGTTGAGGTGAGCCAACAGTGACAGACTCAGGCGATTTTTCTTTTCTCCCACGTTCTTCTGTTTTCTTAATCCCTTCTTATTTGCTCTTTGGTGCAGCTGACCAAAATCTGCTCCTCGTGTGTGTGTGCTGTGATTGTGGTCAGCAATCTAAGGGTTGGAAGGTCAAATCCCAGCAGGTATTTGTTGTTATTGTTGGTTTTGTTGTTATTGTTGGTTTTGTTGTTATTGTTGGTTTTGTTGTTGTTTTTCACTCGAATGTGTGTGCTTGGCAAACAAAAAGACAGGAAATCCCTAAAAATTCACCCCTAGTGTTAATATTAAGGCATTGCTCCAGTTTAGCTGGCCTGGAACAAGACCTTAACAGGCAAGAGTTAATCAGACTAAGTACATACGTTTGGCCAGTCTATACTGAGAGAAAAGGAGTAATTTGGCCTAAACATGGATCTTTGCAGTCCTTGAGAAAGGAAGAATGGTGGAGGGAGGTAAGGTGTGCAGAGTTATTTCTCCTTCTCTTTGACCAACCAGATTTGAGGAAAAACAGAGAAAATACCTATAGAGCTTTCAGAGATGGTATAAGAAAAAGGTAAAAGGAAACACAGCTGTGGCAGCGACCCCTGGGCAGGGTGGTGGCTCAGGGCTGGTCCTGGACCCCACAGATCTGTGGGCAGAGCTGCCCTCTGGTACCAGTGGGGCACAGAAACCCCAGGCACTGCTGGGTCCAAGACAGGAATCCTGGGAGGGGGTCGGGGTGGTCTGCTAAGGAAAAACCCCAAAAGATGAAATATTTTTGTCCTCAGCCTCAACTAACAACCTGCTATTAGAACATGAGTGTTTGCAGAGCACAGGCTGGACTTGAAGGATGCGTCACTGGAAAATCCAGGCTGGAAGTAATATATTGATGGAAGCAAGAGGGTAAATGAGTGACAGAACATGCCTTAGCAACTACAAATGAGGTCATCAAGACAAGTGGCCTTAACACCTGATAACACTAAAGCAGAAAGGTTGGGACTGTGGTAAGAACTCCTAAGATCTCAGGTTAGAGAAGAAGCAAACAGGACTTGGAGGAGGAAAGCAAAGCACTAAACTCACTCAGATAAGGCTGAATTGGATCAAAAATGAATAATATTAAATGATTTATCTTCTGTGTTTGCAGAATCTGTACCTGGATAAGTCAAATATCCTAAGCCTTGGTTATTATAGCAAAATGTGGCTCCAAATACTTAAGGGAAATTTTGTGGGAAAGCTTCTGTCATGGTTAAGAACTATGGTGATACAGAATTACCAGCCTTCCAGAGGATTCTGACAGAATTGAATGGCTGTAGATCAGCCTGTGACTTCCAAAGGTGGTGTGTATGCAAGGATCAGGCTTTGAATCTGGATCCAAAATGGGGTAAGAAATTAAAACACCCTAGCAGCATGTGCAGGTCTGACAAACTGAAAAGACTCCAAAAGGATGAATGGCTAATTTAATTTGAATAATACTGTCTAAACACCAGATAGTATGGTGATTATTTCATTTCTCTTATCTTTTATTGTCTTCT
The DNA here is from genome assembly GCA_035047865.1 of Dendrocincla tyrannina. Lineage (NCBI taxonomy): Eukaryota > Metazoa > Chordata > Aves > Passeriformes > Dendrocolaptidae > Dendrocincla > Dendrocincla tyrannina. The sequence continues at coordinate 3,447,539 of JAWWMP010000167.1, forward strand.
AGGCTTCATTTTACTATTAGCTTGATTGTTTGATTGGTAGCTTCTTTTTAGGTCTGAGTAAGACTGAGTTTTCTTCTTCACAGGTGGTTCATGAGAAAGCTGTTGTGGCAATAGAATAGTGAATTGGTATTGTTTTTGTTACTTTGATTGTTTTGCAGTGTTCATATCTGTGTATGTTTTGTCCCAGTGGTTTTGCAGCATTTTGCAAGCCTTGTTTGGAATATCCATGTGTCCTCTCTGATTGCTGGAGCTGGTGAAAGAAATCTCCTGGGATTTGGTTTGGAAGTCCACACAGGACTTTGAGTGACTGTGAGATCAAGTTTGTCTACTCTGACTCTGTTTCTAAAATGTTTTGCCATCTGATGTCATTGAACAGTTTGTGAGGTGCTGAGCCTCACAGGAAAGGAGTCCTGTGTTAGAAGGTGGCTGGATTGCAGCCCTGATTTTGGGGACCCTTCCATGGACACTGGCTCACCTCTGATCCCCATAGTCACTTAAGGTGAATTGGTTTGCTAAATTCTTTTATGGCTTAGATTCTACTTAGGGTAGAACTCTTTTTATATGTATGGTTTGTATTGCTGGTAAGCGTGAATCAAGTTTGGAAAGAAAAACATTTGCATTTGGCCCTAGTCAAAAATGTCTTACAAATTATTGTTGGATTTGTGTTTTGAATTTGGCTAAAATTTGGACAAAAATTTTGAATCAGGTAACTCTTGAATATGTCTCATTAAGCATTGGGAATATCTACAGTGAACATGGCTTCATGGTTACCAAAAAGGACCTGGGGATTTTAGTAATTGTTGTTTTTTCTGGTAATTTTGTTGCTGCTATTACATTCCACTAACCATGGGGTTATTTTAGTAGAACCAAACGTGTTTAATGAAGCAAAGTTGAATTGCACAGTTAAAATGCTCGCAGGTAAAGATCCTCCCTCTACAACATGAGCACACAACCCCAAAAGGGTGTTTTCAGGGGGCTGGGATCTCTCATTGGAGAGGAGGTGTTGAGAGGCAGAATTTGGGTAGCTGGACAGTCCCCCCTAGCCCAGAGCAGCTTCCCTTCTGACACACCTCAGAGCAGCCCCTTTATTTGGCTCTCAGCAGTGGGCGCCCTAAACTTTTGAAGTTTAGAGGGCGGCATTTTCCGGGAACTTTTCACAATTCTTTTTTCCTAGAAAATTCAGCATCTCCGAGTGCCACGGGAACAGAACCCCTTGGTTTTATTTGCCTTTTCCCATCTGGCACGCCGTGCCCAGCATCCCTGCCCTCCTCCCTGCAGGCTTTTTTGGGATGCTGCTCTCGGATCCAGCAGCCACTAGGTGCCAGTGCCGCTTTGCACAAGGACCGGCCCTCTGCTGAACGGCTCCGAAGGAAAAAAAGAGCTGTTTTCAGGAATTTGGGCACCTTTCCAGTGGTTAAATATAGCAGTACTCATCACAGTTGCTCGTCCCTCTCTGGAAGGGCTGCTTTCCTTCCATGTGGAGCCCTTTGTGCCCGAGCAGGAGCTCTGGATGGGGGCAAAACTCCACCAGTTTGGTTTTGGCTGGCGTGGGGCACAAACTGCTGGGAACTTGGGCAACTTGCTTGTGGCCATGCCACAACTTTCCTCCCATACAAAGTCTTATTTCTACAGGGTGAATTCCAAATTCACCAGCAGTATTTGGAGCTGTGGGAGAGATGCTAAATTAGGATCTGACCCGAGGCACTGGAGGGAGATGGGAAAATCCTCGGCTATCTTTGGGGTTTGTTTGATCCTGTGGTTGTCTGGTGCTTTTTCCATGCACCCCACTGAGGATATTTATAAGAAGCCTCTCTACAAGGCCCACTGCAGCTCTCTGATTTTTAACATCTTCCCAAATGGGGCTTCGTGTGCATGGGGTGGGGCTGGGGACGAAAGAATGTCACTCTTCCAATGTTTCCCTTAAGGAACCCCAAACCCGGGTGTGCACTGTGCCCCTTCCCTGTGGGTAGTGGAGCCAGGCCAGGATGGGTCTCTGGGCACAGAGGGGAGCTCGGGGTGGCAGGGCATGCTCAGGGAGAGAGCAGCCCACACTGAGCATCCCTGAAGGAGGGGCTGTGGAAGCCCCAAGGTGTCCCTTAAAAAAGCAGTTTTAGCCAGCACTGAGGTTTTGGGGGGACAAAATAGTTTCCAGCCCTTGAAAGAAAGGGGTACCCCATCAGAGCACCATCAGGCCCAGGCTGACCCCCAGGTATGATTTGTGATGCCTGACTGGATCACCCTACAAATGTGGGGTTTGTGTGGGTTTTTTCCCCAAAAAAAGAGAAATCCATGTTGGTGTGTTAAGGGAATGTGGGATGGTCTCTGGGAGATTTAGCTGGACTACTGGGGAGCCATGCAAGTCCAAAGGTAAAGCAACTCCCCTTGAAAGTCATTGGAGAGCTTGTCCCATGAATTCTTTAGGGAGGTTGAGGGTCTGTCCAGCTCCACAGGGACAGACCCTTTGGAATTTGAAGCAAATTCTTCCATTGCCCTGGTTTCAAAGAAAACGAAAGCAGGACAGCAGGAAAAGCTAATGAGGGAATATAACAGAGCTGTTCTCGCTGGAGCCCAGAGTACAGCTGACCTCTTTGTGAGTCTGTAAGAACAATGTCAAGGTATTTTGGCAAAATCTCCTTTGGCTTGGTAGGGAGCTCTTTGGCTGAGGGCTGTGTGCTACCAGGAGCAAGGTAGCAGACCTTCCTCCCATTTCTTGGCCTCAGGGAAGCCAAGCAATTTTCCTCTCTCTGGGAATGTGCAAGGCCAGAACCCCTTGTACCAGGTGTGGAAGCAGGAATTGCTGTTTCTCAGTCATTTAACTGTGATGGTCTTCCAAGGAGCAGGTTCTCATCTTAAAATGACCAGGGCTGCAGCTGATTTACCTATTGGTGACCAGGCAAAAGGCTCTGCTCAGGTTGGGGCCAACCCCTCACAGTCCTAAATCTTGTATCAGCCTACCTACACCCCGAGAAATCTCCGTGGGGATCAGGTAAGGAGCAACTACCACTGTAATCAATTTATAACAAAAGCATTGGCAGGGAAATAAATACTGACCAGAGATCTGGTTGGAAAAAATGCCAACCCCTTGTACCTAAAAGTGCAGGAGGAGAAAACTGCTGATTTTCTGCTGAGTGTCACTAAAGTGCTTGTGGAAACACACCCAGCACTTCTAAACAGCTTGTGACCCTCCCTAGAGATCGATCCCTAGAGAGCAGAGGGTGCTCTGATTTACCATGCATGGGATTGAACTCGGGCTACAAAGGAACAGAGGCACGTGTGTTGGCTTCAAAAGTTTTAATGATGTTTCAAAGTCCTCAGATTACTCTAAAATTACAGAGCTGCTTCACAGAATTTAACCCCCGCTTCTAATTTCCTTGTGAAGGATGATTGAGATGCCATTTCCACTTCATTCTCTCGAAATGCACACGATTGTCCTCCAGTAAATGGAAAGTGTGATTTTTCACTACACTCCATAGTGTTAAAACTCTATACAAATATCGTACTATTTGTACAAAAATAAGTGCTTCATGCACACACTTGTTTAATACTGCTTCTTACCCTTTTCTTTGACATCTTTCTGAACTTATATAAATAGCAGAAAAAGCAGACTAAAGTTACTGAACATGGAAAGGGAGAAATATTTCCTGCCAGGGGTGGTCATTTAGAGAGACACATTCCCGGACATGTCACTCTTTGGCAAACACAACTTAAAGACAGAGACAGAAGAGGAAAAAAAGCCACGATATCCATAACACTCTCAGTTATTTTGCCCTCTGTGAACAGGTTTGGCTTTCCAAGTGTGACAAACAGCAGCCACAGAGGGATTGTAATACCTTTAGGGTCACCCTAAGGAGCTCCTTTATAAATAGGAGGGGTCTGACGGGACCACAGACTTTACAGCTTATGTGGTTTTGTTCCATTCCCAGTGAAATCGAGTCAGCTGGAACATGAGAAGTGAAGACCCAGAGCTCCCAGGAGTCAACACCCTGTCACACACCACCATGCTTTGTACAGTTTTGGGGGAAAAACTCCTCTTGGAATGGTTTGTATGCTGCCACATCCCATCATCTAGACCAGACACACAGTTTGGGGCCAGATGTGTTGGAATCCGTGGGTGTCGCCAACCCAGCTGCAAATTCTCCTTCCCCAAAAGGTTTTGTCTTGGTCCTAGACTGAGCAGATTCAAGTTTCCACAGTGTGCATTATATGTGATATAGGATTAACCTCTTATCCAACACTGAGTTCCTCCTCTCTCTCTGGAGCATCATTACTCCTGCCTCTATCCCATGGCAAAAATAAATGGATGATCCCTCCTGCTGTAAGCCAGCAGCCCCTAAGTGTTCAAACACAACACCAGGTCTGGTGCTCTCCAAAAAAGAGGTGTCCTCACTGCTGGCACGAGCCCCCATCCACTAAATTCGTTTTTGCTGGAATCACAGCAGCCAGAAGCCTTGATTTAATGTGCAAACCAAGACTGGCAGCCAGGCAGGGCACTTTCCACGCTGTGAAAATGTTCTTTGTGTATCATTTTGTTCCTGTAGAGGTGCCTGTTATTACTGGGCCAGGGCTGTGAGCTCTCGTGGCCTAATTAAGTAGAGAATTGGCCTTAATGAATTGCACTTTTCTGGCCCTCAGCCTTAATGACCCTCAAAGTTTCCCTGCCTTTCACTGAGTGTGCCGTTTGATGGGAAGTGGACAAAAGCACACCTTCACCTGCTGATCTGTGGGTGTGTTTGGGAAGGAGCAAAACAGGGGGGGGGAACTCTGCTGAGTGCTTGCCTCCTGCTTTAAAAATCAAATTAGCGCTGTTGGGCTGAGCGGAAATGTTTGTAATCAATGCCTTTTTGCCTTGGCTGTGCCAGGAAGGATTCCAGAGGCTCTTGGGGTGCCCAGACACATCTAACCGAGCTGGTGGCACGGCGTGCTCGGGGCAGGGAGAGCCAAATCCCCGTGGCCAAGGGGCCGAGGCTGCTCTGGCTGGAGGAGGAACTCAGGTGGGAATGGAGGAGAATTCCTGGGCCACGGGGGGGTTTGCTGGGTGTTCCCTTCCTTCCCTGGCCCCGTGTCACACAGCACAGGTTACTGCTTGTAAACCCACACACTACAGGCTGTGTATATGTATATATGCACACACGTGTGTATATATAGATATACCAGAGAGACACTCATTTCCTGGTCTGAGCTTTTGCTTTTTACAAGGGAAAACCTGATTTTACATGATTTCTTTTTGAATTTTTCCTCCCCCACCCCGCACCATCCCGTTACAAAACTCAATAAGTACAGGACTGAAAACCCGACTAAGAGATTGGTTTAAAACCACGAGGCTGTAAGAATTACCACAGTGGGTTTTTTCTTGCTGCCTGTGCTTGATTTCAGGGAGCTTGATTAAAGCAAGGGTTAAAATGCTCCGTAGCCATCGCTGCGGGCGGCGACTGCGAAGGCGGGATAGGCTTCATATGCTGCATAAGTGGCTAAATCCTGTCCCATAGTCACTGCTTGCTTGAGCTGAGTGGCTGTGACAGTGGCAGCTGCATTAGCAATGGTATATCCTGCAGGGAAAAGGAAAGGGGAAACTGCAGGTCAGTGAAAAGCCACTCCAAACTCACCGTCACCTGGCAGGGTTTGAAGGGGAGACTGCAGCAAATGGGAAAGGCCCAGGGAGCAATGCGTTTGTGAAGGGGAATAATCTAATTAAATTAAATATGTCATTTCTGGCATGGTATTTTTCTTCTCCTTGTTAAGGGCAGTGGAGAAAAAAAGCTGGAAAATTAATGCACTTCCTCCCCTATGATTTGTTCAACGCGGTGTTTGAAAAACTCCCCTCTCTCTTCAGAACTTTTTTTCCATTATTTCTGAGCTAAGAGGGTGTTAATGGTGCTCTGTACACATGGCATAAGGAGGGCAAGAAAATGACATAATATAAGAGGAATGTGGGCAGGTTTCATTGGGAAAATATGGCTCTAATACCCTTCAGAGTCAAAACACATGGAACTCAGGACAGTCGTATTAGAGAGGAGGGAAATTCCCTCTGTGCACTATCGAGGAGGAAATATTTAGTAGACTGGCTTTTTTTATTCCCATCAGCTTCTAATAGAAAATGTGGTTTCAACACTTCAAAGTTTTCCATGGGAAGATGTTCACTTTGCTGAGCTGGAATGAATCACTGGGAAAACAAACATGGATTGGGGCTGGGTCCTCTGAGGGAAGGGCAGAGCAGCCTGTCAACCAGACCACAGAACCAGGAGTTAAGACAAAGCCTAAACTTGGGAAGAACAGCTGGGGTATCCATTGGATCTGCTGGACCAGGCTCTGCTGCCAAACCACACCTCCCAGGGTCCAAAATCTCTGTCTGAGCACCTGGGCAACGGGATCAACTCGAGGGCAGTGGGAGCCAATGCCCTCTGGGTGGGAGGAATGGAGATGTTGGGCAACACTGAGCACAAGTTGCCTCACTGGAGGTGCTGCTGTGGGGGAAAACATGAGGAATTCACCAGAATTCCAGCACTGTGGCTCCTCGGGGTGTTTTCTTTGCACAAGCAGAGTGAGGTGCAATGTTTTGACTGGGAACAGAGCAATCTGATTCGAGGCAGACCTGCTGCCACCACCATAAGAGGAACGAGCTGCTGCCCGGGCATGGCTGTGCTGCAGCAACCCCTGACCCAGGACCAGGGTGTGTTGCAATCACAGACCTCAGTGCACGTCAATTTGTCGAGTTCCCAAGGCAAATAAATAATGGTGGATGAAAGAAAAGGAGAGATCCTAATGAGGCAGTAAGTGGGGACTGGATTCAATAAAGAGCCCATTTGGTTTCCACGCTGCAGGAAGCCCTGCACAAACCCAGACAAATTGATTTCTCTGTGGCTTTTGTGGACTCCTGTGGCAGGAAGCCGGATAGATTTTTGATTTTTTATTTTTTTTTTTTTTAAATCCATCCTTGAGACACTCCAAACAACTCAGTAGTACTGACTAATGTGTTCCTCATGTGCAGTTTGGCTTGTGTTGCTGCCACTGCATCAGAATAACCATCAGGCTGGAGAGAACAGTAAATGTAATGCCTGTGAGCTGGATTCCTGTGTTTTCCATGACTTCCCAAGTTTTTTTTGAGCAGTTGCAAGAGCTGTTGGCTCTGAATTCCCAAACTGGGCAGGGGGGGGAAGAAAAGAACCCCTTCCAGTGGGGGTGTGAGAACTGGGATCAGATCCAAACCTTCGTGGCTGCGTCAGTTCTTTGGCAGATGAAATCCTAAGAGTTGGTTCCAAAGGAGCTGGGGGTACTGGGGGAGGGAGGAGGGATGGACCATGCATCAAACAACTGTGTGTCTTTGCAGAGAGGAAGATCTGCTCCACCCTGGGTGGAACCAGCCAGCAGGTCCAGGGAGGGGACTCATCCCAGATGTGGCACTGGGGGTGCAAGTTTGGAATCCTGCGGCTTATCTGGGGCTCCCAGTGGAAGGGAAACATTCCCAGACTGGAAGGAGTGGAGAGGAGGTATGGAGCTGATTTGGGCCCCAGGGTGGGGGGGTTCCTCATCCTTCATGGCCCCAAGCTACCTCCTGCATCTGTGGCATGACCTGCAGGGTCAGGGTGGGAGCAGAGACCCCCCACCCTGGTGCCTCGAGCCCGAGTTGCTCTGTGGTCTGTACCCTGTAATTTGGGTAGTCCTGGTGGAGAGAGAAATTGCTTTATAGGCAATAAATTAGAGCAGGTTGGGCAGAGAAGCTGTGGCTGCCCCTGGATCCCTGGGAGTGTCCAAGGCCAGGTTGGAGGGGCTTGGAGCACCCTGGGCTGGTGGAAGGTGTCCCTGCCCGTGATCTTTAAGGCCCCTTCCAACCCAAACCCTTCTGGGACTCCGTGGTAAAGGTGCCATTCACATAACACAAGCCAAGGCACGGGAGGGAGCACAAACAGCTCTGCCCTCAGCACCCAAACCCAGGCTCGTTCTTCACATCTGCAAGGGAGCAGCAGGAAAAATAATCTTGCAGGAGACCTTTGCTGTACAGACCTTCCCATACCTGGAAAAGCTGGCGCTGCAGGAGGCACCTCTGCTCCCTCCACGGGAATCCCCAGTGTCTGCAGGGTGTACTCTGCTGCGTAGGTTTTGGCTTCGTCGATGTAGGCACTGAGCTTGGGTGGTGTGAAGGGATGTCTGTGAGCACAGCAACACGTTAGATGGGTTTGTTTGCTCTGTGACTTGCCTGCAAGGTGTTTGGGTGTGCTTATAGCTGCCAGCATCCCACAGATCAAATGGGAGCTTTCCTGCACTCTGCCGGGGCGTTGCCACAAGTGCTCTCCTCGTGGCAGTCTGGTTGCTTTGCTGAGGTTATTGACCCTGCCTCTCGTTCTGGACACGCTTGCAGAGATTGCTGTGCATCTTCAATCAAAAAAAGAAAGCCTGCTGTGTTTTTCTTTACAATACACAGCAAATGGTGGTTTAATCGGAAAGGTTTAGGATCATATTTGGAGATAAAATATCAGCACATTCCTTCAAACTCCTTTCATTTCCCCACGAGCTAGCTTATGCTTTATTTTTGTACTAAAAAACCCCCTTTTGGCTGACTTTGTCTGGCTTTCTGTAACCTTTGCACCACCAGAGATAGGGCACCAAGCCTGGCAAACATCAGCCTATTTTGTTTTGTGGATGTTTTTCTCCCTAATATATTAAAAAAATAAAATAAGGGTAAAGGGAGACCCTTGTGATTGTGCTTCGAGGAGAGATGCTAGATAAAATGCCACTTAAAAAATAAATCCTGACCCTCAGCAAACCTCAAATAATTACATACATGGCAGGGTTCTGGCTGGCAAGGGCAGGGATGGTGATTTTGTACAGGAAGAGCTGTCTTTGATCTTGGCCGATTGCAGAGTGGAGCTGGTAAACAGGCTGCCCCCAGTTGTTTTTCTGGCAGATTTCTTCTAAGATCTAGAAGGGAGAAAAAGCATTTTTGCTCAGGTTAATTGGTGCACAAGAGCCTTATGGCTGAGCTGGTCAGCTGCCTTCCCTCCAGAGGGTTTTCAGGGAGCCATGGCAGCTTAGCAAAAGGATGTCAAATAAAGGGCAGCCAGGTTACTACAGCCACCTTCAAGTGCAAGATTCATCCTAGTGGTTCATACTTCAAAACCCTGTTTAATTCCTGAAGTTATTCCATGTTAAATAGGATGTCTTTGTCCTTTTGCTGATCAGTGGTTTTATTCTGGTTTCAGCAGGGTTGTCTTTGAATTCTCCTCAGAAACCCCATCTCTGCACTCCTATTTCAGAGCACTAAAAAAACTTGAGTTGCATTCATCTTCACTGCTCTGCTGCCCCCCTGGCTCACTGGGTTACAGAGCATGAGCAGCCCGAATAGTCCTCTTTTTAAGGAGAAAAAAGGTTGTGTTTCCATCCAATTAATTACACAGGCTTCAGCAGGCCATTTCTGCTTCGAGTTTGAAAGGGAAAAGCTGAACTGTTGCCCTTGGCCTCAGCACGGCTGATTCTGTGGTAATTGGGAGTCGCTGTCCAGAAAGGCTCTGGCTTTGGCTGTCAGTGTTTTTAACCCACTGGGGGTGTGCCCCAAAAGGCCTGGAACACACGGTGGTGTTCCCATGCCCCCCTCCGAGGGTGCTCCTTCCCTGGCAGGGACACCTCCCACCAGTCCAGGGTGCTCCAAGCCCCGTCCAACCTGGCCTTGGACACTCCCAGGGATCCAGG
>JAWWMP010000167.1:3457266-3473264 GCA_035047865.1 Dendrocincla tyrannina
CTCCCAGGGAAGGATTCCTGCCCAATATCCCATCCAGCCCTGCCCTCTGGCACTGGGAACCCATTCCCCTTGTCCTGGCACTTCAGACCCCTATAAATGGTCTCTGTCCACCTTTCTCATGGGCTCCCTTCAGGTACTGCAAGGCCACAATCAACTCACCCCAAAGCCTGGCTGTGTTTCACCTTATTTAAAACTTACACTTCATTTCATTTAAAATTAAAATGTAAACATCAGTGCTGCTTTTAATTTTACAATCATAGCTCCAGCTGAAGCTTAGCACCTTTGCGTGCAAATAAATAGTTCTTTCCATTTCTTGACTGTGGCAACACATATTCCCTGCTGTCCCAGCACCTTTGTATTTAGAATTTTACACCATTTAAATCCTCCATAAGGCAGATCTACTTCTTAGCACTGAGCATCCCAGCTAAGCCGTGAGAGCAACCATGAAAAGGTGGTGTTTTATCTGCTGATAAAGTAGAGGAAGAGGACTGTGGAATTTTGCAGGAGAGAAAAAAATCCTACTCTCCATTTTTCCGGGAGGAAAAAAAAGCTGTTTTCGTAGACTTTGGCCAGCTGGATGCTGTGGCAGGTCAGTGTTAATAAGCAAAGATATTCTTCAAAACTCAGGGTGAGATTGGTTTGAAGAATGTAAGGAAAGAAGTTACTGTAAGAGCCAGACCTACAGAATCTCAGGGAATTGGCTCTGGATTTCTTCTCAGCCCTCATCCACCCATCTGGATCCCAAATCCAAAGCCTCCTTGTGCAGCCAGAGTTTCTGTGCTGGGCTGGGCTGTGGTCAACACCTCTGAGCCCGTAAAGGGTCTGAAAATGTACATTATTTTTCTACACACAAGGATTCATCCCTTGGAGAAGACCCAAGTGATGCACCTCATGGATTAAACCCACTGGGGGCAGGAATGTCTTTACCCTTGGTTCTTTGATGGAGGAAAAGCCTAACTGGATTTCACCTTTCCCCCATGGGTGTTTGTGACAACTCTCCTGGTGATCTTAAAGCTCTTCTCCAACCGAGACGACCCCAGGAGTCTGGGAGCAGACACTTCTACAGCGAGCCAGGTGGATATCACAAGATTCCTCCACTCTCACCTCTTTCTTTTGATATCTTTTGAGGTGCAGGACTGGATTTACTCACCAACCAGGGCCCCCCTTTCCCCAACCCCCTTTTTGGCGGGGCCGTCGCCGCTCCTTGGGGCGCTCGTACCTGCGGGGCGAGTTTGATCCCTTGGGGCTTTAGCGTGCCGTGGTTCATGGGCGTGAGCTCCATCCCTGGCAGGAGGTCGTAGAGTTTCTCCTCTCCCCTCTTTTCCTTGAGCTGGTATCCACGGCCCAGCCCCGTGTACGCCAGGTAGCCACGGCCTCCCAGGCCTCTAACGCCCGCAGCCCCTACAGGTACATTCATGTAAATTTCTAGGAATGTAAGAAGGCATTAAACTGAATCAAACCACGGGAAACACGACCCTGAGCCTCGCTGAAAGGGAAAAGTTAGCCCCTCTTGCTGGGGTGGGGGAGAAGACAGGCAGGATCACCCAGGACCCATATTGGCACCCTTTTTTTTGTGCTCCTGTGCTTGGAGAGCCGAGGCTTTGCTGGGGGAGACCTCCTTCTTTCTGACCCGCTTCCCACCACCTCTAGCCAGTTCTGATTCCATGATTTCTGGTTGAAAGGCACAGAGGGGACAGCTGGTATCTTTTGTTACCCACCAGTGTAATTTCACCTCAGGAAGAATTCAGAGGTTACACAATTTCATCCTCAGACGAACAAAAATCCTTTTAGTTTTTCCATTTTCCCTCAGGGGACCCTGTTTGGGAGCCTGGGGACACCATAAGGCAAGAGAGGATGGAGTGTTATCACATCTGCACCTTTCCCAAGGCAGGGGCCCAGCCTGCTGTGGGACTTGGCCACAGGCTTGGGGACAAAAGGCCCCAAACTTACTTCTGCACTTACCAAATGACATCTGCACTGATATTTAATTTGGGGGGAGCTGAGTGGGGGATTTGATTTGATCCCAGGCACGGTCACTCTAAAGTTTTCAGGAGTAATCTCTTTTTTCATAAACTGACTATTATTAGGTTGATGGTCCCCTCAGGCAGGGCTCCATCTCCTAGAGCACATTATTAATGGCTTTCTTCATCTCAGTGCTGGTTCCCTACCCTGTATCAGGGCAAGGTGACCTCCTTGGGAAACTCTGTGGCTTTTTTGGTCAGGGTTGGTAAAACTTTCCCTGTGACCTTCCAAGCAAAGAGCAAGCACAGTGGTTGTGGGAGCTGCCTCTGAAGGGGGGATAGAAAAACTCTTTGATTTGGTCTGCGCTGCTGGGGCAAACCCAGGAGGATTCCTGGCTTATTTACACTGGACTGAGGGCAAAATGGAAGATCTTAGTGTTTTCTCCTGTCCAGAACTCTCTGTTGGACACTACCTTTGTTCTTGTGAGCAGGGCATGCACCAGCTATGGGGAACACCGCGGTGTGATCCCATCTCCGTGCTCTCCTACCTGCATGGTACCTAGGGGCAGCTTCTGCAAAGCTGACGCTCCCACCACAAAACAAGGAGACTTAATCCAGGAAAGTGGTTATTTTTTATAGCTCGGCATGCTGGAAGGTTACCTTTGGGACTCACAGAGCCATCCATCCCTGTCTGAAAGGGGTGCAGAGCCAACACGCTCCACTGACACCTAGGGATGCCCTGGAGGAGGTGATCATCGGCATGGTGGGCGTTACCTCGGATGGAGGGGGGCCGGATGATGCTCCTGTTGCTGAGCCCCTTGGTGGGGGGGAAGTGGAGGTTGGGGATGGCCGCGTAGGCTTGGGGTGCGTAGAACACGGGGGCGCCCAGGTAGGCGGCGGCGGGGTCGTACACGTGGCCGAAGGTGTAGGTGTACTCTCCCGGCAGCACCGGGCCCCTGCCGCCCGTGCCACGGGTGTATCTGACGTAGCTGTCCTTGTCCACAGGCTTGGCCAAAGTCACCTCGATGGGGGACCCATCCAGCACCTTCACACCGGCAAGGCGGGGAGACAACACGGGAGAAGGGTAAGACTTCCAAAGTGTCCTGCCTAGGGAGGCGGTTTCCCCACGTTTGGCTAAGAGGATGAGAGGGTGGAGAAAAGCAGCCCCCAAACCCCCCTCCCACAGGTAGGAGGTGGCACTGGGTGGGTGAAGGCTCAAGGTGTTGAGAGCACCCAGCCCTGACTCCAGCTCGGAGGGGCTCCTCAACCCAATTTGCACAGCCTTCCAAAGGCTTTGCTTCCCTGCAAAGGGGCCTGGAAGGCAGCGAGATTCCACGTGCTCCTGTGGAGAGCAGCAGCAGCCCCCTAAACAGGGGCTACAGGGGGCTACAGGGTTAACACCTCCCTGGGAACGGACTAAATACAGGAGCCTCCTTGCAAACCCACACCTGAACCTGGGGCAGATGTTCTGGGCTGCCCTGGTTTGTCCCGGTTTGCTGTTCACACACTGCCCTGCGAGTGGTTTTTTGGCAGCTGTGGAACAAGGATGTGAGTGTGAGCCAAGGGAGCCCAGAGCCCCTCATTTGCTTTCTCCTCCTTTTTCCAAGCAGTGTACTAGATTCTGAGCTGGGCAAACGTTTAGCATGTTTACAAGGAGCCAACATGAATAGTTTGTGTACATCAGAGCTGCTGAAAAACAAACTCAGGAGTATAAAAGCAGCCTGCAAGGAGGAAACGAGGCCAACGCCTCCAGGAGGCTTTGTTTCAGCTCTGGGTTATCCAGTGCACCTAAGCCCCAGAAATTAGGAATTCCAGCTGCTTTACCTTCCCATTCAAGGCTTTCATAGCTTCCACTGCGTGTTCTCTCTTATTAAAGTGCACAAAGGCATAGTCTCTGATTTTCTTTACTCTCTCGACTGCACCTGTAGAAAACGTTGGAATATTAGTAGGAAATTGGTATTAGTTGGAAAATACAGGTCTGAAAGAGCAACCAGGTCAGGTTATGAGCCCTTGGAGAGCCGGAGTCTTTCTTACACCTCTGTGATTACCCAAAATAATTCAAATTATTCCAAAAAATGGCTTCTGGTTCTTCTCCTCTGTGTCCAGCCTCCACAGATTTCCTCCTCCCTTGTCAGCTGCTCTGCTGTTGCCCTTCAGAACATTGGGAGAGCACCACCTTCCTGCTGGAAAGCTGACCAGGGATGAGGAATTTTGCCACAATCCCTGGGGGGCAAGGGCAGGGCTCTTTGGTGGATGTCTCTATAGGAGTCATCAGGCAGGCAGTGAATTTGGGACAGATTTAAGGGGTGATACTTGTACCAGGTCACGGTTTAGGATGCACTGGTGGTCTATGGAGCCCATAGATGTGGGAATTGCTCTGTCCTGGGGACCTCTGGATCATAACTCCTTTGGATCATTTTGTATTGTCTGCCTTGGTAGTGTCAAAGCAGCTTCTTAATGCCCTGGATCAAATGCAGCTTCAGGGAAGTGGTGCTGAAATGCAGCTCAGTGGAAAACGGTGGCTAAAAGTATCAGCCCGAAATGTGGGAGGGACATAAGAAAGCCTCGTGAAGACCTTTGCTTTGCAGCCTACCACAGAAAAAGGCACGTGTAGGGCAGAAGTGAAAAGCCAGGGAAGGGGAAATGAAGCTTTGCAGTGTATTTTAAAAAATTAATAAAAGGAAGTTAATAGGAGCGAGATGAAAGGAGATTTCACAGAGCCAGGCAGAAGTTCTTAATGCCTAATGGACTGTGTGGCTTGGAGAGCTGCAGAAATGGGTTATTTGTACTTTGTTGGGTTTGGGTGGAATTTCCTATAGCTGGAGCGACTCTGAAGTAAAATCTCATTTGAAAGCCAGGAGGATTTTTATTCCCAACAAATCTACTTGCTTTTTGAAAAGCCTCACCCTAAGTGCATGTAATATAGACCATGAAGGAATATTGTGTTAAAAGATAAATGCTGATTATTCACAAATTTACTGGAGAATGGGGGGGATGTATGAAAATTACAGAGTTCAGAACTAAGATAGGCTAGATAAAAAGGATTTGTATCAAATCACTCTATTTTTATCAGCATCCTTTGCCACAGAAGAATGCTGAAATCACCCAGCTGCTCCACCAGCTCTCTTTTTTAAAGAAAGAACTGAGATGATTCCAAATCGTTTTTATGACACAGGCATCCCCGTGCAGCATTTTTGGATGTCTTCCAGTTGCCAATCACCCTAAAACGTTAGGAGTGTTGTTAGCTGGAAAATAAGCTGCCCTTAATGGCATGACATGGTGTGTGAGTTGGGTGGGAGCCTTCAGCCTAATGACAAGTTTTGTGGCATTACACATGGACATTTTACAGCTGAAACCCAGCTATTTTTATCTCTTCCTCTGGCATTTTATGAACAGAGGGATATTTCCATTTGCAGCAGTGGCATTTATTTAGGAGCTACAGCACCAGTGGGTTCCTACCTGGTTTGATGTTGTTGAACTCCTTTTCTATGGTCTCTTCAGTGGTTGAGAGCATGAGGTTCCTCACATAGAGGATTTTGACTGATGACATGGTGTCTTCATCCACCTCCACCTCTGGCTCTGCCCAGTCCACGGCGATGGGGTGTCCCCACAGCTGGATCCTTCCTTTAAAGGGATTGGCATGCTCAGGGTCAGGCAGGCTTTGCTTCCTCTCCCTTCTGCTCAGACACTCTTTCACGTGCAGTGGGAGCAGCAGAACAGGCCAAACTCTACAAACACAACCAGAAAAGCCTTTCTGGCTCCAGCACTGCTGCTCCATGAGCTCCTTTCCACAAGCAGATGGTCACACACTCGGGGTGTGCCCCCACTTAACACCTCAGGTGACTGCAGGAATTCAGCACCCAGAACTGAAAGAAGTGGAAATTGGGCATAACTCACTAAATTCCACATTCCCTGGAGCGTTCCCTAAAGGGAAATCTATAAAAATCCCCTTTGGCTGCAAAAGTTCCATTCGTGAGATAACAGGAAAAGGGATCCTGAAGTCCTGGCTGGATGAAATGAAACAGCAAAGGCAAGGATGTCTCTGTGTGTGTCTGAATTCCCCTGGAGCCCACTGGGTGAGGCTGCAGCAGGAGAAAGGAGGGGCACACAAAGGGACAGGGCACAAAACAGGGTGTGGGTGTTGGGGATAAGCCCATGGGCTCTGTACACTGGGGATGAGGTGATGAGAGGCAGGGAGAGGAGCAAAGAGAGAGGGGTGAAAGGGGGTGATGTGGTTAAAAGGGGGTGATGTCACTATGGTATCACACTGAGCTCCATAATCATTTGCACTGAGCTCCCTAATCGGTTAAGTAGCTGATTAGTCAATTAGCGATGTGTGCTGTATAACAAAAGGGACTGGCCCAGAGCTGTGGGAATGGCTGTGATGGGCAGGACGCTGGGCAAGGCAGAGGGACCTGAGGCAGTGATGGTTCCTTCGCCTCCTCTCCTCTCCAGGTGGCAGCGATACCTGGAGGGCCGTGGCTGAACGCTGGTGACAGAGCCTGGGTTGATGCCCTCACTCCTCCACCCCTTGAGAAGATGCAAAGGTACCTTTCCCTGGGTTCCAGGAGGATTTTTCACAGGGACACACCTTTGGCCACCCTTTCTGTCTGTGAGTGTGTGTGGTACGAGTGTTGCCATTTTGAATCTATAATTTATAGTGGTCAGGTTAGATATATGGTTATGTTGCATTCAGACAAAATTCAGTTGCATCATTTTATGCCTGTTAAACTAGTCAATTGATAAGGAAGTGTTATTGTTGAGTTGGTTAGGCACTGTTATGACTAATAAATCATTTACACCTAAACTGCTGACCAAATCTGAGGCTTAGTTTGGCCTCACTTTTCCCCTCCTTCCTCATTTGCCTCCCTGGTCTCCACATAAGTCATCCTAGATTGCTCTATTCTGATTTTATTTTGTGTGTTTTATCTATTTAGTAAGTAATAGAGTGAACCTTGCCATAAAACTTCGTTGTGCTTTTGCCAATTTATGTTAAACCTGCTTTTGTCAATACCTCGCTGGTCATTCTTTAAGTGATATAAACCACTCACAACAGAGGGGAAAAAGAAAATCCTGCAAAACTTTCCTTGCCACGTCTAAAAAGGCACCACCATCTCTGCTTGCAACTTTCTTGCAGTCCCTGCCGAATGTTTGAAACATCAGAAGGCTCTGGCTCCTGCTCAAGCCTTTGAAATTCCCAAAACCCTTTTACAGAGACGTCCCTAAACTGGAAAGTGCACATGTCTGTTCACGTGTGCTCCCTCCATCTGTCTCCTTCATCATTTCAAGTGCTCTGTTCCCCAAGGCTGCTGTTGGCAGCTGTGGCTCTGCCTGCTCCTGCCCGTGTAGAACCCTCCTGAAGCACAGACCAGCTGGATGTGCTGCCACAACCAGGGAGATGCTGAGCTGATGCAGAGAATGCAAAGGTAAAGGAAAACCAGCGTGAGGTATCCCACAACACCTAAGAGTGTTCAGCGCTCAGAATCATCCCCTTTTTTTTCACAGTCAGGAAAAAGGGTTGGCACCATGCAGGATGTTTCCTAGGCTGTCAGACACCACAGGTGAAACAAGGCTGGCGGGTTAGGGGCAAGTCTCAGACCAGAAGGTTTATGGGATGCTTTCCCCGGCACCTGCGCTGGCTTCAACAAAACACTGCTGAGCTTAAGAGAGCAAACAGTGGTGAAATTCCTGCAAATGCACTGAATGTTCAGTGGCTGCTTCATCTGCCACCTGCTAAACTCCTCCCTGCTCCACAGTGGCCTTGGACTGTCCCCTGGCACTAAATTTCATAGACTTATTCTTTGTATTGTTATTCCTCACTCGAAGTTTCCTTCCCACGGGGAGAATATCCATTTTCAGGAGCACCCTCTGTACATTCTCAAGACTGAATCTGTTCCCCGAAGCTTTCCTGAGTGACTCTCTCTGAGAGGCCATAACTGAGGCTGGGTTTTATAACTGAGGCTGTATTTTATAACTGAGGCTGTATTTTATAACTGAGGCTGTATTTTATGTCCAACCCAACTAACCACAGGACAAAACACACCCTCCAGCAGAGCTGTCTGCATGCACACAGCCAGATCCACCCAGCTGCACCTGAAGTACCTTCCAGCCCCTACAGGATGAACATGGATAACCAGCAGGGTGCTGTCGTGGCTCCCCCACCCTGCACCCCGTGGAGTGCTGGGGTCCCTTCTTGGTGAGAGCAGAGAATCCAGCCGTGTTCCCTCCCTCTGGGTGCTCTGGAGAGGTCGGTCTGCCCACAGCACGAGGTGAGACAAAGCCCCAACCACCCACACTGACCTGGGAGCAGTTTCCTCCTGGCCATGGCTGCTGCTCGGTGGTTTTCATACTCCACGAAGGCAAAGCCCCTGTTCTTGGTCTTGTCGGCGGCGCTGGGGTACACGATGACGTCCACGACGCCGTCGGTGACTTTCTTCATCTCGGCCAGGATCTCCTCCCTCTTCTTGGTCTTGGGGATGCCGCCCACGAAGAGGCGGCAGTTGTCCACGCTGGCACAGACCCCCAGGAGACGCCCGTTCCTGAGCACGAACAACATTGCTGCTTGCTCAGGAGTCAGGAGCAAAGAGAGGAGAAGGCTCAAACGGGCCCCCTCTTCTCTGACCCAGTGTGAGCCAAGGTTTGTTGCATTCACCAGCAACTCGAGGCTTCCCACTCATGGTTGGGCCTCACAGCTGAGGGTTTGGGGAAAGAAAATCCCCCTGTCGTGGAGAGACACCGTTTAGGGACTCACTGATGGCACCTGCTCTGCAGATCCCAAGGTAAAAACTTCCTTACATGCACTTCGTTCACCTCTTTGTGGTCAAGGGACCTCTAGAACTTCTTTAGAGGAGTCTTTGGAACAAGGGAAGGCAGAGGAGGAGGAGGTGGATGGAGCCTGATCCCTAAGACCCTCCAGCCTCTGACACAAATCCCATTTCCAAGCCCTCAGTGTGCCATGCTCACCTTTAGGGTTGCTGGGAAAGCAGTCCACAACGCATCTCTTTTTATTAAAAACCAAAATGAAAGCCATAAAATTGCCAGAATGGTTCAGCTCAAAAGGCTTTTAAGCAAAGGCACCTACTCATCCCACTTTGAACTGGAGGAAAACATTAAGTGTGCTTGAAATCGAAACAAAACATATTGATGGGCCCATATGCTGTTGATTTCTGTGTGCCTTGTTCCCAGTTTTTAGTCACAAACAAGAGGGCTTCTTCTGTTCCTTTCTGCTAGGAAATGTCACTGTTTTGCCAATTGGTTTCCATGCTATTTCACCTTTTTTTGCAATTGCTCTGTCTCCCAGAGCATATTGGCAGGATCTGCCACCAGAGAGGCTGTGAACAGGAATAGATCAACAACAAACAGCCTGGAGGGGACATGAAATAAACAGCAAGGATTAGGGAGAAGTTAATTTGATCCAAAGCAAAATAATTTTCTCCAGTGTTCTGATAGATTTTTGTTGTTGTTGTTGGTTTTTAAGGGAGAAATTTCCTGCCAAAGGTATTGTCTCTTTATGAAGAGTCCTTTGTAGCAGGGCATGAAGCAGTGACTGCACAGGGAGACAAGGGGAGGGTTCCTCTCCAAATTTATAAACATAAACAGGAAAAATACACCTTACATACCCCAATGGATCTGCTTTAAAGCTGATGTGAAGGTGTTTGCACACACTTACCTGATTTCATAGTTATTGAGGGTCTTTATGGCATTCTTCGCCTCCTGTTTATTCGAGAAGGTCACAAAGGCATAGCCCCTGTTGTTGCCATTGAAGTCCATCATCATTCTCATTTCGTAGATTTTGCCAATCTGCAAACAGAAAGACAACGTTTTGTCAGCAAGGTGGGAGGTGTTTCAAGAAGGCCAGGTGCTTCCTTGCCTTTATCCCATCACAGCTCAGCCACCTGGGCCCAAATCCCACGGAATCACGGCATTGTTTGGGTTGGAAGGGACCTGAAAGATTATTTTGGCAGGGACACCTTCCACTAGCCCAGGTTGCTCCACCTCCTGTCCCACCTGGCCTTGAAGTCCTCTCTGGTTGAGCCCTGGAGTGCAGCTCTGACCATCACTCACCCCTCCACGAAGCCTTACTTTTTCACAGAGTGGTATCAGTTCGTCTTCAAAGAGGTCCCGGGGCAGTTTCCCGATGAAGATCTCGCAGCCCCTCTCTGGTGGGGGGCCATCCCAGCCTGGTGGGGGTCCTCCGTATTTCCTCTGCCCATTTTCCTGCCACGGAGAGAAGGGAAAGGAAGGCTTGGGTGTGGATTCTTAACCAGGGATCCCTTCTCAGGGAGTGATCCTTCCCATCCAGGAGCAGCTGTTCACTGTCAGAGCTGACGTGGGCTGCATGGTTGGCCCACTGCACTTGGAGAACACACTCAGGCTGCTGGTGGGGAATGGTCTGGTTTGTCCTAGCTGAGTTTTGCAGAGAAATGCAACTCAGGTGCTCCTTCAGATGCCCAAGACAGCAAATGTGTTCCTGGCTCCAGGAGGGGAATCTCCATGGGCTCTGTGTGACTTGTGGACTGACTAACAGAGCACTTGCAAAATTTATAACTTGTCCCGATTCTCCATCCAATCACAAACATTTATTAACAATTTCAGTGGCTGATGGGGAGCTTCCTACCCTACAGACCAAAGGAAAGAGGCCAGAAGGGTCGTGTTTGGAGCAGAAGGACTCTCTGAAAGCAGAAGGCATCAGGACCTCAGAAAGTGCTAGCAGAGGGGGAAAAGTGGGCATGAAGGGAAAAATCTGGGAGAGAGATGGGAGTGCAGCAGGGCAGCCCGTTCTCTGTGCCAGGCGTGCCAGAGGGAGCCCAGCGGGGAGCTCATGGCAGGGGAGGGGACAGACACAGCCCCACAGTGGGGACAGAGCAGGGCCATCAATGGTGGGTGGCCCTGCCAAGGGCACAGGGTGACACCTTCCTGCCCACAGCAAATCTGGGCCCCAAAGAAATGATGTGAGGACCAGCCAGTGTTTCCTCTGTTTTACCCTTCCTTCCTTCCCTCTCCTTCCCTCTCCTTCCCTCTCCTTCCCTCTCCTGTCCTACAGTGATCCCTGCTCCCAGTAATCTTTCTATTTTTGGCTCCCTGACCATTTCTTTAGCCATTTCCCAGTCTGGGATTATTCCAGGCAAGTGAATGCCTGTACAGCACGTAAGCAAAGAGGGATCCCTACAGGAGAACAGGAACATTCCAGAAACTCTTTTAGTTTGGACACAGAAAGTGTCCAAGGCCAGGTTGGACAGGGCTTGGAGCAACCTGGGCTGGTGAAAGATGGCACTGGATGGGCTTTAAGGCACCTTCCAACCCAAACCAATCTATGATTCTAAGAAAGCCACAGTAAATTTAAGATAGAGAGAAGTCAAATATCTTCTGGCTCAGGCACAACAAAAAGCCTCAGCCAAACTCAGCTGCTGGCCTGGTCTGGGGCACGCAGGACTAAGGGCTCTAGGAAAAGGCTTTTTCCCAGGAATCTCGGGTTTTGCTTTGGGCTGCTGTGCCCTCTAGTGCTGTGCAAAGCAAGGCAAAGTTCAAGGCCTCCACCTGCCTAAAATCCAGTGTTTTCAGCTACTCCTTCCAGGCTGCAAGGTCGGTCATATCGGTGCCCAACACTGTCGAAAAATTAGCTTGCTTTGGTTGTGTTCCTCGAGAAACACTTCTTCAGGTGGGTTTGGAAGGACATTCCCAGTCCCCACCTGCCCCAACCACAGGAGACCTTGACCTTGGAGGCCTTGAAGACTAAACTCTGGTTTGGGCAGGCGAGGCACCTGCCTCACATGTATTTTTACAAAAGGCCAGCCTGGTGGTGACATGTTGGACTTCCCACCTCGGTCCAACCACGCTCCTCTGAAGCACATGTTGGAGAAAACCACAGGGAAGAGGAAGGACTTTGTGTGGAGATTTGCTGCTCAAGGCCCCGATGAAGCTTCAGGATGAAGCTGGATGCTGCACCCAAAAGGATGTGACCACGAATTCCTACCTGGATCAAATTATATCCCGTTCGCTGAATTAAGGCACGGAGGGCGGCTTCTTTCTGTGTGCCGGTCAATCCATCCCCGGATTTGTGATTTGATTCCATTGTGAGTGATTATCAGCAAAAAATCAGGTTAATTAGGGGTGCTCACTGCAATCAAATTTAAGATAAATTAAAGAAATTAATACGGCTCAGAGGAGAAAGTCCACCCTCCTGAGAAAGTCGACAGGATTGGTCTTCCTAAACCAGTTCTTTTTGAGAGGGAAACAAAGCACACCAACACAGGCCACGGAAAGAAAAAGCAAAATCCTAGAAAAGGAAACCCTAAACAATTCCCCTGTACAGCAGGTCTCTTGGTGCACATAATATGGGCATTGCTTGTAAAGAAACGCAGGTGAAGAAGTGAAATATCTCCCCTACAGCAGATTTCCTGAGCGTGTCATGATGCTGAGGAGATCACAGAAAATCTCTTCTCCAAATTCACCCCAAACCTTTTCATGAGCAAATGCTGCCTTTGGGCCTTCCTGAGGGAAGAGCTAAGGTTTGGGGCAGCCCCCTTTGCCTTTGGGTATCCTTTGCTCTGTGCTCCCAGGGCTTTGCATCCTGGAGGACTCAAACAGGTGCTTTAAATTTCAGTGGAGGGATTATTCTCAGTGCCACAAACCAGGCAGGAGCCCGGGGGTTTGGAGCATCTCAGCCTTGTGCCTGCCACTTGGGCTCTGCCACACTGAGCTCTAGAGCCTGAGACTTAAATACTTGGACATAGAGACACCTCTGTAATGCCAGATTCGGGAGCTATTTATTGTGGAGCTTTGTGAGACCCTTCTGATTTGACTTTATTTTTTCCCATGCTCCGAGGTTCTCCAGTGTTTTAATCACCACCAGCACGCAGGGCCCGGGAGATGGATGGTCCAAGGCAGCAGCTCTGCCTCTAATTCCCAAATGAGTGTTTTCTCAAACACCAAACCCAATTCCTCGTTTGTTTTGCCCTTGCTGAGGGTGTCAATGCCTGTGGTCTCTGTGCTTGCCGCCTCCTCCGGAGAGCAAAAACCATTTGGATGCTTTCCCAGCCAGTTCAAGAAGGAGAAAGCGATCATTACAAAAACCCCCAGTTAAAACCCCGACTGGGTTTGCCTCCTGCCCTGCAGGCACACCCTAAACACGCCCTTAGAGAGGAAAGCCCTAACCTGGCCCCTTGCATTTCGCTTCTGCTGCATCCCCGTGTCACGGGTGGGTCGGCTGCTGCTTGCAATGCTTTGTACCCCCAATGCCAGACATCCCCATGGCCCTGCTCCGGGGGGCAGTGATTCCCAGGAAAGCCTCGCCCCAGGGGATGCTCTAACGCTGGGGCTGGGAGGGAGCAGAGCATCTCCCTGCCTGATGCGTTTACAGCGGGGGCAATATCCCTCTTTGGCTTCTGCCTTATTAGATAAGACAGGTGAGCTCTTCTTGCAAGACATCCTGCAAAGATTTTAGGCTCTAGCCCAGCATGTCTAGACACTGGTTTAGGCCAGGATGTGCTCAAGCAACCCACTAGGAATAAGGGAGCAAGAGCATTCAAGGTTGCATGAAGTATTAATCGCAGCCACTGTAAAATGTACCCATGTACCCACAGGTAAATTTGGAAGCCTTGTCGCCAAAGAGCCTTCCTCCATCAGTTGGGTTTTTCTTGGATGGAAGCAGAAAATGCACCTCTCTTTTCCTAAGAGGCATAAATCCTGACACGGCAAATCCCAAGCACGGTAAACCAGGATTTTCACCCCCAGTTTTCCAAGCGCTCCTTCTCTCCCCCTTCTCTCCTCCCTCCCTCGGCCTCAGGATGTCTGAACAATTTTTTGGACAGGGCACTTTTCCACCTCCTCCACCCAAGGGTCCACATCACTTTCTCTCCTTCTTTGTTCCCCGGGCCTGGAATCAACTAACAAATCCACCCTCACAGTGGGAAACCCCCCCTTGAATGGCTGCTGATGGAAAGTGTGAATGACTGCAGCAAATTAAGGCAGTGTTTTTAGCACCCTTCTGAAAAAAGGATCAAACCAAGCACGCTTAGTAGAAAGGATTGCTCTGGAATTCAACCAATTTCAGGGGTTTGCCCTTAAGATGGATTGTTGTTAAGAAGGGCCACGGTGCTAAAGAGAAAAGAAAAAAAAAGGAGGGTGGAGGGAGGTTGCATTTTATTCAGATGTTGATATTGAAATTAACACCTTTGGAAATGCAAACTCTCCCAGGTGTGTTTCCTGTTTCATCCTCGGTTTTGATGGAATTTTGACAACGCTTTCAAGTCATCAGGGTCACAGAATCAAGAACCATCGGGAAAGGAAGGTACTGCTTTTACCTTAAATCACTGAGTTTGATTTTCCTCTCTCCGTGGAACACTGCCATTTATTTTAGGTTTCTACTAAAGCTCTAAAACGCCAAGGCAAGGAAAGGTACTTTTATGCCTTGCAAACCTCACACCAACAGGAAACAAACCCATTATAATACTGCTTCACTTCTCCAGGGTTTCCTTGCCAGCTACTACATCCAGGAGCAAGGTGAATCCAGAAGCTTCCACCCCAAAACTGTGGATCTGACTCCGCTTTTGGGTGAGTTGCTTGGAAAATGGGGAGCCTCTTTCCTCATTCGAGGGATGGCTCCCATGGCAGGGGTTTCCTGGGAGGAGGAAAGGTGGGATTTGAGGGCAGCCCCTGCCCCTTGGCAGCCCTTTCAGGGAAACCTGGTTACCGTTTCCACGCCTGAGATAAGGAACCCGTGTTTATCCTCAGGGATCAATACACCAGCCTGTCTGAGGGTGTTGAGTCACTTGGACACATCTCCTGTGCTGTGCCCGTATCCCCCTGATGCAGTTGCTGCTCGTGAGGAATAACAACCTCTGGAAAGGCTGGAGAATTATATTCACTCTTATCCATGATAACCCACACAGGTACTTCCTAGAGAAACCATTTTCCTTTCGGTTATCAAGATTTTGGGGATTTTTTTCCCTCCCTTCAGGCTCCATGCAATATATATTCATTTATATACATATATAAACACTGAAAATATGGAATTGTGTTCCCAAAACCAGCCACTCAAAATTTCATGAGCTGCCACCAGCTCTTTGCTATTGTCAGACACCACAGGACGGAGTCTGATTGAGCAACAGGGCACGAGGCTTTTTGTCCCTTTGCTTTTCCAGGGCTTAGGGTTGTTTTCCAGCTCAGGTGGCTCCACAGAGAGTGGGAACTCATGGGTATTGGCAGGAAAGCAGGAGAAATCAGAAATGCTGCACGTGAGCCTCGAGAAATCATTTCACCCACAAACCAGCACGTTTTTTGCTCAGCCCCTTTTCCCTGGGAATCAGCTTCTCTCTCGGAAACACCTTTCCTCCTGTGCACAGCTTTGGCAGCTCTGGCACCAAATGCACACAAAATGCCCCAAAAATCCCCCCAGAAAGGACGAAGGGCACCTGATGCCGAGCCCAACCTCCTTCCCTCCTGTTTTATTTGCAGCATCATGTGCCGGGTACTTTGAAACCAGCCTTGCTCCCTCCCAAAGCTCCCACTTCACCAGAGCAGCATCCTGTATCGGGCAAAAATCCTGCTGGTTTCTAGGGATTAGGGAAAACCAGGGGCTTTTAGGATGGAGCCTGCCCTTCTGCAAAGAGAAGGAGGGATAAGAAGCCGGCCGGGAAGGTCTCTAATGATTAGCCCCAGAAAGTTGCGCTTTAACAGACCGGGACGGAACGATCGCAGGGAAAATCCCTCCTCCCCCCTCCTCCCCGTCTGCCCTCACTTTTCTGGCGACCAGCAGGAGGAAAGCAGAGAAAAGGCTCGGGGAGAAGCCGTGCCCAGAACCCCTGGGAGCCCTTCCCTCCCCACCTTGCTCCTTGGAAAGACAGGAGCGAGCGGGGCTGGGGTGAGAGTCTGGCCATGCCATGTAGAGGGGTCTGGCCATGCCAGGTAGAGTGGCCATGCCATGCCATGTAGAGGGGTCTGGCCATGCCATGTAGGGGGATCTGACCATGCCATGTAGGGGGGTCTGACCATGCCATGTAGGGGGGTCTGACCATGCCATGTAGAGGGGTCTGACCA
>JAWWMP010000167.1:3493187-3509421 GCA_035047865.1 Dendrocincla tyrannina
GGGGCAGGATGGGATGCTGAGCTCCGGGAGGGGCGGGATGGGATGCTGAGCTCCCGGGGATCGGGATGGGATGCTGAGCTCCGGGGGGGGGCGAGATGGGATGCTGAGCTCCAGGATGGGAGGGATGGGATGCTGAGCTCCCGGGGGCCGGGCCGGGCTGGCCGGGGGGCGGCTCCACGTGGCTCATTAGCAGGAGGCAATTTAATATTTATGAAGTGTTCTTGTTTGAATCCCAAGTCTTCGGCTCCAGTTACAAGGAGCTGCGTCACCCTGCGATCACATGGTAATTGTTGCTATTTCCAGGATCCCAGCCTCGCAGAGTGGCACAAGAGCTCTTTCCCCTTTTCTTGTCTTTTTTTGCCTTTTTGGTGTGTTTTTTTTTTTCCTTTCCCCCGCGCTTCCCCCTTCTTGGCCGCTGGTTTTGGGGCGGTTTTCTCTCCCCCCTCGCCCGGGGGTCCCGTGGCCGCGCCGGGGGATGCCGGGGCCGCTGCCCTGAGCCCCTGTCCCTGTCCCTGCCCGGGGAGCCGCTCCATGAGCCCGGCCCCGGCTCGGCTCTGAGCGCCGGGGGGACACCCCCAAAATGACCGAGCTGGAAGGGGACTTCACCAAGCTGCTGCTGCTGAAGGAGGAGCGGATCAAGGAGCTGGAGCGGCGCCTGGGCGAGAAGGACGAGGAGATCCAGGAGCTGCGCCGGCGGCTGCACAAATGCCAGTCGGTGCTGCCGGCCCCCAGCCCGCACATCGGGCCCCGCACCACCCGGGCGCAGGGCATCTCGGCCGAGCCGCAGACCTACCGCTCCTTCCACGACCTCCGCCAGGCTTTCCGCAAGTTCACCAAGGCCGAGAGGTAGGGACGGCACCGCCGAGCCCCGCTCCCCACCAGAGACCCCTTCCCGGGTGGGGCGGCCGGGGCACCGCATCCCCCCGCCGCGGGGATTCTTCGTGCCCGGCGGGTCGGGGGGATCATCAGGGGCTTGGAGCGGCCGGCCAGGAGCCCTGTGGGGGATCGGATAGCGCGGACCCCCCTCCTTTCCCTCCTGCCTTGCCCGGCTCCGCTCCGGCTCCCGGGGGATGCTCGGCCGGGGAGCGGCGGTGCCTGGAGCGGCGCTGGGAAAACTTTGCAGCGGCGCCGGGAAGTTGCTCTTCCCGGGAAGTTGCACCCCAGGGCAGCCCCTTCCCCGAGCCCATCCTCCCAACGCGCCGCCCAAAAAGCAGAGCCCACGTTACTCCAGCCGTGGGCTTGGCACGCGTGCTTCGCCTCCCGGTATCCCGGCTGGACCGGCCGGTCCCGGAGGACTTTTCCCGTTCTGTGATTCTAGTCCCGTGCGCTGCTTTCGGGCACCCGTGGAAGGTGGGGTTTTTCTGGGGGGGATTTCTCTCCTGCCTTGGTGCGTGGCGTGGGGCAGGGGGAGCGCTGCGCTGGCCGTGCCGGAGGGGTTGCTGCGGGCCCTGAGGGGGATGGAGAAGAGCAGCGGTCGGGACGGGCTGTCAGCGTGCTTTGGTGCAAGGGACGGTGCGGTCCCCTGGGTGTGGGCAGCGATGTTTCAGCAGACTCATTCCCGGCACGATTTCTCGTGCCTGGGGGGTGTGGGGGTGAATCCACGCCGCTCTCCTCGATCCGCTGCTCACCAAACACGCCCTGGCCAAACTCGTGTCCTCTCCTCCTCAGCTGGCCCCTGCCCTTCCTTAGCGAGCCCGTTGCTCATTTAAGGATGAACGAGGAGCACTTGGCTTTAGGCTTTTTTTGGTGGATTATTCTTTTTGCTGACCGTCTGTGGGGTTTAATGATGCAAACCCCTCTGCCCAGGGAGGGGTGGGAGTGCCGGCCGCACAGGCAGAGCATGTCCATTCGTCCTTCCCTGGGGTGGCACATCCCTTCACAGGCTCTGTACCGGGGCCAGGGGAAAAAAAACTCACATCCAGCTTTTCCCTTTGCCATGGCTTTGTTTTGCTTTGTTTTGGAGGCTCTGATTACCCTGAACTTGGGCTGCTGCAGGTGAAGGTGACAGCAGCAAGGACAGGGACCCCGGTGCCCCACCCCTGTGTAATAACTTATTTACAAGTTGTTAGAGCTGCTCGCAGCTCTAGCGAGGGTGAGTCCTGGCCTGAGGCTTTTCCCTGCTGGTCCCTGTGCCAGTGCCAGAAAATGCCGTGTCCCTGTGATGCTGCAAAGGTCGTTCCCATCCCTGAGATGATGTTTTGGTGGGCAGGAAAAACTCTCGGTGGGGCCTGCAGGCAATTCCCGTGGCCCTCCAGGCTGGAACTTCATCCCCCAGCATCTCCCCACAGCTCAGCCTCGCTCGTGGTAGCCATGACAATGGTAACCAAGCCAGTTTGGGATTGCTTGGGGGGGTTTATTCTTAATTCTTCTTTTAATCCCGCTCCATTCTTCCCCTGTGTCACTGCTGGCAGACCCACGTTGTACTGAACGCGCCGCACCCACAACCTGCCTCTTTTCCCCCTTTTACCCCCAGATGAGTTCCCACCCGTGGTTAAACGCACGCGTGTTTTGGTGGGCAGTGTCCCGGGGGCTGATCCAGTGCCGGGGTGCCCCGGGGGCAAAGGGCTGTGCTGCACTCGGCCTGTGCCAAGAGCATGACGATGTTTCCCTGGTTTCGGTGCTGACCAGAGGCATCAGCGGGTTTGTGTGCTGCCAGCTCCCTTCGGGGTCTCTGGGGGTTTCTCTGGTTTTTCTGCATCTAGAAACTGCTGGCAGCATCGGGCTGATTTATTTATGGGGGGAGCTTGGGTACCTCTGACAGCCTGCCTGTGTTTTAGGGACAGCAGCACCGTGTTCAGCCCACCAGGCTCCAGGTCCCTGGGAGATGGCTGATACCTCTTTTCCAAAACTCAGAGACACCTTCCATACCATCAAACCCCCAAGATGACGTTTTGGCTGTTCTGTGCCTTGATTTCAATTTAATGCCAACAGAAACCTTTTTATCCAGGTCTGGGATTAACCTCCAAATGCTCTTTCACCTCTGGAGATAAAGATGTAGTTATTGACGATGTAATCAACTTTATTTAGGTCAAACCGGTATGTGATATACACAGACATTCAAAGCTTTCAAGAAGCCGGGACTGGCAAACAACGGGATGATAGAAACTCGAGCAAGGTTAAATCACAGCTGAAAGCAGAGCATGCAGTTTGTCTCTGGCCAAATGTTGTGCCTCTTGTAGCCCATCCCTGTCAAGTGTAGCAAGGGCAAAGTTGCAAAGACCCAAGGAAAGGGGATGTGGAAACAGAAAGGTGTTGTGAAATGTATTCCCTTTTTTTCTGGAAGCGTGTTTTTATCCCATTGTTCCTCCTGATAATGTAGGGGTATAGACTGTAGTGGCAGAAGGCGTTGCTGAGGTGTAGAGGGCTATCCATGAGTCTCCATCCAACCCATAAACCAACTCTTCCCTTGGGAATAGTCGGGATGCTGCCACTTCTCATGCCTGTTTTACAAAGCAATTCTTCCCCGTTGTTTCCTCGGTCCGTTCCTGCCAGGGCAGATTTGAGCTGAGGAAGGAGACTCACTTGTCAACGACTCATTACTTTGTTTGGCCAGTGAGTTTTTGCTCACTTTTTACTCACTTTCCCTGCCATTTTACCCACCCAGCCGGGTGTTTCTGCTCTTGCCTGGCCTCGGTGCTGCTCCATCAACACCTGGCCCTGCTCTTGGCAGCACAAAGAAGGGGAACCCATTTGTGCTAATGCCTCTCCAGGCGGTTCCTGGGAAGAGCTCCCCAGTTGCTAAGCAAGGCCCTGGGGCTGCTGAACGATGCACAGAGTAAATGCCAGGGTGTAACAGAGCCCTCAGCAGGACCAACAGCCGGGTAAGGATGTGCCAACCCCCGGCAAAGGTGCTTTGTGCAAACCCCAGCCGTGCTAACTCTCAGCATCCACAGGGGCTTTGTGCCCCAATCCCCACCTTTAGCTCATCCCCCCACTAATTTCCACCAGCAGCACCCTTTAATTCAGAGGTGCAGTGTCTAATTCCAATTTAAGCCTGCTTGTTTGGGTCGGCAAGCCTTGTTCAAACTGGGGAGACACAAAACTCCTCAATGTTTTGAGCCCGTGAGTGAATCTTTGCTGGTATTGCCATGCCAGAGTGGCCATACAGACAATTAATTACACTTTCTGTGTGTGGTTCCATCCTCAGCTTTCCAGATTTCCCTTGGGCTGTGCCATCCCCGTGTTTCTGCTCATCCTTTTGTATCTGACACGGTGCTACAGCCTCAGCATCAAAGGACACAAGAGGAGTTTCCCACTAACTCACCCCTCCTTCCTCGCTGCGGCCCCGACTCTCTCCGCAACTTTTTGACGGGTTTTCCCCCTTTTTAACTCAATTTCAGGAAGCGTTTGCCACAAGGTGGCAGTGGGGTCTCACGTTTAAGGCGAGGTCTCGGGGTGTTATTGTGGTTTCAGCCTCACTGGCTCAGTCCTGCAGGTGGTTTTCCCGATAAAATCCTGGTGGGAATCAATCCCTGCCCTCACTTCTCCCTCCTCTGGGGTGCTGGGGGATGCTTTGCTGAGGGCGTGGGTTCACCCGTGGTGTTTAAACTCGGTGTTAGAGGCTTTGGGGGGTCTGTGTGGTGCTGGGAATGGAGGATTGGAGCACATGGTCCTGACTTTATGGCCTCAATGCTTACGGTAAGCTGGTGTCTGATGATGGCTGTGGCAGGATCAACCCTTCTCTTGGCTGCTAATGTGGGGCTTTGGGTGCTGCTCAGGCCAGGACCAACCATGCTGGGGGTAAACACTGGGCAGCCTTGGAGGTCTCTGGTCCAAAACTCGAGGCAAGGTCATCTTCAAAGCTGCCCCATCCTAAAGCCAAGGGCTCTCCTGCCCAGCCCTGGAATTCTCCATCCCTTCTCCCTCCCTGTAGCAGTCCTGGTGTCCCCACAGCCCTGGAGCTGGTCCATTGAGGGCTTCACCCCCGCCCCAACCCTGCTGACCACGGCAAAGAGAGTTCCTCCCTCCCTGGAGCAGCCAGGGCCGTGTCCTTCCTCCCTCGTCCCTGTTTCTGGGAACTCAGCTCCCAGCGGGGTCCTGGGCTGCGTTAATTTAGACATGATCTCATCATCTGCCAGCCACTAAAGCAATATCGATCCTGCATTTGGCCTCCACGTGAAAAACAACCCCACTGCTTCCCCAGGACCTGTAACCAGCGTCCCCCGGGGCCCTGGCAGGCTGCAAAATGAGCATCTGCCTGATTATTTTACCACCAGGGGACAAACGGGTAACCTGCTGCCAATGAGGGGCATTTCAGTTCTGGTAAAGACAGCTTTTAAGCCAAGGAGAGGACAGTTGGGGGCTGTAGCTCGTGTAGTATTTGATACCCTAAGCAGCCTTAAATAGTTTAAACTGGGAAGTTTTGCTGTCTCTGAGTGTTCCGTGTGTCTCTGTTCCTCTTCAGCAATCTGTCTGGAAGGAGCAGCACCCCTTGCCAAAGCTCAGAGGCAGGAGAGCAGTCATTTTGACGTTAATTACTCCCCTCAAAAATGCCTCTTCCCTCATTTATGCACCACCGGTGGCTCCCATCCGCCCCTGGTGTGCTGGGACAGCACATTCCTGGGGTGCTCCATCCCTGGCTGATGGACACCGAGGATCAGAAGGATTTCACTGTATTGAATGATATTGGCATTAATTAATGCTGCTCTCATTGCTTTTTGTGTCGGGAGCGCGGCGCTGCCTCGGAGAGAGGGAAATACAGAGGGGTGTGATTGAGCTTTGGGGAGAGCTGGAAAACGCTGCAGAGAGCAGCAGGAATGGGAGCTGGACTCCTTTGGTGGTCAGTGTGGAGCCCCTCAGCCTGTGGCACTGAGCAGGGGAGGTTGTGGGGTGAAGGTGGGACACAAGAGGGTCATTGCACACCGCAGGGAGAGGCCCAGCAAAGGTCACGGCTCCCTCGAGAGATCCAAGGTCAGGCAAGGGAGCAGAAGGGTTTGAGAAAGGGAGAGAAGCAAATGTTTATGGTTAATCAATGGAGATCATTTCCCTTCTTTTAATTTTTAATGGGCTGGACTCACTGCTCCCCCTCCTTCCCTTTGGAAATGGAGCCGTGAGCGGGGACGTCGCACTCCCAAAGGGCATCGGGTGGCACCTCTGCCTGGCACGGCTCGGCGTCTGTCTGTCTGTCCCCTGCAGCCCTGGTGGCCCACGCTGCCCCTTCCAGCCACTTCCAGCCCATCCATTCGGGGTGTCCTCACGGGCATCACCACTGTGGCCACACAGCAAAAGCAGCCAAACCAAGCTTTGCCTTCCCCCTCCTGCAGAAAGGGTATCAAAACCTTACTAATTTATGTGTTTGACATAAATGGTGGCTGCTCCTGCTGAAGGAAGGAAGGAGGGGCAGCACGGCAGAACCAACATTTTTCTGAGGGTTAACAAAGACTTGAAATTTTTGGCTCTCGCTGTTTATTGCTCAGTTTTGTACTGACACAACAGCACAAGCCTGACCAGCCCCATCGTGGCCAACAACTGGTGCATCCCCTGCTGGGGCTCAGCACCCTTGGTGTGCTGTGGGGTCTCTGGAAGCAGGACCAGGGATGAGCCACCCCTGCCCATGCCCCGTTCCCAGCAGCGTCATCCCAAATTCTTCCTCTGGCCTATTTTTAAATGCCTCAAGTCATGAGGCTTTGGGTGCCTCCCTTGGGGGACTAAAGCACAGGCAGACAGGATTTGCAGGCAGCTCCCAGATTGCTGTGTCTCCCACCTTTTGCCTGCCTGGAGCTCATTCCCAGTCCCTGAAAATGTGGTCACACACAAGCTTTAAACCTCCCAGGCCAGGTCGGGATAAACCACTGTTCCCTCTTGGACGTGAGTTCATCTCAAAAAATACCCAAAGGAGACAGGATCTGGGGTTGTTTGTGCGTGGCCTCGCTTGGTTTGGAGGAGAAAAAGGGTCCTGTGTCCTGCCTGCTGCTGCATTTTTAGTAGCAGCACACAGACGGAGGCAAATACGGTGGGGAAAGCTGCTTGGCCACACTGGCTCTTTGCTTGGCCTCTCTTTGGTCCCAGCAAGGGTCATTTTGGTCAGGATTGCACCCTGGAGGAGGTGGTTCCACCACCCCGGGGTGGTGAAGTGGCTCAAAGTGAAAGGAGGTAGAAAGGACTGGAATAAGATGGCGAGTCCCTCTTTGCAGCTTCACTAATGGGAGACCTGGGGGAAAAGCCTTCCCGAGATATCCACTTGGAGTGGATGCAGGTCCTGGAAAATATCCCACAGAGCTTGGCAAGGGGCTCCTGAAAGGGCTTTACCCTCTGCCCTGACCTCCCCACTGGAAAAGATGAGGGTTGCCTTTTTCCTTTTTAATTTTTAATAGGCTTTTTTCTATGTTTTGCTCCTGGATGTTCTTTGACCATATTTGTTCCATTAGTAATAAAACCCTGTAGTCACAGATGAGGGAGATGCTAAAAGAGCTGGAGGGAGGGAGATTGAACTCAGAGCCACAAGCCTGAATGGTGATTAATATAGTCTTAAGTGAAATGGCAAATTTTAAGTTTGGGGGTTTAATTTGCATTAGGGGCAAATCCCTACAAGAGAGGGGCAGTCAAATGACTTGGCTGAGTCCTGTGGGGTCTTGAGAGAGGGAGAGATGAGGTGGTGGCCACCCAAAGGCCCCTTCCCACCCAAACCATTCCATGACTCAGCCTGCTGGCCCCCCCCTGCTCTGCTGGCCCCTCCAGCTCCAGCTTTGAGCGCTGCTGGAGGATGAGATTAACGAGCTCTGCTTTGTTATCAAGTGCCTTCAGTTCTTCCCGGGCAGGAGTTTGAATAAACACCTGAAAATGTGTCGTCAAGGGAAAATGTCTCACTGTAGCACAAATGAGCTGATTTGGTATCAAAATCCTCCTGCCCTGCAGCAATGTAAGATTTGGGTTAGAGAGGGGAGGAAAAGAAAAGCTGAAGGTGTAACTAAGCATAAAGAAAGTTTTGCCTTCTGTTTGACTTAAAGGCGTGTAAAAGAACACCGACTGGGTGGGGCTTTCTCGGTGCATTTGTGGTTTTGAGGTGTGTTGATGCGTGGAATGGGGTAAGAACACCCACCTGCAGTGTCCTGATGGCAGTCAATTAATGCCAGGCTCGTGGTGAATGTGGGATTCAAACAGCAGCCACGGGGTAGAACACAACGGACTAATTAACAAAGAAGGAACCTGTGCAGGTGGGAACCAAGTTCAGGATAAATCTCTTAATAATTGGGGGTTGTGGTTTGTGGTGATGGGGGCTGTGATTGGAGCAGGACGGGAAATTTCAGTTGTTCTTCTCTGCATTTTGCCCTTTGTTGGGAGCTGCTGTAAAATCCTGCCAGATAAAAACCACCACCAGGATTTTCAGTGACTGGTTAGTGTATAAATTCTGGTAAAAAAAAGCCCCCAAACTTATAATTCTGTTGAGTTGTTGGCAATAAGGGGTCAGATCCTGAATCTCAGAGGGAATAAATACATCCAGTGTCCCCTCTTGCTCCAGCCCACAGGTTTCTTGAAAGTCCAAAGAAAATCCATCTGTGCTTCCTTTCCATGTCAGATGAACTCTCCCACTTTCCCTGGCAGTAGGATGATGGATGGAGGGATGGGGATGTGGCACTTGGCTGGGGCACAGAGAGGTTTGGGTCTAACCCTTTTCACAACGTCTTGTGGGTGTTTCTGGTGCCCTCTGAGCCTGAATGGAGGGGGGGAAAAAAAACCCAAATCAGCTTTTACAGGGAAAAATTTTCATAGAATGACACTGTGGGTGCTGGAGTCAATTAATTTTGCTTCGAGCCTCTCTGCTCCAGCAGGGCTGAGTTTTGACTTTAAAACTTGTCCCTCCCTCCATGGCCTTAAAATAATCACTTGAAAAATAGTTGTTTCAAAGCGAGTGTTTCATCTTTTGATGGGAGATTGCTCGTGGCAACTTCAACCAGCAGCTCGTTCCTCTGGGGAAAGATGCTGGGAAAATACGGGTTGAGCTGGTGTGGGTCTAAATGACTATGAAATTTCTTACTCCAGAAACTCATTTGTTCAGAGGCAGGAAAGCAAAAGCACGTGGGAAAGGGAAGTGGAACTGGTGTCCCGGGTCAGCTGAAGGCCAGTTTGGTGGAGATTTCAGTGCCTGATGAATCCCTTCTGAGCCTGTGCAGCTCAGTCTGCCCTGGAGCGTCAGTGATGAGAACCAGCTCCTTGCAGGGGCTGGCTGATGTGGAAACACTCGTGTCTCGCCCACCCAGCTCCTTCTGCTGCAGCTTCTTGTCAGTCCTGCCCCCTTTTTCTGGAATTGTAGCCCAGCAGCACCAGAGGAGAGCAGGTACAGCTGGTTTCCACCTTTCACTTTGGGTTGGTTGACTTCTGTGTCGAGGAGGCTTCTCCTCTCCCTCCCTCTTCTTCTCTTGTCCTCCTTGCCCTCCTCCTCCTTCCCATCCTTCTCCTTCTTCTCTTTCCCTGTCTCCACATGAAGTAGATAAAAATCAAATGAAAACAGCACAGGGAGAGAAATTCCCATGACTATTTCTCTTTCTTGCCCACTGAAACGATGCCATTCATCTCCCCAGCTAGCATCTCTTTGGTGGCTCTTGCCCAAGCCCCTTTAGCTTTGGAAGCAGGAACCTCATGAGGTCATTTGCTGTTGGAAAGAGTTAATTGTTCTAATCGCTCTGCCTTCAATATTTGTGGCACGTTTCGGGCCTGAGTTTGCACAACTTGGTGAGTGGCTCAGTCCTGGTGGCTGGATGAGCTGTCCATCCTCATGCTCCTCCCCAGCCCTTCTCCAAGAGCACCTCATCCCTTTTGACCTCACCTGGGCCAAACCCCCTGGAGACAGAGACACTCTCACCGAGCTGAACTTTGTAACCCACCCAGTTTCCAGCAGCCTAATTATGTTAGGTCGCTGCGAGTGCTTTTTCAGCCCAATTAGCAGCAGGTTTAATGAAACTTGCTAAGGTCCTTTCCCCAGCCCTGTTTTCCATCGGGCCCCACAGGCTGGCCTTGGTTATATTGCCTTAATTCCTGCAGCAGTTAAACTGGGGCTCGCAGTCCCAAGGGATGCCCAGGATCGATGTCAGGCTGACACACAATTAGCACCGCAATCTCATTTACCTGCTAAAAACCCTGGCGGAGCTCTTGCTTTCCTCTGACCTTCCAAAAATGTTTTTCTGGGTAGTTCAGAACTCGCTGAAGATCAAGAGAAAACTCAGTGACCCTTTGGCCCACCTTTTATGGGAAATTTAAGAAGCCAGTTTTCCAATATTTTGGCTGTCCATAACACACATCCCACTCTTTTTTTGCCTGTTAAGATCTGACACATAAAATCATATTTTAGCCAGGAACTTGCCCAATAAGGATATTTTGCCCAATAAGGAAGCTGTGACCATGAGTTTACCACCCCAATCATGCAGAAGTTCCTGAGGAAGTGGAATGCCATCCTGCTCCTGGGCTGGTGATTGGACTCGAGGATCTCTGAGGGCTTTGCCAACCTTTGTGATTCTGAGCTCTGAAAACCCTGCTCTGATAGGAAAAGGACTGTTAAAAATGGGCTATTCCTCCCAGGGCTTTTTGGCATAGCCAATCTCTCCCTAATTTTTTATTGCTTTCTAGCTCAAAAGAGGTTGGCAAAGTAGGTGGCAGTGCAAGACAGAGAGGGTTTGGTACCTGACTGGGTCTGCGTGGGGCATTAGTGTCAATGGGGTGGAGGACAGGGATGCTGTGCCACCTCCCTGTGGCAGGGAAAGGAGACAGGGGACAAAAGGGCAGGTTTAGAGAGCGTTGGTGTTACCCACGGCCTTTGGGTGCCGTGGGGGGCGAGAGCCTCGTGTCCCCTGTGGGCTGCTGGGTGGGCTCTGCTCCCAGAGCTGCCTCAGCCCCTCTGCTGAGGGATGGCCCAGCCTGGGGCGGCACAGGGGATTCAAACCACAAGCTGTCACCTCCCTCTGGTCACAGATCACGTCACAAGGTGGTCAGACATCCTGACACGCCTGGTTTCCCAACACGTCCCCCGCTGCCGTGGCTGTTTGATCCAGTAGGGGTGACATTCTGCGGAGGGGTGGCCCTGGGGACAGGCTGCACGAGGCTCTGGGTGCCCCCACGCAGGGCTGGAGGACAGGGGGGTTTTGAAGCACCAGCTGTTGCTGGAGGTGAAACACATGGATTATTTCAGGATTCTCTTCCATGTGACAGGAAATGTTTGACGACTGGGGCAACGCCAGCTTTGCCTTCAGGTTGTGCCTTGCTCAAGGCCCCAGAGAAGGAGGCGAAACGCAGGGGACACCCTTTAGCTGCATGCTGGGAGGTGGTTAAAACTGATCCCCAAAGCCCTGATCCCTCTGTTCCCAGGGAATGGAGGGAGGGGAAAGCTGGAGGGCTGCGCAGACCCCGGGCTTGCCTGGAAACGAAACCACGCTTTCAGCTCTGCGCTCCTCAAAGGGCTCATAGAGCAGAGACCTGGAGACAGATGGTTTGAATAAGGCAAAGCACATAGGGCACGGTGCTGTGGGTAACCACACCACCCTGCAGAGGCAGGCAGAGGTGCCGTGGCCCGGCAGGACCAGGGCAGGTTGAAAGGCTGCACTGTTTGGGCACTGGTATTTTTATCACCCAGACCCCAGGGAGGAATTCCTCGGTGAAGCTGCCAAAGCCCCAAGCCCGAAGCACCTCCCGTGTGTCTGGCCCTGGAACATATTCCCCCTCTAGCTCAGCTTTGTGGAGATGGAGGGGACACGGTGGGGCCGGAGGGAAGGGCTGGGAATAACCCAGGAGAAGGCTGGGTGGTTTGGGGGGGTTTCCCAGCATCAATCTGCTCAGCCAGGGGGGTGACGGGCACCTCGGAGCTGAAGGTGGCTGAGGGGGCCCTGCTGCCCTCGGGCTGCAGGGGGAGGTGTGTGGGATCCACCACTTCACTGGGGGCTTTGTTCTGCTGGATATCTGCCCTTCGAGTTCCAAGGAGGTGCCTCATCTTTCACCTGAGTTCACCCATCTCCCAGTTCTTGTGACGCCCTTCCCTGCTCCTCCAAAGATGCCATTTAATACCCAGCACTTCATCTACATTATACTGTCTATATAACCGAAGATTTTTCCCCCCTTTTTTCTTCCATAAGCTAAACAAATCAAGCCCTTTGCGTCCTTGATAAGGAGTTTTTCTTGGCTCCCTCATATTTGCTTGCCTTCTTCAACACCACCTCCAGCTGCTCAGCATCCTTCCTCCCCCCCAGTGGGGATTTTAGCACTGTGAAGAAGCAGTTCAGCCCCAGCCACCAGCAGCTACAGGTCATTATCGGTCTCCACTCATCACTTGTCCTCTTAATTAATTGCTTCCTACTCACCCAGTGGCCAGAACTACCCGCCCTGGGTTTGTGTGGAGCCCAAAGTGAAGGATGCAGGTGGAGAGGTTCTTCCCAGCAGGAGCATTCCCATCAGCCTGGCTTTATGGCAGCTCCCAGGTGAGCTGGGCACAGGTGATGTTCAACACCCCCTCCTTTCTGGAGGCTCTGGTGACTGTTCTGTGGCTGTAGGGTCTTCCCTTACCCAAACCCCAGCCCTTTGATTCCTGGCAGAGGAAATCTTGGCGCAGATCGCGAGGGAGGGATGTTTTTGCTGACTTGCACTCTTGTCCTTCCCAGCATCTTCTCCCCACGAGGCAAAAGGCAAACGTGCTTAGCAGGGAGACGCTTTTTCCCCCAGATTGTTTTGAGCTCACTGGCATCCCCCATAAATCAGGTGCTGGACTCAGGGAGGTTGAAGGCACGAGGATTTCTGGGGGCTAAGTGGCACCCTTGGCATTCACCCCCCTGGAATCCCGGTTTAAAGCAGGCACGGCGGAGGATCTGCCCTCTGGGGCAGGGCTTGGCTTTGTCTGCCAAGTCTAATCACTGGCACTGACTCCCAACAGCTCCTTTGAAAGCAGCTCTAAGGTATAAATAATTAATACCTGTTCAATTATTCAAGCTGGAAACAGGGCAGATGAATTCAGCGAGCTGACCAGGATGCGAATGAGTAATTATGTTAATTAACCCGTGCAGTTCGCAGGAGGTGCAATTAGCTCGTGTTTTAGGCTGCTGTGCTTTTTAGGAACAGAAAGGAGATGAAATGAAACAAAGCCAAGCTCCAGTTCAAAAGAGATGGGTTAAACCGTGTGGTCTGAACGATCAACAGACAAGCTGTGCTCAAACTGAATTGGATTTATGTTCTAAGAGCCCTCCTTTCCTTCAGGGCACGAGCAGGTACATTTTATAAAGCTTTAATCACTGCAGGAGCCTGAAGATGTTGCTGGAACTGTTAGGAGTGGGATCCTCCTGTCTCTGCTCTTTATTTCCTGTGTGTGGCTGAAGAGGAACAGAGGGGGGGAATATCAATTAAAACATGTATATCTCTATATCTAGATATATTTGAGCCCCATTAGCTAATGGAGCGAGTCCTAATTACGCTGCACAAATGGAAAGCCTAGTTTTGCAAACACAGAACTTGCCATTCGGTGCCCAGTAAAACCTGAATTCACGTTAAAAGGCTTTTCTGGTAAGAAATGAAAGGCATTTGGTAGTTACAAAGGAAAGCAATTGCATTAAATTGCAGGTTTGAGTTAACTAAGTAGCATTAAATGAGATTTTAGGACTGGAAACCGTCTCTGGGTGGATGAATGATGTCGAGCCTCAGGAAAACGAGTCTTTTTTCCCCAAAAAAGCTGGAAGTGGTTGCATTGTAGACAGAGAATTAATTTGCACTACGGGAAGTCAGGTGGAAATGCACCCTGTGACTCTTCCTACTGGCCCTGGCAGGGGCTGCCCAGGGAGGGGTGGAGTGCCCAGCCCTGGAGGGGCCCAAGGCAGGACTGGCCGTGGCACCCAGGGACTCAAGTGGGTATATTTGGATTTAGTTCTTCCTGCATGTTTTTTGTTTGCCCCAAAGGCATCCAGCTGAAAACCTGGGGTCTCCAACTCCTCTTTTGCTCGAGGGGGCGTCTGCCATCCTGACTCCTTGGGAAGGGCTTTTTAATAGGTCTCTTTTTCCCTTTTCAAAGGGAAGATCTCCTGCAGGATTCCCCTCTTCCTGCTGCCCTTCCTTTGCTAATCAGCTTTGTGCCGCGAAGGTGATTCTGAAGGGATGCAGCTTGTTATGGAACTGGGAGGACCCTGTTGAGAGGGGTTAATGAGGGAGAAATTTAAGGAATGTTTACAATTCCCCAAGGTGAAATGGCAAGGCTCTGCTCTGAGCTGCCCTCTCACCAAGCAATGACCCAGGTGAATTCCCACCCAAAACCTCCAAACCTGCTTCAGCTGCCCCGAGTTGGGTGGAAGCTTCGAAGGGAAGAAATGACGGTGGTGGTTTATCCCTCAGGAAAAGCCCAGAGGGTGGAATTTGGCTTATTTATAGGCTGGGTATCAAACACAGGGGTCACATCTCCAGTTCCATCTGCTGGTGGGCATTTTGTGCCCCCAAAGAAGTGGGCACTGCACAGTTCCAGCCTGAGGAGACATTTATTTCCCTGAATCTCCCCGATCTGCTTGGGTTTGATTTGCCTTTTAAAGACATTATTTGCCCTGTCCTGAGCATTCCCTACAAAAATATAGAGAGGCTTGAGGGGAAAAAACCCCATGTATTTAAATCCTCCATCCCAGTGGAGCTCCTGTATCGATTCTTTCCCCATAATTTAGACCTCCCTGCTCAGCATTTGCTGTTCTGCTGCCCAATCAATACAGTTCTGCCTGGAAATGACATTAATGTCTTTTTAAAACAAGACTATGCTTGCAAAGTTTAACTCTGTCTGCAGAGCTGAGGAGTTTGGGGAGCTGAGCTTGGCTTTTGGGGTTTTTTGGGAGGTGATGGATTAATTGCAATTGCTGTGATGTATTTGTGGTATGAGCTATGGCAGCAGCAGCCTGGGCTGGGTGTGGAGCCGGGAACTGGGGCTAATCAATGATTTTATGTATTGAATCAAATCATCGATTCAAACTTCCAGCAAATCAATCTCTTGGGTCTCTTTATGGGGAACACACGCCTGAAATGGGGTATGGGGTGTGTGTTGTGCTGGGTGGGAGGTGGGACAGCTCTGAAATAATTAGCTTATGGGATAAACTGAATATTAGGAAGAAAGAAGGTTGGGAGTTGAGTATTGTGAGGGACAAATTGAGTTGGTCACTATAAAGGACATATATATATATAGACAGCACTGTGGTTTTATAAATGCCCATTTTTATGTAAATAATCCCCTTCACATGCCCTGTGTTCACTTCTTTACCACTGCAGTGTCCAACTTGAGAAAAACTTGTGATACTCACCCTACCCTCTTGCTGAGCCATAAAACACATTAATGTGTTAGAGGGAACTTAATGCTGGCGTTCATTTTTTTGAATTTATTTTTCGTTTTAATGCCTGAGGACTGTTGTTCTTTTATGTTTCTGCTGAGTGTTTGGGGCTTGGGGGAGGCGGGTTATGTTTAGCCGGGTGTTCTTGCCCCGGTGCCCCGCTGAGG
This sequence comes from Dendrocincla tyrannina, assembly GCA_035047865.1. NCBI lineage: Eukaryota > Metazoa > Chordata > Aves > Passeriformes > Dendrocolaptidae > Dendrocincla > Dendrocincla tyrannina. The sequence continues at coordinate 3,508,612 of JAWWMP010000167.1, forward strand.
GTTTGGTGTGAAGGTGCATCTCAGGCTGGGCCAGCAGGGCAGTAGAGGGCGGCATTACTCCTCCTGTCGGTGCTCTCTCCCCCTGAAAGAAGCGAGGCTTCAAAACCAGGGGAAAAAAGGAAGAATGTGGAGAACGCTGTGCCTGCCAGAGCTGCAGGCCATGTAAGGGAACAGAGCTCCCACTGCGAGGGGAGGTGGCACAAGACCTCACGTCATGGCCAAGCCATGGGCTGAAAACACTGGGTTTACTGCTGCTCGTGGCTTTTGAGCTAAGAAAAGAGAGGAAAAAAGTCAACTGGCTTGTGTGTCTGTGGGAAAGGAGCAGCAGTGTTTTGGAAGCAGGCTGTGAATTTGCACTCTCGTTCCAGGGAGCACAAATATAAAATGTGCTGCCTTTGGCCCACAATGTGGGGTTTTGTGCCGTGTGCCAATACTGAGCCTTCCTATTCTGACATGAGGCCCCTGGAAGGTGAGTTTGTCCACTGAGCTTTGTCTGTTTGGATTGCAGAAACGTGGGAACAGAGAGATTGCCCTGTTGTTTGGGCCAAGCTGCTTGAGGAAGGCAGACATAAAGCCTCAGCAGAAATAGTTCCTGCAGAGAAGTCACCCAGTCCCAGCACAGCCAGGACAGGGAGCTGCTGGAGAGGCCAGAGGAGGCACCAGCATGGTCAGAGGGTGGAGCAGCTCTGCTGGGAGGGAAGGCTGGGACAGCTGGGATTGTCCAGCCTGGAGGGGAGAAGCTTTGGGGGGACCCCACTGTGGCCTTGCAGTGCCTGAAGGGGCTGCAGGAAACATGGAGAGAGACTATTG
>JAWWMP010000167.1:3524226-3536137 GCA_035047865.1 Dendrocincla tyrannina
GTGTGTCCCGGTGCTCAGGGCCGGGATGTCCCGGTGTGTCCCGGTGCTCAGGGCCGGGATGTCCCGCCGTGTCCCGGTGTGTCCCGGTGCTCAGGGCCGGGATGTCCCGGTGTGTCCCGGTGCTCAGGGCCGGGATGTCCCGGTGTGTCCCGGTGCTCAGGGCCGGGATGTCCCGCCGTGTCCCGGCCCCGCCGCCATGGCGGCCCCGCCGTCTCCTAGCAACCGCCGTCCCTCAGGGCGCCGCCATGGCCGGGCCCGGCCGCTCCTTCCCCATCCCATCCCCATTCCCATCCCCATTCCCATCCCCTCACGGTGCCCCTCCTCGCCGCCGTTCCTCCGGAGCTGTTTCGCCCTTTGAGGCGCCTCGCCGCGGGTCGCGAAGGCTGCCCGGGCGAGAAGCGCGGTGACAAAACACTCCCCTCCGGCAGCCCCAAACCCGAGGAAAACACCCCAAAGTGAGCGCCTGGAACACATCTAAGGTGGGATAAAGGCATCCCATCGGGGTTATCTCCCTTTAGGACGGTGTATCGTGGCTGAAAGTGCAAGTTATTTATTTGTGTGGCGGTGTTTGGCCCTCAGGGCAGGGTCGGAGCTCCATGAGGGGAGGGAAGAGCGAGATAGGTGGGAATGATGAAAAATTAATGGATTCATGTTTTCCAGCTCGAATTGCAGGTGTTCCTGGTGTAAAGGCCTGTCTGCTGTGGGGTGGAGTGTTTCAGGTGGGCCTTCCCTGGTCAGTGCTCGCAATATTGGCAGAATTTCAATGAACTTGTGGCTGTGGGTCCTCATGGAGTTCAGGGCCGGGTTGGACGGGGCTTGGAGCACCCTGGGCTATGGAAGGTGATCCTGCCCATGGCAGGGGGTGGGATGAGGTGGGTTTTAATGTCCCTTCCCACCCAAATTGTTCTGTGATTGGCATTGAAAGCATGGAAGTAAATTTAACTGCCTCCTGGAAAAACACCATTACATTTCCCGCAAGGTCTTCCCTTGCACGTAAACCCCTTCATTTAAGGGACATCTAGTTTAAAAAAATACAGCTTTTTCACAGCTGTGAGGGTTTGAGCTGCTGCTGCACGATTGGGCTTATGTTGCCTTTAAAACTTCCTGCAAAGTGAACTAGGACTCTGGATTCACATCAGGAGTTGATAGCTAACATCTGTGGAGGAACACATCCTGCCATTTTCTTCCAAGTTAGGAGGTTGGAGAGAGAAAGTCAGGCATTGGGATCTTTATCAGTCTTCCTCTTCAGGTAACTAGAAGCTATTTTTTGAAAAAAGTGGCTTTTTCTCCCACCTGAAGTTGCAAGAAGAGACTTAAGTGGGCACAGACTCTGTGTGGTTTTCCGTGGTAAAAAAATGAGAAACCTTTCTCTGTTGTTAATCTTCTAAAATTGCTGCTCTTGTTTGTTTTTCCACACCTTTGACCTTTGGCAGGGTCTGTGCTGGCCGCTAACAGCCTGTCAGCACGGGAGGAATTGTGTAAGTTTGTACCAACTACTATTCCAATTAAAATTTGTCAGAGCAGCCAACCAAAGAAAAGCCTTTCTAACTAGCAAGCTGCAGCTCTTGCCTCTCCTTGCATCATACTTGCCGTGGGAAAATACCCAGGACTTTAATTTTCACAGGCTGTTTTGTTCAGGGATTGGTGACAGCTGTTTGCTTTTTTGGAAGTCTGTGTAATCAGTGTATTTTCTTCTCCAGAAAGGAAAAAAAAAGACATGAGAAGCAGAATGTAAAACGAAGTGGAGAGATGGTGAGCGTGGAGGGCCTGAGCTCCTGGCTGAGGTGGTGTGACACAGAAAATGGCAAAATATGGTGGTGTTTGCAGGAAATGCTGAGTGAGATGAAAAGCGACTTGTCTTTGGGAGTTAACAGGCTTAGAATGTAAAGCTGGGGGATCTGCCAAAGTCCCTGCGAGTCGTTTGTGAGGGGAGGAGCAGCCTGTGAGTTGTATTTAAGAGGTCTGGTTTAAGCACAAGATGAAGCACTTGGTTGCACAGCCTTGGGGGAGGTACAACAGACATACAAGGGGTTTAACAAGAACCCTGTAATGGCCAAATCGGTTCTTTGAAGGTAAATGTGCACATCTTCTCTGGGCTAGAGGTGTATTTTAAGTGATCAGAACGGTCCTAAAACCCCCAGGAATACTTGAAAAGCACTTCATATTTAGGGTGTTTGCATCAAATGAGCTGCTGGCATCTATCAGTGGTAGGTATGAAGATAATAATTCATTAATTAAGACAAACTATAGCTCTAAAAGCCCTTCCCAAACAACCCAAACCCCACACTCTCCTCTTCCTGGAAGAATTTGGAGGGTGGTTGGTACATGATGTACCCACTGGAAACTGATGGTGGGGATGATGCAGGGACTGTGGCAGGCGTGGCTCCTGGAATGTGGGGCAGGAGCTTGGACGGTGGTGGCCTCTTTAGTCCTGTTATTTTCTGCTTTTGGTGCAGAAAACATCTCACCAAAAGCAGCAGTAGAGGTAGTGGGGCAGCCTTCATTTTTATTTTATTTTTTTTTGGTGTCAAGATGTAATTCACCCTGATGTGTCCAGCGAGCAATTAATTAAGTGAAATTAATTGAACCATTTATCTGAGAGTTATTAAATGCCGTGGTTGCTTGAGGTTTGCTGTGAAGGGTGACCTGCTCCCTGACAAAGTTTGAACACACAAGTGTGATTTTTCCTCTCTTTTGAGAGGTCTGGCTTGGCAGGGGTGGTGGTGGTGGATGGGACTTCCCTCTGCTCAGGCTCTGAGCTGCTTTAATGAAGCAACAAGTGGGGCATTGCTGGTAATTTGGCTCTTTGTGTAATACATAAAAACCTTCTGGGGTCTGGGTTACTAGCAGTAGTAAGGGATAATCACGTGGTGTTTAGTTGTTACTCAGAGGACTAAGATTTCTCTCTGCTGGAAGCAGTGTCATCTCTCAACACGCTTCTGTAGGCAGTGGATGTTTATGCTGAGTGTCACCTCTAAGGGCCAGGGGGGTTTATTCAGAGGAAGGTGAAATACAATTCACTGGCCAAAGCTATTCAAACCACACATTTGTTTTGCCCTTTTGTGTCTGGCTCTTGCATTGAGTTTAATTGCAAGATTTGTTGCTGCAGTCTCAGTTCTCCTTAGTTCTGCTCAGCAGAAAGCAGTGCAGACTTCCCTGGATTTCTGCTGCTTTTGGACACTGATTTGATCAGTGGTCTGTCAATGAACCAGGCTTTAAAGCAAAGGAGTTCTGTTCACAACCTGCATTGGCATTTGCATGATGGTTATATGCAATACAAAATATTCAGCAAGCATAGTAGTTTTGAGCACACTGATAGCAGTTCAGCAAAGGTGGTAATTAGCATAGAAACCATTGGATTAAATTGTAATGCAGCTCTGTAAATTAATTTTCTACAGAATTAACTTTTTCCCTCTTATTTGTATTTCTGGGATAATTATCCATGCTGCTCTTCCCTGTATTCCATTCATGGTTATCTGTGTGAATCCTGTAGGTGGGTAGTTTGGAAATGCAACCACAGAAAGAGATCCCAGGCCATGGACACGACTTCCTGAGCTTTAGCATCCTGTTCCCAAACACAGGATGTGTCCTACGTGTCTGAAATTAATCATAGTAATAAAAAGCCAGGTCAGAGTGCTGATCCTGAGCAGAAGTGTGTGTCGTAGCACAGAATTTACCCAGCCAGCTGCCTCTGCAGGGTGAGGGGACTCTGTGCCTTTGCTGAGCCCCGACTCGCAGAGCACCAGGTGCAAAAGAGGAGTCAAGGGGAAAAAAGCACCTTTAGAGTGTTAAAAAGGACACAGCAACTTGATAGATACGAGTTTCTTTGGTTCTCCTGCCTGGGATCGATACTAAGAGTTCAGAAGTCACCTAAGGGAAGGGGTCCTGGAAGGCTGAGCTGGAGGAGGTGGTTGTTTAAATGCCACTTACTGATACAATTGATAGCCGTGGTTCTTTGCTTGTGACTTTTCACGGGGCCAAAATCTTTGCCCATGTGTCAGGATAAAGGAGAACTATTTCTAGAAATGTTTTTCTTCTGCTGCTTTGCCATTTCTAAGGGGTGTATGCGGGCAGAGAAGTCCCTGACATTCGTGTTCTCTGTAGCCTTTGTTTTGAAGGGCTGATAGAACAGGAAAAAACAAAAGTATTTGTTGCTACTCTAAAACATGCAAATAATCCCTTTCCCCTTCTCTCAGAAAGTGGCTTGGTAGGAAGTGTGCAAGCCACTTGGGTATGTGCTGTGTATCCCGACATCCTGAACATCTCAAATGGCATCCCAGGGTTTCAGAAAGGGTGGGAAAGCCCGTGGCTGGAAGGGTTTGTGTCAGGGAGAAAGCTCCAGGGTACTTGGGAAGCAGAGAGCGCAGGACTGGTGTTTTGCAATGCTCCTGCAGTGCCCGGTTTCCTTGGAAACTGGTGCCTGAGCAGGGAGAGCCAAACTTGAACGCTGGTGCCTGCTCTCAAAGTAGAAAATGGGCTGTCAGACTTCAGAAAGTGGGATTGGGAGATGTGGGGATTTGGGGCTTGTTGGTTAGGAGCAAACTTGAAGTGGGATGTCGCTGAAGAAAAGCCCCTTGTCAGGCTGCAGCGTTTTCCCTGCCTGGAGTGGTGGTTCTTTCCCCAAAATTGCCTTTTTTGATTTGTTTTGTGAGCATATTTATTAGAAGTTTCTTGCTAAAGACACAAACTGTGTCAGGAAAGCTTGATATGGATTTGGAAACCACCCAGGCCAGGCCAGCTTGTTTTGTTCACTTATTTAATGTTCTGTAAGGTGGTGGTGTCAACAAATAGGAGAAATTGTAATGGAGCTGTTTGAGCTGACTGAAAACTCAACTGGAGACTTGTAAATATTTTGTGTGATACTTTGTGTTAAATGGGATATCCCAGGTGCAAGGGAAATATATATATGACATGTGTATACTTAATGCATGTAGGGGAAGTATTGCATTAAAGCAAATACACTTTTGTTAGGATAGAAAACAGTCAGGTTTTAGTACCAGTGGAATAGCTGGAATTTTTTCCAGTCCCAGCAGGACTCTGGGAGTTCATCCTAGTCTAGTGGAAGGTGACCCTGCCCGCAGCAGGAGGGTTTGAACGAGGTAATTTTTAAGGTCCCTTTCAACTCCAAACCATTCAGTGGTTTCATGTCAGTGCTGTTGGTTTCTGCCACCACAGATTGAGGAGCAAAGGAGTGAATAAGTGGTGCCACGGAGCGATGGAAATCTAAAGCCATTGTTCCCAGCCCCCAGTGTAAGTGGGTGCCTGGGATCTGTCAGTGCTTGTTAGGATTTAAACTGCCCATTTGATGTCATTTGTGTGCAAAGATCCAGCGGGTGAGGGGAATTCATTAGTGCTCTTGTAGTCCACAGGCTAAATGAGGAAAATGACTTGTCGTGGTGGGTGACATTTCTGATGAATAGGGGAAATCAATGGCCCTGTGACTCGCAGCAGCGTCAGGGCAATGGCCAAGCCCTTCACCGAGGTGTAGATAAAGCACGTGGGATGCACCTAATGCCATACCTTGGGGCTCCTTGGAAACAATAGCTGTCTCCAGCTAGAGATGCTTTCAAAATCAGCACTCTCCAACACCTGAGACATTCCTTTGGCTCAAATGGAAGGTCGGGCATCCTGGAAATGAGGAGTTACCCTCTACCCCTGTGCCTTGACATTTGACTTCAATCAGTGCAAGTCTGTCGGGGGTTCTGTGTGGGGTTTAACAGTGAGCGTGGTCGCCTAGAGGAGATGAACATGCTTTGGCAGCTCCTGGGTTATATTTAAGGAAGGGAGCAAGTGGTTTTCACAGTGGGGAAGTGCCAGGAGGGACTGGGCAGCTGGATCCCGGCTCCAGAGGGTGTGGAGAGGTGCAGTACTGTCCTCTTCTCCTTTCTCTTCTGAGCCCTCAGTTACTTCCCTGAGCATCTTGTTCCTACTCCTCCTGCCCAAGATTTTCCTCCCTTCCCAAGGGTGCTGGTTACTCTCTTCCCTCTCAACCTCAAAGCTCTTCTACAGAGGTGTTCCATCTGACTTTCCATCTCCTGAAAAAACCTGCCTTGTTTTCTGAGTACATCAAGAGAGAGAACCTCCAGTGACAGCAGCACAAGATCCCGCAGGAGGCTGGATTTCTCTGACAATCCAGCTTTCCTGGTGTGCCAGTTGGTACAAAATCAGCTGTGACTGATGAGATGTGACATCCCCTGGGCCTCCTGTTAAGAGCAAACAGCAGTTCTGTGGCACTGGCTGCTTGCACCTTGCTTAGCTCAGCCAAAAGAAGGATCACGTACATCCCCTGCCCCAGAGAACCAGCAGGAAAAAGGGACCCAAGGAGAGAGTGGCTGGTTCTCTCTGTGTCACTGCTGTGCTAGGTTTGCCTGGCTTAGAGAGAATTTGCTTCCCAGGAGCTGCTCTGGAGCTTTGTGTTGGATTTGTGCTGTTTTCCTTATTTGACACAGAGCCAAGGCCCTTTCTGCTCCTGACCCCACCATGAGTAGGCTCAGGGTACAGGAGACATTGGGAAGGGACACAGCTGGGACAGCTGATCCCAACTGCCCAAGGGATGTCCCGTGTCATGCTTAGCATATAAAGCTGGGGGAAGAAGGGGAGATGTTTGGGGTGATGGCATTTGTCTTTCCAAGTCCCTTTATGTGTGATGGAGCCCTGCTTTCCTGGGAATGGCTGGACACCAGCCTGCCCCTGGAAGTGTGGAATGAATCCCTTGTAGTTTGTGCTTTACTTATTGAACTGTCTTTGTATCAGCCCCTGGATTTTCTCACTTTTACCTTTCTGGTTCTCCTGCCCATCCCAGCTGGGGTGGGAGGTGTGAGTGGATGGTGCTTGGCTTTGGCTGGGGTCACACCTGGAGCAGGTGCATCCTAAACTGTGGCTGTGGGTGTGTCTGTGCCACAGCAGGTGTATCTCCACAGGGAGATAGTCCGTGCTGGGGCAGGCACACCTGGAAGCATCAGTGGATGTGCGTGAGGTCCTGGTGGAGCACCTCAAGGCACATGGCCGTGGAGGAACTCGGGGTGCAGCCCTAGAGGGATTGAGGCGAGGGGAAGGGCCATGTTTGAGCAGGTTGGCTCCTGGAGGGGCTGTGCCTGTGGGTGAGGCCTTGTTGGGGCAGGAGTGGGCATTGTGGCCCGTGGAGAAAGCCCTGCTGGGACAGGAGCCCCTCCAAGTGACCGTGGCTGTGGGTAGGTGTATGCCAGCGAGGTAAACCCCTGGAGAGAGTGGCTGATGGGTAAGATTCCACCTGGAGCAGGTCGTCCCTAGGGGACTGCAGTCTCTGCATAGGTCCAGGCTGGAGCAGGGGCAAGGAGAGGAGTTCATTACTGAGGTAATGGTCTGGTCCAAAGGGACCAGGGGTGGAGAGTGGAACAGATAGACCTTGAAATTGTTACAGCCTGGGATTTGAGCTGCACATTATGGGAATTACTGTAGCAGGAACCCCTTGCTGTGAACCAGGAGGGGCTCCTTGCAGTGTCAGACCCTTCAGTGACAGTGACTTTGAGCGGTATTGACAAAGTGTCCTGCTGTGATGGCTGAGTGACATCCTGCAGGGCCTCGGTGCCTTCGTGCCCTGTTTGATGAGGTGCTGCCCCGGTGCCTCCCCGCTGGTGTTTGGCATTACTTGCCCTTATTACAGAGCACACAGCAGCCACGTCCCACTGGTGGGGAGGGCCAGACAAAGGAGTGGCATCAATCTCAGCTCAAAACGTGGAGGGGGGTGTGTGCCTTCCTGCATAACTCCTGTCTGAGAGCTCCCACGGGGCTGTGCCTCAGCTCGGGACATGGTTAAAAACTGGGTGGGGAGGGGGGATCTGTATGATATCTGTTTGTTCCTCACGAATCTTTGCACATTTAAATCCATTTAAAAGGGGAGAACGCACCTCCTGCTCATCAGACACTTGATTGCTCTCTGCTCTCCCGCGGCCAGCCTGGCTCTGCGAGGACACGGCTTTTCTCTCAGCACTGCCCCCCAAACACGGGTGGGCTCGGAGAGCACCCTGAGGAGCTCCTGGGGAGAGCTGGAGAGAGGCAGGCACTCTGCTTTCACCTGGCCTTCCCTCGCCTCAGGGCACGGCTGCGAGGGAGTTGGACTCAATGGACCTGTGGCTGCAGGAAGGTGACTGAAGATCCGGGGAGCTTCTGCTGGGAGGAGGGACACGGCTGGTGCGAGTCCCTTGTTTTGCTGCTTCCTAACTCACTCTGACAGCTATCCTGGCAGGAAGGCCTTTCTTTGGCAGATCTGTTCCAGGTGGATACTGTGTTGTGGCCCAGCAGCCTTCCATCAGCAGATTCCCAAGGGAATGCTGACTATCCATCCCTCTTAGTTCCCTCCCTTCTCTTGCTGGATTTATGAGTGTGCCTGCAGGAGGGTTTTCTGCAGGCATGGCAAGCTGGAATGCCAGCACAGAGCCAGGGGTTGCCAGCACAGGTACATTCCCTGTGCCTCAGCTGCTTCTTAGGGATTTGGGGCTGGGAAAAGGGACCCCACCTCTGCTCCTGTCCTGCTGGAAGCAGCTGCTTCACCTTCTGCTTTGCAGGTGTGGTTATCTTCTCATCAGCTACTGTGGGGGCAGGTTCTTGAAGAGCATGTGTTATCCATGGCTAGGAACAAATCATCACTTCCTTCACAAATCCCTGTTCTGTCGCCTTTGGACTTTATGCAAGGAGGACTGTTAACATGACTTAGATAGAGAATGCCACTCTAAAAGTGAGCTCATCAAGCAAATGTCATATTTGTGGGTTTGTGCCACTAGTCTTGCACACACAAAACAGGTTTTTTGAAGTTGTTTTTTTATTTGAAAGCCAGAAATAGCTCAAATGGGAAACCCACCAGCCTGGTGTTCAGAGCATCCCTTGGGTTATGTGAACCCAGGTGAAGGCATTACCCCAGTCTTTGCAGGGGCAAGTGGAAACGCTTCCAGAGGGAGTGGAGCTGCCCCATCAGCGTGGGGAGGACAAACACAGGGTGGGAGCCCTGCCAGGAGCATGAGTCCATGGCACTCATATTTCACCTCTGGAGCACAGTGGCTCTTTTCTCTCCCCTTGTTCTGACTGGAAGTTCCAGCTGGGAGCTCTAAAGGACTCGTTCAATTGCAGGCTTAATCTGTTTCCACTCCGTTTTCAGTGTTTTCCCCCACAAAAGCTCCTTGCTGTGGTCTGTGATGGGCAAGTGTTCTAAACCAGAGTCAGTCACACTGTTTGATGAAGCTCCCTGGATTCAGAGGGCACAGAAATCTGGGCTGCAGGGCAGGGACTGAAGAAGGCTCCTGTTTAAATACAGCTGAGCAATGTTCCAGAACATTGTGGCAGAGTTGGTGCAAAATAGCTGAATATTTAGCAAACAAAATATAAAGCTTTGGGATCTTATTCCCTGTTGGTGTGGGATCTGGGAGCTGGGACAACCTGACTTGTGCACTGAAGTAAAGCAGAAGGTCATGTTAACTGTGTAAAACGGGAAGGCTTGTGTAAAGTACCCAGAAGGGAGGATCTTTCCAGGGATTTGAAGTTTTAAAACGTGCTGGAGGAGCTGTCTGAGGCTTAGGTGGTGGTTCTTGGGAAGCCTCCAGCTCCACTGCCTCTTCTGATTTCCTTGGTCAGCAGCTGAGATACTTGGGGACTTTGTTCTTACTGACAGAACGCTATATCATGGGAAGATAATATTCCACGCTTTTCACAAGCTTCCTAATGGAATTTTTATCAGTTCCACTGAAGCATACGGTGCACAGAAAGGCTGGCTTGCTGTCAGGTTGTTTGCTCTCTAGCTGCTTCAGAATTACCTTGGTGCTGTCTATTTGACTTGCCAGTGAAAAGATGAGGGGGGCCGTCACCCCCTAAATGCCAGGTGTCTGCAGCCCCCAGATCACACTGAGTCCTTGCTCACCAAGGGGCAGTGGGCTGCCAGTCCTGAGCAGCCCCTGCTGATGCCTCGCTGCTCCATCCCTCTCTCTTACACTGCCCTGCAGTTCTTTTCCCTTCCACCACCATCATCTGCTTGTTTTGAACCTCTCTTGTGCTCTGTGTGGTTTTGGAAGACCCACAGGTCTGTTTTTTTAAAGTGTTTGTGTTGGTGATGCTGAGGTTGCTCAGACACAGCTGTTCAGTGCCTTGACACCATTTTCTGTGGGATTGCTTTGTCGTCTCAAGTGCACTTTGCTGCAGTACACACATCAAGGATAAAAGGCAGCCACCTCAGCAAATTAGTGTGAAAGCACTGGAGAGGAATTGCAGACGTGTGTGGTGCCGTGGGTCTTTTTTTACTGAGTCAAAATCTATCCTGCCTGTGGCCTGTGCTTTTAAAAAGTGTTTGTTGTGCAGGGAGGGCTTCTGAGAAGTTAAATCAATAGTCTGGGCACTCATCTGAAGGGTAGATCAGGTGCTGTGCTGACAGGGGTCTGTCTGTGTGGTAAAACTGCAGCAGGCAGGGTTTGCTTTAAGTGATTATGGAAAAAAAATCATTGTTATATATTGCTTAATAGCTCTCCTGTGAACACAGGCTGAGAGAGTGGAGGGTGCAGCCTGGGAAAGGGAAGCTTCGGGTAGACCTGAGAGCCCCTGCAGGGCCTAAAGGGGCTCCAGGAGAGCTGGAGAGGGACTGGGGACAAGGCATGGAGGGACTGGACAAGGGGGTTTGGATTAGATACTACGAAGAAATTGTTTATTTTCAGGGTGGGCAGGCCCTGGCCCAGGTTGGGCAGAGAAGCTGTGGCTGCCCCTGGATCCCTGGGAGTGTCCAAGGCCAGGCTGGAGCACCCTGGGCTGGTGGGAGGTGTCCCTGCCCAGGGCAGGGGGTGGCTCTGGATGGGCTTGGAGGTCCCTTCCAACCCAAACCTTTCTGTGCAGCCCTATTCCCAATGTGTGGTAATTTTCATAATGAAAAAAGTTTTCAGTCCTCCACATGCACAGGTGTTTGAATATGCAACCCTGTAACAGGAAAAAAAATAACAAGAAGGAAAAAAACCCCAAATCCTCAGCGGGTTTATAACACTTTGTAAACAAGAATCTCAAACTGCCCAATCTTAGTTTTGGATACTGTCTGAGGCGGCTTTTCTTTGCAGCAGCCTCCACTCTGAGTGCAGTGGGTTGAAACCTCTCTTTTCCCAGCAGCTGGGTCATGTTGAACGAAATAACTAATCAAACCTGTGGCCAGTGTGGAAAAAAAAGCCACCTGATGTGTCCTGTTGCATTATTAGAGGCTTGGTTCTGAGCCAGGCATGGCTGAGCAGAGCTCCTTCGTGTAAGGCTGGGGTGAAGAGCTCGTCCTTGCTGCTGGGGCTTCAGCTGCAAACCTCATTTTTATCCCCAGGGCTCAGGAGAGTGGCCACACCACAGAGATTTCTGCTGGGGAACAAAAGCAAATTCCTCATCAGAGAATGTAATCAAATGGTGATGCTGCAGCTGGTTCCTTCCAGCCTCTAAATGCAGACAAAATAGCACATAGTAGAGAAAAAATGTTTGCTGAGTTAACTGGGCTATATTTAGGTGCCAAATAAACAGATTTCTGCTTTTGACCCTCCCCCTCACACCCTAAAAAATGCCTTTTTAGACTGTCTGCAGAAGTCTTGGCTGTTCGTGGCTTCTGTTCTCTGCAATAAGAGAACGGAAGGGAAGGGACATCTGTCACAGCTGAACATGGAAAGGCAGGGGCTTGGGCACACAGTCCCCATGCCCAGCCTCATTCCCTCTCCTGGGCACTTCATCAGTGCTACAGCACAGGCTGCTTGAGGTACAAAACCCTAAACCCCCCCAAAGTCCCCAGGTGGGCCCCTGGGAATGTCAGGAGGTTTCACAAAGCCAAGGGCTGGAGCTGCCCCAGGGTCAGGGCAAACCCCGGGGTCAGTCCAGGCTGGGATGGGCAGATGGAGCAGCCCTGGCAGAAGGAGCTGGGGGGGCTGGTGGGGCAGAGGCT
>JAWWMP010000167.1:3552079-3563109 GCA_035047865.1 Dendrocincla tyrannina
AGGCAGGACTGGCCGTGGCACTCAGGGACAAGGTGGGCATCGGGCACAGGGGGGGCTCCCTGGGCTGGCAGGGCTTTGCCAGCCTCAGGGAGTCTGGGATTCAATATAAAAATAAATATTAAAGATCTATTTATCTGAAATGGCACCCGTGAGCTACGCTGAAAGAAAACCATGTAATAAAATAATGTGGAAGTTGCTGAAGGCCTGGCATGTGCAGGAGTGTGGGCCTGGGAATCGGCACTGCATGAATAATTTTTCTGAATTATTAGAGTGATGAATATGCTCTCGCAGGGCACAATAGAGGAACTCTTTTTGTAGCTATGACGATGTATTTTTAGTAGCAGCTCATTTTCAAATATGTCAAACTAAGCCTTTTCCTTATTTTATTTTAAAAGCCGGATGGACTGTTTCCTGCCATAGCTCACAAACTATGGAGTGGGTTTAATCTGTGGCTGGAGAGGTGGAACTGGGTGGTCTTTAAGGTTCCTTCCACCCTGAACCATTCTGTGTTTCCATGGAATGCTCTCACAAATGAGCAGTTGGGTCTCAAGCTGGTTGCTCCTACCTCCAGCTCTCTTTAAGGGCAGCTGGATGTGCTTTTCTCTCAAAGTCTCATCTTAACTAATAATCCTCAATTAATAATATCTATTTTGCTTGCATTCAAGCATGACTGAGTTTTTATCCAGACCATTCCACGTGGGCATTTAATTTTAAGATGCCTAGAAGTGGCAGAGATGGATCTGTGTTACTGGTGTCCTGGCCAGTGTGTTTCTCTTCTTAGTGGGCATATTTTGTGTTGTGGCTGGAAGGCTCTGAAGGGCTCCGGGGCCTCTGAGCCTCCTCTGGTGTGTCTGTGTTGAGGGCAGGGCTGGGAATTGGGGTGCAGGAGTGGTCTTACACTGTAATAATGCTGTGAATTCCCTACATTTGTTCCCACTGGGGCTGCTTTGCTGCGTCTCCCCAGAGTGGAATCATAAAGGTTGGAAAAGACACCTTGAAGATCATCAGTGGATTTTGTTGCTCCTTTGCTTTATTTGGACCATGTTTTCCATCTCCTTCTCAAATCCTGTGCTGGGTCTGATTCTAACCAGGAGGGCATTGTTTTGTGCTGAGGACAGCAGGGGATGTCTGGCTTGACCCGTGAATTCGTTCCACTCCTTGTGGATGTTCTTAGGCTGACTTCCTTTTATCAAGGAGAAAGCCTTATTTTAAACCTTGGAATGAAATAAATGCCTGAAATTGTAGTGCAAGTTGATATGACTAATGCCAAAGCCTTTCTTATGCTTTTCTCCTTTGGCTGGCAGTTGAGTAACATTAATAATTAGTGCCTTTGTTAGGATTTGGGGGGTCTGTGGGGGTGGCCAAGACCAAAAGAGCAGTGCTGAGGCAAGGCATGGCTTGGAAAGCATCATCTCTCTTCCACAGGAGGAGGGGGTAGGAAACCAGGTTACCTGCTCAGCCTTACCAATTACCAGGCTCTTGCTGGGCTGAAAGAAAGAAATGGCACAGATGTAGGGTCTGCTGGTGGCTTTTATTTGCACACAGAAGGAGCTGGAGTGTTGGGGTGTGAATTCAAACGGAGGTTCTCAAGAGCCACAGTGGGTTTGAGCTGGTGTCATGCTGCAGGCAGGACTTGGGAAGTCTGGCCCCTTTTCATCCTGCCCTTCAGCAGGGTCAGTCCTGGAGGCCTCATGTCAGGCAGAATGTTTGGTTGAAAGAACCTCAAAACTATCAGAAGCATAACAAGAACCTTAACCATTATTGAGCTGGCCCCATGCTGCAGGTAACCCTGAAGGCTGGAGCAAAGGCAGAGTATCTCCAGGGCTGGCTGGTTTTGGCCTCCTGCAGTCCCAATTTGGCTCTTTTTCCAGAAGACACAGGCCATCAAAGTGCCTTGCTTTGAAAGCCTTGTTTCCTGCTCATCTTTGCAGAAGATAAAGCTCTCCTGAAAGCATGAGCTCTGCAGGGAGCTGTCGCCTGCCTGGGCTGTGTCACATCAGCAGAGAGCTCAGCCCACAGAAGTGGAGCTGCAGGCTGAGGAATGAAGGGCTGTGGGTGTTTTTGGGGGCCTCAGTTTTGGTCTAGACAGGGATTTCACATTCTCAGCCATTCATTTGCATGAGCATCGGGTGGTGGTGAACTTGGCACTCCGGGGGGAAGTCTGGAAGGTTCACTGCAGTGACTCACCGTGTAGTAGCACTTCGGTTGGGGGAGCTGAGAGAGTCTGGGGAAAATCAGGAGAAACAAATCAGTGGTTTGGTTGTGTGTTTTCCTTCCCGAGAGGACACAGGGCAGAGGTGTTTCTGGAGCGAGCGGGCTGTGTGCCCTGTGCCCATTCCAGGTGGGCGTCCAGGGGGCACGGGGGGTTCTGGGGTCTCTGTCTTCACAGGCAGCCCCTTCCTTACTCGCCTGGGCAAAGTGGCCACTGAGAACTCCAAACCTCCAGCCTGACCCCGGGCCAAACCAGAACTGCCTACACTCTGGAATTTTCCATTTAGTCAGCAAAGACACGAATTAAAGGTGGAGTTATTCCTGCGCCGGTGGTGCCTCTTCCAGTGATTGCAGCAGCCTTGGATTAATAAAGAATCAGTGCTTTGGTGTGCTCCAGTTTGTGTAATTAATAGAAAATATAATAAACTAAGTCATAAATTCTCACGCTTCTTGTTTGGGTTTCCTTTCAGTTTTGTATATGGAAGGTATTCCAAGGAGCCCTGGATGAAACTCGTAGCTAAAAGGGGATCTTGCAACTGCACATAATCTGTTTTCATTTCCATGCTTGACGCATCTAAAACTTCATTACTAAAACCAATTACCAACTCATGTCTCTGTAACTGTTTGTCTTACTTCTCTGCACATTTTTAGGGAAAATACTGACTTTTTTTTCCCCAGGGAAATACTCCTTGGGGCAGTGTGTGGTTGTGCTGGAGCTCACAGGCTGTAAATGAGCTCGGCTGGTGGACCCGTGGATAAATCTGTTTTCTTTGTGCCACAGGTCCAAGGAGCTGATAAAGGAAGCCATCCTTGACAATGACTTCATGAAGAACCTGGAACTGTCCCAGATCCAGGAGATTGTGGAT
The DNA here is from genome assembly GCA_035047865.1 of Dendrocincla tyrannina. Lineage (NCBI taxonomy): Eukaryota > Metazoa > Chordata > Aves > Passeriformes > Dendrocolaptidae > Dendrocincla > Dendrocincla tyrannina. The sequence goes on from JAWWMP010000167.1 coordinate 3,555,157, forward strand.
TGTATGTACCCCGTGGAGTATGGCAAGGACAGCTGCATCATCAAGGAGGGAGATGTGGGTTCCCTGGTGTACGTCATGGAAGGTAGGGCTGGAAAAAATCACAGTCATTGCCTTTTTGTCGTCGCATACAGACAGGAAAACTTTGTTTCATGGGAAAAATCCTTTCAAAGGAAGAGGTTGAAGGCGTTGTCTAAATATGGTTGTTGAAAAATTGTGTGGATTACTCTTGCCTGGAAAACTTCTGAGTAGGTTTGTGTGCTTCCCTATATAAAGAAAGGAGGTGAAAGCTGTTAACCTTGCACTGAGATTCCTTGGAATAAACCTCCACTAAATATAGTTCTTTGGCTCTGAGACAATAGCGATGGTTTGCTGTATAAATGAGGGACTTAACAGAAGGATTGATGCTGGGGAAATGGGAAATGACTTAAACAAGGAGAATATGATCACAGCCCACTCCTTACAGGGCATTGTGAGGGCCAGCTTATAAATGTGGGGAGAGCACATGGGGCTCTCTGCAGGAGCCGTGCTTTGCATCATAGAAAATGGTATTTTTCCATCCTGGGCACAAAGTAAGTGTGGCAGCTGCAGTTTAGCACATCTGATTTGTCACAGTGTGTTGTGGCAGGGCTTTGTTTTCTTGGTGGAACACGAGAGCAGTGGGTATTCAGAGTTTCTGCAAGTCTTTTAGCAGTATATGGGTGTTGCCAGTGCTCTGCTTCTCCAAAATGTCAGCTCTCTGCATCTGGTACCTTCCTCTTCCTTCCAAGCTGCCTCACTCTTCACGTGTCAAATCGAGCATATTTTGTGTGTTTGGCCTTTTATGTTTAAGGAAGTGCATGGCACCTCTAAGAGTTCCTAAGCTTGGTCAAACCTCGTGGCCTTCCCTCTTCTCAGAGTGGCTGGCACTGAGTTTTGAGACAAATGCCCCTGTTTTCATTCAGAGAACACACCAAGCAAATTCTTTGTGGGATTTGGTATCGTGCACACGGAGAGATGCTTATCAAATTCTTCTTGCTCCTTAGCAAACCATCTGACAGACTCCCAAACATTTTGGCCAGATAACACCTAAGGGGAGTGGAGGTTTCTCCCTTGCCCATATGTATATATTAATGTCTTAAATTGTTCTTTGAAACAAAAATATTTCCAAGGCAGTAAGCCATCCTTTAAACAAGGTTTCCTGCCAAATTCTCAAGGCTGTATAGTTGCAAATGCTCTCATCAGTTTCCCAAAACAACTTTCATCTTCTGCCCTTTTAAGGTTAAGTCTTTTTCTCGAGGCACAGGTTGAATTCCTTTGGCTTTTCGTGGTTCTAAATTTTGTACATTCAAATGGTATTGCTGTGAAGTGTTAGTGGGGCTGCCAAAGCACACAATGTGTTTTCACCCCCAGCATTGCATGGAAGGATTTAAGGTTTCCAGTCATCCATTTGAATCCAAAGGCTACTCTGAGGTGCAGAATCTGCTCTGTGCATAATTAAGAGTTTGCTTTAAAATCAGCTCTGAACAGTATTTTTTTCACAGTGAAAATGTGGAGGTTTTTCACTGCCCAGCTCTGTGCTTCCTTCCCACAGCCCCTCTCAGCAGAAGGTATTCTTGTTTGTCCAAACCAGCTGATTTTGTGTGTTGTGTTCCATGTTGTCCCTTGAAAACACCCTGTAACAGGAGGACATGTCAAAAGCAGTGTGTCCTCCTCTCCTGCTCAGCCTCCTCCCTGAGGGGAGTGTGTCCTCCTCCCTGGAGGGGATTTATGGGCAGAGCTGTCTCTGCTGTGGTTTGGAGTATTGAACACGGCCCGGTGCTCAGATAACTTTATTATTTATCAGACTGAGTTATATTTATTGTCATTATTTCTCAGGTGGCCATTTGATGCTGGAGGCACAAAGAATGTGTGTGAAGGACAGCTCTTGTGCCTTTTGGGCCCCTGAGCCCACTCACCCGTGGTGTTCTGGCAGCCCTCTGTGTGTGAGGGCACGACTTGGCTCCCCCCCAGTTGTTGCTCAGCCTTGTAACTTAATTTATGATTATTTAGATAGCTCCCTAAATATGCATAATGCTTTGCAAACAGAATTATGAAGAGTTTATGTTTAGACATAATGCAATGAGTGATGCTGAAGTCATGGAAATGGAAGAAGGCATTATCCAATGGGCTGGGTTATTGGAACGGGCTCAGGAGCCCATTTTGCCTTATCATTGTGGGTCATCTCTCAATTATCAACACACTACACCCAAATATAAACTCTCTTCTTTTCAAAACCCATCTCTGAGTGTTACTGGGAAGTATTTCTCAAAAATCAAATAAATGCTGGTTTTCTTCCATTAATTCTGTCCTTACTTGGACTTCTGGCCATGATTAATATGAATCAACCTTAGACATGGAGATCATTTGGGGGCCAGCGCTCTTGTGCTTGTTTATAATTTACAATTCAGCGTTTAGATGAAGTCTTACCAGAAGTCTGAGTTCTTCACTGGGGATGCTTCCTTGGACTAATGTTAAATAATAGTTTAAGTAAGATGGATTTGCAGACATCCATCATGCTCCCTGTTAATTCTGGTTGTTCTCGTTTGTCACGGCGAAGCAGCCGCGCTGTCGGTTCTAATTTTCTCCTCCATAGCCATGAGGACTCTACTAGTCCTGAGGAGACCTCAAAATTATGATCCTCGAGTGCTTTGGTTCTCTACCAGGAATGTTAAAGTCCATTTGCCGAGCTCAGTGAATCTTAAAGTGATGATGAGTGTTGACCTCAGAGGCTTTCTTCTTCAGTATAGCTTGTTGAGGCTTTAACCATGGAGTGGTTTGGGTTGGCAGGGGCATTAAGGGCCATCAGTGCCACCCGTGCCATGGCAGGGACACCTCCCACCAGCCCAGGGTGCTCCAGCCTGGCCTTGGACACTCCCAGGGATCCAGGGGCAGCCACAGCTTCTCTGCCCACCCTGGGCCAGGGCCTGCCCACCCTCCCAGGGCAGGATTCCTGCCCAATATCCCATCCATCCCTGCTCTCTGGAGGTAGTTCCAGCTTCCCTGCATTCCTTGTGTGGGAATGGCTGTAGCACTGGACCTCAGCAAAGAGCCAGGAGAGGGCTTGCCTCCACTTTTCCATGTTCTCTTTGGCCCTGGCAGAAAAGTAATTCCATGATGTCCAATCCTGGATTAACATATTCAGCCTTATTGTTCTGTGCAGTTGCCCAGCCCTAGCTGGACTAATGGCTTTGACTCTCCCCTGCCTGCAATGGCTGCATAAAACCTTTGTGTTCTTTATCCTGTTATTCCATGTGTTACCTCAGAATTCCTGCCATCCCTGCATTTCTTCCTGTTTCCAGGAGTGAGAGCAGCAGTGGTACAGACAGGAGTGGTCAGTGTTATCCTCTAAGCCCAGGGACTGCTAATACCCTCCTCCAAGAGAGGAAACCGTCCCAGTTCTGGGAATCTTCCCTCTCCTGGCTGTCCACATGGACTTTTTGGACTGAATCTGCTGGGTTTTTTTCTTGAATCTGACAAGTTTTATGCCAAGGGTTTGATGGTTTGGTTTTGTTTTTCCTTCTGTAGTGTGTGTTTTGGGGTGTTGCTGTTATTCATTTATTTTCGAGCCATTGAAGCACAGGTAGGATTGAACTGGAGACCTGCTTTGCTCTTCCCAGCCAGTTCTGGTATTCCTTCAGGTTCTGGAATGTTTCAGGGCAGGGAACGACCCTTGTGTTGAGGAAGAAACCCCCCCAGGTTCTGCATGTTAACCGAATTGAGTAAAGAGAGGTGAGCAACACGCAAAAAATGAACGTCCAGCTGTGCTTTGAAGGTGGGAGTGAATCTGCTTGTGATGTGAGTGTGCTGAAATTGCTGGAAGCATCAACCACTGATGCTGTGAGCACCTGCAGCACGAGTGGAGCGTTCTCCCAGCTGAGAACGGGCTGGGAGTGAACGGGGGCTGGGCGATGCTGTGGCTTGGAAAGCTCAACTGGTTCATGCTGGCACCTTGGCTCTGCAGGGGAGACAGTTTGGAGAGTAAAATAAACTCAGCAGAAACATCCCCTCCGCTCTGAGAAAGTTTGCTGCTGTGAGAACAGTTCAACAGATTGTTTGTCTTAAAATTGAAGGGTTTCTAGAGCCAAAAAAGGTTCTTGCTGGTTAATCATATTCTGCCTCTAAAACGAGTCCACCACCTCCAGGTTGGTTTTTGGGGTTTTTTTAAGGAAAAAACTCCTAAACATTTTCCAAGTCGTAGTTTTGCAGGTTTGCATTCTGCCTTTGGCCATGACATTTCTAAAACTCCCCAAAAGCCCTTAAAAATGTGCAAACCTGCAGAGGTGTCTTTCACAGAGACACATCTCAGATCGCTGCCACGTTGACAGGTTTGAGTTATGTGTGGGTGCTCCCTCACACTAATGAGGATAAATGTGATATCCCACATCTGAAACCAAATGTTTCCTCTTGTGCTCCCGCTCTGTCTGAGCCTGTCAGCTGCAGTATGTCACATTTGATGTCTGCATCAGGAAGGGAAAATCTCTCAGCAGAGCTGTGCATAAATCAGGTGATGAGGAACGAGCTTTAGGCTCTCATGTGAGGAACAGTCACCCCGTGATAAACAGATACTCTGAACGTTTTAGGGACTGTATTAATAGGTGTACAGACGCCTCCTTTTATGGCTGTTGCTATTCCCATAAAGGATGGAAGAAGTAATATGGTGTGACAGGGGGAAAGGAAGGTTTAAATGCTTGGATTAACTCCTGTGTTGCTCCTGATTTTGTGTTGGTGGGTGCTGTAACATCCTCCCTGCCTGTCCTTGTGCAAGGTGATTCTGGGGTTGCACCTGGAGGGCCTGGGTGAAGGAAAAGGGCTGTGGGCTCCTGCTTCTGAAGGCATGGAAAAGCAGGAAGCAGCTTTTTAGGAACCATGTTGAGAACCAGCCTACACTTCCCCAGCCCTTGGTTTAGTAGTTTTCCTCTCCTCTTAAATTTCATTTCATTTTTGTCTTCAGTCGTGGGGACTTGCCTTTTGTTTTTAAAGGAGACTTTGTCTCTTGCTTCGTTCTTGGTAGCTCTTCCAAAGGCATGAAGTGTTTAACTGTGACTTCCCATGGGAATGTGGGTCTTTGGGAGTCAGAGATGCCTTGGGAAGGAGTGTATTCCTAGAAACTGCAGGACTTGCCAGGACATCAACCTTGGTGTTGATAAGGGAAGGCAAACAAAGTCTCTGTAGCTGTTTAAACTCCAGAGGGAAATGTAGCAGGCCTGGGTACTCTGTGTGCTTATCCACAAAAGCTGCCTTCAGTCTTTGTGTGATTCTCCCTCTGACCCCTGTGTTTATGGACTAATCTCAGAAGGATCTGAGTTAATAGGACTGATTGCTCTTGGGGGGTCTCCTGAGGCAGTTCCTTCTTCTCTCAGAGAAAAGCGTTCATAGATTCATGCTAAAATTGGATTTTCTCCTCCCTTTTTGCTCTACAAGTAGAAACTGCTTATTTATTAATTATAAAAGCCCACAAGTTATTTCTAGCGAAGTAATTTTTACATAGATGGGTAAAGTGTGGCTGCAGCCTTGAAGAAGGCTCGAGTTCGCAGCAGTGAGCAGCACTACAGGTGTTTGGTTTTGTATTTTTCCAGATTCTTCCCAACCTAAACCTGTTTATAACAATCTCTCTGCTAAATTGAATATCCAGGTGCTGTGTTGGTGTTAGAGCCCCACGTATGGGCTGTCTCTGAGAGAAACTGAGTTCCCCTGCCATATCCAAGGCAATAGAAAGCAAACTTTCCACTCTTATCAGCTTGTAAATTTACTGTCTTAATTATTAACTCTTCCAAGAGTGCAGTTTACTCGTACTAGTGATGGAAAATTAAACATTTCTTGTAGTTATTTCATAAAATGGTCGTGAGATGAAGTGGGATATGAAAGGGTGATGAAATGGGATAAGAAATGATGATCGTGCTCATGACAGGCAGAGTTTGGTCCACAAAGCAGTTCTTTTTAAAGCTGCAGAGCCAAATCTCAGCACTTAAAATGCAGTCATAGTATTAGGGGTGTGTAAACAAGTCAGGTAGTACTGCTGCAGCATGTTGTAGGATAAATCCATCCTCTTTCTCCCAAAATAACCCCTCCTGAGTGCAGGCTGGTAGGTGCTTTTTGGGCTGACTCATGTGGGGAACAGACTGAATGACCCACATTGCTGAGTCGGGGCAAACCAGCACTGACAGGGGGAGGGATGGCAGTGTGCCCTGTGGGCACTGGGGACAGTCACTGTCACCTGGGGTGGGGCTGGGGAAGGAAATCCCCTATAAATCTCAGCAGAATCCAGCAGGAATCCAGTCGGGGTGTGTTCAGAGAGCAGGGATGTGGTGACATCTGTGCCCTTGACCTGCCCCTCTGCGTGTCTGAGGCATGGGGGCTCAGCAAGGAACCTGCTGTGCTGATCCTTCCTGTGAGCTCTTTTAAAGAAAACCCAAGTAAACACGGGCTCAAAGCCTCCATAATTTATGTTAGGAATGCCAAGAGGATGCACGTATATTCCAAGGATATCATTTGATGAAATAGTTCCTTTTCAGTGAGGAAAACCAAATCCCTGCCTAGTCTAAGCCAGATTTGGTTAGAGACAAGAGACAGTCAAAGCTGGGACCTCCTGACTTCAGGCCTATCAAATATGAATCCAACCAACCTGAGGTTTCTTGGGGTGTTCCCAGCCTGGGGAGAGGAGGGACTGTAGGGCACACAACACCTTGATCCAGTCATAAATGCCCCAAACAGCCCAGTGTGGGGGCTGTGACCGCCCTGAGGCCCTGCTGTGAGCACAGCTTCCCTCTGGGCTGTGGGTCAGAGAGGGAGCTGCTGGCAGGTTCTGAAGCAATGCTGTCGATGTTTCAGCGTGCACATGACCCGGGAATGCTTTCATCGTCGGAACGGATGCCTGGCTTGCTTTGGGATGTGCTGGTGTTCACAGGGATTTACTGCCGGTGCCATCGTGATCTGAGCTGCTCTGGGTCTCAGGCCTGTCTGCAGGGTGGCACTGAACAAACCTGGGGCGGCCTCAGCAAAGCTCAGAGTCCTCACTGCCAGGGAAGGGGATATTCACCTTTATCCAACAGGGAAATGGGTCTGTGAGTGCATTCACACAGCCTGGTTCATCCACAGGCAGCCAAATAGCCCTCTCCCCCTCTTCGGGAAAGACAGTGCACAGGTGGAGCCTCCTCAAAAACTATCCCTGCTGTGTGACAAACGTAATTACAGAGCGTTTGTCCCCCCATATAAGATCGTGGCTGATGTGCCGTTTAGTTTTGTGTTTCTCAGCAGTTGTGCAGAGGCTGCTTTGTCGTGAAGGGGCTTTTATTTACCAAGTAAATTGCTGAGATAAAGCCTCGTTCATTTCATTGATGGCAGTTGTAAAGGGAGGCACAAATGTCTTTCTCGTCCCCCCACCCCACTGTCCATGGCTCCCTTTTATTGCAACTCCCACAACTGAAATGTCAAATAAAAGGACTTTTCATCGTAAGAGTGAACATGAGAGTGTCTGGATTCTGACCTTTGGCTCTGCCCCTTAAAACACATGGCTCTGTAATTCAGTCTGTGCATGCAGATAAAGATTCCAGTGTTAGCCATCCAAACTATTATTAAAGGCCCTTTAAAGGGAAAGTATTCCCTTTTGTTAAGGCTCCATTCGCTTCGGATTCCTTGTTTACTTTGAGAACTCTACAAAAGTAATCCTGGCCCTTCTTGCTGCTCTTGGTTGGATGGAGAGAGCTCAAATAAGCAGTCTGGGGAAGGGGAAGGAGAGAAAGGCTGTCATGGAATTAGAGAATTACAGAATATCCTGAACTGGGAGGACCCCACAGGGATCAGAGTCCAGCTCCTGATGCTTGTCTGGAATATGGCAGCATTTCCTGTAGGACCCCAAAGGGTTGTCCTCTTTGTCCCTGAAATGCAAAGTGATGGGTCACTTATTTCCCCACGGAGCTGCTGCCTGGAACCCCCGGG
>JAWWMP010000167.1:3609582-3621753 GCA_035047865.1 Dendrocincla tyrannina
CCTGGATCCCTGGGAGTGTCCAAGGCCAGGTTGGACGGGGCTTGGAGCACCCTGGGCTGGTGGGAGGTGCCCCTGCCATGGCAGGGGTGGGATGAGATGATCTTTAAGGTCCCTCCCAGCCCAAACCATCTCTGAATCTTCTTGGAGAAGGGGCACAAGTCCAACTCAAGTCCAGCTGGAAACCATCTAACAAGGGATTTTTTTCCCCAGAGGATTTGGGGCCATTTTTTAAAAGAAACGAGGGCAAAACTCTGACATGCTTTGGTGTGAAACTCTTGAGGCTTGGACAAATGTGCAATAAGCAGCAAACTCAGCGAGCTGGACGAGCAAGTGTGTCCAACATCAGCAAGGTATCGATCTGCTCCCCACATTCTTCAAAAAATTTAAGGGGAGGGAGCTGCAAATAAGGCTTTGTTGCCATGGTGACAAAGGCAGCACGGTCCTGCCTGAAGGCTGGAGGCAGGAAAAGGGCTCTTTGGTGTTTACATGCTCAGCTGAGCCAGTCTGGGGGTCGTGGGATCTAATTAGCAGTTTGCAATTAGGGGGGGAGGTTTTGGGAAGCAGGAGGGCAGCGAGCAGGACTGACTGTGATTGGAGCAAATTTGATGGAGCGTTCCTTGGGATCACATCCTGCTTCCTGGGCTTGTTCCATGGCTCTTCCCCAATGGATCCCTGGGAGCAGCTGTGACTTTGAAAGGGAACATTTCCTTGGGTTACAAGAGGAGAGGATCCCCCAGTGAAGATACAAGGGTGGAATTTGGATCATTTGGGTGACACTAAGGTGCCACTGCTGGATGGGAGGCACTGACCCCAGTGGGCACCAGTTGTTCAATCAGGTATCACATTTAGGCTTTCAGCAACACTCCCTCCAGAATTCAGACTCCTGGGAGAGCCTGGGTGATGAGAAGCACTTCCTGAGCTGGTTTGGCTGTATCTCAGTGCCCTCAGCTGCATTTCTGAGTGAAACTGGTCTCTGGGCAGCAGCAAGTCTTCAAAGCCCCATAATTCAAACCAATCTGCTTGCTTAAGTACTGGACTAACCTGAGATGAGCACAGCTTAGTCTCTGAGCACAGCTTAGTCTGACAGCACAATGTCATGTTCACATTGCCAAGCTCTAATTGGAAAGTGATGTGCTTTTAAAACAGGGTGTGGGGGGAGATAAAGAATAACCTGTTAGCTTTTTAACTCTATGTTTTTAATTTCAGATCTCCTTCCCCTTCCAGAGGAAGTTAGAGATGCCATAGCTTTAATGTCTGGTTTAGCTGCCACTCAAAGGTTCACTTTCTGTAAGAAAATCTGAACCAGGAGGTAAAGCTATTTTCTCCTGCTGTCAAAGGCATGAAAGGCAAGTACCTTGAGAGCTGGAGTGCTGGGGGGGTCCGAGAGAAATTCCCAGCCCTGCCAGCATGGAGCTGAAAAGAAAGACAGCCTTTCTTTTCCGTGCAGCTGGAGCCTCCAACGCCACAGTCACCACCATTGCTTCCAAAATCCAAACGGAAGGGCTCTTGATTTGGATTTTCAGTCGAAGGCGTAAGTCGTGGAAGGAAGTGGTAGCAGCTAAATCAGGAGTTAAAGCCACTGCATCGCTGGCCTCAGAAGGATGGGCTGGAAGGAGGAGACCTGAACTGGGGCAGAGCTCAGAGGGTTATTAGCTCTCCTGCTTTCTCCCTGTGTCCATCTACCTACAGCCCCTTGTAGCCAGACCAGTACACACCTGCCACTCTTTTGGTGGTGTTTGCATTCAGAAAAAGGGCCAGAGTAGCAGGTGAGCTTGGAGTTCTCCTTCTTGGTGTCCCTGGGTGCAGGGCAGCAAATCCTCCTGTGCCAGGAAATCCTCTCTCACCAGCTGAGCTCTGTGGGTACCACCAGAGCACCCATCCCTGCCAGGGATGGCTTGGCATTGGGATAGCAAACACCAGGCAGAAATGATCTGTGGGCATATCGACATCCCATGAGTGTGTGTGAAAGGGCAGAGAAGCCCACTGGGATTTAGGGAATGGCTCCCTGGGAATGGCTCCCAGCCCGGGGCAGCAGGATCCTTAAGGCCCATGGGAGGTGTCACAGTCACCTTGTGCTGGCACTTTCATCCAACAGCTCACTGTCTCCCATCGGTGTTTTCCTGCTTTCACTGCCCGTGGAGATGTCCTGGAATAACCTTGTGCTCCCGTGTTTGTGAACCAGCTAATAAATGGCAATGATGTGGCAGAACTTGAAGTGAACTCAGCTTCTCTGTAACGTCCCGTGGCTGGCAGTAAAACAGGCAAGGAGCTGGGCTTTTCCTTGGTGTCTTTGGTCTCAGATGACAGCAGGGATTGAAAGGCATGTTGGGGACGTCAGGGGGGCATCTGTGCATCGTGAGAGGGAGGGACTGCAGGTGCCCGAGGAGCAAACACAAAGCAGAGGCTTGGCGTGGTATTCAGGGAACAGTTCCCCCCTGCTCTCACTGCCTGCTCTGCCTCAGGGTGATTTGGGGCTGAGCATCCCTCCTGCAGCTTGTCCAAGGCCGTGGAGACCTCAGAGTGCTCTTCACCTTGAAGGATCAGACTCTTGGAGAAGGCTGAGGAGCGTGTCAGCAGGGGGTTGGGTTCCTGGCAGCTCCTTGGCTGGTTTGTCCTGCTGCAATGGGTTCCCAAGGGGCTTCTCCCCCCCAGAATGTCCCAACCCAGAGGATTGCTGTCTGGAGATCAGAAGGGTTTGCAGGTGGGGTGGGAGCTCTGAGAGAACGAGTGGCAAGGCACAGAAAAGATGGATTTGCTCTCAATGCCTCTCAAGGATTTGCTTTCAGGCATTCCCAGGATCTTGCTGCTTGTGTAAAATGCTCTGTGGCTGTCCCTGCTTCTGTGTGTTGCCTGAATGTGGCTCAAGCTCCTGAGCCCCCTCCCACAGGGCGTAGTTGAAGGTAAGGACCCCGTGTGGCACCACCCGAGGCGCTTTGGGTTCCGCTTTCACCCCCATGCCCATCCATGGACCTCCCCCTGCCCGGAATCCCTGGGAAGCGCGTGCCCCTGGGCTTTTTGGAGTCACTGGAACTGGCAGGGAAGGAAGGCATGGGAGCCCTGCCTCCATCTGCTGCATCTGCTCTGCCTTCCATCGCTTTCTGATAACGAAGCCTCCTCGTCACATGAATTCGATCCACGTCCCTGTCACTTCCCATTCCCGTTTGGAATCACATCTCTCTTAACTCAATGGCATGGATCCAACCTGGGAAGCCTTCCATGGCTTCAGGGTGCCAGGCAGGCCGGGGGTGCCATGGGTAGCCCAGACCCAGGTGGGTCATTTCATCACGACTAAGATATGTATGTTCAGATGGAGGGGAAGAATGGTCACAACACTGAAGATTAGGGGGGATTTTTGCTTTCATTTACACAGACTGATTTTTTTTTGAAGTGCCACACCAGGTGAAGCAGCATTTGAAAAGGATTTAGTTGTGTTCCTGGAAGTGTCCAAGGCCGGGTTGGGCAGGGCTGGGAGCAACCTGGGCTAGTGGAAGGTGTCCCTGCCCACGGCAGGAGGTGGAATGAGGTGATCTTTAAGATCCTTTCCTACCCAAACCATTCTGTGATTCTGTGCTTCCATGATCCCTTAAGAATCTTGCTATATCTTAAGAACCACAAGGAGATGGACTCTCTTCTTCAGAGAACACAGAAAGAAGGGTTTGGTTTGTGATGTGTTTCTCCCCCACCCTATCCGTGGCTCTCATTTCACCTGTGTCCTCTCCCAGGCTGGCCCTGGTCATCACCATCCCCATCCTGCAGCTCCAGCCTTTGCAGAGCTCCAGTATTCCCCCTGCAGAAGGACGTGGCCTCAGCCATGGGTGATGTGCTGATCAGGCCAGGCAACAAACCCCGGTCCAGAGCTGACAAAAGAGCTGGTGAACAAACCTGTCTGTCACCGGGGAGGGCTCTGAAATTCGGGTTTTGTGCTCCCAAAATGGTTCCACTCGTTCCTACCAGGGAGTTGGGGGTTGGTGCCCATTTGGTTGTGATTAAGGCTGGCTGGCAGCGTGCAGGTGGAAAGGAGCCAAGTGTGCTCTCAGGATGACAGTTTGCTAACAGATGTCTAATGTTTCCCAACACAGTTGGCTCATGTGAGAGGAATCGTGAGCTACTTTAGTAAAGCTGAGCAGTTGGAGAATTGCAAACCTTTGCTCCTCTCATCTTCTCATTTATCCTTTCTAGCTGCCTAGGTAAGATGGTTGTTTAATTGCTGGGGTTGATTTTTATTTGTAGTTCTGGGAGGAGACGCTTGAAATAGCTCTCAGAGCAGTTGTTGTCCTCGGAGGTGATGCCTCATGTCAGTGGTTGGGAACCTCCAGCAGTGCAAGAAGCCACATGATTTCCTCTCCCCTTGGCCATGGCAGGCATTGCCCGAATGCTTGGGTTCCTGTGCTGCCATTCCAAAGGAGTGGAGCATGGCATTCACTCCTGAGCCTCCTGAGGGCTCTGGTTTCTTCACGTGATGCCAGTCCATGCCCAGGAGGAGGCTGGAGCAGGGCAGCTCCTTAGGAGTGGGTATTTCCCTTGGAGGGAGAGAAGGAAGGGCTGTTCCCAAGCCCCAGCTATTCCAGAGGATCACACGGATACCCCTTAGGGCGGGATCGCTGCGGGAAGCCCAGGAGGTCTCAGGAGGTCCCTCTGGCATTCAGATTTGCAGGAAGCCTTGGAGAAGAGCTTGGGGGGTTGTGCAGGATGCTCCTGGTTCACTTGGATCTGAATCTCCCGTTCTCATCGCTGGTTTCTGATGTCCCACCTCTCCTGTCAGCTCCAGCGGGGCTGGTTTGCTGTGGGGCAGCTGATAACACCCAGTATCAATAAGCCAAAAACACAGCAGGAGTGCTTTGGGAGATGATTGGGAAATCTCAGCCTTCATTTTTAAAAGTTCTTCATTAAAAAGTAACTTTTCTTTGTTTTTCTGGGTATCTTTTCCTTTTGGGCGCTTCCAGCTATGATTTTCCAGGCCTTTTGCCCTGTGAGCCAACACAGTTCCCAAAATATCCAGGTTCTCTCTTCCTTACCCCTAATTCAGCTGGAGAAGGAGTGTCAGCCCAGGCCACTCCAGCCTCTCCTCTGTGTCACTCCAGCGCATCACTGAGATGCTGATCCCACCCCAAGCGTGCCCAAGGTGTCTTCCCAACATCTCCTAATTCAGGAACTGAAACCACCAGCTCTTCCAGAGCTCACAAAAGCATTTTGTCATCTGGAAAGTCTCTGAGCACCAGCACCTGGCTGAGGGTTTAGAATAAAACCACCCCACTGGTGACGGTGACGGTGCCAGTGCTGGGCAGGACGAGGCTGTGGCATCTCAGAGTGGTGCCCGCCTGGCACGTGGGTGTTTCTTCCACAGAGGGATGAGCTGCTTCCCCCTCATCCTGCACAAGTGGGGTCCAGCTGGCTCTACCACTGATACCACCCCTGTTAGAACTTCTTGGCTGGGCAGTGACCCAGCACTGAGCAGAGGCCAGAGAGGGGGTGGCCTCTTCTCCCTGGGGACATTCCAGACCCATCTGGACACAATCCATGTGCTCTGGAACGGCCCTGCTGGAGCAGGAGGTGGGAGCAGATGTGTCCCCTTCCAGCCTGACCCATCCTGTGACTCTCCCAGTCGTCCTCCCCAGTAACTGAGCATAGCAGATTCTTTATCCTGGTCCAGAACTGAATGTTTTCCTACAGACACACCAATATTAATATTCCAGCTACTTCTGTATTTCTTGGCACCGCCCTCCCAGTGCCTTGGAGGGGTCCCTTTGCTTTTGGAGGTGACAAAATCAGACATCACAGATGTTTTTCACTGTAAGTCTGTCGAGCAAGGAGCACACGCTGCAAACCCTTGGGAGCTTCGGGGAGCAGCACACTCAGCTTGAGGAAGTTGGAGGACAGGAGGGGAGCTCCTATTCTGCATTTCCAGATGAGGAGAACACCCTCGATTTCTGATTTAGGAAGTGGCTTGGGAATATTTGCACTTGGACCTTTTTGTTGAAGATACCCATCCGTAAGCTTTGTTAGTTTATGGGAGTTTGGTGTTAAAGTGGACTTTGCAGGTGGGAGTCAAACAGAATTCGGCTGTGGCTGTTGTTGGTAGGCACATGAAGAGCTCGTTTGCTTGATTTTATACATATTTCGGTTCCCTAGATATTTTTGGCATTTCTTTTGGGGTTTGGATGGTCGTTGCACATCTAGAAAAACTGCTTTCCATCTGTTTCACCTCCTTGTGTGTCCAAGGAGTGTGGCAAGGAGAATTAGCCAAGAGATTTCCCAAAGCAATCCCAAGAAGGCTGCAAGGACATTTTCTAAGCAAAATAATACATGAACACTTTTTTTTTTAACATGTTCCAGGGAAATCCAGAAGCTTCCAGCTTCCACAGGCTGGTCTAGTGGAAGGTGTCCCTGCCCGTGGCAGGAAGGTTGGAACGAGATGGTTTTTAAGGTCCCTCCCAACCCAACCCATTCTGTGACTCCTGACTGTTGAAAGGAAATTTTCCGTGCTGGGATTTCACCTTCCCAGCAATTTGAAATCATTAAGGGCATTTAACTGGTTTGTACATTTATCATGAGCATCAGAGCCATCTCCTGGCTCTGTCACCCCTAAAATGACGTGTCTGCTGTCCTTTAGAGGGGACCTCTCACCATGCCATGGGTTGAGCAGAGATGTTTCGGTGGCAGGTTTAGCATGCACCTCGTGAGGAGCACGGAGTGATCAATAACAAGGTTAGCCCAAGTTCACCGCGGGCTCTGGGCTGATTGGTTTCCCAAGTGGGATGCTTCGGGCTGCCACGGCCACAGGAGCAAGGTCACCCAGGGGATCTGGTGACAGGGGGAATGATAAAGCAGAGCTGAGGTAATTTGGTGACAGCACCCCCCGCCCCGAGAGAAAACTGTGTCTTATTGCCTCGGATCCACGGCTCGATGCTGTGACCTTTCACGTGTCTTGACACCTCGTTGTATTTTTCCCTTTGTGCTTGAAAAGTGATGGGTTTTTTGCTCTTTGTCCCCCAGTGCCATTGAGGTTTTAAATAGACTGAGGAAGGTGGTTTGAAGGGAATCAGTCAGTAAATCAATTCCAAGCTGTTAATGGAACAGAGACAGGCCGTGACGGGCAGGGGCGTGGAGAACCCCGACAGGTGGATTTGGGTATCTCTGGTGGCTCCCACTGGGACACTTTATCTTCCCATTGCCCTGCACCAGTGAAGCCTCCAGGTGAAACAGGTGATTACGGCCTGTTAATTGCGAGATATTTTGGCTCAAATGAAGTCCTCCAAACCACCCCACTGCCCCCTTACACCCTCCATGCCTCCCTCCATAACGCAGTCCCTTTCGCCATCCAAGCCTGTGTTGCCACCGGCGAAAGGTCGGGCGCGCACGGGGACTCTGCGGCAGCTGAATGTCACATTTTATTGAGTGGGTGGATCCCGTTCATCCATTTCCCCTCCGAGCCTTTCTAAAAATAGCACAAACCTTAACAAGGAGCTATTTTGGAGGAATCATGTTCATGGGGATAGTCATGGGAAGCTTATTTTGGCAGGCTTGCATGTGTTTGATTTGCATGCTCCCCTAGTCAAGGGCTTGGTGAGCGCACGTTGCGAGCCACTTGGACACTGGGCTAGGGAGAGAGCATCTGGATTTTGGACCCTGGGCTGGGACAGCTACCCCAAGTGAGTTTATGGGAGCGAAAGAAGTGAAGATATTCCTACAGGAATGTTGAGATGTGACTGAAGCCGTTCCTTTCAGGCATTTGCCCACCAGCCCGCAGCTTCTCGGATCTGATTTCATAAAACCTGGCTGTGATTTCTCTCCAGGGACCTTAATGAGCTTGCCACTTCCAATAAACATTTATAGAAACTCCTGCCGGCCCGTGGATAAGAGAAACTCCTATGAGAGACTTTTATCTTCCAAAAACACTCAAAGACACCCCAAAAAAAACCCAAAACAAACCAACCCAAGCCAGCCAGGAGAAGATCACTAGGAAATGTCTGGCCATAGCCTTGGCTGGGTGGCCGGAGCTGCCTTGCAGTGTAGACATGCCTAGGGATGTTTGCTTTCCTGCCGTGGAAAACCGTGCCCGCCGGAGCGATGCCGCCACTGGCACCAGCAAAGCCATGAGCAAAAGCAAACCGTGAGAGCTGAGATGGCCACGCCGCAGGTAAAGGCTGGCACGGTGTCCCATGTCTGCACCCCTAAGAGATTTCCGTTTTTTCGCCTCAAAAAATCCAGATACGAAGCCGAAGCCGCTTTCTTCGCCAACCTGAAACTCTCCGACTTCAACATCATCGACACGCTGGGGGTCGGAGGCTTCGGCCGAGTGGAGCTGGTAGGTGACCTTCCTTCTTATTCCTGGATGTTGGGAGCCTTGGTGTGTCTTCGTTGCGGCCAAAGAAGCGGGAGGAAAGGCGTGTGGAGGGATTGGGTGGTCGAGGAGAGGTGGGTTGTGTTTCCCGGGAAGGGAAAATGTGGGGATAAACGCTCTGCAGCAGCCAAGGAGAGTTTGTGTGGTGGGTTGAGAGAGGAGCACGCATCTGGAGATGGGTAGAGCCTGCTGGGATAACACCACGGCTGTGGGGTGGACTCGGTGGTCCTCGGGGGTCCCTTCCAGCTCAGAATATGGTTTATGGCATTGATTTATGGCCTGAAAACAGCCTGGGTAGCTGTTGAGCACTAGGGTTGAAGGAGCCACCTCAAATCTTCCCAAAACCAGCGTAAGGTCTCTCCTAAGCAGTTTCTAGGTCGGGTCTAGAGATAGTTCTGCTTGGTTAGCCTGAAAGCTGCACAAAACACCCCAGAAAGCTACTGATTTTTTGTGGAATTGTAGGGAAAGGATGAGATCTGAGCTTGCTTTTTGCCCTGCTGGGATTTAGGGCTGTTGATGAAAGCAGAGCAGGAGGAGACCCAACGGCGGCCGTGGCGTGACCCGTTTGTAAAACCATGTCAGGAGCAAAACTTAGACTCGAGAGAGGGGAGTTATTTTACATCCCAGAGGAGCTTCTGGCACGGGACACTGGCACAATATGTTAGGAACTCCCACGAGGTGGGGACAGAAAAGGAACAGAGTGATTGTTGCCACCACAGAACTTCAGGGAAAGCCCCACTCCGTGACCCCGTGGGAGCCAAACTCGCCCATAGTGCTGGGAATTGGGCAAAATTCAGTGTTTTGGGGGTCATTTGTGACATGAATGAAGAGTAAATACTGTGTTCCAAGCACAGCTGCCCTGGGGTTTATCCCTCCCCGTTGGGATGTACATGAACTCACGTGGAGGAGAGTGTGTCTGTGAGAACATCAGTCCCTTCCATGTTTGGGGTTTCATTTATTGTGGATTTGTTGGCTGCTAGTGACTGTTGTTTTGGGAGAGAGCCCCAGGAGCTCACCCACAGCCTGGGAAGGATGGCCTTTCTCCCCTTCTGGAGTCACCTGCAGAGGATGCTCTAGAGGGGGCTTTCATCTGGGTTGTGCCCCACCTGCCTTTTGAAGTCCCTTCACCCTGTGCTGATGTGTCTCCTGAATTGCCATCCCTGCTGGCTGCTCCTCCACCCAAGGGCACCTGCAGTGAGGGATCCACAGGTTTGGGCCTTGGTTTGAGCCTTGTCAAGGAGCTGGGGAGGTTTGTTTTCATTTTTAAGGTGTTTGAAAAGCCCACAGTGGTTCCCATGCAGGGTTTGTCTTCATGAGGGGCCGGTGATGGGACCCTCAAACCACACACTGGATTGCTCCTGGTGGCCATGGGGCCAGTCCTCTACCTGTGGCTGCTTCCAGAATTGCTGTGGAAGCTTTAAGGTGATGCCAAAAATGACATCTTGGCCTTGCATGACCCTTGCCCAGGCCAGAGGAGGAGCAGCAGTGGATGTTCAAGCTCCATGGCTTGAACGTCTCAGCTCGGGGTCAAGCAGAAATACTTAATTCTGGGGGGATGTCCAAACCTCAGAAGCCTCCAAGAAGCCACCTCGGATGGGGAAAGCACCTCGTAGGGGTGGGTGCCTCTCTCCCAAGCAGCAAAATGCTCATTTTTGGCTGATACTGAATTGCACCCAGAAGGATTTGAATGTGTAGCTCAACACTGCAGGTTTTCCTGTTTTCCTTTGCCACGGAGGGAAATGTTGTTAGAAAACCAAGAAAATGCTCTTTTTGTCAAAACACAGCCCAGAATTGCTGCCTCTTGCTTCCATCTCCTCCATGAAAAGCATGGGTTTATTAGTTCAGGCTAAAAATTGAAGGCATATAAAACGTGTCAGAGGAATTCATTGCCTGTGTGTGCGACAGTGGCAGGAATGTTGCTGGAAAACAGTCCCATTTTTGTGCTTTCCAAGGGGAAAACTGTTCCAGTCAGTGAAGTGCATTGCAAGGAAGAGGATTTCTTTACAGCTGTGGGCAAGATCCCCCAGGCCATTGCCACAGCACTCACCTGGTGGTGTCTGCTGAGAAACTGGAATGTCTAGGGCTCAGTTTGGGTCCCTGGTTATTCCAGGAGGGAATAATGCTCCCATTGGGCTGTGGCTTCATGTCCAGATGTGGTTTGACTATCCTGTGGTTTTCCAGACACCTCTGTGAACGCCAGAGGTTGGGAGAAGTCATCCCTTCCATGCCCTCATCCACAAGGCCGTGGCTTTTAGGTGAGGCAGCCTAAAATTTAAATATTCCCCATGGAAATACTTGCTCTTCTAGGCAGTGTCTGTCTTTGTACCTCAGGAGACATTCCAAGAGGTTCACTGTTAGTCTTTGGACCTCAGGAGACATTCCAAGAGGTTGGCATCGGGGTTGGACGTCGTTTGCTCCATTTTTGGATGGCTCCTTGGTGGGTTTTGCCCTTCTGGGTGCTCTTCTTCATCCCTAACTGGACTGTGCAACCAGCCTTTTGCCAGGCTTCTCTCGAGGGGATAAACCATCCAGGGTTGGAGACCCCCCAGTGTGCCCTGAAAATGCCAGGAGTGGGTTTTTTGGGATGCATCCAGTGGTTTTTTGCAGCTCAGCTTCTCTGCTTTATGCCACTTGAGCTTCTCCTATGCCAGGATCCAGGTGCCTCAATAACGTGTTGTAATAGGGACTGTCACCTCCTGTTCATGTAGAGGGCAGGGATGTAGGTCAGGTGTCCCCAACCCTCATAAATCATCTCTCCTGGACTTTATTGCTCTTGTCTTTGTTCCTTAATTTCCTTTTCACTGAAGTTCTGTGCCTCTAATCGCCTGCCCCAGGTGGGTTCTTTTGGTTTTAAATCAAGATTCTTTTGGACAGCTCTGAAATAAATACATGGGAGGATCTGAACATGCAGGATTAGAGTGGGTCTTGCTGGGAAATCAGGTCCCTGCCTCAACATGTGCCTTCTGCTCTCGGGATGACACATGGCTTGGGACAGCCTGAGGATCTCATCATCCAGCACAGTCAAACATTCCCAACCACTTCTAACCAGTTATCCTGAATTTCTTCTGGAAGTCTTTAGGGAAGGAGGTTCCCAGGAGGTTTTTTTCCCTATTATTTGCCCTCTCCCTGCTGTGGCTTACCCTGAAATGGAGACACAGCCAGCTGGTGGGCTTGGGCTGTACGGATTTGAAGACCAGTGTCACCTGAACCTGAAGAGCCTTCCCTTGAAGCTAAAAATATGCTTCTTCTGAGCTTTGCCCACTGATGGGACCTGAGGGAACAGCTGGAGCAGGGTCAGGGGGGATCTCAGGGAAAGGCTCTTTCCCTCCTGCCTTGAAATTAAGAGGTGCAAAATTAAGAAGATTCTTCTGTTTTACAATGTTGGATTTAAAGACTAGAGAGACCCTCCCTTGAAGTGCTTTGGGCTTGATGGTGGCCACCAAAAGCAAACCCCCTTTAGAATGTGCAGGTGAATAAAGACACACATGAAAACACACCCATAAAGTTCCTTTTTTCCAAGGGCCACTTTTCACTTCCCTTTGTGTTTTAAGAGAACTCTGGCCACGGATTTGGAAGTGCTGTCATATCTGTCAGAGCCTCTAGCCTGGTTGGTAAACAAAGCAATTAGTGAATTAATTAGATAGCTAGGAAAGAAACCCAACAGTGCAACTGTCTTCCCGTGGCCTGAGAGATGCAGAATCCAGATATTTATTAGTGGAAATTTCCAACTGTCTGTCCCAGCCATTGCGGAGCTTTTTGTCGGAAGGATCACTTTTCTCTTTGGAACCTCCTCCTTTTCATTCTAAATTGTCAGGAATGACCTCAGGCTG
>JAWWMP010000167.1:3631786-3644569 GCA_035047865.1 Dendrocincla tyrannina
GGTTTGAGGGCTTTGAACACTGAGGGGGTGGGTTTGGGATGTTCGGGCACTGGGGGGGTCGGGCATTGGGGAGGTTTGGGATCGGGCACTGGGGAGCTGGGGGGGTCGGGCGTTGGGAGGGTGGGTTTGGGGGCGCTTGGGGAGGGGTTCGGGTATTGGGGGGGTGGAGGGTGGCGCCCCGAGGGCGCCGGGGGGAATCGGGGGGGGGGGGAATAGGGAAGCGACCCCTTTGATCTCCCCGCATCAAAGAACCCGGAGCTCCCCCACCCGTCTATGCTGCCCCCCCCCAACCCGAGCTGGGTCAGACGAATGGCGGAGGACAGCGAGGGTCCTGCCGTGTGTCCCCCCGGTGTCCCCACACCCCCTCGCGGGGCGGGGGGGCGCAGCAGCCCCTCTCCCTTCCTGCGAGGCTGCGCTGGCGCCAGGAAGGACGCGGGGGAGGCGGGGGGAGGGACACTTAGAGGAGACCAAAGGACCGACTCTGACATCGGGGGAGGGCGGGGAGGGGGCTCTCTGCACCCACCGCGCCTCCCACCCACCATGGGGGGGTTGTACGAGGGGGAGTCCCCCCCTTCCCCCCTTCCCGGTCCCCTCCGTCGGGCGCGCCCGGCTGGAGACAGCGGTGGCGTCGGGGCGTGCGGAGCATCTGGCCGGGACCGGGGGCGGGGGATGCCGGGGNNNGAGGGGGGGATTGGAGGGGGGGGGGTCTGCCCTCGCCTTGCGAAACCCCTTCCCGACCAATGTCGGAGCCCTCGGGGCGGGGTGGGGGGCGGTTTTGGGGGCTCATGGGCACAGCCCCCCCCACCCCACCCCGCGAAGCCTTTGAAATCGCAGCCGGCGCGCCCCCCGCCCCGAGGGGGCGGGCAGGACGCGGCCCCGGGGGTATAAAGGCGGCGGAGGAGCGCGGGGAGCTGCTGCTCGGGGCCACAGCGGGCACGGGAGGGCACGGGAGGGAGCAGCATGCGGGGGCTGGTGGCGCTGCTGGCGGCGCTGAGCTGCGCGGCCCCGGCGGGGCGGGCGGCGGCTCCCGGGGGCGGCCTCAGCTCCAACGCCATCAAGGGACCCCCCCCGGGCGGGGCGGCAGAGGCCAGCGCCGCCCCAGCACCCCCCTTCGACGGCAGCAACAAGGCGCCGCCGGCCGCCACCCGGCAGGTAAGGGACGGGGATGGAGCGGGGGGGACACCGGGGGGACACGTCCTGAGGGATGATGGGGAGAGGGCACAGCAGGGATGGACGGGGGACTCACACCAAAGGTGAAGGGCACTCACCGGGGATGGAGTTCAGGGACACGTTGGGGACGGAGGGGAGGGGTGGAGCGGGGACACCGCGGGGGTGGAAGGGGACAGCGGGGAGAGCGCTCCGGGGAGGGAGGGACGGGGTACCCAGCGCGGGTGGGTGGAGAAGGAGCACTGGGTGTAGGAGAAGGGACATGCAGCGGGGATGGAGGGGACACCGAGGACGGGGGAGACGCACCGGGAATGGAAAGGGGGACACCGGGGATGGAGGAGAGGGACGCGCCAGGGACGGGGACACAACACGCACAGCGGAGATGGAGTCGGGGGGACACCTCGGGGATGAAGGGGACACCGGGGACGGGGAAGGTGCAGAGGGGATGGAGACGGGGGAGGGGACACACCGGAGATGGATGGAGGGGACGGACCGGGGATGGAGTGGGGTGTGGGGACACCTCGGGGACGGAGGGGACGCACCGGGATGGAGTGGGGTGGGGACACTTCGGGGACGGAGGGGACGCAGCGGGATGGAGCGGGGAACATGCTGGGGATGGAGCGGGGTGTGGGGACACCCCGGGGGCGCACCGGGATGGAGCTGGGGATGGAGCGGGGTGTGGGGACACCCCGGGGGCGCACCGGGACGCAGCGGGCACACACCGGGCGCGGAGCGGGGGGCCAGTGCCCGGCGCTGCGGGTGTCGGCCCCGCTGACCCTGCCGTGTGCCCGCAGCCCTTCCCGTGCGCCGAGGACGAGGACTGCGGCCCCGAGGAGTTCTGCGGGGGCGCGGCGCGGGGCGGGGGGGCCCCGCTGTGCCTCGCCTGCCGGAGGCGCCGCAAGCGCTGCCTGCGCGATGCCATGTGCTGCCCCGGCACCACCTGCAGCAACGGTGAGGGCACCGCGGGCGCTCCGCCGGGCGGGGTCGGGGTCCCACGCGTGGCTGACGCTGCCCCACTGCCCCCCGCAGGTCTCTGCACGCCCCCGGAGCCGCCCCACGGAGCCGCGGAGCTGGAGGAGACGGGCACCGAGGCTGTGCCCCGCCGGACACCCGCTCCCGCCTGGATCCCCGCTGCCAAAGGTAAGGCGGGCCCTGCTGCTGCGCCCCCGGGGCCCGGGGGAGGCTGCCAACCCTGCCCTGCTGTGCCCTGGGGGATCAGGCAAGGATGCCCAACCTGCCCCTCTGTCCTCCATGGCACCAGCCAGAGATGCCCAACCTGCCCTGCTGTCCCTTGTGGTCCAGGGTTTCCGCCCTGACCCCTTTGTCCCCTGTGGAGTCAGTCTGGGATGCCCCCCATGTCCCACTGTCCACTATGGGATCAGTTCAGGATGCCCACCCTGCCCTGCTGCCCCCCATGGGGTCAGTCGGGGATGCCCATCCTGCCCCACTGCCCATGGGATCAGTCTGGGATGCCCATCCTGCCCCACTGCCCATGGGATCAGTCTGGGATGCCCATCCTGCCCTGCTGCCCATGGGTTCACTCTGGGATGCCCGCCCTGCCCCACTGCCCCCCATAGGTGACACCCATGCCCCACTGCCCCCCGTGGGCCAT
Source organism: Dendrocincla tyrannina (assembly GCA_035047865.1). NCBI lineage: Eukaryota > Metazoa > Chordata > Aves > Passeriformes > Dendrocolaptidae > Dendrocincla > Dendrocincla tyrannina. Next base: position 3,634,566 of record JAWWMP010000167.1, read on the forward strand.
ACCCCTGCCCACCATGCCCCTGAGCCCGTCCCTGCTGTCCCCACAGGCGAGGAGGGCGATTTCTGCCTGCGCTCATCAGACTGCGCCGCCGGGCTCTGCTGTGCCCGCCACTTCTGGTCCAAGATCTGCAAGCCGGTGCTGCGGGAGGGCCAGGTGTGCACCCGGCACCGGCGGAAAGGTGCCCACGGGCTGGAGATCTTCCAGCGCTGCCAGTGCGCCGAGGGCCTGGCGTGCCGCCCGCAGCGGGAGCTCGGCCTCGCCGACACGGCGCGCCTGCACACCTGCCAGCGGCACTGAGCCTGGCACTGTGGGGAGCCTGGCACTGTGGGGAGCCTGGCACTGCCATGAGCCTGGCACTGTGGGGAGCCTGGCACTGCCATGAGCCTGGCACTGCCATGAGCCTGGCACCGTGATGAGCCTGGCACCACGGGGAGCCGGGCACCATGGTGAACCTGGCACTGTGGGGAGCCTGGTACTGCCATGAGCCTGGCACCATGGTGAGCCTGACACCGCTGTGAGCCTGGCACCACGAGGAGCCTGGCACCATGGTGAGCCTGGCATCACCATGAGGCTGGCACTGCCGTGAGCCTGGCACCGTGGTGAGCCTGGCATTGCAGTGAGCCTGGTAATGCCATGAGCCTGGAACCGCGAGGATCCTGGCACTGCGGTGAGCTTGGCACTGCCATGAGCCTGGCACTGCCATGAGCCTGGCACTGCCGTGAGCCTGGCACTGCTGTGAGCCTGGCACTGCCATGAGCCTGGCACCGCGAGGAGCCTGGCACTGCCATGAGCCTGGCACCGCGAGGAGCCTGGCACCACGGTGAGCCTGGCACTGCCATGAGCCTGTCATTGCCATGAGTCTGTCATTGCCATGAGCCTGGCACCATGGTGAGCCTGGCACCACGAGGAGCCGGGCCGAGCTCCGGCCCCGCCGGAGCGAAGGTTGTTTCTCAAGGGAACTTCTTGTAAGCGACTTGTTGCAGTACGTTACTGTGTTGTGAATACTCGAGCTGGCACTTACGCTGTACATAGCGCCGGGACTGCCCGCGGGCTCGCGTGTCGTGCTCCCCACGAGGGTCACGCCTGGCACTTGGGGCACGCTGGGGTTTTTAATCCTGGCCCCAAGGGGCGCCGCCCGGCTGTTCGCGAGCGAATAAACTCCTCTGGAAAGTCCTCCTGAGCTGCCTCTTCTTCCCTGCCCCTCCTGCCCCCAATGGCACGGGGGGGGGGGCTCAGGGCTCCTGGCCAGAACCCCCCGGGAAAGGCTGGTCACTTGTCACCGTTTATTCAGCTGCTTTTTAGGGAGGATTGAGGCCACCAGTGCATGGCCAGGAGGGCAGGTGCCAGCACCTATGGGGGGCAGTGGGGTACGGGTATCACCTATGGGGGGCAGTGGGGTATGGGTGTCCCCCTTGGAGGGGGGGGGGAAAGGTGCAAATGCACATTTTTCCCTCCACCCCTTTAATTTCTGACAGTGCCCACCTCTCCCAAGCAGTTGTAAGTGTGTGTGGAGTGAGAGTGGGGCGCGTGGGGCTGGTGGGCAGTGCTGTCCTCAGCCTCCCTGCAGCCTGGGGAGCGGGTTTGGGGTGCAAACCCACGGTGGAGCCTTCCCTGTACACCCCAAAACAGCTTTGCACCCCAAATCCAACTGCCAACATCCCTGGGTGGCTCCAGGGGCATCGTGTCCCCTTCGGAGGGGAGCATCCCACATCTTTTAAACGCTCCCTGCTCGTGGGGGTTTGGTGTCTCCGGGGTTAGTGGTGCCTGCTGAGGGACCTTGAGGACATGGGATTACAGGGTACCCACCCGACTGCAGCTTTGGCAGGAACCTGAGAGCATCAGCTGGTGCTGAACCGAGTCCAGAGGGACAGGAAATGGAAAGGGAGGAGAGCACAGCCCCAGGCAGAAACAGATGTTCAAGGGAGCATGCCCAGCCTCTTTCAGTTCTTCCTTCCAGCTCAGGGACCGGCTGAGAAGAGCCAAAGTTGCCCCAAACCGGAGGGTAAAGCACTGATGGTCCTCCAGCCACCTAAAGGCTCTACTCAAGTCTCTCCATGCCAGGGCTCTGGAGCAGCTTTCCCTGCAGCTGCAGTTGGGATGAAGTCACCCCCTGAAAGAGTTTATGACTCAAGAGACTTGAGTTCAGTGGTTTAATCTTCGTGCCAGGCTTCAAAAGTTAAAAATACACGTTGTAAAGTGCTTTTAAAACACATTCAAAAAAATATTGCATAACATACACCATGATATGATTATTTTATTGCCATCAGCCCACCCAGTTCCACCCTTGCAGACACGTTCCAGCACCACAGTGGCCTTGTGGTGATACCCAGTGCTCTTCAGCACTTCAGACACCTTAATAAAGAGACTATTTGGGTCCAAAATCCTTGGGTACCATTTGTTGTCAGCGTTAGCACCGTGTCCTCCATCCTCTTTTGTTCTGGCCACCTCCACACTTGCCTGTGCTTCAACCAGAAACACTTCTTTCGCCAGATTTCACCAAAACAACCTGGGGGTTTTCTCACCTCATCTGCATTCAGGATCTCTCCCTGTTTCTGCCCCATTTGGACAATCAGGGTTTGTCCTTTAGGGAGAGCACCAAGAAACTGGATGCAGCAATACTCCTTAGAAAACCAAATCATGACAGTATGAACCCATGTCTGTTAAGATTTAACAAGACCAGTCCTTTAGGAGTGAGATTTTCAGCTTTCCCATCATTCAGCCCTCAGATCCTGAACCCACATCGGGTCTGCACCATCCTGGGCTAGTCAAAATACTCATTTAGGGGCAAGGGCAGCTCAGAAACGTGGATAAAGAGCACCTGAGCCCTGGAAATGTGGTCAAAGGGAGGCAAAAGCTGTCTGTGCCCCCAGTGCAGGACAAAGGGACCTGGGGGACTGGTGGGAAGCAGCAGGATGCCCCAAGGAATGTACAGGCAGCATCACCACGGCCCTTCCTGGATCCATCCCCACACTGCCAGGTGCCCCATATTCCAGAAATGCCTGAAATGACACTTGCAACCTCCAAACCAGCTCAGTGACAGCGCCAACAAAAGGCTTATGGAAAGTAGAACATGCAAGGCTTGAGTACAAAATGGAACGTGGGAAGCCTTGAAGTTCGGAGTGGTTGGTGCCTCCAGATGTGGATCTCGTGCTCTGATCCAAAGAGAGAAGAGATGGAGAAACATGTTACTCCAGCACAGGACACACAATCCATGACATCTGTTGGAAGAGGCACCTCAGGATGCACTCCCCCCTATTCTCCTCTCCGATGAAATTACTCCCTCCCAAAAAGACAGGGAAAAAACCTCTTATTTTAAGTGAAGGGTCCATAAAAGAAGCAGGTTTGGGCCCATGAGGAGCTTTAGCACCTCTTAGTTCCTCACTGTTCCTGGTTATAGGGCTGGCAGGGCTACCAATCAAGCTCAATAAATTAAATATTATAATTTATAATAATAAAACCCCGAAGCAGCACCCCATAAGGACTGGCTGCTGCCAGCACAGCCCTCCAGCTGTCTGCAGGTACAGGGACACCTCCCACCAGCCCAGGGTGCTCCAAGCCCAAGCTCCAACCTGGCCTGGGACACTCCCACCTTCTCTGCCCAACCTGTGCCAGGACCTCCCCACCCTCCCAGGGTCAGTTTGAACCCTTTCCCCTTGTCCTGTCACTCCAAAATCCCTCTCCAGCTCTCCTGGAGTCCCTTTAGACCTTTAAGCCCTCTCTTTTGGCACATCCCTAGCAGCTGGGACATGGTGCCATTCGTGGTGAAATGAGGCTTGAGGGAAGCAAATCCTATTGTCTTCTCATTTTCTTTTGGAAGTTCTTGCCGAAATTAGTTTCACCCCAAGCTGTTGCACGAGAAATACCCCTTTTATTGTTTGATTCTTAACTAATTCTTTGAGTGAGATGCTCACGCTCCTCTTGCTCCCATTGATCGTTATAAAACGAAACTCCAATCCCCCTAAAAACACTTGGCGGGGTAATAAACCCCCTCTCTATAGACACGCAGTGCGAGAAAGGGTTACAAACCTCCTTAAATCCACCCCCAGGCATTAAGGGAAGGAAAGCTGCTGGGTTTTGTGTCCTCACCTCTCCTGACAGAGCGTTTGGCTCAGAAAGATGAAAGCCCCGAGCAGAGGGAGCAGGTGGAAACCTTTGCGGCTGGGACACAACACAGGACTCTTTGGGGTGGTTTTGGCGTTTGGTTCCTCCTGTATTTGGGGCTGGGGTTTTCGGGGGGGGAGTTCACCCACCTGCCGAAGCTGCTCTTTGTCCCTTTTGGGACAAAGATGTCGCTTGGGGTGGCAAGCGGAGCATCCCGGTGGTCCAGCTCCTCAGCACCCCTGGCAGAGCAGGAAAGGTGTGGGTTCCTCCATGCCCTGCGCTCCCTCAAACAAATACACCTCATCCTGCTAATCCAAAGGGATGTTTATTACCCTTTTTTCCCCTTTTCTCTCTCAAGTAGCTTTTTTGTGCCTCCTCCAGTGCCTGACTTGTGTCCCTAATTAACACCTTAAGAGGGGGGTGAGGATAACTGAGATACTTAAGGAGGGCACTTCTGGGCAGAGCTTCTAATCTACCTCTGAGGGAGGGAGGGGACCCATTAGCGGGTGATTTAAGAGAGTAATAAGCCCATCAACATGTAAATGGCCACGGCCCGATGAAAGGCTTGGCTGGGCACAGCTGGACCACAATGGCACGTTGAGCCTCCCCACTCTGAGCATCTGGCAGGGGTTGTGCCCCAAATTCCACAGGTGGCACAGAGTCAGGAGAGTTAAATCTGGGGGAACAAAACCCTGGAGCTTTACCCACCTCTGATTTTATTCTTTAATATTAATTCCATAGGTGGCACAGAATCAGGAGAGTTAAATCTGGGGGAATAAAACCCTGGAGCTTTACTCACCTCTGATTTTATTCTTTAATATTAATTCCATAGGTGGCACAGAGTCAGGAGTGATAAATCTCAATTAAAAAAAACCCCATAGAATCATTAAGGTTGAATAAACCTCTAAGACCATCGAATCCAACCAAAATCCCAGCAGATAACTGAGAAGCTACTGCAGGACAATATGGCAAAGCCAAAAATGAAAACTGGTAAAAAATTCAGTCACCTGGGGACAAAGCACATTCAGAGAAAAGAGATATTTGGATGCAACTATTGGTTGAGGAAATCTCCAAGCGCTGATTATGGGCAGCAGGAACTGTCTGGGGGGTGGGTTTTATATAATCAGGGGTTTTAATTTGGGTTTGTTTTGCTTGGATATTGGCTCCTCAAGGCCCTGCTGTTGCTGCTCTGAGAAGATGAGCTGGGGAAGCCTTGGTGCACCTTTATTTATTTAGAGCTTTAAACTAACCACTCCTCTGAGTCCTCACTGGCTCAAGGTGCTGACTGTGAGGAGAATAAGGGATTCCTCCAGTGGGAGGTGTCCCTGCCCATGGCAGGGGGTTGGAATGAGATGGTCCTTAAGGTCCCTTCCAACCCAAGCCATGGGTTCCATGCTATTCCACCCAAATTGTGGAGTCCCTGACAGGAACAGAAGGCCAAAGTGTGGGAGAACACGTCCCAAGATTCTTCACTTGCTCTCCTTTTTCTTTATTATTATTTTTAAATTAATGCTGAGATCGAATTCCCAGCAAAGTATTTCCATCAGGGTTTGATCTTACACCTCAATTCTCTATTTGGTGTTGATTTACAGGCAGATTTGTAGCTTTATAGCCAGACCCATGGCGTTCAGGTGGCCCTTTAAAGTGCCAACTACACAGCTTGGGAAGAAGCTGGATAATCCTGGAAGGCAGGAAGGAACTGGCCTTCACTGGACTCACCCAAGCAACAGTAAATCAACATTTCAATGATTTTCATTTATTTTTCTGTGCACATTCCAGGGGCGCTGATGTGCAGCATCGTGGTACGGTGTGGGTTTGGAAGTGTGGAGACCCTGCCCTGCCTCCTCCTCGAGTGAAAAGGAGGCTTTTTGGATGCACTGCCAACCTGGGGGCAACTCCTTGGGAAGGTTCATGCCAATGGCAGCTCAAGTGGAGATGTGAAACACCGATGGAGCTGATTCCCATCCCAAACATCTGCCAGGGGTCTCTGCTCTGCTCTTCCCTCCTCATCTGGGCTGGTTTGGGGTGGCCCCAAGCTGCCCATCCTCCTGAAGGATGTGCTGATCCCTCCCTCTTGCTGTCCCAGACGTCTCACCTTAGCGGGGCTTTAGCAGCCTCAGCCAGGGGGAATGTCTGACCATAAATGATCATCCAAGGGAAGTCATTCCTCTTGGCTGCAGCCCAGGCTGTGGAGGGGGATGAGTGATGGCCACGAGAGGGATGAGCCCAGATCTTTCCCCTATTTGGAGACACACAGCCCATGGGATGGCCTTGGGGAGGAGGTGAAGGAAGAGCCTGGAGCTGTTTCCAGCCAGTGCTTTATTCCACTCCCACCCACAGGAACCTTCCAAGCTCATGGGCTCTTGAGTTTTCAGCCTAAACCTTGAATCCTTCATAGAGAAATCACTTTCTACGTGTAGTTTCCTATACTTCTTTAGGACTGCCAGGGTTTTGGGACGTACACTGCTTTTGTTAGGAGGAATTTCTGCACTGAAAGGATGGTCAGGCCTTGGAAGGGGCTGCCCAGGGAGGTTTGGGGTGCCCAGCCCTGGAGGTGCCCAAGGCAGGACTGGTGCTCTGGGCTGGGAAGGTTATGTTTTGAAGCCACTATAAGGCAGAGTGACCAGCAGGGAGGAGAAAACCCTTTCTTCAGTTCATGTCACATGCATTGAAAATGTCGCATATTTATTTTAGATTAGAGATCATTTTCTTTAAAAATATAATTTACTTGTTGGCCAAAATATTGTATTGGGTAAAGAGGCTTCCCAGCTCCTTCCTGACCTGTGGAGCTCTTCTGGATCCCTTTAAAAGTCCATCAAGGTTGTTTCAGGTCTATTTGGTTTTGGGGCCTCTTTTTTGACACCTGGGACCAAAGAACCATCACGGCCCCCAGTTAGAATTATAGAATGGTTTGGGTTGGAAGGGACTAAAGGCCAAAGACATTAAAGACCACCCTCTGCCATGGGTAGGGACACCTCCCACCAGCCCAGGGGAATTCCCTTCCTTAGACCTGACCCTCTATGGATACAATTAAATAAATAACTAGAAATGCAAGAGCCTTTCAGAGCTGGAGTGTTGTTGTTGTCATAAACCCTTAGACCTGAACATTTCTCCCTACCAAGCAGCCTAAGGCTATTAAAACCCTTTGCTGTCATTAAACTTTGAAGACTATTGCCCACATCTACCTGTTACAAAGACAAATATATTTTACAGGAGTGTTTGGGTCACTCGACCTCAATTTCTTCCTTTATCCCTGAAATCCTGCTGAGCCTCAGAGCGCCACTTTGCATATATTTGAGTTTTCATTTCCTCCTTGGCAACGTCACTTGAGTAACTTCCAAACTGACTCCGTCTTTCACATCTAGTGCTCTGAGACGAGATAAGGAGCAAAGGCATGTTCTTCTCCATTTAGGATGGAGTTCTGAGGCTCATCTTGTATTTTAGGAAGGGCGCTGCTGGGTTTTGTTTAGTACTTGACTTGCCATCTTGCAGGGGTGCTGAGATAGGATAAATCAGCGTGGGAGTTTTTCAAATGAAAATTTAGGGCTTCTCACTGGAACAAACTCCAGTCCCTTCTCTGGTGAGAAAGAGGAATGCAAGCAAAATTCCTGGAAAATAACCCCCCCCCTTTCCTCCCAGTGTGACTTGGCCCGCACACGAGCTGCTCGCAAGGCTCACGAAAAATAGAGATGAATAAGGAAAATCAGATGTTGCCAAGAGCCAGCTGAGCCCTGGATTCTGCTGGCCCTTTGTTTTTGTTTGCTTCCTTGGGGTGTTTGAGGGAAACAAGCTGAGGAGGTCACAGGGAGCATTCAAGGGACAGACAGAGCTTTTTAAGGCAGCCTCCCTATCTGCCTTCTTATCTTTACTGGGATGGCTGGTTCAGTCAGAGCCAGAGCTGCTGTTGCAACCTTCGAGCTCCCCAGGCCTCCCTCTCATTGCTCAGGCTCTGCTTCACATCAGGAACCTGCTCAGCTCTGGCCCCCAGCACGTGTCCCATGTGCTCCTGGTGGTGTTCCCTGCTCTTCAGCCCCTCTCATGCTCAGCCCAATGACAGCGACTGCACGGCTGTCCATTCGCTGATTTACTGGCTCAGCCCTCTTAGGGTCACTTGACTAGTTGCTGGAAAGGGCCTTTCCTTCTCTTTTAAATGGGATCTGGATCCTTGTCCTGCTTTCTCGTTCCACCCTTCCTGGCCCTTTACTCACCTTTCAAGCACAGGCAAAAATGCCTTGACTTTCGAGGCGTCCCACCTGATGTTGAGGTTGTCCCATCCTAGTCCCACCAGTCCCCTGACTCTTTAGAGCCCACACACTGAAAGCTTCTGGCAAACAACCATTTTCTCTCATTTGCTCCCCAGAAACTTTGTGGCTGCCCTTCAAATCACTTCTTAACCAGCCCAGATCATGCTCAAATATCCTGCTCAGGGCTGACCCACAGCACCTTCTTCTGCTTTTTACCTCCCAAGTGTGTCAGCCCATCTCTCTGCTCCAGCACAACCAGAGCCTGCTCTGTCCCTGCTCTGATGTGCACTGAGAAAACCCAGTAGGTGACAATAAATGACAATAAAAGAGCAGGGGAAATGCACTTTGTGTGCACGAACACATTGCAGGAGTTGTCTTGATGTGAGAAGTCCAGACCTGAGCTCTACCACCCACCCATGTATATTTGGTAAAAAAACCAGCTCTGCCTGCTGGATTTTATTTTTCTCACTGAGGTACACGTTGCTCTTAAATAAACATGATTATACCCTACAGGGAGCTGCAGCTCAGGCCAGACACTAAAAATAGTGGGCAGAAAGTAGAGACTTCAATTAGATGCACACTGCTCGACAATTTAACTTCTAATTGGCTTGTGGTTATTCCCCAACTAGGAACCAACCCTGGTGTGTTTAAAGGATTCACAGTCGAGCAAAACAGGGACTCGAATGTTTTCTAGAGTGGATTGACCAAAAAAAGAGACCTGAGTGTTGCATGTCGAGGAGCTGGTGTTTGTGTGCCCCTTGCCTTTGCCTTGGAGCTGTGGCTTTGAGAGTTCCTCTCCTCAGCTCCAGTTTGGTGGCCCCACAAAGTGTCTTGGGTTATCTTTGCCCCCTGATTTGGCTGGTGGTGACCAGAGGCACCTCAGCAACGCCTGGATTTCTGCCCTCTGCAGCCCAAAATCTGTTCTCCTTTCAGCTCACGGGGCTTGGTCTTGTACATGTGACTGGGACTTATTGGAGGAGACAGTGACAATTTAGTGGGGGGAAAAGACATAATGAGCAAGTAAAAGCATCACGTGCCTTCCAACATAGTCTATAAATGGTTTGAGGGGAAATTCTGGGTGTCTGCACCTCAGGGGACATCCAAGCAAGCGTTTCCACCACGGCACTGGGGAAGAGCCCCTACAAACAGCAGCGTGTCTGCTCTGCTCAGGCTGAGATTGAGTTCAGCCCTTCTCCCCCAAGCCATGCCCCAGCCCTTCCTCAGGTGAGCAGGATTCCCTTCCCCAAGGAGCATCCCAGAAACCACCATGGGGAATGGTTTCAGTCCTTCAGTAGCCAGTGGAGCTGAGTCCTGTCATTACCTGACCCCTTGCCAGCCGTGTCCACTTGCCCAAGGCTCTCCCACGGGGTGGGGTGACAGTGACAGCAATGAGGGCTTTTTTTGGCCATATTCTTACACTGCAAGTGAAACCATGCCCTGTGTCACAGTGGGTGGCAGAGGGAAAAGGCAAGTTCAGCCTTGACCTTGAACTGCTCACGAGAGTTAAGGAGTGGTGAAACTGCTGTGAGAAGACCCCAGAGAATGATCTTGTCTCGCACAACTCACCCCACGGGGCAGCTCCGTGGGAAGAGCAGAAGGCCAGGAGAGAATTCCAGCCAGTGATGGATTCATGGAATCACAGGAGTATGGAATGGTTTG
>JAWWMP010000167.1:3704271-3747865 GCA_035047865.1 Dendrocincla tyrannina
CACGAGTTGGTGGAGCGAAGACTCCCCCCTCGTGTCCAGGCCTGCATTGCTCTTACCATATAATAAACCTTTTTTTTATAAAAAATAAATTCATTTGTTTAAGGCTCTGTCTCTCACATCTTCATCTCCAGGTCTCAACAAACTGTTCCATGCTGTTTTTTCCATTCTTCATATGACCATTCTCCCACACTTGAGCATTGACCCTCTCTGAGAGCTCATTGTCTTGTTGTCTGGGTGCCCAAGGCAGCATGTAGCCTCCCAGGTCTGATTCATTGGCTGCCTGTCAGTGTCCTGGAGCATAGGCTTCACAGACCTGTATTGTTCTCATGAGTATCTGAGGAGGGGGCAAAGACAAAGGGGTGTCTGTGAGGTGCAATATAATTAGCCTGTGAATTAGGTGCTTTTCCTCCAACATCAAGGCCAAGCAATGCAGTTTTAAATGTTTAATTACCTTGGAACTAGCAGTTACATTTTTTTTCCCCTAATTGCCTTTGTAAAGTCTGATACTACTTTGGGCCAGGGCAAGGTAATCTTTTATCTTTTTTATTTTTTCCTGTGGTAAATGAACCAGGCTTGAAATCTTGTAGAAAGAGAAGGCAAATAAACTTGTGATCGTTCTTCTAACTGTAAAGGTCCTCTAGCTTTTTTGAAACCTACATAACTTCACACTGCTCAGAGGCATTAAAATGTTATTTGAAAATAATGATTTGTATATCCTGTTGCCTCATTTGTGCATCTATCGTTACATCAAGGTATAATTTGGAGGTGTTCCATAGTAATGACATTGTGTGAGGTTGTAAAATAAATGTTGCCTCAGTAGAGTACAGTTACTGATCGCATGGAGAGACTGATCTTTATTTAGTTTTAAAGCAGAATCTTCTCTGTTTCACTTCCCTGCAGAGTACTGCTGAATTAGAAACAGTGTCAAATATTGTATGAAACCATAAACCCGCAACTTCTGGTATTAGCTTAAAGGGATTTGGGCCTGATTATTGTAGATCAGGATGAAGATTTTGTACAAGATAACAGACAATTATGCAAGGTCTCTGGTAATTTGTGATCTCTAACATGCTATTTTTTAGTAAACTGAAAGCTCTAACATGTTTTTTATAGTAAAGAAAAGTCTATTTTCCATTAACATTTAGAAAATGTTTTTCTTTATGAACTCCTATTCTAATGATCCTTTAAATCCTTTGTAATGAAACCTCTGCTGCAGTTACAAATATTGTCATCATTTCTGCTTAAACCTGAAAGGTGAACAGTGGTGAAAATATCTTTCCAGTTGCTATTAACTTGCAAATAATTTTGTGGATAAACTGCAGAATTTCTTACCAATTTTGGAGGCTATTCTGATATACAAAAGCAATTTGGTAAAACACATTGCTAACATCTTTCTGTATATAATGAGGAAACAGTCTGGGGTTTGGTGTACAATTCTTTAACTGCTTTTTAATGTGCATTATCTATCAGAAGTATGATTCAGCAGCCCAGGTCCCCTTGATTCCTGGTACATCTAGTTTGTTCTCTGAAGGAGTCCATTTGGATTTGGAGGGGGAGAAAAAGTGGAACTATCAATAAACCTCCAGATCTTCCTCAGTCAGAGTCTGAATTCTCCCTTTTTTTTTTTTTTTTGTCTTTCTTTTTGTATTTACTACAGACCTACAAGGCTGATTTTTTTTTTTGTCCCCAGTGAAAAACCTGAAAGTTTTGAAACAGAGAGGTTTAGTCTGATAAATGCAATGTAAACTCTGGGGCCAGGCTGCATTCCCCCTTGGAGCAAACAGAATCTGCATCTTGGTTTAAGGCTGGTCTGTTTTCCTGTCCCAGAGCAGTGGTCATACATGGGAAAGGCCAGAGAGTTCCAGTTCAAAAACACAACCTGATGCTTTAGAAATAGGGGAAGCTGGAGCCTTTTTACATGTTCAAATGGCTTTTGCTTTTAAATCAGTGTGTTTTGGATCCAGGTTCCCTCGGAGAGCTGCGGATGGAAGAGGTAGGGGTGAAGACTACATATTTCCTTTCAAGGCAGTGTGTGAAGCAGCTTTCTTGTAGTGCCTGCTGCAGAGCTGTCTTCACAGGTGTCTGCAACAACTCTGTAATGCAAGTATAAAAGAGGCACCCAGGGGCAATGGTCTGCTTGACTCACTGGTCACAAGCAGAAGACAGTACCTAGTGGAAGAATGTGGCTCTAGACAATAGCTTGAGCTGCAGTGACTGTAAGGTGATGACAGGATTGAGAATTTGGAGGAAGGGTGGGAAGGTGAACAGCAAGAGCTAGGACCCTGGATTTCAAGAAAGCAAACTTGAGGGGTTTTATGAAATTGTTAGGCAAAATGAAGAGAAATGATGCCCAGGAGAAATGGAAGGTCATTTCCTTTTCAGAACCTGCCTTTTTTTAATCCACTGCGAATGCATTTTTTTACCAGTTTTTACTAAAATGCTTTCTGGTTGGCACTCTAATTGAAGTAAATAAGGTCTATGGTAGGCAATTCTTATGAAATGAAATTTCAAACTTATGAAATGAATTGAACAATGGATGATTTTGAGATCAAAATCAAAGCACGCTTTTATTTCCCTTGTATGGTACTTTTTATGTCTGTGGTACTATATATAATGCAGAATAACATAGGAAGGGTAAGTGATCTACTTGTCTTGGAAGTGTATTTGAACAATCTAAGAATCCTGAAAAAAGGTTATAATAATTTTGATTATTATTTATGGTGAGGGCAAGTTGACAAACAAACTCTGTAAGTGCAATTTTAGCATAATATATTGCTGTAGTCTTTCACAAATGATGACATAAACGTCCCAATATTAGCAAATAATATATTTTATTGTTTGCGATCACAATAAATATTAAGGTATTTCTTGCCCTGATATAAAGCATTCTATTTATTATTATTTATTCTATTCTATTTTGTGGGGGCTTTTTTAGGCATGCCCCCACACCTCACTGCCCTGTTTCTGAAAGATCTGGGCATCAAGAGGTGCCTGAAGCCTGGAGAGGGATCTCAGGTCAGCAGGAGGGAACCTGAAGAATGGCACAAAGGAATCTGAGCCACTCCAGACAGTTCATTAGGGACCCAACCTGAAGACAGTCAGTATCATCAGGAACCCAGCTGAAATGCCTCTATGCAGCATGGGGGATAAACAGGAAGAGTTAGAGATATGTGTACACCAGCAGGGCTGTGATCTTGCTGGCATTTTGGAAACATGGTGGGACGACTTCTATGACTGGAGTGCTGAAGTAGAATGCGTTGATGATAACCTTCTTCTCCAAGTGATAGGTTGGGGCAATCCCTGGTGTCAGTTCAGGCTGGGGGATGACAAGATCAAGAACCACCCTGCTGAGAAGGACTTGGGGGTGCTGGTGAATGAGAGTCTGAACACCAGCTAGCCATGTGTGATGGCACCCAGAAACCATCCATGCCCCTGTCTTCATCAAAACAGGTGTGACCAGCAGGTTAAGGGAGGTGATTCCTCACCTCTACTCTGCACTTCTGAGACTACCCTGGAGTTCTGCATCCAGATCTGGGGTCCTGAGTACAAGAAGGATGTGAAGTTGCTGGAGCAATTTGAAGAAGTCAAAAAGTTGTTCCAAGGGTTGGGATACTTCTGCTATGGAGAGAGGCTGAGAGAGTTGAGTTTTTTTCAACATGGAGAAGAGAAGGCTCTGGGGAGACCTTAATCACCCTTCCAGTGCCTAAAGGAGCTCTGAGAGAACTAAAGAGGGAGTCTTGACAAGGGCCTGGAGGGGCAGGACAAGGGGGAATGACATCCCACTGTCAGAAGGAAAGGTTAGATGGGATATTGAGAAGAAATTGTTCCCTGTGAGGGTGGTGAGGCTCTGGCACAGGATGTCTAGAGAAGCTGTGGGTGCCCCATCCCTGGAAATGCCCAAGGCCAGGTTGCATGGGGCTTGGAGCAACCTGGGCTAGTGTTGGAAGGTGTCCCTGCCCATGGCAGGGAGTGGAAGGAGATGATCTTTAAGGTCCCTCCCAACACAAACCGTTCTGTGATTCTATGATTCTATGAAGATTGCATTTAAACAGAACATCTGTTACACTGGAAACACTTTTATTATGCCAAAACATTTTCTGTCTATAGCTAAGGCATTATTTGCATTACCAATTGCGTATTGAGAAGTGTTCATCATTAAAAGTTGGCAGGCAGATCAAAGGCATAGTAGTAGCCACAATGTGAAAGCATTTTTTCTCTGGAGCAGGAACCTGTCTGGTGTAATCACAAAACTATTGGTACAGGATACATTGTGAGAGCAGGCAATGCATGTCCATGGCTCCAACTGTTAATCCTGCGTTTTGCAGTCCTTTCCACTGAAATAACATTTGACGTTGATTCCTTTGCAACAAGGAACTTGGAACAGCTGAGCTGATGCAGGCAGTGGAGAACAAGGAGAGCTGAACTTGGTGGGAAAGTTGAGATTAAGGCCAAACAACTCATACAGTCCACAGGGTATCACCTTGAAAACCGATGAAATAAGAGAGAGTTCTGGAGGAAATGCAATAATTGAACAGTAGGAGCCTGGCCAGGAGTTGCACAGCTGGAAGATGCTAAGAAAATCAGGGGACAGGGGACTCCAAAAAGAAGCACCATCTGGCTTTGCAGCAATTGTTTGTTCTTGGCTTGTATTCATCCCTTTTGTCATTACACACAGGACATAGTGCCAGAGATTAATTTGTTTCACTGTGGCTTCTGTGTAAGGTAATTTTTGATGTAGCTTTGAGGCAGGTTAGCATGTGTTTATCTACAGCTTTAGTGTAAGATTAGCAAAAAAAAGAGTTAAAAGATGTCCAAAAACCAGACTTAATTTGAGAGAGTGCAATGCACATTTGAGAAGACTGTATGTATGATACATTTCCTTCCAGTTTAGTTGACTATTTCTTCCTCATATTGTAGAGTTTGGGTATTTAAATTCATCATTTTCATACTGTCCTACTTACAGCAGCTGGGACCAGTTTATCTCTGTGTGCATGTAATCAAAACATTCTACACCCTCTGTGTCATTTCTGATGAACTGTTAATAATGGAATGTTTGCAGCAGCTGCCCAGGGCACACCTGACACCTCAGGCTACAAGCTGAGTGTTAAAGAACCCTTCAAGGCATGGGAATGTTTCTGTCTTCACATCAATGACTCAACCATAATAACTCCCCTCTGGGGAGGCATCAGCACCTTCACCCCCAGCCGGAGGGGTCATGTCTGCTGATGGGCCATCAAGGATTCCAAAAATATCCCACAACTCACAAAGTAAATCACCCATTGTAAAACTCCCCACCCTGGGGGAGGTACTGGGCATTCCCACCTGAACCTGAGCATATATAATCTTGGGGTTTGGGACTTCAGATGCCACTTGTCAGATCCAGAGGAGGACCAAAACCTCGACAGGACTGTGACCACCATCCTCACCAATAGGTTTTCCTTTTACTTTGCGCTCAGGGGAATGACGTGGTGCTCAGCACATGGGCTGACAAACACTATTCTGTTCATGCCCCAGGGTGCTCAATACATCTGTTCTTTGAGGGTTTAAACCAATTTTTCTCTGAAACATTGTATTTATTGTAAACTTCTTAGTAAATTGTAACTCTGATTTATAATCTCTCTTGAGTCAGGTTCATTTCTCCCACTGGTTAACCTTTAAGCCAGCACACATACATTACCTAAGCTAGCATATTTTCAGAATGCTTGCTTATTGATGCATTAGACTATTTTAATTTTCTGTAGGAAAACGCCTGCAGGAGTAGCAATGTAGTAGAAAGTGTTAAATTATCACTACAACTAATTTGTGTTCCAGATAACAAAATCACAGAATTGCTTTTGTTGGGAGGGACCTCTGGAAATTGTCCCTGCATGTTTGACTTTAAGGTTTGCTCCAATTTCCAAATCAGATCAGATTACTTAGGGCCTGCCCAGTTGAGAGCATCTCCAAGCATGTGGTATTTCACAACTTCTTAGGGTTCCAGGGTTTGATAACCATTTTAGTGAACATTTTTTGATGTGGTGTTTGGCAGCATGAAGAACCACCTCCGTCCCCGAGCCTCCTCTTTGGATGGTTAAACAAACACAGCTCTAAATCTCTCCTCTCAAGTGCCATGGCAACCCTTGATCATCCTGGTAATAACCCAATTCAGTGGTCTCATTTGAGTGGATCCACATCTTTCCCATGTTTGGGAGCCCAAATCTGGATGTAGTAATCCAAATTTAGCCTCATTAGTGGAAAATCAAGAGGAACAATCCCTTTCTGATACAGGTTGCAGATCTGGGTAATAAAGGTTCAAGGTGTTAATGATGCAAGGCTCTTTTTGTCAGAAATATACATCCTAGCTTGTAGCCCAAGTACTGTGAATCTCTATCCAGAGCCCTTTCTTTTGTATGTATAGGTGTGCAGCAGGTTTGTGTTGGTGCTTGCAGAAGAGATGCACAGTTTTTATTTTCTAATATTGGGGATTTGAATTCTTTTCACAACTAAAGGGTGTGAAACAGTCTTAACTATTTGCTCTGGTTTACATGTTAAAGGATACTGTCCCTCTGCATGTTTAGCAGGTGCTTTGAAGATTTGTTTTATAGGTTTGTCACATAATTAAGAGTGTCATGAACAGCCCCTACTCAGGACCAATGGTGTAAATTGAAATGTGTCAGAAAAGGTATTTCCTGGAAGCTTTCATTTTGATCTACTCCTGAATTTGATATCCCTAGTTTGAGTCAGATTGATTAACCACTCTCACATCTAACTAATGCAGAGAGTTTTTAATGATCATAACTAATCATTATTATCTAAGTGAGCAAAACACATATTATCCTTTACTCTTATTGTGATTATAGTCATGATAGACAGTTACGAGGCGAATGAGCACATTTCTCCTGGCAAATACCAAAATGCATCCTTTTATTCTGATTTTTCTTGATTAGAGCAAGCTGAATTCTTCATCAAAGGAGCAATGGATAAAGGTTAGGTAAATGGCCATTACCTTCAGATAGATGGCTCAAACTGCAAACTGTTTTTCCAAAGCCAGGAAACCCTACAGGGAATAAGGAAGGAAGATTTATTCCACCACTCGATGTCAGTATATGCTCACTTTTAAAACCAGGCAGAACATTTTTTTCTTTCTAAGAACATTTTGGGTAAAGGCCATTTGCCATCTTTCTGAGAGTTCCTTTCGATTCAGATTTTACTGATGATTCCAATTGACTGAAGAAGTAGGTATACAGTGCTGAGGACAATTCTCAGCTTTCCTCACCAGTGCTGCCTGCTTTCCTTTGCTTTTGCATAACAGAGCAATGGTTTCTAGGCTTAGGGTGTTTATGGATGGGAGCTCATTACTTTTCAAGGCACATAACTGCATTCTTAAGTTGACTAAAATCTATCCTCACAGGTTTTACCTGTTCATTCATTGAATATCTCTTTGAATATCTGTATTGAGAAAACTACCTCCTCTTTGAACATTACTTTTATAGCAGCCCACTTTATGAGGCCTGTTCTCCCATTTCTTTCCCTTCATCAAATTGTGGTGGAAGCAGTGAAAAATTCCACTCTTGATTAATTTGACTCCTCTCCCCACCCTCAGCTTTCCTTTTGAGCCATGCAATACAGAAGTAGCCAGGCTTTGAGCATTCTCTGGATCTATATCAGCAGAGGAGGCAGCTGTATCAAACATCTCATGTTTGATACCTTAGGCAAAATTCCCGCTTTGCTTTCTACAAGACTGAGTCTATCATTACATTTACTAATTGTCCTGTGAGTACTTCTCTACTCTAAATGCTTCCTTTATTGTTAATGTGAGCAATTTATTTGATAATATAGTCCACTGGAAAGTGAAATTGAGATTTAAATAGAAATCTATTTAGTTCTAAATAGTTTAATTTTTCTCAAACTGAAAAGGCAGTTTTAGAATATCATTAAGTACTTGGTTGTGTGTGGAAGATGATTTTCCTGAATCTATATGTTCACAAGCTTCTATTTGCGTGTTAGAATAATGAGATTGTTTTCAAATAATTAGTACACTTGACTTGGTGTAGACAATGGTCTTTTAAATCTGCTTTAAGCCATTTGCATTAATTGTAATAAATCACTCATTTCAATTGGACACTGTTTTAGATAGAAAACAATGTCATTCCTGGAGTTTTGAAACCTGCTGGAAGGTAAAAAAGCTATTTGTGCTGCTGAAACTGAACTGAATTTCACAGCTACTCATAGGAATGTGGTACTGGTTTCCCCGTGACTTCAGAAAAACAAGATCACGGTTGGCACTGCAGCCAGCCAGGTGATCTGTAGAGACTGGGAAAATCCAAACCTTGTTAATTAAAAGTTTTCAAATTAAAATAAATATATATAAGAAAGATCAACAAAGTAAAAATATACATAGGCTATGACCTAGGTCATCCAGCCAAAACCTCTGAGAAGAACTTCCAATGTGTTTGAATTAAATGGGTGCTGCAGAGGATGACTGGCTTGGAAAATGTATTTTAGTTCTGTGACAGTCTGCTTGCAAAACAGTAGCAAATCCCATGCTGTGCTTGGAAGCCAAACCCATGAAAATGCCCATGGGATTGAAATCTGGTTTAAAAAAAATTAATGTATTTTTGGACATACCAGCTGGTCACCACATTTGTTCGGAGGCCAAAATCAAACACACTGTGTTGGTGCCTCTGTGGCTGAAGTGGAGAGCCAGAAACCTGCATTAGACGAATACTGCAAATTAACACCAAAATGCCACATGCTACCCAGCCCAGATCTGCTGCACTTGTAGGTTGTTCCAAAAGAAAGGTGAACGTTCCTCCCTCATCCCTGGTAGTCTTAATTCCTTTCTCTCTGCATCTGTTATGCAAAATGATCCTTCCATATAAAAGCACAAACCATTAGGCAGTCATGCTGCATTTTTCTGCTGAGCAGCTATTTGCTGGCTGGCTCTTTCCTTGAGGTTGTTATGGGATATTTACTGGAAGACAACGGTGCATTGAGATTTAGAGTCAAGCTAAATCATTAGTAGCTTAGTATCTCATTATTTCTCTTTCTTCTGTGAGTCAGCACCATTTTCAAAGCACCATCTTGCACCACAGAATCAGCGCTCCTGCCCACTACAAGCATTAACAACAGTGTGCTGATTGCACTTATTGGTAATCATTTAGCCTTGGGTGATGAGTGCTCAAGCAGCCGAGGCAAAGATGAGAAGGCTATTGCCATCAGCTGCTCCTGTGGATAATGTCTCTTTGGAGCTGTATTTTGTAGCCCTTGCTGCAACGTGATGCACAAATGTGTAGTGTAGGCTGGCCTGAGCAGTCTCCTTTGTGCTACGCTCAGATCCAGCTACTTGCCTGAAGAAAAATTTCCTTTGGGAGCTGGATCCAAGTAACATGGAAGAGTGCTACCAGTGCTACCAGTGCCTTCTTCTGCATGTGGTCTGAAAACCACTAACCCCCTTCAGGGCCTGTCCAGTCATTGCTGTGGCCTCTTCTGCAGACCTCAGCTGAAATGCTTGTTCCACAAGAATAGGACTGCAAGGTAAAACAAGACCTGTTCTTGAATCAGGCCTGTGCTTTTAAATGGACCTGTGAAGGTATCACAGGAAATATTTCATGCTTTTGTGGTGGAAACATCATAGCGTACGTCTGGTAGTCTTTGCTGGTGAGAATTGACATGCATCAGACAAGCGATCCCTCTTCATTTAGTATCACACTGGCAATCCTTATGGCTTAGCAGCAGCAAGGCAACAGTGGCAGAAATCTCACAAAAGAGCTGCTCCTCTACATGCACAAATCCTTCATACTAAAAACTTTACAAGTAAAAACTGTCCAATCCATGTATGCATTTCATACCCTGTACCTTGGCCATGTGCCTTATACTTAATATACCTTATTCTGCTGGTTAGTGTTAGAGAAGGGCTACACTTATAAATTTTAATAAGAGTTCCAGTACAGCTTAAAAAGGAACTTTTCAAGTGATTTGGTGGCATATTTAGACTTCACAAATGAGATCTTATGACACTGTCAGAAGCAATTAAAGCTATGTCATTCAGCAATGAAAGGAACATGAATGTATTATGATATTAATTGTTATTACTCTTCAACCCTTCCTGTACTAAAGTAAACTTTTCTAACCTTGCTTTGATTTTGTGTATAAGAACCAAAAAGTCTTATGTCTGTTACAGAAATTTACAGTTTTGATCAAATTCTTAAGGGTAGAAATGTTTTCTACATTAATAAAATTGTTCCATTAAAATGCCTTCATATAAATAAAGAATATCTTCATGTAGTCAATACCAGGTCTTTGCAGCATGTGATGTATGTGGAGCTGACCCAAGTCCTGTCCTATTAGTATGGACTGAATAGTTTTGGGCAGGAGGTACTGAAGAAGGCAGCATGTTTGGCCTTTAACATGTAGCTTTGTGTGTGCTTATGTGATTCTTAGAGCTTTGTATGGTATAAACTTCACTTTTGTACATTATAAACTTTCACTTGTAGTGTGGAAAATACTTCCTAGAGTATGGGGCTGTTCATCAGGCTTATAGTTTATGTATGAAGCAATGGGAAAGTAATTTTGCTAAATATATGTCTTCAGAGAGTCATCACACCATCATCAACTTCCACTGGAAAACAATTATGAGGCTTCTGAAATTATTATCATGCCAGAAATTTTTCTTTATGCCTTCACTTAAGAGAATGAGAGAAATTTCAATGCATGATCTATCCCTAATGTATTCTTTACCATTCAGTAAAAGCAGGAATGGGAGGGGTAGATCATACTAGGGACAAATCAAGCAGGGAAAAGCATATACATAAGTGAGAAAATATGCAAGTGCCTCATCTTGGTGGGTGTTACTGCCACTTGGCATATTTGAGGCCCTTCCACTGAGAGTCATTAGTCTCTGCTGGTTTCTCCTGCTCACCATCTGCTTTGTACCTCTATAGCTGCTGCTGTCTTCAAAGGACCTTCGAAGTGTTTATTATCTTTGGAGACATGGTTTTGCATCCTCCTGCTACTCTAGCAAATCCCATTGATGCAGGATTGGAAGATGGTAAGAGATCACTTGTGATCTGACAGTGGGGGCTTTATGTCACCTAAGCTCCTCTGAACTAAGTGCTAGTGAATAAGACCACTGGTCTGCATACTTTTTTTGGATCCTAATATTACATCTAGTTACCAAAGAAAGGTAACACAAAACAGAGCAAACATACTTTAATTTGTCAGCTGTCTTGAAGTATCTATAAGGGGCTTTAGGGTTGTTTACATCTTCTGAAATTTTTCAGGACTCTGCAAATAGAAAAAGTTTGAACGTCACTGACAAAGAGAATTTTTTTTTTTTTTTGAGACCTTGCCATTCCAGTTGCAGAGAATCCACATCAGTCCATGAACTCTCATTCCACTTGATAATTGCCTCACTATTTAAAAACTGCCTTTATTTCTGCATCTGTTGTGTTGGGCTACCCTCAATCTGCTCTTCTTGGAATGCTGAATTAAAGGATTATCAATTTTTTGTAGATGGCAAGAGGACGTGATCAAGCCACCATTTAACCTTGTCTTAGTTCGAGGGAGAACTAAGATATCTATGTTGGCCAAGAAATAATCCCGCTCCTTTAAATTTAGAAAACAGAACTTTAATTAGGGAAAAATATATATATAAAAAAAGGATAACAGTTCTTAACCACTATATATATATATATATATATCTCCAGAAAAGAACCAAACAACAACAGTTTGTAATAAACCCCTCCACCCCCCCAAATAACAAGGCAAAACAGTCAAAAAGGTCTTTTTTGGCTACCTCCAAAAAGGGCATATGCAATTATATATATGGACAGCAGGTGGTGCTGTGGCACCTCCACTGCTGGCCACTCTCTCCCAGGGGTTGCAGTAGTATTTACGGACAGCAGGTGGCGATGTCGTGCCCGACCGGCTGGGCTCCCTCAGGGTGGTGGCAGTTAGTTCTCAGGTTAGTTCCTGTGAGAAAAATGGGAGGGCAAAGCAGCAACAATCCTGTCTCTGCAGGAAACTGGGGTGTTCTCCCTCCTTTATCCTCACGGTAAATTTGTGGTGTTTATAGTCACTCATGGATGAAAAATAGTCAAGTTAGAGAAGGGAAGAGGAACACCATCTAGGATCCGGTGATGCCGAGATCGGGCAGCGTGTCTGCCGTCCTCCTCGCTCTGCTGAGAGCTGAGCTCCTGCCTT
This sequence comes from Dendrocincla tyrannina, assembly GCA_035047865.1. Lineage (NCBI taxonomy): Eukaryota > Metazoa > Chordata > Aves > Passeriformes > Dendrocolaptidae > Dendrocincla > Dendrocincla tyrannina. The sequence continues at coordinate 3,716,455 of JAWWMP010000167.1, forward strand.
GCACAGAAAAACCAGTTCCTTCCCCCAACTGCAGCCAGTCTTTCCCCTCCCAGGCGGGTGGGGGGGAGGCAAATCAGAACAAAAGGCTGTGCTTAAGGCAGATGATATCAAGATATGGGCATTCTTTGTATCCTTTGTTAACCACCCCCACCACACCAGGGCGTTGGCTCCAAGCTTTTTGGAAGGAATTCCCCCTTAGGGTTTGAAACTCTAACAAACCTGTTGTTTGATAATCCAAATGGATTGACCTCCTCAAACCTTCTACTCTACGGTATGTTTACCTTGTATATGTACTCTGACAGATTGTAGAGAACTGGTGCTTTGGAGATGAGACGCTGTTTATTGAGTTTGGAATAAAGGGCTCTGCATGTTGTTTTGGAGTTTTTTGAGACCTTTGAGCATCCACTTGTGCACAAGACAATTTTGTTGTTGTTGTAGTTGTTGTTATTGTTGTTGTGGTGTGTTCCAGGCTGTTCTGGCAGCCTGTAAAATGTCTGATTTGAAATGATTGCCAGGGTTGACTTCAATCAATAGGAGTGAGATGGAAATGTATTTCAGGATGTTTCTTTTTTGGTCAATAAAATGTTATACCCTGTGCCATCAAAAAATGCTGAAATCAGCTTTGAAGAAGCTGAGAAAAGAAAAATGTAACAGTGACAGAAGAAATTATAATGATTTGCAGCTCTAAATCACCTCCTGTACACAAAGGTGAAATGGAAGTTAAAATAACAGAAAAGAGGTTTCTCTTCTTCAAAATCTGGGGTTTAGCTTTGAGATAAAAGAGAAAATTTATACTAACACGGAGCTTATGAGACCTTTTAGTAATGAAGTAATGGGAAGGACATCAGATGCTTCATCACCAAAGTTAGTGACATTTCCTGTTCATTTAATTAAAGCAAAAATAATTGCCCTAGGCATTACCAACTGAAGGTTTCTTCTTGAGGGGTTTGTCCCCATCATGACAAGGGAATGAAACTTAACTGATTTTTTTTTTATTGTTACATTTGGGTGGGAATAGTGATCTAATTGCCATTAAAGCATTCATTTCCCATCTAATTACTTCCCTGTGAACACACTAATACAGATTATGAAAAGTGCAACCAGTGAAGCTTCAGGGAGGGATGGCTGGACCACAATATGACTGCAAAACTAGGAGGAAAATTAATTTACCTTCATTTTGGTTACTTGCTACAACAATTGGCCTGAATCTTCTCAGTACACTTTGGCAGAGACTGTACAAATTCACCTTATGTGGTTTCTTTTTGCTGTTGTTTTTTTTTTTTTTCCTACTTGTCTGGGAATCAAAAAAATTATCTCAGATTTCACTGACCAGCATGGATAGTGCAGCATCTTGGAAAGGTCACTTGAACACAAAAGTCTGCAATGGCTGTGAATGACACTTAAACTACCAAAACAAATTGTCTGACACGGGCTTCTAACACAGGATGAGATGGGATCCTCTAATTCTGTTCATTTGTTGTTTGGAAAATGTAAAATGCATGTTAGGTTTCACAAGACTCTTGTGAACCTTTAATTTTTTTTTTTGAAGTTGTCACTAAGTCTGTGTTCCTGAGTTTCTGCCCATGCAGAGTGAGGTTAAAAGGGGAGAATATAAATTATTCTTACTCTATTGGCTCACAAGTTTTCATATTTATCACCATTGAACCTTTCAGAAAAGTCAGATGAGTATAATTGTAATGGACAAAAAAATATACACACACACAGGTTTGGGGACAGGAGTATGTACAACCGGCAACACCTTTATTATTCTAAGGCTTGTCTTTTATACTTTTTCTTATCTGTCCACGCACACACGTCACACTCTATTAGCCAAGCACTTCTGTCCACCAGTCTTAGACCATCTCCTGATTGGTAGCTCACATCTCTCCTCATGCTGGTAATTCTCAAAACATACCTTGTTTTCCAAGCTTGTTTTTCTCAGTTGTTTTTCTTCTTTCTTCTGGTTTCCTATGCCTGGATAAAGGCCATAGGTGCTTTCTTCTTTGCTTTCCCATGCTCACAGCTACACCCTTTCAAGGCCAAAATGTCTTCCACCCTAGAAGTCTTCCTCATACAATGAAGCTGAATTTACCTCCTTGTGCAAATATCACTATCCAATTCCACGTGTTGGCTGTCACAGAAGCCTTGTGTGTTGTGTCCTTAAGCCCTACCACATTCCTAGGATGGCTTTGGACACCACTGGTTGGATAGGGCAAGGTTCAAAACATCTTGATGGGTTTGGTAAGATGTTGTTTGCAGCAGGAGCAGAGCAATGTTGGAAACTGCTCAGGTTTCTCTGCAGGCTGGGGTGAAAGGGAGCTGGAGCTGCTGATGGAGATCAGCAAGGCTGATGCCTTGTCATCTAAAACCAAATATATACATGCTGTGGAAATAGCAAGTGTTAAGAAAGGATTTAGAGAAATATAAAGGAGTATATGCTCCATTTCAGTAAGGAAACCATCACCATCTAAAATACATAACAAAAACGAGTATTCAGCCTTTTGACTGAACTCAAAATATTACAAAATCATTGTGAAGAAGTTGTCATACTGTATTAGATGGACTATAACTCTTCTGCTTTTTGCATATCCCTTCATTTGCCTGCTAATATATATATATATTTGTGTTTCTGTTCAATTCTCAAATTTTCTACCACTTTTCACATTTGTTCAAAGATACGTAGTACAATTCTGTAACTGATGTGGAAGCACCTTGGTGACTACAGGGGATCTGCTTGAATGGAAAAAGAATTTAAAAAGTCTGTTCCTTTGTCATAGAAAACAAAATGAATTGACCAAGTCAAGTTTCAGAGATAGCCATCTGCTAAGATTTGTGATGCTTTTTGTGAAAACCAATTTTTCAATGCATCCAGAAGTCCACTGGGCAGGGTTTTGATGTCAGTTTGAGGTCAGCATGAGGGATTTGGTTTGAACTGCTCTCATTTTAGGTATTCAGACATCTGATACACATGTGATTGTGAATAAATAAATAAATACTCAAAGAGCAGTGATGTTGCCCAAATTTGGAATTAATGGAGTGAGGACTGAGCAATCCAATCACAGGATATTTTCCATCTCAATACCCTTTTTTGGTAGGTTTAGAGCAGCACATGGTACAGACCGGTTCTGCAAAGAAGAGCTTGTGTGTAGGCTGGAGAAGAAAGGCAGAGGTCCAAGAGGAACTGATCATGTGCCCTCAGGTCTGGCCAGAGACCAAACACAGACTTGCCCAACTTCAGTGGGAGCCTGCAGGAACTTTGACTCGTCCTCCATGGAGTTTTGAACTCTTCATGACTTCACAGCATTAAAATATGAACAGGTTATTAGGAACAGAACACTGGATTTTTAATAAAATTGCTGACTTCTAACCTCTGAAATACTCCCATACTTCCAAAACAGTTGCTTTTCTCCTTTCAGAATTTCCTGTCACAAACAGGAGAACGAATGCTGTGTGGTACTAACTGCTATGGTCTAGAGCAAATAAATTCTGCTCCATCTTTTAAGTGAAACACCTTATATATTTTATTTGAGGCACTAGTCTCAATTCCAGCTGCCAGTGGAAATACAGCAATGTTTTCCAAAGCATGTACAGCAATGTATTTAAAGAGTTATGTAAAAGTACGTTGAGGGACCAACAGGATGTGATGTCCTAACCATAATACCTCACCAAGACTTACTATATATGATGAGGTTTCCAAATGTATATACTGGTATTTTGTATGCATTTCAAGATTATATTATCCTGTGTGAGAATTTCCATATTCAAAGTTTGTATTTGTTAAAATTAGTGTTTGTAATATTCATGCTGATAAAAAGAACAGATGTTAAATTGTCATTATGCCATTAATAAAAAGGAGACAGTTTGAGCTAAAATCTTTCTAGATATACTGAAGATTTCGGAAGTATGAGCTGTGAATTTTAAGTGTATAATCAGATATAGGGAGTAGACTAAAGGGGGATAGATCTATAGGTTTGAACTAGAACTGTAATTGTAGCAGTGTACCTTCCATTTACAATGTACCCCGAACTTACAGGAAGGAAGTTTCTCAAAATGATTACTTGAATTTTTACTTTTTGATAATAAATACAATACATTGCTTGTTGGATTAGGGAAGCCTATGTGGCAATATGGTACAAAGCTGCATAGATATTAATATAACATTTAAAACACTGGAGTTCTTTATCTCTCAGAAAGGCTTCAGGGTGATGGGATCAATATGTTTGAACTGCATCAAGGATATTAGGAAATCAGTGCTGATCATCTGGTCAAGGCTGTTGGGCAGAACAGAAGTAAAGTTTCAGATGATTGAACAGACTGCAGGAAATTTCAGAAGGTGTGATTGTACACAGAGTAGTGATTATGATCTCTGAGCAATTATTTTAAAAAGCAGTATAAATATAGGATGATGTAAAGCAAGAAAAATAATTAGCCTGATTGCTTTATGCTTCAGTGTATGTGATAATAGCATGGTACAAAGCCCATTACAGAGGTGTACGATAGCATTTAATTCTAAACACATTCCTTCTGCCTGAATGCTACAAGTCCTTTCTATTCTTGAAGATATTCCTCATTCTGTTGAGGATAGATGAGAGTCTAGTCTTATGTTCTGTGCTCAGCATGGTCTGCAATGAATCAATCTACTTGATGTCTCAGAAAATAATGCTTGTCTCTGGATATTTAAATGCATTCTCTGTCAGTTACCATGTTCCTACTGAATGCAACTTCAAAATGCCAAGGCAAAAACAGAGCCTTTTATTTCCTCCAGAAAATACTGTATTTTGATCCACAAAGTAATAGAAATTTGCTTTTAGATTAAAATTATGGCTGATATATATATCTAGAGGCTATATGTGCCAGTGTATATTATGTATAAACATTTATTCTGCCTGAAATGGGAGTTATGAGGATGCTCTGTAAGTGACCCAGGGCAAGCCTGAACCAAATGTGGTATGTTGTTACACTCTTACACATTTGAAACAAATCCAGAAGAGTCGTGACTCTCTTCTTTCTACTTTGCCTTTAGTGGTCTCATTTTTCTAACGTAGCTAAAAGTAAGGGTTTTCATTGCAGCAAATCTCTATTTTCTTCTGTAGAAGTGCTGATTTCTGCTATACCACCTATTAATAACTCCAAGGCACCTTTTTAATTGGAGAGCACATTATTTCAAAATACTGATTTGGAGGGAGCTGCACTCTCTGGCTCACAGGGCCAGTGGAGCTGGGAAGATGATGTATTCAGAGATTTTTGGTGGCTGAAAAGGGAAAGATGCTAAGTGTAAACAACAGAAGTACAGTATACCAGATGACAAAAGCCAATGTTCAAGACCTAACAGTATTAAATGAAATACCATGTAACAATACTAACCTGCTTCTTTAGACGAGGACGAGACGGGCAGAGAAACAGCTAGCCTCTTACCAGGCGAAAGCATTCTTGGTCATAGTGACAGTATCACTATTATAGATAGTGACTCTAATACAGAATTATGGAATCAGCAAGGTTGGAAAACACCTTTAAGACAATTGAATCCAACTGTTAGCCCATCACCACCATGTTCACCACTAAAACATGTGTCCAAGTGCCACATCCACATGTTTTTGGAACACTTCCAGCGACGATAACTCCACCACTGCCCTCAATAGCCTATTCTAGTGCTTTACAACCCTTTCTATGAGTAAAGTTTTCCTAATATCCCATCTAAACCTCTTCTGGAGGTGGGGGGGAGCAGAATTTCCTTTCAAGACTGCATGCACAGCTCATTTCTTTACACTGAAAGTGACTTCTTGGGTTATCATTGCCAGGCAGGTGTCTGATTGGCTTGGGAGGCAAGATGCAATACTCCCAAAGATTTCTGTAATGACTTTTAATGCAAATCAAGTTTTTTCCAAGTATTCTCCATTTGTCATGTGGGCCTAGTCTCTATTATTCTCTGAAGTCTTGACACCCTTATTTCTTCTCATAATGTGCACTCTACTTGAAAACATGTGAATGACTTGTAAAGAAAAGATAAAAATTATTTGAGTGCTTTGCTATTTAAGCCCACAAAACTGGGCCTTTTCAAGGACTTTTGCTTTAGATTTGGAGATCACTACCATTCAGCTCACCTGCTGAAGTGCCACTTCCACAACTGCTTTTGTATTTCTTTAGCCAAATGGGCTGTTGACACTGTCACTGAACATTCTCCTCTGTTCTGACCATGAAGCTCCTAATTAAAGTACAAGGACTTGTTGTTTCCCGAGTTATTGTTTCAGTCATCACCTGGAAGCTGCTGGATAAATATACCTCAGTGCCAATTCTTACCTTTATTTTTAGTGGCAAGTGTAAAGCAGTAGAGGCTGATGACATTTTAAGTGCTGTAATTTCTTAGTGTGGGGGACTCTTGACTGTGTAAAAATTTTATAAGAGCTTAATACTGAACAGGGCTGGGCAACCACAGCTCAGTACTGAAATTAATAGAAGTAGTAGCTTAATTCTGTGAAAAAAACCCATTGAAATGATGTTACTGAAAATCCTTCATGCCTTAAACATGAAATGTTAGTGCCTAGGGAAGACTGATAGTATGTGGCAGCCCTCATTCAAAGCTTCAGCTACTCCCTCTTCCTGGCATGTTGTATTTTATATAGTGCTCTCTCTGAAGATCATCAATCTTCACAGGGCATAGGAGAAAGTTTTCATTCAATAAACCTATCTATTAAAAGGCTCTCAAGAGAAAAATCTATCAAAAAGGATTTGAAATAATATGGCAGCAAAATGTATTCATGCTGTTGCACAAAAATTTTGATTACTGGTGGGGTGTGCTCCAAAATCTCTCATATCATCCTGGCCCACACTTCAGCCTTGCCAGCGTCCCTATCAATATGGACTGCAGGGCCACAAGGGAAGTTTCTGTACCAGTGTCTCTCTTGGCACTGTGCCTCGGGAGACTTCTCTGCTGACACTTCAAGATCTGGGCACGCTGCTCCACTGCTGTTGTTATGCAACACTCAGCAGGAATGTGAATCCTCTGCTGCACTTTCAGGGAACATGCACAAGGAAGTGACTTGTAGAAGGGAGAATGGTATGGGATATTGGGATATTCCCCTTCTAAATACTGAAACTTTTTGTTTTCTTCTGATTTCAGCTTGACTAAAATATTGTGAACAGTGAAATTCAAGTAAAATATATTTGAATTTCACAAGTACAACTCAGCTCTAGCAGTTGCTGTTTGTTTCTTACTGAAGATCAGCTATTTGACCTACTGAAGAACCAAGTTTCCCCAAGGTAGCTCTGCTCACGGTCATAATATAATTGTAATAATTTGCAGAGGTACCAGTTAGTTTTGTTTAGGATTTGCTATCAGTTAATAAAAATTATTTGTCATAAACAATAGATCTCTAGATGAATCAAAAATGAGACAAAGGATTTCACTTGTATGATGAGTAAAATATTGTTCAGAGAACGAAGGGCATTTTAATGAAGTCAGCCTGAGAGAGAAGAGTGATGGCAGGAATGCAACATACACTGCAAGCAGGTCACCTCTGGTGCACGTACTGCTTTTATGGGAAGCACAGGCTTAGTGGTGGGCTCCAGATGCTTTCCCATGCTCTGGAGGTTCAGAGATGGAGTAAATCCAATTTAGCTGTGCAGCTGAGCAAGGTTTATAATTGCCTTGTGTCACTAGAGTGGAGCAAAGCCACCAGAGCTTAGGCATGAATGTGGCCTATATAAGTCAAAAAGAGAAAGGGCATGTAATAATAGTATTCCCCAAATCCTTTGCTCAGTTCACACACATCCAAGGCTTCAAGTGTGCGTGGATGTGGTTCACACCCAAAGGGATGGATAAGTCTGTGACAGCACATGCCAAACACATGGTTCCATGTTTGTCTCAGAGTGCCTATTTTGTGCATGTTTTCTACTTTGGGTTGTTTTCCTATGTTACTAAAGCAACTGGAGCTGGTTTTTAAAAATCTGAAAAACTGCAGTTCTTTTCTGGCAGTGCTCTAAGGCACTGTATGCAAAGAGTGTGTGAGGTGATCTCATTACTCTTTTTGCACCTGTTATTCACAGCAAAATGATTTGCAGGTTTTCTCTCCTAGTTCCTCTATATTTACTTCAGCATTATTTTCAAGACTGTAGCTCTCCATGTGTGGAGTGTAGGGTTTTTCCTGTAATGTAACTCAAATTTTATGGATATTAGTTACTGTATCAAACTGACTAAGGGCTATTAGGCAATATCACACTCTGTAGCAACAATAAATCTTTAACTCTACTTCTAATATACAGAAAACTACAAGCCATAAACATTTTAAATGTTTGAGGTAAAAGGAGAGCTGATGTTGCTGGTAGTTTTATAATGTTTATATAAATGTTTCCATAGTCATGGCAGAATAAAACCAAGGAGTTAGAGACTTTAAGTGGAACAAATTAAGACTGCTTTTAAGCGAAATGTCCTGAAACTCATGCAGCTGAGGACAAGGAATGTAAGATCATTGGTGCCCAATGAATCTGTTGTGTTTTTTGATGAGTCCCTTATTGGCCAAATCTTTAAAGGCAGATGTACCTACAAATTACTTCTAGACATTCAGAGAAGACTTAAAAGGCTCTTAAGCTTAAAATCCCATGTTTCGTTACATTACTCATTAGTATAACTAGGCCTTTTAAACCTCAGATTAGATAAAACAGAATAAAATGAAGGTTTAACTCTCCCTGAATCCATGGTGTCCTTGCAGGTCAGTCACTGCTTCCAGAGGTGAGTCCAGTCACCTTGGCAGCTTTTAGGATTACAACAAATTCTTCTCCCTGGCCAGCTTTTCTTCCTGAAACCACACAATCCTGCCTCACTTGGCTCCATGCTCCTCCTAATAATTTCTCTCTATCCTTGCTGCAATTTTTTGTGCAAAAACAAGGGTCACTTAATTAAAAAGGCATTTCCTCCCCACTCCCTCCCCCTCACATAAAGATCAGTTCATAAAACTCTTCAGTTGGCTTGAGATGTTGATCCTGCCCAAGCAGTACCCTGTCATGGTCAGTTACACGGACCTTGTTTCGGGAGTAAAACAAAATAGTTTATTGTAAGCACATTTCAACCTATACAGGATTATTACAATTAAGAGGCTGGGTTATGCTAAGCAGGGGATGGAACATGGTAATTAAGAGGCTACATTATGTTAACTAGCAGAGAAGCAGGTATCCAGAGTTAATCCATTATTCATGAACACAAGGGTAGGGTAACAATACATGTGGTGAAGTGAGTTTTGTCAGGGGACAGGGAATACACAAAACTGCAAATCTTGTCAAATGCAAATGGAGTCTCAGTAGGTCTGGAGATGGTCAGTGTCTGCAGGTTGGACTAGGATTGGTTCTTATCTTCCCAGGAGGCATCCTGTGTCTTGGTATTTGCCCAGGGCTTCAAAGACATCCTGGTCAGACTCTTTTGGGAAGCTTTCTGCATTCTGGTATTTTTCAGTGTTGTATTCCTAGAGTTCCCCAATCTTCCAGCCTGAAAATACATGCACTTGAAAATAACACCTAGAAAGTGAAGAGATTAAAAAACCCCTAAAAGTGTTTGCTTTTCTATTGGTAGGCCTCATCACAGGAGACACTTTGCATCTTCCAGTTCAGCTCAGTGTTATCCCATGGACACCGTCTGTAAAAGCACTGGCCTCTATGACTACTTTTCCTCTTTGCACAATATCTCCACTTTATAACCAGTCTCAAATTTCTGAGTCTTCAAGGGTCTTGACAGGTTTAATCTCTTATCTCTGTTCCTTTAAGTAGAGGATGGCTGTAACTTATCAGAGCAGAAGCAGTTTCCCCTCCATATAAGATCTTTCCTATTGCAGGACTGGTTGCAAAACAACTTTCTGCTTCAGTGACATTTAAATGTCTGTGTTCCCAGTTTACTGGCTGCCGGCTCTGGGCTCTGCACTGGACTTCACGTTTGCTTTCAATGTGCATGAACTTCAGATGAAGCCAACATCTAGCCTATCTAATTGGATGTAAATACTGTTGTCTCTTGAATGAAACTGTCCACACTCTTGCCCAGCAGGGCTGTCTACCACAGCTGGTTAGGGATGCTGAATTCTCAAAGTCTTTACTTCCATACCATAGTATCAGGAATGGTGGTCAGGTGCATCAAAGTATAGATGCTGTTTCCTGAATTCTTTCATAACTTATAGCGCTGTCTGGAAATAGGTTAGGAAAAAACCCCAACCATGAGTCATTGGCCCGGGGACATATGACCTTGCCAAGGTTTGGCACTTTCTTTAGTTCAGTGTCTGTACTGGTTTAAGGGTAAACCAGCAGGAGAAATGGACCTGCCACAAGAGAGATTATAAGTCAGAGTTACAATTTAATGAAAGATATTACAATAAATACACTGACACAAGGAGAAGACTGCTTTCAACTCACCAAAACCCAGCAGTATAACCCAGTGTCCCAGGGCACAAGCCCAAAGGGGTTTGTTAGCCCCTTGTGCTGAGGCCCACGTGGTTCCCCAAGTCCAAAGCAAAAGGAAGTGAAGAACCTGTCGGTGCAGATGATGGCTGTGGTCTGGTTGAGAGTGATGGTCATAGTCTGGTCGAGAGTGATGGTCTCCTCCTGTCAAGGTCCTGCTGCTCCACTGGATCCGACAAGATGTGTGTAAGGTCTCCTTATCCCCCACTTATGTACCCTCAGGGAGCACCCAGTCCCTCCCCCGGGGCGGGGACTCACACAATGGGTGATTAACTCTGTGAGTCATGGGGTATTGTTGAACCGTTGATGGCCCATTAACAGCCACGCCCCCTCAGGCTGGGTGTGAAGGTGCTAACGACTGCCTGGACAGCTGCTGCAAATGGTCCATTGTTCTTGGGAAATGAATAGAGGGGTAGAATACATAGCTTTGATCACCCCCACACAGTGATAACCGGTCCCACCTGCTGAACTAGGGCAGTGTTCCATAATGCAGTATGGAAGCTGCAAACCAATTTTATTAGCAATGTACTGATATGTAAACAAGAACCTCAGTTATAATAGCTGCAAATTGCATAGTGCTTTGGTTTCCTGGTTACTAATCAGGTTATCTGTATTTAATTGTGTATGTTTCAAACTATCCATAGTTTCATTTTCCAGTTACTGCACAGAGATATGATGAAAACTACTTCTGATTTTGTAATTTATTCAGATGAAATAGATGAGTTAATCTATTTTAAAATCTTAGCAACCACACTGGTCTCTTCTTCTGGATTGAACAATATGTGGAAAAGCACAAATGAAACTCCTTAGTTTTTCTGTTCTTTGTATGAAGCGACATTCTACTAAATTGTGTTGTGAAAGGTGTGCAAAAATTGCATGATGCCCATCAGAGTCCAAATCTGAAACTGTTTTTTAAAATTGCTTCCTGTCAAAGAATGATTTATTATTTTAATTTCCACTAGAGCAGTTAAGGTGGTAGAAAAGATCCTTTTGAATGACTTTTTTCATCTGACATAACCTCATTACAGCTTCAAGGTATTTACTTTGCCAAATCTATAACCAGTATTCACATCTATAATCTGCTCCAGAGCTCTCCAGAGATCTCTAAGCTGTGCCATTGCAACCTCGTGCTTGCACTGATTTTAAACAATTTTGAAAGTCTAAAAACCTCCTCTAGGAGTAACGTGTCAGCTTAAACTACAGGTAATTCAGTTTGAAAGAGGGAGCAATGGGAAAACTGGGACAAAAATATACTATAATGCTGATGCCTTTCATACTGCGTAGTCTGAAAATAAATCCAGAATCTACTGAAGCACCTGGCAGGAAGGTAATCACCTGATACTGCCAAACAACTGCAGTGGCATCAATCTGATCACACTGAATTTTGGCTGAAGGTTCAATGCTGTTTGGCTCATGGTGCGATGTGTGCATGTTCCTCCTGCCGAGAGTGTGTCGTGCCCTTCCACATTGTAGGCTCCCATGCTATTAGAATTTCAGCTCACCACACCAATGATCCAGTGCTCAGTGCTTGTGTGCTGTGGCGTGTCCTTACATCCCAGCAAAGCCTAGATGGAAATCTCCTGGCCAAAGCTGGATTCCTCCATGGAAACTTTGTTCTCCCACGTTTTATTTTGCCAGGTCTTTTTAGCCAAATATGCACCTTCACCATTATGAACACAAGACACCTAATTTTCTTTGGGGAAGAACTCCATAGTCTATTGAGTTCTGACTTGCCTGCGGAGGACTTGACAGAATTCTCACCAAGAATGGCCCATTGTCTCCCACCTTACTTTGCTTGATTTGAGCTGCCTTTTCCTTGGTTTGTAAGCTTTTGGGGAAGAAAGTTTTCCATTTGCTCAGTTTTTGCATGAGGGTACCACAACAAGACCAGTAATGAGATCCCTCATTGGTAAGTTAATATAAAATAGTGCTAATTAACTGCACTCTATTCGTGTGTATGTACTCAAAGCTTTCTTAAGGGATTAAAATAAGGACTTCCCCTGCTGCAATCAGGAGCTTATAAAAATGGTTAAATATCACCCTATATCTGCCCTAATCATAGAATCACAGAATTGTTAAGATTGGAGATGACCTCTAAGATAATCAAGTCCAACCATCAACCCACCTTGGCACAGTCAAGGCCACCACTAACCATTTCTTCAAGTGCCACGTCCACGTGTTTTTTGAACATTTCCAGCAATGGTGACTCCACTGCTGCCCTGGGCAGCCTGTGCCAATGCTTTACAACCCTTGTTGTGAAAAAATTTTCCCTAATATCCAACCTAGACATCCCCTGGGATGGCTTGAGGCCATTTCTTCTATGTCCTGTTGCTTGAGAGTAGAGACTGACCCCCATCTGGCTCCAACTCCCTTTCAAACAGTTGTAGAGAGCAAAACAGTCCCTCCATGAGACTCCTTATCTAAGTGTAGTGGTTTTGGTTTAGGCCTTTCCTGCTAACCAGGTCATAACTAAGAATGTATTCCATCTCATTTCTTTACATAAGCAAAGATATAAAGAGGGGGAATCGGAAGCCAGGGGTCTGTCCTTCTTTGGGCAGTGTGGGAGGGCAGAGGAGCTCCCTGTGGTCACCCTTGGTGTGGGAGTGGGCCATGGGTGTGGGTCTGCTGGTCAGGGGAGGTGTCCTGAGATACATGAAAGGCAATTGTTTTGGTGAGAGGGAAGTGAAAACTTGTTTTCTTTCTCTTTTCTTCTCTGTATATACGTGTATATATCTGTAAATATATATAAACTGGTTTAGTTCTGCTGAAATTCGGTTTTGCAGGGTTTTTTTTCCCTCCCCTTTCTTCCCTTTTTCCTGTGGCCAGGAGGGGCCTTTGAGGCCTTTGTCCTGGGCCCTTTGTCTCTTGGCATTTGGCCAATTTCAACTGGTCACACTAAGCATAGAGAAAAATTGTGAAAAATTATAGGAAACCCAGGACCCTCTGAAAAAAGTCATGCTCTGTTGTACTGCTTATTGCAGATATGTGTAGCATGAAAGAAAAATATGGTGATGAGGTACAATTAAAATATTTTTTATAAGTGTCAGATGTTTAAGGGAAGCAGCTTATGAAAAAATGGTACTATGTTCAAGACTGTGTATTAAATACGTTTTTTAAGAATATCTACTGGAACTGGAATATTTAAATGTGCAATCAAAAAAATGAAACTCTAATATACTTCAAAACTGTAAAATCACCAGTTGTTTTGGGGATGTTTAGAGTGATTCATTGTGGTTGAATTTGAAAGACTGTAAGAATTTAGTAAAAAGCTTTAGTCTATTAGACATTAGGTGTAAGTTATCTTGGATCTTACTGTTTGTTTTATAACTTTCAGAGTCTTGGAAAAACTTGTGCTCATGTAATGTATCATCTAAATTTTTGGCTTGATACTTCTAACACGGAAGACCTATGGCTGTTCAGGAACTATCCCTTTGGATACAGAGAAAAACAAACATCCAGGCTGAAAGCAAAGACAGTCTCAAAAAGAACTTACTGTAAGCAACAAAGCAACCAATGTTTTATTAAAAACCAAACCAAGCAGTCAATTATGTTACTGCAATATACTTAGTTACAGAAACAATATATTTGGAACAAAAAAACCACTTCAAAACTTGTCATTGTATTATAAGTAAGTCAAGAAACAATACTGAAGGGGGGGGGGATTCAGGTAGAAGAAAACCTTGCAAACTTATGTACATGTTTCTATGCTAGTGGCACATTTTCCTGAATGGTGCAAAGTGTAAACATGAGTGGAAGAAAATAAGAAAAACTTTCTACTGTATTTAAAAGAATAAAAATTGGAGATAATTTGACTTCAAATTACTTGCAAAACTAAAAGTTCTGCATTAAAATGAAAACAAACCAAACCAAAATGGATTAAATGCCTTCTAAACAGAAATCCTTAAACCTTCAGGGATCTTAAGCATCACTTAAGAGAAAAATGCCTTGTAAAAGATGTAAATAAAAGGACAATCTTTGATTCTTAATAAAATAGCCATAGATAAAGAGGAATTTAAAATAAATGTTAGAATGACTACTAGATGATTTATATTTGCTAGAGGAATGAGGAAGTAGTTTAAATAAGTCTCAGAACTGGAAAAACATAATATAACTCTGTAATATAACTATAATAATGAATTTATGATGTTAGGAACAGCAGCCTGTAATCATCAGTGCACAGCTGAGCAAAATGGAATATTATCACTTTGGTTGGTTACCAATTTTCACAAATTTTGGAAATCCATCTCAACAACCACTGCATCTCTCTAGAGAGTGACACACATAGATGTGGTAAGACCGATGAGTGTATGACCCTGATCAGCAATATATAGGCTAATACTTCATTTCAGTCATAATGAAGATCCCTGGCTTCAAGACAGAAGACTTGTGTGCATTGCTGAATCACAGCTGCACTTTTATTTATAGTGACAGGTTTTTGTCACTAGACTCAAAGGTGGTTTCAATAAAGGCTTGTTAATTTTTATTTCCAAGAATGTGACATTTATATCCTTTTTATCAAGGCAACTCTTTTTTTAATGCAATTGTTCAAATCCTGTAGCAGTTTTGCATAGGAATGTAAGAGAACCTGATCTGTTGCTAAAGCGTTAGTCTGATTTTAATGCACAGCTCAGATACTGCTGTCACAGAAAATTCCTGAAGAATAATGTGAATGGAATCAAGAAATACCAAATGACACTAATTTGAAAATTGTATATATGACATGTTAATTTAGGAAGATGGTCTGCAGGTACAAGACAAAGAAAGATTGCAGTGTATTTAAGGGTAGGATTAAGGGAGGAGAACAATGAGAATGTCAGGAGCTAGCAGGTACTTTTCTGAGGAACAAATTGCTCCTGACCTAGACTGTCTTTCCAGAGAGGAGACACAGTGAATGCTGCTGGAAAATGGGCACACTGATAGAAAATGAGATGTCTGGTGTGCTGGTGCTCCTCTGGGAGCTGGCTGTGCTGGGTTTCCCACTGTCTCACCTGGATCTTGGGCAGCTTCTGAGTCCCAACAGATCCCAGCTGCCTATATTCGTGTCCTGTGGTAAGCTTTCTGCTCCTGGGGTTTCTGGCTCTGGTGCAAGCTGTTGATGGGATAGTGATTTCCTCTGTGAGGGAGCTAGGAAATATATGGGTTTTGTTCTAAATCAGAGCAAAGCCAAGTCTCCAATTGCTCTTTGAAACGCAAAGCTCTGGGCTGGAAATTGCAGCTGAGTGGAACCCTCTCTTTTGGCCTGTACCATTCTGATTCAGGGTTTTGGGAGCCCTGCAGATAACACAGAAGATTTTGTTCTTCTCCAGAATTGACTGTTTTCAAGTTGGCTTGGGGTAGTTTAAGGCAACTACAGGGTCTACAGCTGCCAATTTCTCTGCCTTTTGTAGAGGCAATGGGAAACCAAAAGCACCTGCAGTTTGGGGAACCCTAAGAAGACAGGGTGATGACTATGTTAGGGCTGGAACCACAAACTGGGAAAGCAGAAATTCTAGGAATTAGCAGTTTGCAGGTGGAGGGTCTTTGTTGATCTGAAGCCCTGTATGGTTGCAAAGTCTTGTCATTCAGGACCTGCCCAGGCTGTGAAGAACTGGACATCACAATGCAAACTTTTCAGGAACAGTCATCAGAAGAGAAGGACTGAAAACACTTGTCCCTTTCCTTTTTAGCCTCCAGTAACCTTAATGGTATACATCCATCATAATCCTGCCCAAAGTAACGGAAAAGTACTTGATAGAAAGAGTGACTTCTGAAAATTCAGACTATGCAGAGTAGTATCCAAAGAGCTTCTTCAGTAAGAAATTTTTGAAATTTCTTTTTTTTTTTTGCAGAGACTTTTTCCAACACAAATGACTGTGGAAAGGAAACTAAGACAAAAACTTTTCTCTTTATATCAAGTACCCCGAAAGCTGGCAAGATGAAAGAAATAGATGTTGAGGTGAAAACAGCAGCTGCACAATGACTGTTTTGCCTGAGTAGCAAGGTGTTAAGTTTGAGGAACAATAAGCATTTAACAAGTAGGGAAATGACAGTGCCTGATTGCAGCCATCGGAATGGTGAAAGAACTAAGATTTAGCACCCTGCTAACACCAAAGAGACAGTGCTAGAAAGGGGAAAGGAACTGGGTAATGGAGATAAAGCAGCTCATATGCAGCCTCAGAAAGAGAAAAAGAGCCTGCCCCTCTGCATAATACAACCAATGCAGCTTCACTGGCTGCAAAGAGGACTGCAAATTAACCTGAAGTTGTGAAGAATAAAAATAATCTGGGAGGCCAACAGGTCATTGCTCAATTAGAGGAAACAACTGTGTAACCATTAACACTGCAAGTCAGAGGACTGAAAGCAACTGAGCAAAATCTAGGAAGAGATAAAGGATATCTGAGAGCAAATAATGAGGAAATTCTGGTGGTTCTCAGTTTGAATAAAAGTGATGACCTTAACCAACCCAAAGAGCTCAGCAAAAGGTAAATGCACGGCTCCATTATTAGAGTCTGTAAATGCTAGATAAAAGTGACCTCTAGTGGGGAACATAGAAACCCAATGGCCTTCAAAATAGTATACTCTCAGGCTGTAATGTGAGCATTCATTTTGATGTCAGGGGGCTAATGGCTGCAATATTTTAAGAGCAAACTTTAGAAGTTTGATGAGAAAGTGCAAAAAGTAGACTTGGGCCAGGTTATGCCCATATGTGTGATCTCAGCATTGCTGCTGCTCTCCCAGGTCTCGAGGCGACTCACATCTGCAGGGCAGAGTGTCCTCACTATCTGGCTTAGGCCTTTTCCGGGCCACTGCTCAGCAGCAGCTGGATCAGAGACTGCAGATGGTGCTCTGTGGGTGAGATGCGCGACCGTGCATTGGCAGAGTTCTGCAGCTCTGCTGTTGGTCACTGAAATGATCCTGAAAGAAATGAGCAGCAAAATAGTTGGTTTGTAAAGCAGTAGTGACAAAGGAAAACAATTCTGCAATTACACTGCTGGGGGAAAAAAAAGGAGAAAGGGTAAAAAAAATATTCTGCAAAGTCTTCTTGGGAATGCTTATTCACTAAATAAATGAATGAGCTAATACTTGAAAAATATTCTCTAATTTTAAAGTTTGAGTTAATTAAAATTGAAGGCAGGATTTCCTTATTAGAAAAAGACAATGAAAATAACCTAGATTGATGGAGATATTTCTGATCATTTTGGAGTTCCCACATCTGCATTTGAGTCGTGTTTGATGGTGTCACACCTTGGTGGCAACAAGGGGTTTTAATGTTAGAGGAACCTCATTTCCAGGCAGAAAAACAGGGCAAAGAGGGAGAATAACAGGTTAGATTTTTGATGGGGTTTACATTTTATTTTACTATTTAATTGCAAGCCTTTCATCTAGATGGAGATATTGACGCAAGACTTCTACAGCAGGGGTTGAATTTCTGGCAGATGGCCTTTTGCACCCCTAATAAAAGACCCAAAATCACAGCCAATAAAAAATAATTGGAAGAGAAAATCCTGAGAATGAAATGTCAAATAGCACTGGAAATGGAAGGTAAAATTGTTAGTAAATATAGGTGAGACAAAACCCTCTCCCTTCATGAGTGAATAAGGGCAATTATAGGTGAAGGGCAAATACTTTCATATTAAGTATCTGATTGGGATTATTTATCACTGCTCATTAGAAGAAGGGTTATGCATCTCAATCATATATTAAAATTATAAGCCCTAAGAGAAAGGACTCTGTGTAAGGAGATTCTGCAATTTATACCCAAATGGCAGTGATAAACCAGGAGCTTTAAAAGCAATAGGACATAAAAAGCAGCAATTCTTTCTTTCTTTGGGGCAATCCCTGAAAAAAGCCAGTGCCGAGACAGGCTATGCTGCATTCCTACCTTCCAAAACATCAAATATCGGCAAAGTTTGCCCCTGCATGTCACTCACTGCAGGAGATTTGATGGTTTCAGAGGAGGATGGTTCCACTTACTTCTGGTTCCAGCTGAGTGGGGCCACTGCAGAGGCAGTGGGGAGGGGCTGTACAGTATGTCTGTGTCTGGCTTCAGTGCTGCGATATGCACAGGTTTGTGTTCTCCAGCTGCCTGGACATTGTCCACCCCTTATTCTATACCACCTATGTCATGCCCAGAGCAAGCAAGAGGCAATATGGTTTGGAGAGTCTCAGTGGGAGAATTAAACTGGGGAGTACCATTCTTAAACCATGACGGTGGCTCACAGAGGGGTAGTCCTCTGTCAATTTATTATGTTTAGGAAATTGGCACTATATGTTTGGAGATAGACTCAACCTGCTGGTGCAGGTAGTGAAGATTTGATGTGTCCTTCCACTCTGTCCATTCCTGCCAGGGGAGAAGAAATTTCTGACAGGCTGTTTCTGCTCTCTATATGACAGTTTATTTATGGGTCATTAATACCCAGTGTCATAGTAAACTTGCTTTTGCTTTCACTCACCACAAAGCATCAAATAATAAGCTTGCTTCAGAGGGTCTGGAGACAGGCAGTTCAATTACCTGCTTACAACCTGTGTAAAATGGGCCAGCATCCAGACTGAAGACAGGACGGTACAAGTACGGTGATGCCAGAGGGAATGCCTGTCTGTGCAACTTTCTAAAAGGCTCATGGGCAATATTTCTGCAAAGGAATATCTTCCAAGATAGTCCAGTATCTTCAAGGTTCAAGGTCCATACAAGTAATTTGAAAGGAGGTGGGATGTATATAGCTGCACTGGTTCAAGGGAAGAAAAGGAGTAACAAGTGGTTTGTGTTATCGAATCATGGAATGGTTTAGGCTGGGAGGGACTTTGAAGCTCATCTCATTCTAAGCCCCTCTGCCATGGGCAGGGACACCTTCCACTTGCCCAGGTTGCTCCAAGCCCCATCCAACCTGGCCTTGGACACTTCCAGGGATGGGGCAGCCACAGCTTCTCTGGGCAACCTGTGCCAGGGCCTGCCCACCCTGACAGGGTACAATTTCTTCCCAATATCCCATCTAACCCTGCCCTTGTCAGTAGGAAGCCCTTGTCCTGTCCCTCCATGCCTTGCCCCAAGTCCCTCTCCAGCTCTCCTGGAGCCACTTCAGGCACTTGAAAGGGGCTCTGAGGTCTCACCAAAGCCTTCTCTTCTCCAGGCTCAACAACTCCTTCACTCTCAGCCTGTTTTTGTAGGCTCTCAGCATTGCCCAGAGCCTCAAGGACAAAGATTGGAAATTTAATGCTATTCTGAGGTTCACAGAGCAGGATTGTGAGAGTACGCTGCCTTTTTTTTTCTCTCTCTCATTGCTGTAATGGTGTACTACATTAAAGCTTGCCAGGTCTCTCTTTGGGATAGATATTTTGTGCTTGTGACACCTTGATCCTTCTAATTACAAATGCTTGTAACTCAGTCATGAATCTTCCTTATTGTGGCAGGCATCTGCATGCAACCAAAATGATTTATTAACAAAACTGAAAGGATGATCAGGGCCTGCTTAGAAATCAGTAATGCAGGAAGAGATAAATTAAATATAATTGGTTGTGCACATTTAAGTGTGCAAAGTGTTAGAGAAATGAAAACATTGCCAAATAGAGAAAACAGCCCCAGAGCCAGGGTTGGTCCTGATCATTGTTCTTTTCTCAGGGAAGCATTTATCCTTCCCGATACATGTAAGGTGGGCACGTGTGATTAGACCCCTAAAAGGGCATTGTCTTGAGTAAAAGACAACAACAGAAAAATGCCATTTTGACAGGCTTCATTTGCAATAGGTTTGTAATTTGTCATTTGCATATTGCAGACACAGGCGTAAAAAACTGCAGAAAAGTACTGCTTTGTATGTAGGATTTGAAGACTGGTATCTAGTGCTCAAATGATAAACTCCAAGGTCTTAACTTGAGCCATAGAGTTCAAGGATTTAATTCCTTAGGAAATCTGTTATTTACAATGTTTATAAGAAAGAAATTGATGAAAATTAAGGAAAAAAAACCAACAACAAAGGATTAGATAAAGATTATTCTCCATGAAGTTTGTGAGAAGAGTCATTTATAGGTGATACACAGAATAAAGAGACGGGGAGTCAACCCTGCACAGTGTAGTAATTATCTCTGAAGCCACATTTGCTTTTGTTGTGTATTCAACAGTAATTTTTTGTATTGAAAAAACTGTAAATACATGAAACTATCAAATAATCTGGATTCACTTTTACTATTAGAGGAATGATGGTTAAATTTATTTACTAAAATTTACCTAAGTGAGACTATAATAATATAATATGTAATTTATGTAACATAGAACATACATTATTTTCCTGCCTTCAGAAATTTATGATGTGAAGAACATGGTTCAGTTGTCTAAAATAGGCAAGCTGGTTTCTGGGGGAGGTCCCGCCTGGCCCACAGAGAGCACAGGTCTCCTGGGAGGTTCTCACAGTTCTTCTGTCCTCTCTGACAGGTTGTGCTCATGGCTCTGTTAGCCCAGAGTGCAGGAAACTGCAAGTGTTGGCTACATCAGCAAAATTTTAAGGAATAATGAGAAAATCACAATCAATGGTGTTTTGAAAAGAACAGCCTTCAAATGACATAATTTTTAAAAATTATAAATGTGGGGCATTGGGATGGAGGCCAAAGCTGTTATAATTTTGAAGGATTTCAACATATAAATAGATCTGTGCATGAACCACTGTACAAGTTTTGAAATAATATTTTGCATTTGATTACTCACTGGTTTATGGTTCATCTCAAGGTTCTGGGGTCGGCAGGTTTTCTTTTGGCATTCAGGATGCAAAACATATGTTTCAGATGTTTTGCAATCAAAGCTGGATTTCAGCCTTGTAATGGAGCTCTTTTCTTTCTCGAGAAATATATCCATGCTATATTGTTTCCATCTATATGAATGCAAAATATTAAATATTAAAAAGGTAAATATTCTTCCTTTTTCCTGTGTATATTTAGAAATATACATTATACAGATGAAAAATACACATCCATTAAGCGGGAGCTGTTTGGGGTTTGGAATATCTAAACACATGTAGTATTTTAATGTTCACTGTTCATTTCTTTGCTTTACAGAGTAAATAAAAAAAGAACTTTCTTTGGTCTTATACAAACATTAATAAAATAAAAAAATCTTCATTTCAGAATGAGGTTTGTTTGAACAAAAAGGCAATATTAGGCCTTGAAATAATATATTTGCAGCAGTTAGGTGAAAAATGAACTTCATATATGTTATTACACAAAGCCCAGAAGGAAAGCCAAGGCCAGTAAAAGCCGTTACTCAGTTTGGTTTACAAGAGGTGATTTTTTTATTTTTTTTTTTTTTTGTGTGTGTGTGTGTATATGCTGCCCAGGGGGAAATTTGAGGGATAATCTTAGTGGGCAGAGAATCACTTCCTTTGGGGACACAATCCAGAGATTTTTGTAACCCTGCAAGTCTGGCCAGGTTCAGTGGGAGCAGGTACATGTGAGTGTTTCCCACTCAGAGGATGAACTTGTGGGACCAAGCCAAAGCTTTTGTCCCAGGCTGGACAGATGACCAGTTTGGTCTTGCATTTGTGGGTTGTTTGTTCTTTCTTCTCAGCAATAGGATGACTTTTTAGAGAGGAAAACTGAATATTTAGTATGGGCATAAAGAAAGAGTTTCATCTATGGGAACAACGGTTGTTGATTTTTCTGAGAATTCTCATGTAAATGCTGTTCAAGGGTGTTGGATGAATGCTGTGAAACAATCATCCCTTTCCCACTTTATGAGACACAAAATACCAACAGATCTTTTGGCCGCTTTGTTTGAAGATATAACCCCAGTCCCTTTTTAATTATATTACACCCCATGTTCTCCTACCTTAGAGGGAGCACTGCTATTTTTTATGAACAACTAAAGCACAGGTAAAGTTTAAAGGACAAGGTAGCCATGGCGAAATAGCCAGTGGTATTTTGGCTGAGAGCTGCTTCAGCTTTGTCAGCCAGATGGAAACATTTGATTTGTAATTACAGGACAAATGCTACAGTGGAACTGGCTGGAGTGGAATCCTGGATGCTCTTCACTCTCCCAGGAGATGTGGCAACTCTTGCACACAGCTCAGTGCATGCTAATAGGAAGATGGAAAGGTACCACTATCATCTGATACTGCAGTCTCTTGATTTGTCTCTGGCACCTCTGGAGTTACTTAATCTGGCTTTACAATTCCTGAGTATGTATAAAAGGAGGTAACTGAGGGATGAAATCATTGATGCGTAGAGTTGCAGTATGACCAGTGTCTAAGACCCATGAAACTAGTGGAGTGTATCCTGTGACCTGTGAACTCCACATTGTACCTGTGGAGAAGAGGGGGAGGAAAACTTTGCATGAGCAGATAGAGAATCTCACTTTGCCACCAAGCTTTTCCCACTCCGTATGTGCTGTTGGGGTCTCTGTGTGGCAAATTATCCTGAGGGATAAAAGCATAACTTGCTCCAAGCATCCCCACTTTGTGCTGCAAAGGGGTGATTTTGCACAGTGCCGGCAGTCCTGCTCCTCTCATGCACATGCTGCAAGTGCAGATGTGCTTTAAGCAAAAGCCAAAGAACTTGTTCCCCACTGTAGGGTGGATTTTGAACGAAATAGATGTTTATTCTTCCTACTTATCAGAGTGTAGGAGGGTGGGCTAAGTTGCAGGAAAAGAAGTAAAAAGTCAGAAGCAGCATTTCTAGTGGGTTTTTTTCCCCTGGTACTGATTGTGTGTCTGGAGATGTGAAGCGTGTCTCTTGGTCAGGGAATTTCAAACACACATTAAGTTTTCCGTGAGAATTGATGCATTTTGTGTTTGAAGAAATAGGTTTTCAGATAAGAAAGTTTTATCATGCAAGTGCATAATACTGCATTCCTTTCATCTCTCTTCTGCCAACAGGGAACACAGGCCAAATCTTGTTCCCACTGGAGCCAGGAATTCAGCTATATTGATTTTGGAATGAGCAAGATTTGGCATGATGTATGCAGGTATGCAGGTTACCGGCTGGAAAAAATGTGCATTAAAAGCCAATAATCTCATATAGAGAATGTAATTTTGTCCAAGTCTGTGGCTTTTTAGTAATTATATTTTATTCATGCAAGTCTCAGCTTACAAATATAAATGTGTGCACAATTAGAGTTTGGTCTTGCTAGGAGCTTTGCCAGTAGGAACCTGCCACTCATTTTCTGACACTGCTAGAAGCCTACTTGCATCTTCAGTACCTATAAAACAAGGTAATTGAATTAATGCATTGAAAGTAGGTCTTATGTAAAATATAACTGAAAGACATGTTTGTATTAATTTAAAGAATATTGACATTAAAATATTGCCTTGTAAAACAGTTTAATTCAGTGGTCTGGAGACAATTGTTAGATAAATTAGTGTAACTCCTGGGAAAAAAATAAGAACAATCGAGTTATTCCAGATTTACTCTTGCCTATCTAAGAGCAAGATCTGTTTGAATGCAGGCAAAACTTTGTTACTGTAACTTTGTAACATTACAAAAATATAAAAGCATAACAGTGAATACCATACAATTCAGCAATTCAGAATACAAGAGGGATGAAATAGGTTATTTCTAGAAATCAGAATTCAGAATTCCTTGAGGTTTGTACAGAGGAATGAACTATCAGCCTTACATTTTCAGTAACATATACTATTCATATTTTATATTTGTCTAGTCTTGTTCATCAGGTCTTATTTGGGACTGTTATGATCACGGTATGTCGAATACATGTAGGTGAACATAACTTCACCAGTAACACATTTTGATTTACATTTTCTTTTTTTGTACCTAAATTGTAAGAAAGTTGCCAGGGCTGAAGGGTGTCTGTCTACAGAGCAGCTGCAGCCTATGCAGCTGCGTTATGAAACCACATGGGTGTTGGCAGACGTAAAATGCCAGTGTTGTTAGGAAGGAGTCCTTAGCTGTGGGCAAGGGCACTGCAGCCTTTGCTCCTAGACCCTGATCCCTTCATCAAGGCTCCCAAGAGAACGGTCAGCCCTGGCATGACATGACTGTGATGTCTGCAACACATTTCATTCACATCATGCATTTGTCCATGATTTACTTTTCAGAGAAACATAAGAGATCTTTTGTTTTATTTTCAGTTTACAGGGCTACAGTTACTCCCAGATAGGAGTGAGTACAGCCACACACTTTTCCTGGTCTCTTCCTCCTCTCTCACTTAACAGTTGTTTTGCAAGATGAATCAGGAGTGAAAAATAAATTTGCAACCTGTTCTGTGATTCAGTTTCCATTTGAACCCCACAACTACTGTCATGGCTAAAATGGGCCAAATGCCCCTTGCTGTGAGCTTCAGCTAATTATAAGTAATGATTGCAATCTCTTATTCCTGCTATCTCTAACATTCCGAAACCTTTGGAAGATGCATAAGCCATCATTAAGCCTTTCTATAAGCATTTTAGTATAGCCAAGGTCTCAAAGCATCTAGGGACAATACCAGTGGATGACTCTTTACTGGGGGAGCTGGCTTTGGAAAGGGGTCTTGTAGGATTTGGTGGAAGTTGCTGCAAGACAGCCCCTATGCAGTGCTGATCAAATAGTTGATGAATGGAAAAAAACCTCTATGTAATAGACTGTCTTAATTTCAGAACATTCTGGAAAGTGAGAAAACAGAACAGTTAAAAGCCCCACCAGCTCTAAATCCTTCTGGAAACTGCTTCATCTTCTGTCTGTAAGTGCTGTGTACCAGTGAGAAGGGACATAGTTGGAAGTAACCTTGTGTTTCACAGTTGCTGATTTTTCTTTTTACTGTTTGCTGATGACTAAGGGGCAGTAATTATGAAAGTATAGTACAGATGTTTAAGGGGAGCTACAGTCTAAATAAAAACGAAAAATAAGAGAAATGCTTTTATGTGATGAATATGAAAAGAAAGGTGAAACTTGGGAGCTCTTGCAAGTAGTTTAAGCCTGTAAACTCTGTCTTGCCATGTGAGGAGAACTGAATGATAAAAAGCTGTGAGATGCTCAGGGAGGAACTATGGGAGATCAAAAAGTTAACCTTCAACAGACCACTTGACAGTCTCCCAAGGTGTTGCTGCTCAGCAAGGGAGCTGATAGTGGGCAGTCGTTTGAATTTGTGAAGGTGGCAGCAAATCCAAAACACCCCAGGAATAGCCATAACGTAAGATGATAGGTGAACCTTAAAAGTTTTCTGTTTGAGCGAGGCTTGCGGGGCAGTGAGGACCATCCAATATGGATTAGCAACAAAGCTCAGTTTATTGAATAATGTCTCTACAATTATAGTATTCTCTAAGTGTACGTGCAATAGTATTATTGGTGCTCACACATATAAACAATCACTTATTGGCTATAGCTAGAAAGCTACTGTATCTGTGACTTCATCCAGCCTGCTTCTAAGTTCCCACAGACCTGCAAAGTTGTTTATCTTAACAAGCACACAGAGGAGCCTGACCAAGGTCAGACTCCTTTGCTTTGTTAAGAGATTTATAGACCTCGTTATATTCCTACAGTTTTCCACCTAGAAGATAATTCTAAAAGTAAATGGATTAAAATGTCCTACCATCCTGCTGACACAACGGGGGGTGTTAATAAAGAGACTGAGTCAACAGTTTGGACAAGGGAGATGATGGGAACCCCCTGAGCTTGGAGGAATTCTTCATATGTGCAGGAGACACTGATGCAGCAGAAGATAAAGAGACTATTTTCTTTCTGAAAGCTAATGCTTTTGATTGGGTCTAGAACAGAAGTAAAAGTATTGCCAGGAAGAGGGATAATAATATCGCCATGAGAAAAGTGAAAATCATCAGAGGAGGTTCAAGGTTTTCAGTAATGAGCTTATCTCCACTTTGCAGGTATTTCTACAAAAGACTTCAGAACATAACATTTGGAAAAAGTACAAAATTTTTCTTTTTGACTGGATGGGGGAATGGGGAACCAACTCAGGATTTGTCTAGAGAAGTGCCAAAGCCCTTTGTCTTACCCAAAATCCCATTCCTTGGGGAAACAGGGAGTGAATACAGAGGTGGCCCAGCCTGCAGCATGCTGCAAAGTGCAGTGGTGCTCCCAGGAAAAGAGAAAATGGAGGCAGAGGGACTTGTGCAGGTTTACTGCTTCTGGTGCACTGGTGTTAGTCCAGCTCCATAGTTTTGTGTTGAGCACTGAGATAGCTGTAAGATTGATATGCACACAGGTAAACCCTGGTGACCAAACCTCAGCTAGGGTATTAAGGAAAAGTTTATTCTGAAGCCAGAGACCCTAAATACACTGCTAAATCATGCAGTGGGTGAAAAAGCAGTCCAAGAAACCCATTTGGGTGCTTTTATAACAACACCTTTTGCATGTGTGTAACTTCAGGAGTGTGTTCTCCCCTGTCCTTTATGGTCTCCCTCTCTCCCAGCAGAAACATCAAGCATGTCTGTGAGAACTTTTATCTCTTCTTGCAACAGGGCTGTTAACTTCTCCCAACAGGCAGGCAGAAAGATAGGGCTATTCATGGGAAAGAATTTTCTCCCACACCTGGTTTTTCCTAGACCTAGTTTTCCCAGCAGTGAAAACCTTCTTGGGTGAAATTCTTTTTCCTCCTCAAATAAATCTTCCACCTTTGCCTTTCTGTCCCTACATAGGTAATGCAACTCTGTTGGAGGCGGGCTTACGAAGCAGTGAAGACAATCCAGTATGGATTAGCAACAAAGCTCCGTTTATTGAATGGTGTCTCTACAATTATAGTATTCTCTAAGTGTACGTGCAATAGTATTGTTGGTGCTCACACATATAAACAATCACTTGTTGGCTAATGCTACACAGCTGCTGTTTCTGTGACTTCATCCAGCCTGCTTCTAAGTTCTCACAGACTACAAGGTTGTTTAACTTTACAAGTACAGAGGAGTCTAGCCAAGGTCAGACTCCTTCTGCTCTGTTAAGAGATTTACAGGCCAGGCAGGTTCCCACACAACTCTACTGGTCTCTGATTGTGTCCAGACCTTGGACTGCCTTACAGAAGGGAACAGGTAAAAAACATGGCTATGCTGCAGTATCAGGAAACTGCTTGCACATCTCCTCTTGGTTAGAAATGGTACTGCCTATGCAATTTGGTAGGAAAAATACATGAGTTTAACTCTGGAAATGAAATATTTTTGAAAAATGTAAATGTCCTAATTTAATAGTTAGTAGGTCTTCATTATGAGATCAGTCTGTTGTAGGGTTTTGCTTGCTTGCTTGTTTGTTTTATATTGCCTTGTTTTTTAAATATCTCTGCTATTAGCTTTTTGAGGAAGGGGTTGACAAAGAAAAGGTATGGAAATTTCTCATTCTCATTGATAATGAGATGAGTTTTGTTATCTTCATTTCTAGAGATCACAGCAACTTCACTTTTCCTTATCTCATCTTCATCTTCAAAATCTGTCTTAAAATGAAGAAAGGAGGATGAAGATAAATTTCCTGCAAAAAAGTCAATATAAGAACACCTTCCTCAAAATGCTGGCAGGAGGACCAAGCTCCACAGTGTTCCGGCAGGTTAAAGGTCAAGTTTCTTCTGAGACAAACCACTAGCTTAAAAGGGGAACAAGAGGGCTATAAAAACTTAGTGTAGGCAAGAGCAAAAGAAGTCTTTTCCATGGCAAATCTATCAACTCATTTTTAATATGAGAGCTTTGAGATTGGTCTTTTCTTTTTAAGTTTCACGTTTTAGCATTGGTAAGAACCCTAATGCATAGTATATGACTGTCTAACATTCCCTGTTAAAATCCTGATGGGAAATTTTGAAAATTGAAATTAAAATAAAATGCATAATCTGAAATCTGTGGCCAAACAAGAGGTTGTTAATATATGTAATAGAACATCATCCTTTTCAGCTTGCTCTGTGTCAGTATAAGGACTGGAATTATTAATGCAGGAAAAAGTTGCCATATTTTTCCAGTTGATCGAATACTGCTTATTGTTTGCAATTAAGGAATAAAACTGCTGCCTAAGTGCAGTGTGATTTCCTTGACTGTATCTTTTGGAGGATAAAACTGGAACTGAATCTGGGTGGATGTATCTTGCATCCCACACACTCAAGGGGCTGGAATAAGTGCGTGTTCCCATGATACACACCAAGTGTGCACAGCTGGGGAACAAAGGGGAGGTAGAGCACAGAGCTCCTCATGTCTGTACAATGTGTGGTTGAGAGCAGCAGTGCCTGAGTGAGGGATGGGACATATCTGGGGAAATATTTTCTTGGCTAGTAGGATTTGGACTCCTTACCAAGATTATGTAACTGGATCCAGACTTAGTTTACAAAGTTTTATGAACTAATGTGCTACCAAGAGTCCAGAGGAAAAAAGGGTTGTCTGAAACCTGTTCCTATCTCCCCAGCCTGGATTTCTTTACATTCAGAAAATTGCATTCAGGAGTGATGTTCAGGAGTGAGAAAGTGAAGCATGAGGAAGGTAGATTATTATTCACCGATAAATGACAGCTGAGATAAGTTCTGCAACTAAATGCTGAGAGCATCTGAAAGAGCCTAATCAGAATGGGCCATTTAAAAAAATGCTTTGAGTAGTTTCAAGTAAGTTTCAAGTAAGGTTTTCCTTCCTTTCCTGGTTTGTTTATCACAACACACGCTGTAGCCAATGCCATGTTCTCTCTGAAGTGTTTTTATGTTGGAAGTTGAGAGATGTTACATCTGAGGGAGGAAGAAGTAACTCCAGGGTTAGTCTTCCCATTGTAAAAGTGCCGTGTGAGACAGAATGAATCATCCACTCTAACTTAGGTGAATCTTTCTCTAAAACTGCAAAAAGAACTGAATCAGTAGTTTAGGATAAGAGCCCAAGTATGTGGTATCTGTACTGGGGTAGAGTGAAGTCCATGTGCAAACTAAGTCTGTTTGCTGTGCTGTACCCCAAATTGTTCCGCACTAGCTAGGAAAACTGGAAGATGGTCACTTGACCAATGTGGGTAGAAAAGGAACATGGAAAATGCATGATGTGGGGAGAAAAATGGTGCCAGTAATGGTCACTGGTCAGATGTTCCTGTTTTACCTGTGCCATGTCACCCAATCCGGTGTTTTTGGGGACAGTCTGATGCGGTATACTGTGAGTACCCACTGGGCTTCCAGCATAGTGGTGAAAAACCGCTTGACAAGGGAAAAGGTTTTTGGTGTGATGAACCAAGTCAGAAGCAGATTGAATCTCTTTTTCCTGCAGCTGTGGTCAGGATTTGTTGGGATTTGCAGATTATCTGCCTTCTCCTTGATGCTTTTAAGCAAACCTGAAGAGTGCTATTGCAGAGGGGCCAGCTGCCTGCAGACCAATCTCTCCTGGTTGCAGCCAGGACAGGGTTAATTTTTGCAGTAGCCAGGAGGAGGCATGGCCAGGACCTGGAAGTTATTCTACACCATGTCATGGCATTACCAGGGGTGAGAGGAAGAGGGAAGAAGGGGTTCCTTCCAGTTGAGTAAATGTGGCAGAGGGAGCTGTCTGGTATTATTGTCTGTTGTCAGGAAGTTTACATGTGAATCATTGATTTTTGTACCCTCTGTCATTACTATTGTTGGTGTTGCTGGTCGTTTTCTTATCTCATTGCTGCTTCCACTAAATTGTTCTTACCTCAGCTTGTGATCTTTGCCTTTTGTGCCTCCAACTCTCCTCTCCACCCTGCCATAAGGGAGGGAGAAGGGAAGGGGAAAGCAGGGTAGAGAGAAAGCAACGCATGGTTTCCTGAGTCTTGCTGGGAGCACTGAAGTGGGCAGCACCATTCCTAAACCATCACACCCAGCTAAGCCAGAAATGGCTGCCTGATTTTTAAAGAGGTGTCTGCAGCCTGTGTCTGATGGAGCCATTGACCAAGAGATGTGGTTCCTTAATTGAGATAACATCAGGATAATCTGGTTTGGGGCCTCTTCCTCCAGTGGCAAACCATGAAAAACTGTTGTTGAAATATATGTGTAAATTATTCTTTTTCCCCTTCTCTTTGGCTTTTTAACTATGGCATGAAAACTCACTAAATTTGTAAAAGATAAAAAGAAATTACCTAAATGACATACTTCACTTTTTTGAGTTACGTCAACCAGTAATGAACATCTAAATTCATATGCCACAAGCAGAAATTATACACGAGGAAGGACAGTTTTGTATGCTTCTCCTTTATGTGTTACATTTGTAAAATTAATTTGTTGTCATTTCACCAATACATTCTTTTTACAACCCACAAGATTGTAAGAAGCTGAAGGAGCAATATCAACAAAAAAAAAATCAGGACCTCTGTACAAATAGAAATAAAACTGATAAATATGTAACAATGAGACAAATGTTTAAAAGATTAATTTTATCAGCAGCTGAATCTTTTAGGGCAATTTTGCCATCATCAAAGCAACATTAATAAGCAAATGTACAGTAAGACACAGCAAATCTGTGATTAAAAAGGGGGAATACTTAAGTAATAGGCTTTGAAATGTACTTCCTACCTGTGTGTTGCTGGCTTATTCAGAGAACACCCAGCTGAGGGCCATGTATGTAAGGGGCAAAGACAGCAGTTTCTGAAAGCACAAAACTTAGTTAGAACTGGCAAATAGTGACAAGGTGAAATTACTACCTGTTCTAGCAGAAGTCCTCCCTCGGATGTGAGGACTGTAATTTAAGGTGAATAAAAAAAATGTACAATCTCTCATCTCCTCCTGGAAGTATTAAGGGGGGGAAAGGAAAGTTGCCATAATTAAACTACAAAAGAGCTTCTTGTTTCAGCCCTGGCGGGAAGCAGGAGTGCTGGAAGTCTATTGCCGTGTTTTGTATGAAAGGGAGCTGGGTATGTTTTTATCAGGTCAGAGATAAGCATGAAAATCTTTGGTGCTGTGCTTTGAACTTCGAAGGTTTAGCTGGCAATATAGATGGAAACCACAGAAGAGCATATGAAAACGCCCAACCTTTAATAAAGACATAGATCTCTACAAATATTCCTAGTACCACATGCAGTTCTCCAGGGGCACACTTCATTCTTCATTCTCCCATGTTTGTTATTCTCCAGGTTAAAAACCAGGATCTTGTGGATCCTCTCCTCTCCTCTCCTCTCCTCTCCTCTCCTCTCC
>JAWWMP010000167.1:3750657-3776792 GCA_035047865.1 Dendrocincla tyrannina
TATATGTGTGTGTGTGTGTTGTGGTTAAGAACTGTTATCTTTTCCTTTACATATATTTTTCCTAATTAAAGTTCTGTCTTCTAATTTAAAGGAGAGGGATTATTTCTTGGCCAACATAGATATCTTACTTCTTCCTTGAACTAAGACATATGTGAACCCAATGCTGATGCTGAAATAGCTTCTAGACTTCAGCAGAGGAGACTTATATGTGTTCATGGTGATGACCTAGTAGCACATTTAACTATGGAAGTTCTAAAACTTTTAAGATTTTCCCAGCAGGTTCTGTATTGCACTACATTTCAATTAACTGTGGAATATCAGTAGAAAAGAAGGGAAAGATTTGTCTGACAAATGACGATAATTTAAGTAATTATTTAGGTGCTGTGCACTTGAATGCTAATTCTGTTCTGGCTTGAAACATGAGACATGATTAATTTAGACAGTTTTCATGTGACTGAAAAAGTTTCAGATATCAGCCCGCAGCTGTTCCTTGTTTGGAAAGTAGCTCCTTATTTTGTAAGAGGTGGTCGAGTATCCATTTGAAAGGCAGTGATTCTCTATTGTGTTGTCCTGGGCTTCTGTAAGCAAAGGTAGATCCACAAACAGGGATTGTGTCTTTCAGTAGTGTGCCAAGAGCAGTGCATGTCCCATTCCCAGATTTGCAGGGACACAAGATGATCCTCTGTGATGAGAGTTTGGCTGCAAGAGAGTGATTGCAGTGCTCGCAGCTATCACCCCATGTTGGGGTTTCCAGCATCCCGCAAGGATGTGCCTGCCTGGGCAGAGAGCTCTGCTTCCAAACAAGCCGTGCCAAACTTTGCCTCTTCTTACTGAGGGCTGCCCTGGGGTGGAAGATGGGAGCTCCAAGAGATGCCCCTTGGCTTACCAGAGAATGGTGGTGTGTTTGGGAGGGGAAGGGGAAGTCCTACATGAGATCAAAGTGAGACATGAAGAAATAGCAGTATATTTTACCTCCATCCAGTTTGTATCTGATTTTGGAGGCTGTACGCACTGCCCTAACTAGAGCAAAGACAATAAAACCAGTCCTGCTGAAACTTGAAGTGGGCCCATTTATCAGCTGCCCCCAAAAGACAATCCAAAGAAAGTAAATTGTGGCTATAAAACAATAGACATAATTGGCCAAATGACGTCTGAGATGAAACTGGAGCTTCTTACATCATTCAGAGCCCTTGGAGATGCCTTAATTTTTCATTTTCTGAGTTATTTGTGCATGGACAGAGCTCAGCTGTAAAGTGGCTTTGCACTTTTGTGTTCCTACTCCTGCAAAATATTCTGTAATTTCATAAATGATGTTAACTTTCTCCTGCACAATATTCTGTAATTTCATAAATGATGTTAACTTTAATGATTTAACAAGAAATATAATTAAGGTTTCTACAGGAACCAAGACTTTCAATATCCTGAATTATGTACATCTATAATCTCAAAAATAATGAAAGACTAATACAGCTCATAACATATAAATTATATTCAAAGTTAAAGCTTTTAAGATAAAACTGCTTTTGAATTATTAGGATGGGAAAAAACATAAGAGAAAGCCTCTTTAGCATCAGAATTTATGGTGGTCCATGCTCAGAGGGTTAAAAAGAAAATTAAATAGATTTATTTTGGACTTTCCAAGCCAATGCCTTTCTTGGCTGAAAATAAGCAGGTGAGTATAATTTGCCAGCAGTGTTGATATACATTGGATAAAAGTTGATCAACAGACCTTCTGATGCAGAATTGTTGTGTTGCTTCCAGAAAATTTTGACACTTGTAATTGGGGAAGGTAATGCTGCCAGCAAATTGCTGATGGCTGCTTGCTTTGTTCCTCTGAGGTCATGCTTTATGTCTGAGGTGGTTGTGTTCTGATCAGCAAAAAACTGCCCCAAAACATTTGCCTTTGAGCACAAATATATTTGTGTGTGGCCAATTTTAGCTCTTATGGAAGTTTGCTGCACTGTAGCCTAAGCAAGTGAATGAAGGGAGTGTGAGAAAGGGTGCCAGCGCTGCTACAAGTAGAGTGGCAGTTCAGAGGGTGAGGGGGGAGCAACACTTGGGCTGAGAAAAAAAATGCTCCTAAAGCAGTCAGGAAAACTGCCAAAATGATGGAAGTATTGGGCCTCCCTCCCCACCCAAACCCAAAAGGAGCAGTTCTCCCTCCAGACAGCAGAAGCTGTGGATTTTCAATATTTCCTTACTTTAAAAGTCTTCAAATCCATATTATAGAGTGGGGCTTGGGAGGAATTTTTTGTTCTTTTGCAGCCACAACTCTGACATCTTAGTTGCAGAAGGTGAGGCCAAATTATTTTTTTCCTTAAATTTGAAGTGGTGGTTTGTTTCTTTTTGGTGGAGATTTGTTCTTCTGGATTTATGTCACTGTAACTGAGAAGAGGATTTTATTTGATGTCTCCAAACAAGTAGTTCTGTGCTTCATATCACAGTAGATCTGTGGAAGTATAAAGAATTCAGCGCTGACACTCAAAGTTTCAGTAAGGATATAAATTATAAATCCTTATAAATCACTCTGATAATCATTAATGTATGTTATTAATGAACAGAAAATACAGCTCTTTTATTTAGAGTACCCGTTCATGTGGTTAAGATTGAGAAGTTAAGGATTATATTTGGTTTCTGAGCTTATATTTCTTGATTTTAGTTTTAGGCAAGCAGTTCAGAGAAAAATACATTGAAGTGTTGGTGAACTTTCAAACAAAAATAAAAAGAAGCACACTAGGAGTTAGAAAAAACCCAAGCTAACCAGATGCAGGCAGAGCTGATTTTGGTCTAGCGGGAGGATTTAAAATATTCAGTATCCAATCTCTTGCCCCTGTCATACTCTGACTAAACTGTGATAAGTTTCAACACTACTGAAAGACATATACATTAATTTACCTTGAAAAATCTTTTTTCTTATTTCTTCTAATGTGAATAAGGCTGCCAGGTTGCCATATACAAGGCTGGCTCTTGTGGCAAATTGTCTACCTCAGTGTGCAGAGAAGTGAATAAGCTAGTATCTTTTTCTCTTTACAGGATACTTTGGTTCAAAAAGTAGAATTTATGTTTGATACTATCCATGTTGATTTCTCTCCTTAGGATTATATAACCACCAGATGTCTCTAAAACCATATTCTCTCATAAACATTTTATAGTCTTTGAAGATGTTGAAAATCTGGGATTTATAGGACTATTACATCCATCTACCCAGGGATCAAAAACTCCATTACAATTACCCCAAGTGAAAAGTCAGAAAATTTATTTAGCTGAGCAGATAAGTTTGAGAATTTTCAAAAGTCCTAATTCAATCTGTGTACAGTAAAATCCAATACTAGCCTCCTTTTGAGATATAAAATTAAAATCCCTGTAGGATACAATACTTTTATCAAAAATGTAATCAACGGAAGATTTGTTAAGCGGGATAGCAACCCCATGAATCTGAATATGCCATATGGTATTTTACTTCTTTTTGCTTATTTGAAGTTCATTTGCTTTCATACAAATAGACTTTTTTAGATTCATATAAAGAAGTCCCCAATGCAGCAGAATTTTTGATGAACTGGAGGAAAACAGTTCAGAACATCAGCCTCATGTTCTGAAGGATCCCTATTGCAAATATGCAGTTCTTGATCTTCCTCTCTTCCTCTGTTAAATCTTGAGGCTGGTATTTCAGGAAGATGAGATAACAGCCAAGATGTGATCTTGTAAGTATTCAGAGCAGGAGTATACAAGCTGAGTATACTGCCTGGTACAAACCTCTACCAGCTAGTAGCAAAAAGCATATCTGCTTGGAAAAGGTGGACTTGACCTTTGCAAATTCTGGGCTGCCTCAAAAAAAGTCTGACCAGCATTTTGAGGGAGGTGATTCTCCCCCAGTACTCTGCTCTGGTGATAGCCCACCTGACAACTGCATCCAGGTCTGGTGTCCTCAGCACAGGAAGGACATGGAGCTGCTGGAATAAGTTCAGAGGAGGTCACAAAGATGCTCTGAGGGCTTGAGCCCTTCTGCTCTGGAGGCAGGCTGGGAGTGTTCAACCTGGAAAGTGAAGGCTCTGGGGAGACCTTGGAGCCCCTTCCAGTGCCTAAAGGGGCTCTAGGAGAGCTGGAGAGGGACTTGGGACAAGGCATGAAGGGATAGAACACAGGGAATAGCTTCCCACTTCCAGAGGGCAGGGTCAGATGGGATATTGGGAAGAAATTGTACCCTGTGAGGGTGCTGAGGCCCTGGCACAAGTTGCCCAGAGAAGCTGTGCGTGCCCCATCCCTAGAAGTGTTCAAGGCCGGGTTGGATGGGGCTTGGAACAACCTGGCCTGATGGAAGGTGGCAGAGGGTGTGGAACAAGACAGTCCCTTCCCACTGAAAGCCTTCTGTGATTCTATGAAATGAAGTGTTGAGGAAGAAGGTGAAGCTCAAGGGTCTCCAGCATGGGATATTAAGTGTAGCTGGGAAGTGGAGTAGGCCTTTCCCAGAGACAGGGAATGCCTGTACCTGATGCTTCCTGAGGGGAAGACTATTTTTGCACTTGCACTTTTGCTTTCCCCATGAATGGGAGCATTCAGGGCTGTGCCCTCAGGTTAATGTCCGTGTAGACCTTGAACAGCTAACATAGCTGTTGCGTTGGAAGCTCCATAAGGAACTACCTGATGGGGTAAAGCCACCGGCGTCAGCACAGGCACTGTGACAGTGTCTTGTCTGCAAAGCTGAGGCATCTGGTAAAGGCACCCATTGCCTCTGGGGTGTGGCAGCACTGCTGGTACCTCTTGCTGGTGGCTGTATTGGTTCAGCTCTAGCTGCCCTCAAAACCAGACAGTTAAGCTCATCTGGGTTTAACTATCCTCAGAAAAGAGGATATCTTCAAAGTGAGTTTCAAGCATGGTCACACACACAAAAACCCCTTGAACTAGCAGAGCTGCAGTGGAGTTTGGTGTTTCAAAGCTTTGGAAGCTTTTCCTCCTGACATCATGGAGCTGGAGCTACAAGTTATTAGAGCAGGCTACTGAACAGCTGTTAGGTGATAACAACTTTCATTGCCAGTGTAAACCAAAGTGGCCATTTTGTATAATATTTTTTCTGCCTTGTACCAGTACAAATGACAAGTAATAGCTCTGTACCTGAAAGACGATTCCTGAAGGAGAGCTTCAGCAGAGAAGCTAGCCCAAGTTTCTTGAAAACAGAGCTTCACCTCTGGTAACTGCAAGTAAGTGG
The DNA here is from genome assembly GCA_035047865.1 of Dendrocincla tyrannina. Lineage (NCBI taxonomy): Eukaryota > Metazoa > Chordata > Aves > Passeriformes > Dendrocolaptidae > Dendrocincla > Dendrocincla tyrannina. Next base: position 3,755,861 of record JAWWMP010000167.1, read on the forward strand.
CATGGTGGGTTTTTTGTTTTTTGGGTTTTTTGTTTTGTTTGTTTGGTTTGGTTTGCTTGTTTGGTCTTTTATTTTGTGTTTGTTTTGTTGTTGTTTGTTGTTGTTTTGGGGTTTTTTTAATGATCTTGTCTTGCTAATTATGTTTAGCATGTGAATGATACTATCAACATTTACTAAGAGTAACATAGAAATATGCCTGTCTTTTGTGAATTCCAGTTTTTCATTAACATTTTTTCACTTAAAAAGAGATAAGTAAGACCTTATGTTCATGTTGGAAGAAATGAGACTGTAAATGCATAAGGGTTTGCTGCTCTTGCCTACTACTGTAGTTCTCTAGTGTTGTACCCTGAATTGTACCGTTGTACCCTGAACTGCCTTCCATGTCCCCAGTGTCATGTGCAGAAGAGGAGGGAAGTGTTGGTGATGGGTTTGAGGGTTGGCTGTGCTGGATGGATGGCAGCACATGTGTACCACTTAGTAGTGGCATGCAATTCCTGAATTTAGTCTGCAGGCCTTCCATATGTGGAGACTTCCTTTTCCACTTACCAAAAGGCTGCAGACTGAGGGGCATGCTTTTATCCCACTGCCAGTGTTTTGAAACTTGTAGGAACTTAAAATCTTCTGTGTCTTATCAAATTTGTTTGTAATTGCCCAATATACTCAGGGATTCTTGGAGTAAAAGCAATTCTAGTTTTCATGGAGTAAAACTTGGTGAGAAGGCTGGTCTGTCTCATTCTGTGCTTCACTTATTCCTATCCCTTTCTTCAGCAGGAGTGCTCCGTAAGAAGCTGCAAAAAGCTGTTTCCTGTTGAATTGCACCCAAATCTTTCTGATGACCATGTTTCTTTTCTCTCCTGACTGTGAAACAGGACTGAAAGCAAAAGGCCAGCTCAGTAAATTGTGTAGGCCTGGATTCATCTGTGTGTCAAACATGTATTTGTACCCTTTCCTTTCCTGCTTTGCAGGCATAGCCAGTGTAAATGGCAATGTTATGAAATGTTCACCATCTCAAAGTCAGAACAGGAGCCTTTTGCCTGATTAGGCTGTCTATTGCTTTGTTCTATAGTGAACACAACAGACTAATTAGCACAGTGGCCTGTGTTTGTGGTACATACGCTTGCACGGTATCAGGCAGAGCAAGGTTAAGAGCTGCACATGCAAATTTTGCAGCAGTTGAAATGATTTATCCATCTTTTGTAGGAATCATTAATGAGCTAATGTAGTGTGTGAATCTTAGGCAAGGGGTTTAAAGAATGTGTATGATAATCAATATTTTGTGCGAGCTTGAAAAACATGTTATTGAAATCAGTCCTAATTAGCCATAGATAAAATCCTAATAAATCACTGGTAATGCAGTAATTCTCTTCAAATTGTCAAAAATGGAAAGACTAGGAGAGGGTCAGAGCACTGAGCTATGAAATTATTCAGGAAAGAAAATGGTGACAAAAGAACTGATAGTCATACAAAGATACCTGTATGGAAACGTTTTAGTGAAGAAAACCCCCATTTTCTTGAAGGTTGAAGAGAAATTGAGAGAATAAAAGATCATATATTCCCAGGAACCACCAGCTTCCCTCAATAGCTGAGTTTGTGTGTTGTCACCCTCTGAGGCCACTGAAATGCATGCTGCAATTTCTCCATTTTCATAATGAACATTTTTAACTGGAAGAGTTAATTTCAATCAGGAACGTTCATCTTTCAGATAAGATGAAATACCATGTTCATGCTGACCTCAAGATGGATTGTAAAGCAGAGCCCTGAGTTATTTTAGAGGAAGTAAATTAATTTTTTGTCCTATGAAGAGGACTGCAGAGGATCTTGCTATTTTATTATTGTGTATTATTTCAGGGAAGGGGGAAAAAGTCTATGATCATAACTTACTGTGTATGTGGAAAGGAACACAATGAAAGTTCAACCTTGGCATTGTAGTTCTTGATGTGAATAACATAAGTACCTTTTTACATGGAAGCCTATATGCTGGAAACAAACTGCAACATCGAATATTCACAGCCATTCACAGAAATCCCCTGCTTTCAAAGATAATATTCTGAATTAACATATGTAATATCTGCAGGCATGGGGATACCTCAAAATTTTAAAAGTCAAATCCTGTCTTTGTCAAGGCAATTGAACTAGGTATGCTTAGTCTGCTGCATATGCAGCAGCAAATGTGTTTCAAGATACTGGTTTGGGTCAAGTAGGGAAAACTCCCATCTCCAAGAAATTGTGTTAATACTATATGAAGTGCTTTGTAGATTTGTTTGGAGCACAGGGTCCAGGTTGGGTCATCCCATTTGAAAAAAAAAAAGGAAAGTAAGCTGGTAAAAAATAGTTATGGAGTGAATAGCCAAGATAACAGATGGAATTTCCATCCAGAGAAAGGCTGAATATATGGATTTTTTTTTTAACATGGAGCATAATAGTGAGGTCGTTGAAGGACTTAAACTAGCTACAGACATTTATAAAACTAATTCTTAGGGTATACTTGAGGATGTTGGGAGAAAATAAGTTAGAGAACACAGGGCAGGAGAAGACAGGGACCATCTGTCTGGCAGGAACAAGGTGCCCTTTATGGCCATCACGGAGATTTTGGGAGAATGACTTGTCTGTATTCACTTGGTTGGATTCATTCAATATCACATTTGTCCTTATATATAAGGATTTTTCTATGCGAGGGAATTTATCTTTCCATGCACATACATTTTTTCCAAGACTGAAGGAAGAAGGTTACAGCTTAGCAACAACCATGGGTGATGGAGGCCGATTGCAGGTGGGGTCCAGATGTGCTTCCATGCTCTTTCTGGCAAACAGGGGTTTCAGTTTCTTCCTATCCAACAGTGTCATATGTGGCACCAGCAAAATATGTGACCTGGCTGATGGGAGCCATGACCTGGCTGTGTTTGGGTGCCTCATCTCCTAGAGGAGCAGGAAACACTTGGAGTTTGGCAGTGGAGCATTTGACTTGTCAGTGCCAAGCCTGAAGTCCAAGTGGGCGAGTTTTACCTACTTTTTTAATTTCCTGTCCCAAACCCCTGCTTAAATGAGTAGTATGACAGGCTGCCTCTGAAGGTGTGACTCCTTGGGCTGCCAGTTTAGCTTACAGTATCTTTATCCATGACCACAAGGGCAAGGTTTCCTCCTACAGCTGTGTGACAAAATGTTGTCAATTCACTTTCAGGTTGACACTGGAACAAGTCTCTAATTGCAGACACTTGATCAAGATCAGCTTTGCAGCATCTCACTCTTCAGTGAAAACTGCACACCACACAGGAGAGCAGAAGTTAGGCCTGGGCCTAGTGAATGCATGGGTGTGAAAATTCTGCAGCCAGAGATGGAGATCATTTTGCTAAACTAGTTTTCCAATGTGAATATCTTTTAACAAGAATCTCTATGCAAATAAAATTCAAGTTGTTTTCCCATCAGCATTCAAAAGGCACTAAATGACATTACCATGGCGTTTTTGTACACTTCTCAAACAATTCCTTATTATATTCTTGCAGTGCTATTTCTGGCAGACACTGTGGGCTCTCTGCAGGTTGGCACTGAACTCATATTGCTGTTCTGCTCACTCCCATGGACAATGTAATGATGCTGCAATGTTTTATTTCTACATATAGTAAAACTGCAAGAAGGGAAGTGATTTTCTTCTCTGTGAAACAGAGGCTAGTCACAAGATCTTAGCCTTTCGAGGCTGAAAAGCCTTGATTTTTCAAAATGTCAGATGCCCTTTGTTTCCATGGAAAGGGCTTGATGATGAAAACCTGCCTCTTTTTAAGAGACTGCATTTAAGACGTCTGGAGAGCTGCTCCACTTAGGCCTCTTGAGCCAGAGACAGGTGATGAGAAAATATTTCTTTTCTTTTTCAGTAGCTCTTGCTTGTCTAAACCTAACATGAAGCATTAGAAGAAGCATCTTTCTCTTTTGGTTTGGTTTTAAAACATGCAATTTTCCATCAAATGTAAGTTTTATTTGTATAGTGATGATCAAGGCTAAATATTATACTTCTGCTCACACAAGGTGAAGCTCTTGTATAGCCCAGTGCTTTGGTGAAACTTGCTTTAGAATCATTCTCAGGAGAGTTGTTTTTCTAGGCTTGTAGCAGACAGAGCTGTTGTGGTTAAATTCATTATGGAGTTCCTTTCACTTCATCAGGTTTTGGATAACAATGCCCTCTGTTGCTAAACAGCATTTTCCTTATCTGACACTACTTTGAAACCAGTTTTAGTAGTACATCATTGAAATATATATGGCTGACATAAGAGATTAGAGGTCCGAATAGAGTAACCTGTCAACAGTTTCCCTGGAAGAATGAAGGTGAAGTACAAGCCTTGTCAGCCAGATGGTTCACATAGTAGAAAGGACCGTAATTCCAAAAATCTTTGTTTTGTAATTCTGAAATGAAGTAATTTCAAATTTAATGCCCTGGACATCCAGATTCTCCTTGTCATAAGAGAGTTTCCTTTCTCTTCTGTGTCGTGATTCCTGTTCGCTGAATCAAACCTCTATGACATTTCAAAACTAAACTTTTACAGGACCAGTAATCTTGTTGCCATAATATTATCCTTTTACATAGGCTTAAAGGCCAGTTAATGACTGAAAGGGAATATCTGAAACCAGTAGGTTCCTGAATCTAATTTGCATGTAAATTAAACTTTTCAGAAAATTACTGTGATTTCTGAATACACACAAAGTATGCCATTTTGATTCCTGGAAAATAAAAATGCATAATATCAAAAAGAATATGCTTTATATAGTGACTTTTTTATCTTACCAATTTCTGTTCATTTGAGGTTTTGGGGTGGTTTTTTTGAAAGCTTCTGTGAAAATGGCTGATTATTTCTGCTGCAATGTGGATCAGGATATGAAAAAATCTTACTTATTTCCATTCACATTAATAGGGAACTCACAGGTTAAATGCTGGCTGAAGCCCAACACTGTAGGCTGTTAGTATCTAGGGTTATGTTAGTATATCTGGGGATGAAGGTATGAGAGCAAATGGAAGGGAGGAAATTTAGATATACGGACTTTTTAAATATAATTTCTGCTATATCAAATTGTATTTAACAATTTAATAAGGGGATACCCTTATTCTTTGCTTGAGATAGACAATACAACAGACAAAGTAAGGATAGCTGGCAGAAGCTAAAAAAATCAAACTAATAAAGATAAGGGAATAAGTGGAATAGGGGAAAAAAAGAGCAAGATGTATCCTTGCTTCTGGCATGTATTTAGAAAGTGTTTATAGATTTTGTAAGATTCACTAAACATGCTGAAATCTGGACTAGTCCTTTGAAACAAAGTTTCTTGTGTTTACTACTGAATTATTGAGCTTGTTAGTGACTCAAATTTCTTGGTTATTGGAAATATTCAGGACAGTCAAAAGGGAATAAAGTACCAGAAAAAGTTTGGGAATATGGATTTGTTTTATTTTTTAATGAGGATGTTTTCATTCATGATGACAGGCATTCCCAATGCTGGAGCTGCTCTTCTTGTACTAATGAAGATGTGATGCAGTGAGTGAACCACAGGACAGTCGTGTCTGGAAGGCAAACATCAGCCTGGGTGATATTCAAGCTACCAAATACCAGAAAGGATTTGGAGTAAAGAGATTTTTGGGGGAGTGGGGTTGGGTAGGAAGAACTTTCCAAAGAGCCTGTTTGCAGCAGCAAAGGCTCAAACTATGCTTTGCTTATGGGCTGAACACTCATTGATCTAGTTGGTTGTCCTGGGAATTGTAGATGCTCAGGATAGAGGCTGCTTTGGTTTTCATGATTGATCAGTGAACTCTGAGCTGCTTGCATGGGAAAGAAAACCCCACATTCCTCTAAACTATCCTATGCCTGTATTAATTGGCCCCATGTGGGGAAGCACGCTCCAGATGAAACTCCATTCTGCACTACCAGCCACCTCCCATGGCAGCCAGGGTCACATGCTGACGGAAGCTTATGGAGCTCTGTGTATGCAATTAATGTGGTAAAAATGACATTTGCCAGGCTTTGACTGGTCATGGTTTTACTCGGCCACAGAAACACACTGGCTATTTAGGAGCCAAGTTGCTGAGTGGCCAAATTGTGTAACAAAGAAAAATAACCAAGTGCCTTTGGTGGTCAACATGATGAAAAAAAAAATCTAGATGTCAATTGCTATCATTTATTTTAAGCCTGCTCTGAACTCTATGTCTGGGAGAAGAGGCACTTCCAACTGGATTTGCTCAGATGCATGAATAAAGAAGGATTTTATAGAAAAGAACAGAGAAGCAGCAGAGATGTGATACATGCTTTAAGCCCAGATGATTTTCTGCTGCCCTCTCCACAATTCTCTCTCTGTCTTCCAGGTCTACCAACTAATATCCCAGTTGCCTTCAAAGTGCTTGTGCAGTCTGTGTGGAATGATCCAGCTGTGTCGTACAACAAACTGGCCAGTGTAGTGGGCTGCTGACTTGTGGATAGGATTTTGGCTAAGTCATGGGTATTTAGGAGAACATGATTTCACAGGGAAACGTGGGGTCCCAGCACTGCATTACCAAAAGCCTATTACCCCAGTGCAATAGGCTATTGGTAATGCCGTGCTGGGACCCCATGGGGATCATCAAGAGCAGTTGTCTAAACTGTCCTCAGGTGCAGGTGCCAGATGTAAGCCTTAACCATGCTGCTTCTTTGTACAGGAGTGGGATTGCTCTCATCCCAGGTGAAACTCATCAGCTTCTGTTGGATTTGTGTTTAGGCTTTGAATGCCGGGCAATACACGATGTACTGTGAGTGACGAGTCGTATGGGTATGGAAACTGCAACACTGACTTTCTGAATGTGTTATTTTGTCTTCCATTCTTGTTTAAATTGTCTCTGCAGATCAGGTTTACTGTTCCTCAGCCTGAGTACATATCCACTGATGGGTTTTGTGGTAAGGAGATGATGTTTACCAAGTGCGCAATGTTGGTCCACTTTACCTTTTATTATCACAGTTAATGCAGCTCCAAGGCCAGTTCTCCAAGTACCAAACTGATCTGTAACAGCCTGGCATGGTTTGGGGACACTGACTTTTAGATGGTAATTGTGACTTCATCTCATTTGGTACAGCAACCACTGAATGGCTGCTCTGGACAAATTGCTTGGCCTCCTCTTATAGATGCTTGCTCCACTGCTTCATGCAGGTAGAAGTTCAGATTCCTGCACAGTGCTGCAGCAGAGAAGATAAAAAGCCAGAGGTACTTCTGCTCAGCTGGGCTGGAAGATAAAAAACCCCATTGTACAGGAAGCAGATGGGAAGCACCTTGAGGTTTTTTTATGCTTCTGGTTTACTCCACCTCTTATGGGAACTCCTGATTCCAAAATTTAGTTGTTGTATATGGGAAAGTGTGAGTTAATGCTCTCATTGGCAATTGCAGGGATGTGTTCCGTAGTAGTGCTGGTAGAGGCCTGAAAAATCTGGCATTATAGTTAGCATGCAGCCAAGGTAACAGGCATTTGAGCGGCCAGAGGAGGAGCAGGAGTTTGTCTGAGGGCTAGTGACAGTCTGGGTGGGATGAAGGGAGCTGGACATGATGTAAAGCCAAGTTTTGATCAAGAGCAGGAACTGTGGTGGTAGTGCTAGTCTAGCTGATACTTTTGCAAGTGCTTAGCTAGCGAGTAGCTGATGGTGTAAGCAGAATAATATGACATAGGACGTATATAACGCAGTAACTGATAGGAGAAAGCATGAGATAGTCTATTAGGAGCTGGTTAAGTATATGTAAAGCAGCATCAGAGCGGTGGCTCATGCTGGTACAGTCACTGACCAGCAGTACTACTTCTTGCAATATGCTGCATGGTTGGGCAAAGCAGTCCTCTACTTTCTTTGAGAACCCTCATGCCTTTAAGCCACAGACATGCAGTCATAAGTTATTTAAAATGAATGGAGTACATGGCAGTGCTCTGCTCTGTTCTTCTTTCCTCCTAGAAAATATGCTGGCTGCCTGGCACATGCGTTAGATTTGGATCCATTTTAATCAGCATGTGAAAACTCATGCAGGTAATGAGCTCCAGTTCACTTTGATTTAAAAAAATCAAAACCAAAAAACATCTGACCTATCAACAGTTATTTACACTTTTAATTTGATAAGGGAAAAAAAGTCCCCTCTCTGCTGGGAATTGATTTAATAGTTTTTAGAATAAAAGAAATTTCTGTTTCAGAGGTGTGAATATATACTTAAGAGTTCTCTGAAGGAATTTCTGATGACTCCTAATTTCTATTTCTGCTGCCAGCTGCATGGATGTTTTTAGGCTCTGCCAAAGCCCAGGGGATATTACAATGCAAAGCCTTGCTATCAAAAGGAAAGTGATATTGAAGTTAGAAGTGCAATGAAATATCTGGAGAGTTGGAAAGCTCTAGCTGAAAGAATGCTACTATTGTCCTTTTTGAAAGTTATCAGTACAGAAGGGATGTTTGCAATATACAGCACAAGTTTTGGAGAGCATCAGATTGCTGACAGTCATTAGTCACAGCTCACTCATTCAGAGCTGCAATACTTCATTTTCCTACCACATGCGCAGAGACTTTTTTATTTCCAAGAATTTCCTTGCTCAATATGAGGGATCAAAATAGTGCTGATCAGACATCAGGATCTCAAGGGACTTCAGAAAATTAATGAATAAAATCACACAAATGGCAGGTAATGTGTGTGTTTATGTGATAGGAAGAAAAACAAACATTGCAGAGACAGCTCTCTGTAATGGTTGCAGAGATCATGAGGATGTCTCCACTGCAGTCCAGATTTTTTCCCAGGCTCCTTTTGATGAACTCTGCAGTGTCTCTGCCCCTTTCCTGTGGCTGAGCTGTTGTGTGTCATAACTGGTACAGCAGCTACACAAACCAGTTGTGAATGTGACCTGAATGGAAGATGAGTCCTTTACAGGCCTCCTGGGTGGTTAACGCTCACATCTCCAGAATTTCTTGTTCTCACTTATACAGGTCTTGTCAACACTTGGGAGGAGGGACAGGTAATTTACTGCCAGCCTGGCTTACTGGAGATAACAACCTATTTTCAAGTGAGGACAAATACAAGGTAGTAAAACTGCTTTAAACCCTGTCTATGTGGAGCTTTTACTCTTGCTAAGATCAAGGATGTGCTGGTATGAAATTATTCCTATCAGCAATGTACATTGACCCATGGCCCACTTTTCAGCAGAAGTGTAGCAGTCTGGAGAATATTATCGCCTTTTGACCAATAAAAATATACATTTGGCAACATCAAACTAAAAGAATAAAATGTGGATATCTTTCACCACTAAAATCTTGGGGTTCACTGATCTAGCAGAATTGTTTTTCCATGGTGATTGTGCAGTATGTCATGCACCTCAGAAAATTAATCAGCTTGTAAAAGCTTGTGCTTTCAGTGATGAAAGACTCTTTCTTCTCTTCTAAATTCCTATGGCAGCCCCATGCATGGTGTGAATATCAAAGAATATCAATGACCCGAGCTCTGGAAAGGTGGAAGCTGCAATGGGGTTGTGGGACAGAGCTCTGGAGATATGAAACCTTTTTGTGGTGCAGGATTGTAGAGATATGAAGGTTCGTTAGCCAGAAAAAGTACATCAGGGGCATAAGGAAGAGGTTAGGTCATTGCATCAGTGCTTTGGGGATGCAGGGTAGGCAGGGGACAGTGATACTCACTGGAAAGAGTTTTGTCAGAATGAGGAACCCCCAGGCTGCACTTTGAAAATGCTGGTGGGCATTTGGGCATGGAACAGGTTGGACTGACAGCAGTGATCCTGCCCAGCACAGCCAGGGCATCACGCTGTGTTTCAGCCACCACTTAGTATGTTGCAAGCTGTTTCTTCATCATTACCTTTCACTTTCCTGGAAGTAAAATTTTTATCGTACTAGAAATGAGATAAATGAGGGGAACCTGATACTAGAAATTTGCATGCTGGTTTGTATCGAGTTACTGGAATATCAATACTGAGGCTAAAAACATGAGATGATAATATGAAAAATATACATAAAAAGCCTGGGCTAAAGGGCAAGAGCTATTTTTAGATGAGCAGATTTGGCTTTTAACAGGGAAGAAAAAAATGCCAAATTTATTTTTAGTGATAGCATAAATGCAGAGTAATGCAATTGTTAAGTTCAATTAAAAAGGTAAATCTCGAATTTAAAGGTGATTCATTGTCTAATCTGATGAAATACCAGGTGGAAGAATGAACAGACACAGCAAACAGATGAGACCTGTGCCTTCCCACAATCCAGTCATCATGATGGAGCCAAGATAGGCCTGGTGACCCACCACAGGTGCCAGGGGTGTACTGGGGCAGGGAAAGGTGTGCGAAGGAAGGAAAGTCAGAGTGGGGCTGTTATGCGCTGTCACCCCCACTCCTCCACCCTCTGTGCTATTCAGTGGGGAGAGGAGTCAGGAATGAAGGAGTGAAGCTGAGCCAGGGAAGATGCAGGGGGTGGGTGTTAATTTTGCCTGTGTTTCTCACCATTCAGCTCTATTCTAATTGGCACTAAATTGGATTAATTTTCCACAAGTTGAGTCAGTTTTGCCCATGGCAGGGACTGGTAAGTGGTCTCCCTGTCTCTATCTCCACCTACAACTTTTCCTTGTTATTTTCTCTCAGTCGTCTCAGGACAGGGTGGCTAGGTGGCTGGCTGGCAGCTGGCCATGGTTAACTCACTACATAGGCAATCTTAGAAGATGTGGCCCATCCTGGTTGTTTTGTTTTCAAAGGAAGTTTGAGGGGAGAAGTATTTTCTGAGGCTTTGGACCTTGAGGTCTGTATCTACAGGAACAAGTAAATCCTTACTGATGAAATGTGAAACAACCCCTGGTATGTTCCCAGTCATGCTGCTGCTAATCATTACTTTTCCCTGTATGAGCCATGGCATCCCAGCTCCTGGTTTCCCGTGTGCCAATGTGTGACCAGACCATCCCTGATGCACAGATGAAAGCTGCACCCCGGTGCTAGCTGCAGGGACTGCAGATGGGCTGGAACCTCCTAGTCCTCTCTCCTGGTCTTCTTTCTCTTTGCCACCCCAGGCCACTTAGCAGGGCTGGCAGCTTCCCCCTCAATATGGTCAGAGGTGCTCTGCCTCAACCTGAAGGCCTCAAAACCTTCCCACTCTTCCCATCACTGCATCCGCCCTCCTCGAACCCCCAAAGCCATTTCCATGGAGTGTCCCCACAGAAAGATCACTGAAAGGTGAGGACAAACTGCCATTTCCATAAATCTCTGGAAGGATTTTCTATATTGCTACATGTGTCTGTGCTGCTCATTACAAGGTGCACCCAAGGGTGCCTGTGTCTCTGCCCATCTGGTATCATTTGCGCTGCTGGTGTTTTGAACCGGTGAGCCTTTCAGTGTATCACTGAGAAGGTGCTTGAACACACATGCATTTGGGGAGTTTTTTCAAAGTTTTCAAAGGAATAAAAAAGTACTTTAATCGGTAAATGAGTAAAAGTTCTCAGAAAAATTTGCTCCTTGAGCTAATAATCTGAAGCCTACTTAGAGAAGAGACATATAATTCAGCTGGCATTTAGCAGTGAAACAAGTGAAAATGCCTTCAAAATAAAATTGCTGAATCTCACTTCTATACTAACAACATAAACACAGGGCTCTGTATCAGCACATGCTGCTAATGTCACTGAATGAATGAAATATATCTGTGACATACAAATGATAAGATAGATTAATACAATAAGAAAAGAAATCACAATGTATAAGGAGTTATACTTTTAGACTTGTGTGGTCAGATCAATACATATCAGTTTTGCTCTTTTTGTATTGAAAAAGTGAAATGTCTGTTGTATGTGATTGCAACTATATCATTTTTGAAGAATGAAAAACAGAGGGCTTTGGGCAGCAATCATTTTGGGAAAAATAAAAGTACAGGGCTTTGGACAGCAATCAGATATCCTCTAGAAGATGCCCTAAGAATCCAGAAAACAGGCCTGTGTTACAGAACTTTCTACAGAAATGCTTGTGGTAATATCTGAATTTTTTGTTAATTGCCATCTGCCTTTCCTTCTGGACTGAGATGAGCTGTAACACTCAGCCTTAAAGGTTACTAAGGGCTGTGTTCACAGCCTTAGCTTTTTTTCATTATTTATCCTGTAACCAATCATAAGTTATTTAAAGCTATCTGTGGCCAGCATCTAGGGAGAGAGGTGCAGCATAATAACTGTTCTGTCTTGGTTTTATCAGTAGGTGAGTATTTTTCAGGGGAACTTGAAAAAGTGTAAGCCTTACACTAAAAATCTTCTGTCCTTAGTGTTGTCAACAGAGAATGCAGGTACTAACAATATAGGTACATTTTTTGAGCATTATTTCTATATTACTTTTCACATTCCAAGTGTCCAACAGCATTGTGTCCATGGCTGTTTCTAGGACAAGAGATACTGGAGTAAGGTTTCTAGGGAAAAGGTCTGGTGGAGGAGAGGGGGAACGAATTTGATCTGAGCTTCAAATTGTTTCCCTGAAAGGAATGAACACAAGGTGAGTAAAGCTTCAAGAATTGTACTAACTTGCTGACAAAATCTTGTGCTTGGGCAGCTTGAATGTGCATTGACTGTATCTGCTTCCTTTCTCCCCTTTCCTAGATTTGTAAGTGTTAAAAGTTGGAATGACCCACTCCTGTTCACCCCTTTTCATAGTGTTTTTCCTGTTACTGAAGTGGCTTTTGTAGCAAGATGTAAGCAAATCATGTTAAGTTCTCTGTTACACATAGTAATAGAGCACCATGTGTGACTTAAAGTGACTTTATACCGTAATCTTTCCTTCTTGTTTGTGAATATCTCAAAATCATATATATCTGGTCAGACCCTAAATAGCTCTCAAATCCAACCTGTCAAAGTGTGCTGAGCCAGTCTGGGGAAAAAGGCTAGAAAATTCAGCTGGAGCACCCAGCACAGTGTCTCAGTGCCTCACTTCCAGAGTGAGGAAAGATGCTATGGTTAAGTCATCAACAATTAGAGCTTAACTAAAAACTAATGTCATTACAACATACTTGGAAATAAACAATAGAGCTTCACATATGATTGGTTTTTACATTTGGGTTTGGTGCGGAAATTTTTGTTCTCAAGTGGATGTTCATGTAGGTAACCTGTTGGGAAGAATCTGACTGTATCATCAATTGGAAAGGGGAGAACTCATGGTCTTATAATAAAGCACAGAAGATGTATCCAACCCATATTTAGAAGCAGAACTGGATGCTTTGTGGAGACACAAGCTGAACAAAATCATATTACATAAGTGTGCTTCTTGCAACACAAGTTTCCTAGGTGGATGCAAACAGCATGCTGGGTGAGCCTCAGGGGCATTTGGTCCATACAGCTCTGAGAACACCATTCCTTGGCAGAAACAACACATATTACCTGGCAGTCTGTTACTCAACCAAGCCATTGGCCATGGGACTTCAGAGCTGTGTGTTGCTCGCCTAAATCTTGACAATCTGGATGGAAAATCCATATAGTCTACATACACATATGATTGTGCAGGGAAAGTTGAAGGTATTTAGGAGAAGAAATGAAGGTCAATGTCAATCAGTATCCAAAATTAAGAATGCTTCTTAAAGTGCAGGCTGAAAACAAAGAATCATAGAATGATTTGGGTTGGAAGGGACCTGAAAGCACATCCAGTGCCACCCCCTGCCATGGGCAGGGACACCTCCCACCAGCCCAGGGTGCTCCAAGCCCCGTCCAATCTGGCCTTGGACACTTCCAGGGATGGGGCAGCCACAGCTTCTCTGGGCAACCTGTGCCAGGGCCTGCCCACCCTCACAGGGAAGCATTTTTTTCCAATATCCAATCCATCATTCTCTCAGTTTAAAACCATACCCACATGGTCCTCTCACTATATGCCCTTGTAAATAGCTTCTCTTGATGTTTTTGTTCAGGTCCCTCTGGATGACATCGCATCCTTCAGGCCAAACCTATGCATAAGCATAGTCAGCATAAGAATAGTCAGCAAACTGCTGTTCCTGCTTGTTTTTTTAAGTTACTTATTAACAACCAAACTTTTCAAAGGGGAAATGTACCCTTCGCCCCCTTGATTTTTGTCATGATAATTAGCTCACTTTTTTTTAGTTTCATGATCAACACTGTTAGTACTCTCCAAAATTACTATGCATCTATCTGTGCACAGATATGTTTATAACTTCTATTTAGTGTTTGAAAAGGTTTTAAAGCCCAACTGATTTTTTCCAGTAGGTCCCTAAGAAATAAAGAACTGGAAGTATTTTATGCTAGATGCAGGAATGTATTATTAATTACTGTTAATATGCCTGAGTGGCAAATTAGGTGGTTTGACTAGACTTTTTCAGAGACAATTGTATTGATTGGTCTTTATCTTTCTTTCCCCTGGTAAAAATGGCATCTTTTTCTATTACAAAGGTGACTTTCTAAGAGATTAATCTGAGTTTTAGCATGATATCCTTTAAAAAGTCTCTACTAATCTTTGAAATTAAGACATTACTGATGTGAGTAGTGGGGAAGAATATACACACACACACACACACACGCACACAAACAGAGGCTATTTTATTTTTTACTCCAGGCAGGTATGTATGGCTAAGTTGAAGAAAGGGCAATAATTTTTACTGTGAAGGGCCTTTGTAATGTAAATACATACAAAGACAAGAATTTTTATTTTAATATCAAAGCCTTGATCTTGAGACAACTAGCAAAAAGTGAAGAAAAACGCAAAATTTGCAGAATCCACACATTTAGTTACTTTCTGATGGCATTGAAACCGTGAAATATGAAGAATACTTGATGAAAAGCTAGGAAGATCACTAATCTCCTGTTCATAAGAGCCTGTGCACTGTCTCCTTGCTTTAAAGAAAGCAGATTTCTAACAGTCTTATGAGTTTTCAAGACATCATCTGTTTTTGATGCAGTCAGACTAGACTCATCAACTGACCTCAGTTATCTCTTTGCCCCTGATGTTCAAAATTTTGTAAAGGAAGGATGGTGAAGGACTATCAGAGAACCCTTTGCTCTGGGCTGGTTTTGTTGTATGCATTTACTATTTTTTCAAGTTTGCATTTCCCAAGTCAGAGTTCATGATCTCTCTGCCAAAGCACTTTCTACTCTACCCTTGTCTGTGATGATTTATGGTGCTATAAATGCCTTCATGGTCAAGGGGAATGATAAAATCATCTTCATTTCCAGTGTTTTTGTTTCCTCACAGCTGTGTCATGCAGGAAATTAAGCAGTGTTAGACCTCACAGTTACCTGTACTATTAAAATGTTAGGAAGGGCTGTCCCTTAGTTTTTGCCTCTGGAGTTACCCTAGCTCAGGGAGTGGTCCCTTCCAACAGACTGACGTGACCTTGCTGCTTGGGATAGTTAAAAGTTCAGCTCTTTGGACACAAGCCATGCGGTGGCAGGTGGCAAAAGAAAGCTTTTTTATTTGTCAGTCCACAATGTAATGGGCATCCCAGATTGTCACAATATGTTGAGTAAAATAAACTTATGTTCTTCAGTCAAATTTTGTGGGAAAATGCACCAGGCCTATGGATTTCTTGAGAGAGCAAGAAGAATTTGACCTTGGCCAGATTGTTGTGGACCCATGAAGATAAACAGCTTGCAGAGACAGAGAGCTCAGGAGAGGCACAAGGTAAGAAACCTGGATGAGTTTGTACAGAGACAGTAGTTTGTAATTGTGGCCAATAGGTGATTGTTTGCATGCAGTAACGACCAATAATGTTAGTGCACGTATATTTAAGAAAGTTATAAAAGCAGCTGTGTGAAGAATAAAAAGCCCTTAAACCTTCACTTTTTATCCACTTGGGATGTATGCCTGATTTTTGTTGTGTCCACCTCAACAGCAACAAGATTCATTAACTGGGATCCAAACACTTCCTGCCCCAGCTATTCTATATATACTTTTCCATGTTATTAATCCAGTTAAGCCATGCTTTAGCTAAAACACTGGCACCAAAATAGTCGTACTTGCCATTATTTTGATCACGGCTCTTTCCATTTGTCCATGTCCTTTCCCATGCTTTGTGCCAGTGGTGTTCTCCACTCCTTCCTTAGTTTCTTCCTCAAACCCCTCTTCCCTATCAGGAACCACCTTCACATGAACACCTTTCTGCAAGCTACCCTGCGTCAGTCAAATCCCTCTTGGAAATGTCTCCCTGCTCACAAAAGCAGTAAGCAGGAGGGAAGGGAGGATAAAAAGAAACTGGTCAGAACCAGGAGATGTGCCACAAAGTCTTTCCTGAATCGTACTAACATTCATCCTTCCTTTCTTTTCTTGATACTTTGTTCCTTTATGAATGTCTTTGTCATAGAATCACAGAATTGCAGAATAGTTTGTGTTGGAAGGGGCCTTAAAGACCGTTTAGTGCCACCCCCATGGGCAGGGACACCTTCCACTAGACCAGGTTTCTCAGAGCCCCACCCAACCTGGCCAACCATGTCCAAATCACACTGAGGGTAATTTTGGAGAAGATGACTGCATGCATGTCATGTTGTGTCGTGTCATGTCAGTCAACCGTCAGCTGTGGTCCTCTCAGTAATGCCTTAATGAGCTGTTCCAGGAGGCATATGGAAATTAAACAGGCCCCCCTGAGCCCTGTGACTGGAAAGCAAAGGTTTCTTTTTTGTCTGTAATTGCGGCTCCCTCTCAAATGACTATGTAACAGGGTTTTCTGGAGATTAGAACACCAGGAAAAAGCAGTGAAGACCCTTTACTTTGGACTTAGTGATAATAATTGGCTGTTGAAGAATCTGCTATCCACCAAAGATGTTTCTTAGTCACATTTGTTATGCCTTTTCATTAATTGTCAAATTGTTTATTTATACACCATCCATGAAAAATTCTGCTCTCCTGGTGGTTCTCTGTAGTCTCCTAGAAAGCCGAATGACACTGCAGAGGGGATTGGCATGCTTGACAGTGCGTCGCTGCACTGGTCTCATTTTCCAAAAACCCTTTACCCTGTGAAAGTGCAGCTGTGCCAATTATGCAGTTACTGCTGATTAAAAACATTTTTATGATTTAGCCTTCAGTTTTTCTGCCTAGAATCTGTCCGAAAGCTCATGTAGAAGAAAGACAGGTCTGAGATGAGCACAATTAAAGCTGACATGTGAGAAGTCATGTTTTGGGCACTGCTAAAGGGCCATGAAACGCTGTGAAGCTGCAAGGAAAAAATTTAGCGAACTCTTTGGAATCCTGTGTCTTTCTGAGTCTGGTATGCCCAACACTTCTTCCAGTGGCCAGGCTGTTTTTGTGAATTCAGTGGGATGTATTTGTTCTCAAAGCTTTTTATTTCATTAAATAGTTGATTTGGCAGCATTTTTGATGTTTTCAGATGTTAGACAGGAGGTTGCACTTGCAAAGACCAAATTAAGCCCACCTGTCTGTGATTCATATCTGAAAGGAGGCTCTTTGGGATTTCTTCTACTAAATTACTTCAACCTTCTCCCACTGCCATCCAAACTGTGGATTTAGTTCGCACTAGAGCTCTGCTGGGAAACGTGTGACATGGAAAGAGCAAATCCATACCTTTTCCACCTTTCTGAGGCCGGACTCTCCCTGCTGGGTTGCTCTGCCTCTGCTACAGTCCCTACTGCCCCCTCTGTTGGGGCTCTCCCTGGCACAAGTTTTGCTGCCTCTCAGAGGAGTTATTAGAGGTTT
This sequence comes from Dendrocincla tyrannina, assembly GCA_035047865.1. NCBI lineage: Eukaryota > Metazoa > Chordata > Aves > Passeriformes > Dendrocolaptidae > Dendrocincla > Dendrocincla tyrannina. The sequence continues at coordinate 3,773,478 of JAWWMP010000167.1, forward strand.
GGTGGGTCCATATTGGTTTGTCTTGGTGTATTTTGAGCTCACTTCATATTTGAGACTTGTAATTGCAGCTAGGAAGGACCGAGATTTCCTAGAAGCCAGCTTTATTGGTCTTGTTCTAAAAATGTGTAGGTGTTATCTGAAAAAAGATATGGAAGGTCATAGCTACTTAAAGCAATGTGTTTTGATTTCCCTGTTTAGAGTGGCTGTGCAACAGGTTAAATATTAATATTTTTGCAGAAATGCATAGCTACAACAAAACATAGTTAAAACAAGCATATTGTTCAGCTGGTTTTGGTGAATATAGCTCCCACTTAATTTCTCATTTACAAGTTCATGAAGAATTGAAATAAAAGATGCAGTTTTCTGAGCTCTAAATGCAAACTCATTTTTAGAATGGGATTCAAATATGTTATAGCTACTGGATTTATACATTCTAATATATTTATGGTGATATTTGCATCAAGGCAAATCTATTCTGTATAAAAAAATTTAATTTGCAGACGTAATTGAGCTATAAATATCTTAAATAAAGATAAACCCTGATAAAATTCCATGTTTGCTCAATCCATCACAAACTAAAAATCAAAATTTTTTGAGTAATATTTTAAGGTTCCTGAATTTATGAGTGACAGTTCATAAATGAATGGAGCTTTGACTGTGTCTATTACAAGAAATTACCTAGTTAATTCATAAACTAACAATGGAAAAGTAGCTATTTTCTATCATATACATTAACCACCTTTCTTAGATTTCACAAAAGCTTTCTAGCCCAACATTTAAAGTGAAGTGTAAATAAGTTCATTCCTCCACTGTCTCCAGTTAGAAATTTTACACGATGTGTTTTCTGGAAAACAGCAAAAGAGGTGACAGCAGTGCTTCATTTTTCATCAGTATACAGCCATTTCTATTGCAACAAGGCTTTAGCCTCTTGCTGGAAGAGTTGTCTGTTTCAGTGTCTTTAAATTGGAACCTGCGTATTTTTGATCCCTTTTGGAGTAATAATTGATAGACCAGCTTTCCCATTTTCAAGGTAAGGTCACAACCTGGCAGTCTTACTTCACTGCAGTGACTAGACTATAAACCAAAGGTCAAGTTCAAAGTTAATACAGAGTAAAAATCTTTGCATAATAAACGATAATGCTCCATTTTGAACAGATATATACAGTTTACTGCAGTTTCCCCACAAGGATTTCTCAAAGTTTCTCAGACAGATATAAAATGATAAATAAACTTTGCAACAATATGCAAATAAAATCATTACAAGTGGGGAACCACATGCAGGAGGAAACAAGCTAAAGATTTCTGATTTCCAGTCACTTATGTGCAACTTGAATAAATTACCCTCTGATAAATGGAGGTGCGTGGTGGCTGATAAGCTCTAAGTGGTTTTTATCACTTGGGCAGCATAAAGCAGCCATTGATGCTTAAGCTGGCTTTAAGACTATAGTGCTTTGCCAGCACAGAACAGAGAATCCCAAATAAAGGGCCTGCTGGCCTCATCTATTTGTGCAGTTGATTGCTCAATATAAAGCACAGCAAATTAGGTATAACTAATTTAATCTGCTTAATGTGCAGAAAAAAAGGTAAGATTATGGCAGCTGTGTCTGGCTCCTTTTCCTTGCAGTGGTGTTTCATAGCAGGTGTGTTTTGGTTAACAAATGCACAATGCTCCTTGAAGAAACTAACTTGTGTAATTCTTTTCGTAATGAATTGCTGCATCTCTAATCAAATATGACATGGTCCATCAGCTTAACAGTAAGATCGGAGTCACTCGCAAATTATCTTTCTTCCAGGAGCATATACCCAGGGAGCACCTAAAATCCCCACCAATATTTTGCTGCCCAGTATTACAAAATCATGGGTAGTGCTGAAGTGGTTCTTTTCATGGTGAGAAAAATCTGCTTCTTTAGGCAGGAAATAAAATTCACTCTAGCATGTGTTCATGTTTCACTGCCAGCTCATGCTAGAGATCTGATTAAGAAGTCAACTGCACCCATTAGCCTGGAAGACAAGAAATAGTCTTCGAGTGTGTGCTCTGGGATTGCAGGAGGCTGCCCTGAAGGAATTTCAACCTAAGGCTCCTCTAACTGTATTAGAAACATAAACCCATTTAAAAACAATTATCTTGGATAGTCCAAGGCTGAGTTCTGCCCTGCAGGAATATATTTTGATGCTTGCAAAGTGATAACAGCCTTTTGCTTTATGATATACCAGTTAATTAAAAGATATATGTTGTTGCTTTGACTGTTGGTTTTTTGGAGACTTTCTGCCATTTTAATAAATGAACTGAGAAGTAAGTTGGTCTGCATGTTGCAGTTAGATTTTCACTGAAGGAAAGTATATGGAAAACTGCTGAAGGAGGCAAATTTGCTCACAGCTTATCTGGATTTTATAAAAAGGCTGAAAACATATGATTTTATTATGATTTTTGAGCAATTTTTAATACTACACATTCTTGTGTCTATGAGGGAGAATATACTTGAGACACTGGACACGGCATAATGAAGAATTTATTAGATATCATTCTTTTCTTGCATTGTTTCAAATTAAGACCTTCCTCCATTGCAGAGTTTACATGGTTGTGATACTCAGTTAGAATGGTGCTGGCTTCTGATGTACATTCCAAATGTGGCCCCTTATTCTAAAATATTAATTACAGAGGCCAATGAGATTATAGTTTGCATCCATTTGTTGGTTTTACTTGGGGGAAACAGGACATGCTACCAGGGATTTGTCGACATCGAGTTTACCAGGACATAATGTATGCACTCTGGTTAGCTCTGTGTATTTCTTTTATAGTTTATACATCAGAAACATCCTTCTCAGATATAAAAACTGAAATCATTGCATATTGTATGGCCTTGCACCCCATAATATGTAGTTTGGGGGTTTTTTTTGGAGCAGGGTGGTGATGCTTATGAAAGAAGTTAAACAGTTATGCACATGAAAGCTAAGTATGCTCAAAAAGGCTTTCAGGAAAATGTCCAGAAAGACTATTTTAAGAAATATATCATAAATCTTGCCTGATACAGTCTCAATACATTTTTATATTCATAGCATTATAAACAACCATCCATTCTTTTTAACCAACCATTGTGATTCTCTTAGAGGCACAGTATCTTTACATTGCTTTATCTAGCTCTGTTAAAGGTATAGCTGTACCAAAAGAAATAAAATGTGGCTTTTCTGTTTGTTTGGATGTTTGTTTGTTTGTTTTTTGGTTTTTTTGTTTTTTTTTTTTTTTTTTTTTGTTTGGCTGGGGGTTTTTTTGTTTGTTTTTTGGGGTTTTTTTTTTTGGTTATTTTTTTTTCAATG
>JAWWMP010000167.1:3787032-3804758 GCA_035047865.1 Dendrocincla tyrannina
TGTTAGTAATAAATTTAAGCATTATTCTAAGTTCTGCTTTGCCCGTGGTATTAATCAAAGCTCCTCTTTCGGTTGTTTTCTCTAGCCGTAAATTCCTGGCTGGTTTTTTTTTCCTTCCCTATGGAAGGTGAAAGGGGAGGAAGAAAAGGCCTCAAAAGAGTTTTGCTGGACACCAGGCACTTTTCCAGGGTCAAACCACCACAATAAGGTAGAGAAAGAAATTGCATGTAAAAAGAATTTCAGGAGCTGATCTGTGTTTGGAAGGCAGAATTTAGCTGTGCAGCATTTTGCTAATGAACTACACCTATTAAAAATTAATTTACAAGTATGTGATTGTCTCATTATCCAGCTTGCAGTGTACAAAACACTTTCATAGGAGATACTCTGCCCTTAGCATGAGGTTCTGCAAAGACTTTTGTTGTGCTGGGCCCCAGATATTGTGCGAGATGTATGTGACTCCTGGATGTGGCAACCTTGCAAAAATGCCTCTTTTTCTGCTGACTGGGAGCATTAATCAGCTTTAATATCACTACTGGATATACTAACAGCTTACAAAAGTTGCCCTCTCCATTCTGCTGTAAATGGAACCTCAAATAGTTGTAGCTGCCTGTGGCTGTGTGCTAGAAAACCTGTTTTGTTCTGTGGCTCACACTTTCACCCTTTAATCAGAACTTGTTCTGATTAAGGCAATGCCATGTCTCCAAGGGTGATCTCATTTTTGAGAGCAGTAGCCAAGGGGGATATTGTCATCTGTTTCAACCTGTTCAGAGAAGGAGACTGTGAAAAACACCTTTTGTACTTTGAAAAAAAAGCATTATTCTGGTTTTCAGGCAGTTCATCTGGGAGTCTGTCTGTACAGAGAAGTTCTGGATTTTGTTCATAGCGTTCTGCTTCTCAGGGATGCATCAGGACCTCTCTCCATGCTCACTCAAGGGACTCACCCCTGGGAACAGCACAGATGTCACAGTAAGTGTCTGCTTGGGAGTCAAGTGTTAGCTCCCATTAGAGAAAACAGACCCATAAAGCAGATGGGCTCATCCTAAAACAATCCCCTGAAAGAGGGGATTTGGTTGTGTCAGCACAGCTGTCTGATGTTGTCTGGCATGTCCTATGGCATCTGCAATACCTACACACAGTTGGCAGGTGTGGGATGGTTCAGGGATGATCTGTGTCTTTTTTGACCTCCAGCTGGAGGCCCAGGGATTGTCCTTGGACACCTTAAATATTCCTAATTGCTGCACAGGTGCGACTGGAGGCCACTCTTACTAGCTTGTCTTATTGAGATGTCTCTGGGCATCAGATTGCATTGACAGGGGGATTACAGTGGAACTGTAAATGCACAGGGTGCATGTGAACACCTAAGTTCAAGTGCCTTTATTTGAAACTAGGCCTTATGCCCAGTCCTATTTCATAAGGCTGTGTAACTTGTTAGAGTTTAATTAAGTCTTGTACTTAAGAGCAGAGAGAGGTGATGTTGAGTGCATTTACTGGAAGAGTGTTCTAGAAATCATAACCACAAAGTGAAAGTGTAATCTTCTGCCTTATTTTCAGTTAACTTGCAGAGTGTAGCTGTGCTGTGATGAAGAGGAGACAGGGGAGCACTATGCTGTCACTGGAAGGATGCTTTAGAAAAGGTCTGCACTTCAGTTTCTCACCTGTATTCTTTCCCAGTAAATATTTACCAGATAAAAAAATCTGTGTATTAATGATACTCAGAATCTAAGACTTGAATTCACATATGATGTGGCATGTAGAATTACATCACATTCTAAAAGTCGATGTGCTATCAGTCAGCCTGGTGAGAGAGACTGCAGGCACATGGAAGGTGCAAAGGAAAGTGTAGTACAATCCAGCAGCATGCAGGAGGTGCAGGTGTGGTGCTGTGCTCATCAAGAATGCTGTCTGAGAGGAAACACGATGGTGAAGGGGCAGGAGAAGCTGCTGCCAGTGCCTGCTCACAAATAGAATAATGGCATAAAATGGCCTGGACTTGAGTGACATCAGGTAGTGAAGTGCTGAGAGGCTTGAGGGGGCTGGAATTGGCTGCTGAGAAAGGAAGAGAAGAAATTGCCCATTAGAGTAAAGATCAGGTGGGGATGTAAGCACATGCAGCTGGGGAAAGGCTGTTACCAAAGCCCACAGTTATTTTCAGGCATAAATCATCCAGGCATCATCAAAATCTTAATGAAATCAGTGGGTGGATTTTTTAATTTTTTTTTTTAAATGCCCAAATGTTTCCTATGGGTGATGTTTTGGTTTTTTTACTTTTAAAGAAAGCCCATTGACAGATACATTATATGTGATAGAGACAACTTAAAGCAAATAGGATCTAGGGAAGAAAAAAAACCCATCCTGCTTTGTTAGAAAAGTGTGGATTAACTAATTGTGCCCATAAGAACATGGCAGCAAAACACCCAGTTATTTGCAGCTTCAGAAAGGATAAACTGAATGATGGGTCCTTCTGGGTTGGCTCAGCCCGAGTGATGAGCAAACTGCATAAACCCTCCCCCTCCCTATTCAAAAGAGGTTTTTTCAGATTAATATTGGGACAAATATGCAAATAAAACTGCTGAATTAATCTTGTTCTGTTGAATACTAGCAAACTGCTCAGTTTGAAGAGTGGTTTGGCAGTAATTTCGACAGATACAAACAATTCTGGAAATCCTGTGATAGGGAATCTCACTGAAGTAGCCCTTCCCATGTTGGCAAAGCTCTGATTTAGAGCAAAATATTCTGCTTGCTGCTGCAGCAGTCTTCACCCATTTGTATATGAAAATGTAGCTGCATTTCAGCCAAAAAGGCCCTTGAGTGGCAGAGATCATTCTTCTAGGTAGCTGGAATTTCTTGATGTGTTGAAGGTTTATAGGATGAAGGCTATGAAATAAACATAGCAATATTATTACTTCCCACACTGAGAGGGTATGGCAGAGTATTTTTACCTGCCTTTGGTTCAGTCATGCTTGGGTGCAGCAAGGGGTGCTGGCAACCTGCCCCAGAGAGGGGCTAGAGCCTGGCAGGAAAGCTGAAACACACACTGATGGGGGAATTTTTCATTTTGCCACCTTCATTCTACTCTTGATGCTGAAATATCTTGATTTCTGACATAAAAAAAAATTTTCAAAGAAGAATGGGAGCTCCCTGTCTGAAACAACCTTTTTCTGTAAATACCAGGGATTTCAGTTGGTATCTGGTGGCACTCTTGAGGCTTGGCTGTTAAACCATCTCTCTGTTGGTCACAAAAGCAAGCAGGGACTACTGTTCTCCTATTTTCGTTGTGTGTATATAAGTGTGTATCGATGAAAATCTTCTCCATGGTACCTCTCAACCCCTCTCAAGTTCAGAGTCCTTTGTTCATCTTCCTCCCTCCTGCAGAGTTTATCATGTGGAAGTGGCTGCTTGCTGTCACATCTCATTTCAGCCTAGACCCGATCCACAGCTGGTCCATGATGAACAGGAGGATTTAGCCTTCCTTTTAGCAGACCATGTATTGGTATCAAATATTTTCTCAGTTCATGGTAAAAACCTGCTATTCTATGACTTCTGTGTTGCCCACCAGGCACCACAGGCTGGTGATTTTTTTGAGTTGCACCTGTCTGAGCCCCTTCTTCTTTAGAAAGGGGGAGTCCAGGTAGATTCAGACCCAGAGCTTATGTCTTTGTTCATTTGTTTGTTTTAAAACTGACTGTAATTATCTTGCATTTATTTGGTTGTTACAAAGAAGTTTTATTTTTGCGTAGCCTTGCATCCAGTGTTGAGGTGGGGTTGCCACGAGATACTGAGGAAGCAAACACCTAAAGGAGAAGCAGCTCTCTTTACCTGCCAGCACCTCAGTGTGAGGCTCAGGGGCACCCAAAAGCATGCCTGGGCTGGCCAGATTCAGGGATGAGCTGTGGAAAGGGTGTCCTTTGCTGATGGCTTTCATGAGAGCTTTAGGAGGAGAGATCAGCTGTGCCCTGAGGGCCTTCTGTTAGTTTCCAATAGGAATTCACAGATGTCTTGTGGAGCATAGAGTTTAAAAATTAGGTACCTAAAAGCTATTGGATCCTGGCAGTTAAATTTCATCTTATGTAAGGATTGGCATTTAATGTAACCATCAAAGAGGTGTTTACTTCTCTTTAAAATTTTAAAATAAGATTTTTAACCTGTTCATAACTTTATCTGCTAGAAACGAGTAAGTAGAAAGTTGTAATATCCCTCTCCACTTTGATATCAAGATCTGTTTGTATAATGTAAAAACCAGAGTTTTAATTTAGGGCATTTTAAAATCTTTGTAAGAGCTGTCATTAGAAGAACAATATTACTCTTTCCAGCATCGCAGGCCAACGTAATCACAGGTGGAAGAGAGTTTGTATTATGAGGAATAAAAATTTGTGGCAGGGGGCATTATCAGAGCTTTCCACTTACATTTTTATCATGTCTACGCTTTGCTGTGCTTCACATCAGACTGTTTCTTGTGCTAGTGGGGACCTCAGTTGCTGCAGCATGACCTTGGCTGTGGTATTTTTGTACAAGGCTGAGTTTTGGTGCCTCCTTGACTGGTTACTCCAGTCCTCCTCTGCACTCATTTCTCTGAAACCACAAAGGTGAGAAAACTATCTAAAAAAATGAGGCAGTTGTAATTCTTAGGTAATCCAGATACATAGGCACTTTCAGATGATCCCCATCACAGATTAACTATAGCTTAAGTCAGGAGGGATCACAGCAGCAGTGGGATCTCTCACCAGTGTTGTTTCTTGGAGGCAAGGAGACTCTCTTTTGTCTTAAAAAAGGAGATATGAGCTAGAGAGGATCTTATCCGATGCTGACAGCTCCTGACCTTGGTGCCCATGAGTGTCATGTGTGTGATAACATTTTGGTATAAAAGACTTTGAAACCAACTACAGGGGTTTTTTCCTTTCTTTAAAGTGGAACTGAGAAAATCTGGTTTTCTGCTGTTGCCCACAAGAAGGGCAGCAATATTTTTATGGGCATCACTTTCATATTTCTAAAATTCAAATGCTAAATCCCTTCAACCTGCCTGAAGTAAGCAGTGTTTCATTTTGCAGCACATAAGTGATTGCTGACTTCTCGTAGAGCTGCTGAGGTTAGGAACCGGCAGACAGCAATTATCCCCAAAAGCCTAGAGTTGTACAGGTGTAGATTTTCTTTTTCTCTAATCCCACTTACTCTCTTTGCATACAGTTGAAGACAATGTGCGTGACTGACTTGTTACTAGTTTCAGCTCTGGTGCTGGCCTATTAGCAGTTCTTTCATTGCAGGAAAAAAGTTGCAGAAAGTTAGAAAAGGAAGGAAACTTCCCTGACAAATGTTCCAGGGCAAGTTGTGATGCTCGCCATCCAACCCCTCCTCAGTTGTGGGAGTCAGGTGCCATGTAACAGCATCTAGCTTTCAGACATATGACTTCTATTGCCACTAGTGGTGTCCCTTAGCTCAAGACACTTCAGTTCTTACACTCGCATCCCACTTGTAATGTATCACCTGCTTAAAAGCCTTTTGCTTGCCTTGGTCTCTTCTGGAGGGGATCCCTCTGAAGGAGGGTGCACAAAGCCAACCCAGAAGCCAGAACCCTTTCTCTCATTTTTGAATCTCAGGCCTATCTCTTGCCCTGGCTTTCAGCCAGCCCAGGAGCATTGCTGTTTCTGCTGGAGGATGTGTTCATGTCTGCATGGAGCCAGCTGCAGCCCAGCACTCAGTGCCAGCAGCCCTGGCCAAGGGTGGCAGCACATGCAGTGTGCTTTTGTTGTATTCGTGTTGTATTCCTACAAGGGAGGGATGCTGCAGGAAAGAAATGAAGTGTGAACACTGACCAAAAGGAAAGATTTAGTCTGAAATTACCTTTTAAAAGGACTGTGTGGATTTCTCGGTTCTCATAATGTTTTTAATTTTTGGGTGCATTACTGCTCTGTTCCTTACCTTCATCCCAGTAATGCAAATGATCATGAGGAAGAAAAAGAACAATCAATGTTCCTTGCCCTGGGAAGCATAAAATGGGGTAATGTTGCTAGGAGACATGTTCATTAGTGTGCACTTCACTGTACAACAAGAAGGGTTCTGCACATGTGCAACGCACAAGATGTCTGTGCAGAAATATGAAATTAAAAGCAGCACTGATAAAGTCAGTCAAGGCATTTTCCAATGAGTTTTCACTGAGTGCTTGAAAGAAACTTCATGGCCTGGATGTCTTGGTGATATCTTTACTTAGGCTCTGTATTTCTGTGTCCTAAGGCAGAAGAGAGTGAAAAACAGCTTATTCAACATTATATTATCACTATTTTCTCCAGCATTGCCATTAGTTTTTATCATTTCCCTTTATATCTGATAGCTATGTGAGAAATTTTTCACTTCTAAAAGCTTTTTGCTGTCCTTTGTGAGACAGTTTAAGCAACTGTGATTCAAAATTACTATAATGCACCAATAACAGGAGTTTTTGTGAAATGTGCTTATGACTTCCCCATGCAATTAGTTCTTGGCCTCAAGTTTGCTGACACATGTGCCAAAAGTAATTTGTCAAACATTGGAGAACATTTTTACTAGTTGAAACAACACAACTTGCTTGGGAAAAGATAGCTTCATGCCAGGGCAGTGCCACGGACAGAGCTGGGGCTTGACAATGAGTTGTAAGGTCTGATGGATTTGTGCATTAAATTACACAATGTGCACCTGTGCTTTGCTCCCTGACATGAACGAAGCTGTTGGGCTGTAGATGTTTATTGACATCACATTTACTTCTCTCCTATGCTGTCCTGGTTTGGATGTGCCTGAAGGCTGCTCAGACTGCCTTAGCCATGGGGCTGCTGGAGACTTCCTGTGTTTCCATGAGAGAGAGAGAACTCTTCTGCAGTTCACCACCGCTGGTTTGGTAAGAGACACTTAAAAGTGGCCACTGGCACAGAACACGGACACTGACTCTGCTGAGGCATGAGACAGGGTCCCTCTGGCTCTGGCCCACTGAATGTTTTGCCTCCTAAAAACTGAAGAAGATTACAGATCTCTAAAGAGCACAAACAAGAGACTGTAATGGGCTCATGGCTGCCAGTTGCAGCACTCCTTGTACTGATAATTACCGTGTAGGTAAGATGAAGCACATCATTGTCAAATCTGGCAAGTACAGTTTGAGGGGTGGACATTTGCAGACATAAAAAAATAAATCTCACATTGTTTGCTCCTTCCTCTCTGCTTTTCCAGTCTTTGTCTGTGCCAAGAAGTTGTGGAAAGAAGTTGCTGGGTTTTGCCTATGTAGATTTCTGTTTGAAAATCTGGGTAGTCTGGAAATGAGTCTGGTGTATACACATTCAACCTGGGTCTCTGCCACTAAAGGGGAGGAAAATGGTTTGAGGAAGGAGAAGTGGGCTATATGATGGCTAAGTGCCATATGGTGTGGCCATAATACATGCTGAAATATGAGTCATTACTTAAGAGACAGAGAAATGAGTGCCATTAGGTATGGTGTTAGTGAAGTCCAATATACCGAATTTACACATTCATTCTGAATTAAATTTTAACTTGCCTGTAAAAGACTTCAAAGTCCTGCATGACTTTTGGTGGCAACACCTTGTTACTCTGCCACCTTTCCTTCATAATAAAGAGAGGTATATACCCAGCATAGGCTGTTGTGAAACCACTGCAGGTTCCAGCTTTGTGTAGAGATGAGGGACAAGGAGCAGCAGCTGTCTGGGTTGTCAGCAATATAAAACAAAGTAAAAATTCTGCCTGTGTCGCAGGATGCAATGACTGTAATACATCTAGCTGATATCAATGAAGATGTTCAGATTCTCTGCTGGTGGAGGATCAGAACTAAAAGCAATCCTAAATGACCTTAATAATGTAACCTTTAAGTAAATATCTGTAATCTAACTTGGGAAATTGTGTGCAAACAGATGCTCAGGCATGCAGTGTTTTACTGACCTGCTGCATCAAAACACCTCTGCCTCCAGTGCGATTAAACAGGGCAGTGAATTCACTTTGAAGCAAGTCCTGGGACTTCTTCAGCTTCAATAACTTTAGCAAAGACTTAAGAAAAAAAAAAGAAGAAAATATATTTTGTATGTCTGGCTGTACAGGGGAGTCCTAAAAGATGATGAGTAGTCTCTTTGTATGAGTGTGCAGGTGAATGATAAGCTGACAAATGCCTAATGTAATAGTCATGAAGATGAGGAATGTTTGGTAGTTTTCTGGGCATGGCTTAGTGTGAGGACTCCATAGATTTCAATTTAAAGTCCAATATGTACTTGTGCAAGTTCTTCTCCTGGAAGACACACTCTATCTTTACTGCTCTTTCTCCCAAGAACGGGCAACGAAGAAGAGTAGACTATGAAATTTGGAAAGTATGCTTCTGTGTTGTTCCTTCCCCAGTGCATCAGGCTGGTGAAATTGTTCATCCATGTCTCAGATTTGTGGCTTTATTTCTTTTTCTGCTGTGCTGATCTGGGCTGTTCTGACTGTCTTCAGGGGTGAAACTGCTTCCTGAGGGCTTCTGGCAGATGCTTCAAGAAAAAAAACTCTGAGGACATTTCAGCCTTCACCAGGATATTTAATGGGCTTCAAAAGCTGCAGGAGGAGGATCTGCAAGTTAGCTTGGAAAGTAGTGCTTCTCTACAAATTCCATAAAGACTACTGGTTTTGTGTTGTTCTTCCAATGTGCAACAGCAGCAGGACTTGCATAATTCTGCTCTGAGTACCTCAACACCTGAGAGTATAGATTAATGTCTAATGCAAGTACTTGTCTGTCATGGAAGAAACAGGCAACTCCCCAGCCTGGAGTTGCACATATTGCAAATATGTTTTATTATATTTTACAGCTATCATTTACCAGCTGAATGTAAGTTGGAACAGTTGCTATTTATTGACCCACGCTGAAAAAATGTATCAGCAAGCACAAACTTTTCCTTCTCTGTTTTGCAAACGCTGCGTAAGAGTTAAAGAGGTGATAGTTAACTCCATAAATGTATGGTATGAAGTACTATCATGGCTAGTTTGAGTTAACAGGGCCAGGACTCCTTCACAGAAACAGAGTTTTAGTTTAGTTAGAAGACACTGAGCAGCGACAATCCTCACAATTTGTCAATTGATCCCTTATCAGTAAAGTGCATCTGTTGATTCAGGCATTGCTGCTCTGCTTTTCAGGCAGAAAATTAACTATGTCAAGATATGGGAAAACCCAGATGAAGAAGTAAAATCCACTATAAACATTTTTGTGCAGTAAAACTTGTTTATAAATCAATAAAACTATGAGTTAGTGTTTGGATGTTCTTCATCTTTACAATTGTACATTGGGAGTCAATGATCTGTTCCAACATGCACCAGAACTGGTGTAAAAGGTCCCACCTATTTCCAAACACACTCTGGATCAACTCCAGATGTCTATATGAACTCATACAGAGAGGATCCTGTTCCAAAATTGAAATGGGAGCAGACACTTCTTGCTAGTGCCATTCTGGCCTTGAAAGGCTGCAGAAGCAGAATGCACTTTTTTATTATTTTCTTAAGGAAAAAATATTTTCTTTAGTTCTCCCCTAGTCTGTCACATCTAGTAGGCTAGAATTGTAACATCTTGTGTTGTTGTTGTCTCTATCACAGGAAGACTGGATTTTCCCCACCTCCATTACCCATGCACCAAAATCCTTGGCTCAGGGAAGTTTAAGTGAAAAAGTAGACGTTGTGCAAGTAGAAGCAACCTCAGCAGTGAAATCAAATGTTCATTCCTGAATTTCCCAGAGAGCAGCAGGTTTCATATGATGTTTGCCTAGAAAAATGTTGTTCATATTTGGGGCCAAAATCTGAGCCAGTAAGTTAATGTCATGCAAACATTTACCAAACATCCCCAAAAAAATAGTCTGGGTGTGCAGCCATCATTTTTAATAAGATTTTTGAAGAAATAGATAAAAATGGTGAGTCCTTAACATACAAACTTTGCACACTGGTGAAGCAGGCATTTCAGAGGAACAGGAGGCTCCAAAAAAGGAGGCACAGTGCCTTTCTGGAGAGGATATCACCTCCTGACATTGTCCTCGTGGACATGACTTGCTCTTCCCTGCTGCAAACAGGTGTCCAATTGGCAGGTGACTGGCTCACACCTACACCAGGGAGGGTGCAGAGAGATGTACCTGTTGCTGCCAGAGATGGGTGCAAAGCCCATTTAAGCTCTGGCAGGCAAGTGGCAGACACTAAGCTCAAACACAACAGAGCTGTTGGTATGGGTGGGTTGGTAGGAGAAGGTGCTCCTGAAAACAGGATAAAAGCGTTTAGGTAAGAACTATATCTTAGTTGTGCCATCATTCATGGCTGCTGCCAAAAATGGCATTCCTTCTGTTCTCTGCCTGTTCCATTTACCCTGAGAAACTGAAGTGAGCACCCAGCAGGGCTGATCACCCCGGCAGCTCTGTGGAGGTTGAGCAGATTCTGATCTAACAGTCTGAGACTTGCTTCCTGACAGCACCCAGAGCTCCTCTGGCACATGTTTGTTCCAGGCAATGCAGATTGCATGCTGTACCCTTCCTTCACGCTGCTTGAATTGCAGCTGGTTTTATTTCTCTTTAAAATGCTTGAAAGAAAATCAACACCATGGACTAAATGCTATGTGACATCTGAAAGCTTCAGCTGATGGCACTGCTTAAAAAGGGAAGCACCAAGTGAGTGTTTCAGCCTGCAAAAGTGGAAAGTATGGAGAAATAAACTGATTTAAGCCAGATTTAATTTTGCTGTGAGATATGGCTTTGTGCTGTAAGTTTAATGATGAAATACATTCTTAGACGTTTAACAAACTCTTGGGAAATGGGACCATGAGCACTTGATACCTTGGTTATAAACCTCTGATGTAATAACTTCCACTTAGAAATAAGGGAATAGCTCTATTTGATCTTTCTTATACCATTACAACTGCTTCTAGCTTCAGAAAAGGCAGAAAGTCTGTTTTTCATCAGCAACTAGTTACTAGTACAGTTACTACATTTAATAGCAGTAGCTGTAAAAGCAATTTGCTTTCTTACTAATTTCTACTCTCTGAAGTAGGAGAAGCTAAAAATATCATCCCAGCCAGCAGTGGTATGGCAATGAGTATACATGTGGGAATAAAAAGAACAAAATAGCAGACTACAAGTCTGCGAGGTGGCAGCAAGGCTTTGTCTGTGTTTCTATACAACCTAGCATAGTTTCCTCCTTGGAGTTTCTAGGCACTCCACAGACATATTTTTACAAAGTCCTGCTAGAATAGTCTGCTCATGCTCTAACAGCAGTGACGCAATTTTTGAACTCTTCCTCCATTTATACACAACCCTTAATTTGAAGGAGGGGAATAACATACATGGATGAATTACAATTCATGGAGCTCAGATAACTTCTCACTAAGTTTTGTAAAAGCAAAAGAGAAAATAATTAGTAAAGCTGGCCTGGATGGTTTAGGGCTCTTCATTTCCTCTGTGTGGAGCTTGTGCTAGGGATGACTGATAGCTCCAGCCTGGAGGAGGCTGTCAGGTTTGTTACCAAGTCATGAGTATTTGACCATCATGGCCAAGCGTGGAAGGGCGCTGGGAGCTAGTGCCTGTCATTCCAACCTACCTGAGTGTTTACATGACAAGCACAATGAGCCAGGGTTGTTACTGGGCCTGGTGGCTTTAGTTGCACAAAATTCAGACCTCATGATTGTGGATTTTCCTGCAGCCTTCACCTGGCTGTGGGCAGACTGCTGGGGCTGTGCTCTACCTGACCACTCCCTTAAAAACAAGGGCATTTAATTTCTTGCAAGTGTCACAAAGTGGGAAAAGTATAACAGTGGGAAAATCCATGAGATCTTGTGCCTCTCTGCCTTTGAAGGTGAGAGTGTGAAACAATAGCCTTGCATTAAGAGCTAATCTGAAACCAGGTATACATGGGTCAAATTAGCTTAAGCGTTTCTTAGCAGGCAGCAGATATGCAAAGGGGGAGCTGGTGTGACTATCATAGCTGTCCCCCTGCTACCAGCACTTTGAATAATTCAGGAGTCTTGAACAGAAAATGGTAAAAAATTAAGGTGAAATTCTGTTCTTTTTCCAAACAATGAGCAAGCAAATTCCCCAGACTCCTGTGATGTTTAATGGAGGAGCAGGAGTGCCCAGTGTTCTTTCATTGATATGGTTATTATCAAAGGAACCAAAAAAATCACTCCATTTTTAATGATTAAAAGAAAATCTTGCAATACAGTGTTAAGAAGAGGGTGCAGTAATGACTTTGCACCTGGGAACACACTGGAAGCAGAGCAGCAATAATGCTTGATTGCAGCACTGAAACTTGATTGGATTTGCCACAACTGGGTCCTTCTGGAAGAAAAAAAAAAAAAAGGTTGAAAACAGCTACAAAACAGGAAAGCACATTGAGTGAGTCTATAAGATGTTGTGATGTTCAGTGCAGTGTTTGGAAGTGAATTAACTAAAAACCCTCTAAGTCAGAATAAAACTGAACTGATATCAGTCTGTCTGGAGGGAAATCAAAGTGACAGTGAAAAAAAGAAAGAAAAGGGTCTTGGGAAAGCTGCGGCTTCAATGCACAGAGTGGGGACGGACCAATGGGGTTTCATGTCAGATCTAATTAGAGCTATGAGTTTCTGCACCATTTTTCTGTTTTTCTTGTTCCTGTGGTCTTTGGAGGAAAGCATGCTGTCATGCTCTGTGTGTGAGGTAACTACAGTGGGAGCTCCAGGGCCAGGAAAAGGGCAGACAAGAGTAAGGCTGCCTTTCATGGCTTGCTGCTAGATGCTCACATGGATGCTCCAATGAAGATCAAAGTCCGAATGCCCAGAGTACAACTGTATGTTTTGTATGAAATCACTGTGTAAAGCGAATTTGGATGTCCACCCCTTACTCCCATCTTTGCCAGAGAAAAACTGTGATTTACTTACTGGCTGTCAAATACTGCAGTGCAGAAGCCCAGGAGTGACTTGTAAGTGTTGAAAAGCAATTGATAATAGCACTGATATGAGGGCTGGAGTTCAGGGCTAAAACCCAGAAGAAAGGTCTGGGACTTCAGACACATCGTCATGATTTCTGTTGCTTGGTGCAGTTCTGAATCATGGCTGGTGTGCTGGCTCTACTAATTAGATTATAAGAAATGTAAATGTTAGAGTCAGCACTTGGATTGTGAGGCCTATTCCTGGAGGCTCAGAATGAGGTGATCCAAAGCTAAAGAGCCTCTTTGTAATTCTGGGCCTTCTCTTTCTACCCGAGAACCACAGCAGGGTGGTGGTTAGTTTGAAGTGGGAATTATTTTTTGAAAGAAAAATAGTTTTGGTTTCCCTTGTAGAACAGAGGATCCTTTTGGTTTTATTTGCAGAAAACTTAAAATATTCAGTGAATGCAGCGGCCACCTTTTGAACTGAGTGTGTATCTGCGTTACTGCCTACCTGGAAAGCCTTCTGGGGATGCTCTCAGATGCCTAGTGAGCTAGAAAGTCTCTATTGATTCTCATGAAACTGATGTTTTTGGATACTTGTCTTGCAAAAACAAGAAATGAGGGAAGATATCTTTTGTCTTGGCATTGATTTGAAGCACATCTGTGCTTCAAAATTCTGTTATTTTCCTGTGTATAGGGAGTTCTATTTTCTTCTCTGTATTAGACAATGAGATTTTCCAAAGCTTTTAGGTTTGCTGGGAAGACAAAAGCACTGAAAGCTTTGAAATGTTTGAATATTACAGAAGCAGCATCTTAGAAACCTCAGAAGACTTTATATGGGTGTATGGGATAGCAGCTATTCTGTAACTACTAGAAGAGAAAAGCAACTAACTTGGTCATAAATGTGTTTGAAACAGATTTTCATCCTCTGATTCCATTAGTGGATTTTGTGAATGTTGTTCATTCAGTTGAATACACGAATCTGACTAAAATTTTGTGATATATGATCATCCCTTCATATCAGACAGCAATTAGCCCATCAAATTTTCTTTTTAAATTTATCTCTTTCTAATAATAAACTCTATCAAACTAGATGAATTTGAAAATGCTCCTCCTTTCCCTATGCCAGCCTCCTTCTCTTCCTATGCAAAACATGCAGTTTAATTTACATTCTGTTTAAACTTGGGGGAGAATTATTCCTGGAGCACAGTAATTCTCATTGTGGGTTCTGTGAGACGGCTGTGGATACTTAATTACTAGATAAGGTATGTCATTATAGGGTGGAACACCTACTGCTTTAAGACTAAATAATTACCATTTCAAAATTTGCAAACTTTTGGCAAGGTATGACTCGATGTTGGTGTGGGAGGAATTCACTTGTTATTTAGATATTGTGGTAGTTTCTCAGGAACAGCAGTGATGGCACAGCTCGCTGGCACTGCCTGCATAGCTCTGGCCTGCAGGACCTCATGCCCGGCCCCAGGCTGCTGTCAGGCTTCTCCCCCTATGCTGAGCAAACAGGGCTATGAGTGAATACCTGTGTGTCACAGTGTTCTGGAGACTCATGAAGGATGGGCAGCCATGCAGAAAAACAGTGCCGTGAGTGCGAGAAAATAAAGCTGCTGCAGCAGCAACAAAGTTCCAAATTAGAGAATGGATCCTAAATCCATGATTTTATACTTTGTTGCTGTCTTTGTCCTTTGCCCCTGAATTAAGAGGTGCACCAGATAACTTAGGAAAAACATCATGCCTTAAAGGGGTTGAGTTCGGAGTTGCTAAGTGGCTGTGGAGTTGCTGTTGGAGAATGGTGCTTGCATGTAAAAAAGCAATTGTAATGCTTCAGATCCTCGGCCCTGAAGACCCAGCTACTTTAAATCTTGACATACAAACTCAATTATCTGTTAAATGTAAATAACATGTTCAAATGTTGAGTGCTGCTTCCCTACCCAGAAAATCAAATTTGTCTTTAAATTATGATGAACCTTATGTTTCAATGACAATACAATACTTAAAATTCAGTGTGCAACAACTAAAGCATTTTGAGGATAAATAGAAAATGTAGAAGAAACATTAGTATGTTTTGTTTACCATTTTAATTTGCTTGTTGTTCAGTGTGCAGGTTTCTTTCTTTTTTAAATCTTTGCAGTAAGAACAGAATTTGTTCTGCTTCTCTAAAGAGGGATCTTTATTGTGGCTTTTCCCCTGTAGCACTTGTTTATGTGGCAGAGAGAACAAAGGCAAATGAACAAGAAAGAGAAATTTCTTTTCTTTTGAGATAGATTGGAATAGGGAAGGCATTTTTTACCTGAAGTGTGTATTTTCTAGGATGTTTACTAACAGCAGTAGCTGTTTTGCAGAGCTCTCCAGAGATCTGGCCATTCATAGCACTGGTGACAGCAGCATTTTTCATGGTATGTACTGTAAGAGCAGAAAAAGCTGAGACATGAGTGGTAGGGAAGCAGTTTGGGTCCCTGGGAGATGACATTGCTGCTGGAGATCTGCTCCCAGGCTGCGGACAGAGCAACACAGGTGGTGATCAGGCAGCATGGACATGAACAGCCATGGAAAATTCACTATGGTTTCCCTTTGGAGCCTGGCCTCTAATTGAGATTTATTGACATAGGGAAGTTGCATAAATAGGACATATAAATCTTCAGAGGATTCGGGTCTAAGAGTTTCCCTCTGGATTTGTCTCAGGTTGTTTTGTCTGACTATTAGCAATGTTAAATGTGTATGACACTCTATCCAGGAGCTGGGATGGGCACAGAAAGCAAAGACGACTTTCAAAAAAGTGAAAGCAGGGAGTGGTTAAAAAAGTAACAATTTGTTTATTATTATTAAAGCCATGATTTACTGCTTCTTGTTTTGATTAATTTTCAGTCTCAGGAGAGTTGAGACCTATGATTTGTAAACTTCTCCAACCAGAGGCTCAGCAAGTACTTTTGTCACCAAAATGTTTCTTCAGCACAATAGAAAAGCAATGACTATTGCTGAGAGAGTGCCCTACACAAGGCACAGGGTTTATACAAAGATTAGTTTCCTGTGGATTCAGATTCTGGCACAGAAGACACTTCTGGCTATGGCTTTTGGAGTGGGGGGAGGGGGAAATTTGAGCTTTTAAAGTCTGGCTCCACTGGAGTTTTAGTTTCATAGTAGTGACCTGTATTTTTTTCCTACACTTTGATTATACTTACTTGCTTTTTCTTTAACATTTTTTCTTTTCACTGTAAGAATAGTACTGGTTAGTTCTCTTTTTAACAGATCATTTAAAAACTGATGAAAAGCAGGACTGTACATGTGTAACCTAAGCTCTGTTTAGTACCCTCCTAAGGAAACTGTCCCTGTAGCTCCCACTGGTATTGGTGTCCCCTGGGCAGAAGGGGCAGAGGGCAGAGCCATGGTTTCATTCCCCAGCCTGCAGTGTCAGACGATCCCTGGCAAAGGTGCTGACACCCTATGGGTAACACTCCGTGCTCATCTTTTGTTGTGCTCCCATCTACTGGGAGATGCGTAGCTGCTGACCATTTGTTTCAACTGAGTAGCATATTGCAAATAATAGGGATTGCATTTAGGCCTACTCCACTGCTTGCTTGGTCATAGAATTATCAACTATTTTCAAGGATTTTAAAATATATTTTAATATTTGATGGTTAATTGAAAATAGTATTTAAAACCTTTCAGCAAAGAAAGAATTGATGAATTATTCAAGGTTCCATTTTGTATTCTGAACTAGAGAGTGCTGATGTATAAATAATGTATAAGAATTGTTGAATTTCCAGTCTTGCCCCAGTTTGTATTTAGCCCCACAGTGAGCACGAAGAGGGGACAATAAAGCAGAAGGCAGCTGTGGCTCATGGTATTGCCCTGTTACCAGATAAGGCACTTTTCCTCAAAAATTCCCAGTAGAGACCTGGTCCCTGAGCCTTTAAGAAAGCACTGCAAAGAGCAGAGCCTGGCTGAGGATCACTGACCTCATCAGTGAGCTTTGTCTCTCAGCAGTGGTCAGGACTGAGCGAGGTGCCTCTGGGCCCAGGAGCACCCTGGGGTCTTGGAGATATCCAGGTGCAGGATGCCTCTTTGTCCTTCCCAGGAGCAAGTCATGGCTTTTTGTAAATGGGCTGTGATGGAACAAAGGGTTTTGTTTTGTGAAATGTAGTCAGAAACATTTCCATTTTTTTTTGCTTGCTGGGAAAACTGCTTGTGTTAGCATTTGAAATCTCTGTGAGGAGCAGGAGTGGCTGGTTGTAAATAAAGCATTAGATCTGCTACTTGGACTTCTACCTAGTGAGGCTTTCCAGTACATGGGTAACTCCTCGTAGCATTTAAATGCTGGTGAGCTCTTGGCTTTTCCTCACATGGGATACTGGCCATGGATTTGTGTTCCTTCCCAAGCAATCCCTCTGAGCTTTCTGCAGGACTAGTCAGCAGAAAGACAACATGTAATCTCTTCAGCCAGTTTGAACAGGAATACATCTTGCATTGCCATGACAGGTTCACTGAGTGATCACCTGAGATCTCTAAAAATTAAAAACCACCACAGAAATCTTCTAGGCTGCTGTAAGACTGAGTGTACAGCCCTCATGTGCTGAAATAGAACTTATTACTGCTCTAAGTCATCATAGCTAAGCTTTGCAAAGATATGGGAAGGGCTCTACCCACGCTTGCTGCAAGTGCGCTGATGGATAAAAAGGCCGATGCAAGATAGGCAAGTCTGATTGCAAAAGGCACATTGGAAAGTCTCCATTGGTGCTACTGGCGAGGCACGGTTCTTCCTGCATTGCCTTTTTTCCTCAAGACTGATTCTGCGTGTGTTCTCAAAGGAAGCAGCAGCATTATGGATGGTGTGTCTCCTTTTCTCCTGACTGGAT
>JAWWMP010000167.1:3804858-3816561 GCA_035047865.1 Dendrocincla tyrannina
CCAAAACCCTATAAGTAAAAGAACTCTTCTCTTCTTTACCCACATAAAGTTGTCTTGGAAAGTTTTTTCCCCTTTCCCTAAGGCAATAGTTTGGCAAATAAAATAAAATAGATTGCAAATAAATGTGTCTGTTTCCAGTTTTAAATTTAAGTAAGTAAAAGTAGAAAGTAACCTGTCTTCAAATGAGAGCAAGCTTCAGTAATGTCCAGTTGTAGTGGTTTAATTGGTAGGCCTTCCCTGGCAACCAGGTCATAACTGAGGGGGCATTCCATTCCATTCCATTCCATTCCATTCCATTCCATTCCATTCCATTCCATTCCATTCCATTCCTTTATGTAATCAGGTGTATATAAGACAGAAGGGAGGTTCCTTCTCTCTCTTCCTTTAAGGTACTCAAAGACAGCAGGTCTCCTTAGGTTGGTCTCTCTCTTATCTATGTGAGTTGAGGCCTAATCTGGGAACTGTTGTCTGGGCTGTGCAGAGGTGAAGAATCTGCTTTGCTTAAGGGAAGTTGGTGAGATTTTATTGTGTTAGTTATTTTTATTGAGCTATTTTTGAGTGTGTATATGTGTTTTGGTTTTACCCTTTTTTGTTCTTTCTCCCCTTTCCCTTTTCCCCTTTTTCCCTGTTGGGGTTGTTGAGATTCTTGTTCTGTATGTACATAGTATTTAATTGTATATAAATGTAAATATGTGTGAATATATATATATATTTAACTACAATTTCCTTCTGGTTCTTTGTTTTATTTCTTTACCCTTTTTGGAGAGGAGGGGAAAGCCTGCATGGCTGATGGTTGGGTTTTGGCAGGGAGCCAACCTAAACTACTACATCAATACAGAAAAAAAAAACAAAAACCTGAACCATATTTTTTTCCTTCTTCTGAGCTTACTGGTGAAAGACCCATAAGGAACCTCTAGATTTATGGCAGATATATCTGCCAGATATATCTGGGCATAAAATTGCCCTTTGGGTGTGTTACTTGTTACAGGAATACCCAATTCCTCTGTATCTTCAGCATATATTTTCTCATACCTGACTGGCAGATGGTAATGGAAGATTATGCAATTTCATTTTAAAAAAGCTCATTATTAAATGTTAGAGGATAGTACAGGTTTGGATAGTATTCATCCCTTTAGTTGAGGAGGTTCTCTCCCTCAGTTTGTGACAGCTTGGCTTGTGAAGAGCAGTATTAAGTGACTTTAAAAATAGCCACAACTGTAACAAATGGAAATCTGGAACTACATGGGCAAATTAAAGGACAGAATGGTACTAAATGTGATCTGTAAAAAAACCACGTCTTGCAGCTGTGGTGTGGCAGCATATATAAGGCCTTCCAGAAGCTAAAGAAGTCAATTTGGCTTGTGTGGTTTCCTTTGATATTTCGATAAATATTTCAAGATACTATTGATTTTAGTGACGGATAGACATTGCATGAGAAAATGAATTTAGGGAGGTACTGTCACAATTTCTAGCATCTTTCCTCTTCTAAATAATTAATATGAAGTGCTATGGAGGCAAGAAACCCTTTTGGACTAGAAGGCTTTTTTATAATGCTTTGCTGTAATGGAACCCTGGAAATGCCACGTCTCCTGGTGAATTGGCGGACAGGCAAGGAGGAGTAGGAAAGTAGGTGGCTGGAGCAGTGCCCACAGCGGCCCCAGAATGCCCCAAGAGGAACCTGCCTGGCTGCAGTCTGGGTCTGTGGACAGGAGGGAAGGTGGTGTCAGGTGAGAAGGTGGCAGTGGTTGCTGCTGGCAGATTTCCTGGATATTTTCTATAGGTGGCTCAGAGCATCAGGAATAACACTGAGGTACTCTGTTATTGCTCACCCAGCACAGAGAAGTGCTGGGCTTATTTGCTCTTTTTTGTTTTTCTCCTCCAGTGCAGGCAGGAGATATGACCACCTTAATTATGTTACAGTGCTACAGGGTAATAGGGTGACCAACTCCCTCAGTCAAAGGCCAGTCACCAGAGGTAGGGGAGCTGGGCCATGAAAACAGGCAACACCACAGTGTGTTTTAGGATGCATTGACTCTCTTGAATGCTGGAGAAGGTCATGCTGTGTTTTTGCTGTACCTTCCCTGTGGGCTAAGGGTAGTGGTGGTGTCTGCAGCCAGTCTACCTGCAGCCTGGTCTGGGACCCCTGGCAGACCCACTGCAACACAGGAAAAGGCAGCAGCTCCCCTTCTGCCATCTGAGTGGTGTCCAGGTGTCCTCTGTGCTCACAGACTTGGAGCGTGTTGCCAGAAAACACACCATCAGCAGTGTCCAAATGCCCAGCTGCTGGCACTGTGGGGACCTGTGACGCACCACTGTAGCTGCCATAGCGTGCTGGGGTAGGTGCTGCTCCCAGCAATCTGGGATCCAGCTCTGCTCTCATCCCCACATCTGCATCTGGGGGAGAGTGTGTCTGTCCTGATGAGGTCTTAATGCTTTTCTTGATTTTTCCCATAAAGATGCTTTCACCAATAACCTGTTTCTTGCAAGAATCTACAAGATCAAACTTGTAGTTTTCTAAAAGGACTCCTTAACTTAAAAAACCTGTAAAAACATCCATGTTACATTTGTTCAACACCAGGGTTCAACAAGAGTGTTGATGAGATTTTTTCCAAGGAGTCTAAAAGAAATATGCAAGAGCCCTACAAAACTTCAGAGAGTTGTCTTGCAGTCCCACAGGACCCTTTGAAGACCCTTTCTTGGTTTGCTTATTGTACTGTTGGCACAATAAAAGCCAGCAAAATATAAGTTCTCTGTCAGTTTGTCCCTGAAGAAAATAGAAGAGGAGGATGAACTTGTGTAATTGTGATAGAGGAGTGAACTGCTTATTTCGTGTAGTAACGAGACGGCTGAAAAAATTTATGTTCCAAATTAATATGTAGGAAAGGTATGGAATGCAAAGCAGCTGTGGTAAAATAAGTGATTTAAAGAGCCTGACAGCAAATAGTCTTTAACTGTTGTGCTCAATAACACAATAACAATGCCCTTTTAGAAACTTTCTTATCTTTGTGACATATGTGGTAACAGTTCTGAAATTAGCTGGTAGATCACAGCCAGAAAAGTACAGCTTTCAGAACAGAGATGCATGAAAGCAGGGGATCAGATTACCTTAGAGCACTTTTTTTAAGCTCGGTAAACAAATGAGATCTGAGGCCAGACAGTTTGTGAATAGTCGGGGTGGCAGCTAAGGAAATTTAAATGTGCTTTACTCTCAGCTTGAGTCTTCAGACGTGCCTGAAGTTACAGCAAGCTCACAGGGCTGTTCTAGTAGTTTCCTGGGGCCTGTTTTTCCTGTTTGTGGCTGCATAGAGCTCTTTGGATTCTCTTTCTGGTCCAGGTAATTTAGTATAAGAAAGGTTGACTATTAACTGGCAAGAACTTAAGAATGTGGAAAATGATTGTTATAGTATACCTGCAGTAAAGGAGTAAAGAATTTTGGTGTAGTTAATGCAAAATTGATGTTTTGAGGAAAATCAACTATACAGAAGGAACAGTTGTTTTCCTGTATATAATATATATTGACGTTTTAAGAAACACTGTTGAAAACTGAAACAGCACCTACTGAACCAGGGACTGCATACATGACTGGCAGTTGCCAGGCAGTAATTATAAGTGGGAAAATATCATTTCTTACTGGGAATTTGTGCCTGGGTAACTGATCCAGGCTTCCTTTATTCCCAATGTCCATCAAAAGTTTCATGTCTGTTCTTCACTGCCTTCCTACCTCTCCATTTACATTCTCCTCCCATCATGTTTCCCCAGCACTTAGCGCCTAGTAGGAATGACTTTTAACAGTAAAGCAAGTAGCTCCAAAGCAGGAACTTTCTCATGGGGATGATGTTGCCATGTGCCTCCTTTGAGCAAAAACGTTTTTGCACAATCTGAAAAACTGAATATTTTTGCTCTCTTGGGTTGACATGAAGTGTTTGGGTGTGTTGAAGTATGCGAATTGGGTTAAATTCATTAAAATACAGTACTGTAAATCTTTATCATGTGAGAAATGCACCCTACCTCTCACTCCAGTGAATTGAAACCCTAAAAAGATTACATTTCCTGGAATGCAGCATGGCCCAAGAAGGCAAGGGTAAGTTAGGGAGATTGTATTATCTTGTCCCAGCCAGGGATAATGGAGGTGTTCAGCCCCCTCACTTCTAAGAAAACCGTCAGTGTTTTGAATGTTACAGCCTTTGTCACCCTTACCCATGGGAATCTGAACTGTTACTGCCTAAGTTGAAAAAGCATGTTGGAGAAGTCGGTATTGACACATACAACATTCCAGGCTAAGGCGGGGAGAATAGCTCTCAGAAACACAAGATGGGGAATGCTTGGAGAGAGCTCTGCAGAAAAAAACCATGCTAAACATGGGCCAGTAATATCACCTTGTTAACGAAAGAGGTAACTGTTGTCCTAGAATGCAATATAACTGGAGTAATTCCTTTAAGAAGTAATGAACCCATCCTTTTGGGCTTGATAGCACTGGAGGAGTAATACTTACTGTATCTATGTAGACACATACCTTAAGAAAAACATGAATCAGATGAAATTTTTCCAAATGAGCACAGCAGAACTGTGGAAAATGCAGGAAATGTGAGCAGTGTTTCCCACAGAAGGAACTGAGTTATCCAGTCTAGAGAAGAGAAAGTGTAGTTTAAGAACAACTCTCATGGTTCACAGCTTGGTCCGGTGAACTCCCTTTAATGGTGGCCCACAGCAGAAGCCTCGGGAGCAGTGTGAAAACTGGGCTAGTATAACTTGGTAGTTTCTCAGAATCCTGAGATAGCTGGAAGTGAGTCTGGAGCCACGACACATCGTTTTCCTGAGCCAGGGGTGGTGGCTGACTACGTGGTTGTAACAGTCTTCAGACAAATGGTATTGCTGCAGGCAGGAAAAAATACCCTATTATTCATCTTGTTGTAGGTGTAAATTTTAGCACAGGAGGTACAGGTAAATTGTTCAGAACAACTGTGCAAAGTGGAGATAATGAAGTACTGGCAGGGATGGCCAGGAAGAGAATACAGTCTCTATCCTCAATTTAAAAAATACTAGTCAAAACAAATCTTGGTGCAGGTACATCCTGATTAGGGCTGGAGTGGGTTATCTGTCCTTTTCTGTTCCTTCCTTTGACCATTCATCACTGATTTTATGTTGCCATTCTGCAGCTCTAATTTTAGCAAAGATTCTTTTGTGCAGTACCAGTCTCATACTCTTCATGTACCTGTTAAAATGTTGCTTTACATGTACAGACATTGTTCAGTAGTAGTACTTGTTCTGCCTCTTTTTCCTTTGATAAATGAAAACAGGAAACAAAAAGACAGCAGTGCTCAATACACTAGTATCTTTTTGTCAGATGCCTGAAAACTGTTCAACCAGAGAGCGTTCTTGTAGACAAAAATGGTATAAAATGCATCTTTACAGTTACTTTATTCTTTTCACTCAACAGTGGAGATACATCTAAACTGAAGAGTGTACAACCAAGTCAAGGCTTTGATCACTGCATGTCTCTGGGGAATCAGAGAGCTTGTTAACTTTGGCTTGTCTCCCGTGCATAGTTGTAATGTTTCCCATCTTCCTGGATACAGATTTTTAGCCTGTTTCTCTGTGGGGGTCAGATGCTTAGGCAGCTGCATCTTTGTGCCTCTGTAAATCTGATTCTTTTTATTCTTTTCTATCCAAAGCAGAAGGTGGCAATAATACCTGTGCCAAACAATAGTGCACCTGCCAATAGTGTTCCTGGGAATACTGCCTGCTGAAGGTAGCAGGGGAGGTAGCTAAGAAGGAGATTCCTTTGCTCAACTGTTATGGGCTTATTTTCTTATGCCCAAGTCCTATAATTGATTCTACTGAATCAACATAATTTCTTAACAAATTCAGTCACAAAAGAATGTCAGAGGAATGTCCATGTACTGTGTTTGGTACTCTGAATTCAACTGTTCTGCATTTATCTACTAGTCATATTCATATTCTTATACATGTGAAAAAGACAGAGTAAGGGGTGTGGAAAAAAAGAAGAGATGTTTCAAATGCTGCTGTAGTCTGTAATCAGTTGAAATGCATTTAAGTACAGCAGCAAAAGAGAGTTGTTATGAAAAGGTGCTTTGCCCCCTCTGCCTTGGCAGCCTTGATCATAAGTGCTTTGTGTCCATGTTTGATAGTTCTGGGAGAAGGATGCTATCTAATGAATCTTCTAACTGCTGGCATAATGGGAAGCATGTGTTCCCTTAGCATCTGCTGCCAGATGTTGGCAAGCACACAGGGGCTGAGGCCATAACCCTGTCCCTCACTGCCTGGGCACACTGCCACTAATACATGCTGCCAACTTGTATGGTTTTCAGGCCGACTGAGAATAGTACTTTGGTTTTGAATATTTTTAGTTTGCTACTGGTTTCAGTTACCTATGGCTGCCTAAACTAGTGTCATCACACAAGGAAGGATGGTTTTAACTTGATGCTACTGCTTGCATGTTAGGACTTCTTTCCCTTCCACCTTCTTAAACTGCTGTTGAAATAGCCAATTGTGTCCATCTGACAGATTCTCTGAAGAAGCAGCAGCTCTAGCTGAGATACCAGTTTGCTCAGACCTTCCTGTGATTCCTTAGGGTTTTAATGTCTTTGTAGATTTTTATACTTCTATGTAGTTTCTTACATTTAGAGTAGCTAGCAACCTCTAACCCTCTGCTAGCTGTCTTAAGGGTCAGATAATAACTGGAACACCATGCCTGGGAAACATGTACCAGAGCTAAGACAATTAGATACCATGTTAGTCAAAACAAGAAAGTAAAGCCCAGCAACCTTGGAGAAGCTCCAATAAGGGAAAGTAGCATGAAGATGATGATAAAGGATGAAGTAAGTGTCTTAAGACCTCCAACTCAATTCTAGGAGAGGCGTGCCATGGGGCGGAACCAAGGGAAGTTCTGGGTATGGACATTTCTTAGACTGGATGCAACTTTTAGATATGATAATTGAGTAGTTTTATAAAATTAGTATCCCGCCATGTAGGTAGAGAGCTTTCCCACTTCCTACACTTTGTTGGCATTTCTCACACACACACACTCTCTGTGCTGCCCAGCTTGGTGTGGTGCCCTGTGTTTCCCCTTCTCCCCCAAAAGAGGAGGAGGGGGAGAGATCAGAAGAGCTCTGCTTGCAAAAGGGGTTTTTCCCTCTCTTGCTTTCCTGAGGTGGAGGGAGAAGATGTTTCCCCTCCCTTGTTCTTCCGGAGCAGACCTCAAGAACCTCAAGTCCTGCTTGAAGGAAGACAAGACAGATAATGTGCCGCATTCTGCCGGGGGTGAAAGGATGAGCCACTCCAGTAGAGGGTGAAGCAGGAACGGCCATTTATTAAGGGGAGCAGCGGACTTTTATAGGGGGAGGGTGGAGGGTTCCTGAACTAGGGAGGAGTTGAGGGCGGAGTTAGGGCAGAGCGCAACACATAAGGGAGAAAGGGGTGGCAAAGCGAACATACAAGGGATAACTCAGGTGAGGCTAACCAAACTGGGGAGTGGTGCAGTGCACCACTAACCAACCAATGGGAGAATGGGAGTGAACTAGCCAGTGGGAACAAATGTACAATACAAATGTAATTATTATGATTCCAACATTCAAATATCTATCTAAGCTATTTAAACAGTAAAAACTTTTGAAACTCGTCAGTTCAGGATTCGTCTTAGTGGTTCTTCATCTACCCACTAGGCACGAGTCTCTATCTGTCTATTTTGGTTCATTTCTCTTTTTTGTCTCTTCCATTCCGTATAACTCTTCAGGTGTTCCCCGACAGTAATGGGAACCGGGTACCAGCATGAGCTGCTGGGGTAGCTGAGCTGCAGGGATGCAGCTGCAAAAGGGAGTTTCTCCCCTGTTTATAGCACATTGGGAGGTGAAATGACTTGGGCCCAGATGTTGCAAGAGTCAGTGTTCCCAGACTGTGGGTGAAAGGGTCTTTCACCTGGGAGGAGCAGGTTGTTGTCCCTTGTTTGCTTTGGTAAGACATGGCAGAGTGGCTCAGGGGGTTGGCCGGAAACAGCCAGGAATGAAATGAAAGGGACGCCTTTTGGATTAATTTACTCTGCATGTTTGAAGCAGTGGTGCTTGGAAAAGAGCTCTCATGGTATTCCTGAGGCCATGAGTTCAACCTAGCACCGGTCTTTTCTATCTGTTACTTATCAACACATGTTGTACTCTTTTATACTTTTATACTCTTTTTATACTTTATATACTCTTTTATACTCCTTTATATTTTGTACCCCAAAACCCTTTAAGTAAAAGAACTCTTCTCTATTTTGCTTACATAAAATTGTCTTGGAATGTTTTTTTCCCCTTCCTTACAGCAACACTGCAAGGATTTGTGGGCTGATGAGACTTCGTGGAAGCTCCAGGCGGCATTCCTTCTCTGTGTGCTAAATGACACACTGTCTTCAAGCCAGGATGGTGAATTCATTTGTTTGTTGTTTGTACCAACTGAGAAGGAAGGGTAAAAGTTAGGCTCCTTGCATTGTTCTCCTCCCCACAGGCTGATGTTGGAGGTGCAAACTTCCTGCTGCCATCCTCCTTCTCCTCCTTTATCTTGTCACTATTCATAATGATTGAATATGCTTATTCTTTGTCTTTAACCTCACAGGAGTTCCCTTAAAATGCTCCTTGAGTCATGGAGTGGAAAAAGTAGGGAATTCAATTCCATCTCTGTTCCTTGTGATTAGAACTACTGAAAACTAAGTATCATGGGAGAGATGATGACAGTGTTTGTGTGCTATCAGTTATAAACCTGGCCTTTCCTGAGGACTTTTTTATAGCTGAAGTTGTGTGTTTTCAGTGGGTGGGATGTGGAAATGTGAATAGCAACAATGGTTGTAACTCAGTCATGCATCAGGTGAAAAAATCTTTCTCCCTCTGAAATTTCTTCTTCTACACTCCACCAGGATTTAGGTTTTCTTCTAGATAATGAGTTTATAATATAAGTAGTAAGTTTTCAATTGCACTTCAGTCACATGTGTTGGTTTATTGGCAGGGAATAAGGACAAGATGCTGTGTGAATTCTAACATTTGTTTCATGCAGTTAAATACTTAGATGTGGGATGTGTGATGATTCTCACAATATATTTATACTTTGATAAAACATCATGAAATGCAGATGAATATTTCTTGAAAGAAATGTGTTTCAAATCAGACATCTTTATCTCATAATCTGGAGTTGATGTCTTAATTTTACCACTCTAACTCTGAAATCCAGCTTCTCTGTAGTACATGGTCATTCTAGGATTATTCCAAAGCATCCACTTGGCTTTTAGGGAAAATCAAACATGGCTTTTATTTCCTGCTCATCAGATAAAATCCTCTGCTTTTGTCTATGATTAATAGCATATTACTAATCCATGAGAGTTTTATACTTTGAGACTGAGGGAAAGAATGAGGATAAAAACTGAGGGAGGTAACTCAAAACATTTAATTTTGTTGGTTCACAGGTATTTTCCTTTTAAATGTGCACCACTTTAGAACAGAACTGTAATTGGTTTTTTGTTTATGAAGTCATATGAATAAAGAAAATGCATTTCTCTACTGTAGAATTTTGAGTTTGGTTGCTCTCCTGCAACACTACTTCTTGATTTAAGAGCTCTTAGGACTACCTAAAGGGAGTTCCAGGTAATTTTTGAAAAGATTAACATAATATTTGCATGTAATGTAAGGTAACTGAGAATTCTTTCACCTTGATGAGGAATACAGGCTTTTGAGGTAAGTATTGAGAGTTAAGCAACTCCATGCCTCAAGGCTAGTTAGACATTGGTGTGGATGAACTTAAACTCAGCACTTTTCACCTTAGCTTGGCCTTGAGGTTGTAATTATTCTTCCTCTCAGTGAAGGCATTGCTGTCATTCTCCCATGTTTTACACTCTTATGACTTGATTACTAGTTGTGACTGTATCTTAAATCAATCTAGAAACTTTTTCTGATGCAGAATGCTTAGTACGGTACTGGATAACGAAGCTGGAGCACAGCAGAATTTAATGTCCTTGGTTCTATTTTAAGTGAATTCAATGGCAGTTCTAGAGGGTAGCAGGTGATTGCTACTGATGTCAAATGCTTCTCTTTTCATGTGCCACGAATGGTAACACAGCAGGTTTCCCTACACAGGCCTGACAGTCTGACTTACAGTGATCTTATGGGATGGGGAAAATATGCCTTTACTTGTGCACAAATCCCTTGTCTTTTCTGTGCTGGCAAGACTTTTCAATGGAGGCAGAAAATGAGCTGTACATATGTATCTCACAGACACTGGACTAAAGTCCTTTAATGTCCACAGGGAATGGAACAGGCTTCACTGTTTATGGTCTTGGTGGAAATTCTACATTGGCAAACAGCAGGAGATGCAGTTTCTTCACTTTTAAGATGAAATATTGGTTTTGTGTCAGCTTCGGTTTGAAGTTAAAGCTCCAGAGAGACTATATATTTGAAACCTTATTCTTTGCCCTGCTAATCCATTCCCTCCAGTAACACCTACAATCTTTACTTAATTTTTTTCCCTTTCCTTAGAAGATGTGTCTGTGCAACAGGATCTCCCTCTCAACATATATCCTGGGAATACTGTCTTCCAAATGGAAAGCAAGAGAGTTTGTATATACAGAAATTTGTATCGTCCTAAGTAGTTTGCTGGATAGAACTAGTCAGAAAGTTTTTGTAAAAAAATGGGTGCCTAAGATGTGAGAAACTGAAACTCAGGCATGTGATTTGGAAGGATTGCTTGAAAGTGGGTCTTGTACTGGATAGTACCTTGTTTGCAATAAGCATGCCTTTTGCTTTAATCCATGACTGTTCATAAAAGGTGGAGATTGGATTTCATGCTTCGGCATTTCAGTGTCCTTCAAGGAACAGATGCCTTGTGTTTCCGCTAGCCATGGCTTTGCTTTTTTGGGCTATGTTTTAGGATGGAAAGCATCCAGAAAATTGGAGCAGGTGTCTTGGCTCAGTGGAAAAGAGCTGTGAGATCTCTGGGATGTGAAGGTGATTTGATTTCACTTTCTTCCCCCATCACCTTTTGTGTGAGCAGATTCTCTGACATTGCTGCAGTTGCCTGTGCCTCCAGGGCCACAGAGAATTGCTTTCTTACTACCTACTGAATGATAGTTCTGATTTTGTACCAACTAATTTTAGCATGCTGGACTCCCATCAAAGTCTTTATGCAAAGTTAAGGTACCTAATTAATGAGGTGTAAGGAGACTGTAGTTAAGAGTTGTGTACCAGAGGGCAAAGGAGAAGTAGAGACATTATTATGAAGTGTAAATTGTATGCAGAAATTAACAGATATGGCCAAGCTTATTCCCTGGCTGGGTCGTGAGTATACTTGCATATGCTGTGGTGTAGCTTTCTGCACTAGAGCTACATGGAGTAAGCAGAGTGTGCAGAACAGAGTTTGAGTTAGGAAGGTACATTGCACAGGTTACTTCTCAGTTGCTGATGTGAGAATGTGTAGCAGCCACTTTGAATGCCTTAGAGGGGCTTGTATAGAAGAGTTTGAGAGAATGGCCAGCTGGTATAATGGCTTCTGAGATATTGTGGAGGTTTGGGTTGGCTCCCTGCCAAGCCCAAGGGCCAGCCACATGGATTGCCCCCTCCCAAGAGAGAAGGGAAAAAAAAGTACCCAAATTGACAATTTTAGTAAAAGTATATATATATATTCACATATATTACAATTATATACAATCAAACACTATGAATCTACAGA
>JAWWMP010000167.1:3816970-3830601 GCA_035047865.1 Dendrocincla tyrannina
GTGGAATACTTCCTTAGTTATGACCTTGCTACCAAGGAAGGCCTAAACCAAAACCAAGAAAACTAAACTACCACAGATATTTAACAACCTATGTCCCCAGGTTTCCACAGGTTATATCCTTTCTAGGACTCTTTGTCTTCTCATGTCTTTTGGTGAACAGACTGCATCATTCCGTGTCCCTACAGCAACACTTCTTGTCTAAAGGAAGCTCTGCTTCTTTGAGGTGCTGATAGCACTGGCAGACACTGCTCTCTGCAGGTGTTGCTGCTGGAGGCTTAGAAGCAAACATAACCTTACTTTTATGGTATGCTAAAACTTCAGATTCTAAATACTTCTTAAGACAGGGGGAGAAACAGTATCTGAAACAAGACTTCCTGTGTTTTTTGAAAATGATGCAATGCAGGAAAACTGCCTTTGGCCTATGATGTGATAACAAGAAGTGCTGAAGTGACTTTAGATTTTCTAGTTCAAAGCGAGTACTGGCTTCTAGAAGGGTCATTGCTCAGCCTTTTAATCTCGCTGGAGAACTCTCTAGCATGCTAGAAATAGAGGAATCTTATTTATGAACAGCAGAGGTTTCCAGGCAGAGATGAAAGTGATGTTCTGGACACTGGTAACCAGGAACAAATGTCCAGTGTTCCGCAGAGAATCTGGCCTTTTGAAAAAGTTACAGCAGGCATCCAAGAATTCTTGGAGCCAAATGAATTGCTTGATCAAAGTACATCTTTCATTAGAGATGCTAATGATGATCTTTCCAGAGTAAAATGAATTTGGGGTGGTTCTTGAAGCTGCTGGAGTGATTTCTTTGTATGCACTGGCCATGTTGAGAAAACAAAGTGCAGATACAACCATTCAGTGTGAGATAAAAAAGGGAAAAGCCTAAAAGTTAGAAAAATGGCAAGTGGCAAAGCAGCAAGTGATAATAAGCTAAGCTAAAATGTGTTCCTGAAAAGCACTGGATTGTTTCACTTGTGAAAAGGATTCTATCCTTTTTGTGAATAGGGGACACAGTTCCAGTTTGTTATTGTGTCCCCTACCTGGGATTTAATAAGTGTTTTCCATTGTATTTCTCTGATGTGAATGTAAATAAGCAAAAGAATTAAGTGGTGTAGTGCAGGAGCTTTTCAGTGAAAACACAATCAAGGTGCGTCACAATAAAGTGGCTTCCTTCTTCCTAAGGGAAGGGCAGGGGTGACTTAGGTGACAAGCATTCATGACGTTTCAACAGAGTGTGAGTATGTCCCATCTTAATGTTAGTGGATAAATGTTCAGAGTATGAAATCTGTTGGCCTTCATCTGTAGGCTTGAAGTCAACACTCATGATTCTGGAGCATATATATTTTTCCAGAGGGAAATATTTTTTACAAAGAATATTTTTTTAAGGTCTTTTGCCACTTGAAGCCAAACTTTAATAGTTCAGTTTCCACTGGGACTGAAATTAAACTGTTGACAGCCATGAATCAAATATCACAAGAAGCAATTCTTGGGGGAATTTATTGCACGAAAACATATATTCACAGAATGGTTTGGGTTGGAAGGGACCTTCAAGCTCATCTCATTCCATCCCCCTGCCATGGGCAGGGACACCTTCCACTAGCCCAGGTTGCTCCAAGCCCTGTCAACCTGGCCTTGGACACTTCCAGGGATGGAGCACCCACAGCTTCTCTGGGAACTTGTGCCAGGGCCTCCCCACCCTCACATGGAAGAATTTCTTCTGTATATCCAATTTAAATTTACTCTCAGTTTGAAGCCATTTCCCTCTTGTCGTGTCATTCCTTGCCCTTGTAAATGGTTGCTTTCCACCTCCCTTGTAGCTCCCTCAGGTATTGGAAGACTGCAGTTAGGTGACCCTGGATTCTCCTCCTCTGAAGGCTGAACATGGAGCTTGGTATTCTTCAGACAGGTTTTTCTCTTATCTGGTAGGAGCAACAGCTCTGTTCAAACAGTCACTACTGTGCTTCCACCTTTCCTTCTTAAGGAGGCAATCCTTATCCAACACAGTGCTGCTTGTATGCATGAGGAGATGAGGATCCCCAAGGTACACTAGGCATGGAGGGTTTAGCACATCACAGAATCCCACTGTGCACTGCAGCTGATGGGGGAAGGGGCTGTACTGCATCTTGCAGTACCAGAATTCTGTAAAGAAAATGCAATCCAGAAAAGTGGTAGTTTTTGGGGTTTGGAGGTTTTTTTCACTTCTACAGGATTTTAAAAATATTGTAGACTAAATTAAAAACTAATTTTTTAGTGTTAGGTTGCTAATTTTAATCGCACCCTCTGGCTAGCTGTGATCATGTTACTAGCCTGCAATTCTGAATGCTGAGTCTGGTGTGCTTGTTCTATTTCTGTAGCTGCCATTTCTTTCTTCTTATAGCCAGAAGATGGGAATTCATTAACTAACTCTCTTCCCAGCATCTACCTTTCAGGCTTTGTTCTTAATAGTCTTTAATAGTTCTGGGTACAGTTGTTCCTTTTAATTTGTTGGGTTTCCCTTTTTTCCACTGCAATAAGTATGCCAGGTCATGCCCAATTAATATTGATCAACTTCCTGAATTATGACTTATACTATTATTGGAAAAATCTCTCTCTTTTTATTAAGGAAATGAGCTTCATCGGTGATCTAAGTACAATTCAGAAAATTAACCTTGCAAATCCAGAAGTAACCTTTGTGCATCATTGAACTTTGAAGAGTGGGATCTAATCCAGCAATATAATCCTGGGAGGTCTTCTGCCAGCAGCAGGAGTCAATATCTACAGAATTAGGAACAAATAAGTTTGTGTTTGTGTTGGACTGGTGAGTTTGGTACCAATGAAATGATTCTTGTGCAATCTGAAGGAAAACTTTTGGCTGTTGCTGTGCTGTGGAAGGCCTCACACCCAGCCATTTTGTTTTCCTATTTTCACATTTCTTCCTTTTTGAAAGTAATTTTTTATCTTTTTATTTTTTTGAGTTGTTATTTGTCATTTGCCACTACTGGTCAGCTCTTAGTTTTACCTCACACAATCATGTACAGAAAGAAAATGCTTCTGTAAGATGTGTGCAAAAATAACTCTTCTCTCCATACTCTCTACTGGGGTTCTTGTGGCTTGTTTTCAGTGTGCTGAAGTCTAAACCGTATGCCTGATAGGCAATACTTAGAGGCCATTCAATTTGCTTTAGTAATCAGTCTTGTGGAACTCAATAGGGTTGGCTCTGCAAGGTCTGAAAAGGTGGCTGAGCTATGTGCAGCTGGGCAGGAGTTTTTCAACACAGTCCTCCTCTTGGGTGGAGTAGCTCTTGGCAGGTAATTAGCACTTCACAGGAAGGGGAAAAACCAGCAGTCTGATGGCCTCATGGCACAGCTTTGCGTCTTCAAAGTAACTTCGGAGACTCCTGGGGGGCTGCTTAGGGGAAAAATTGTGTTGAAGCAACTTGATTCTTCTTTCATCTGCCCTGTTTTAGTTAGAGTACGTTTTTACCCCACTGCTTTCCTCTGGAAACCAGGCCTCAGTTTGTTCTCTCTGTTCACTTAGTCAATATTCCAGATGGTTTAAAACAGGGCAGGTTACTTTCAAAAGTTCATACAAAATGCTGGACTAATTCCCTGCAGATGTATCTGGCTGGAGAGATGCTCAACAGATACACCTCTGAGAGCCCTCCCCATGTGTTGGTAACATCTGCTTCTCAGTACACCTTCTTTTGGATCAGCTTTCTTAGCTCATAGTGAACCAGTTTCCCTGTGGAGACCTGAGAGAGCAGAGTAATTCTTGGCTAGTTAGAAAGGAACAGAGACTGACTGTGAAGCAAAGGAGCAAAACTCCAAGGCTTTTGGCTCCTGACTCCTCCTTAGGTCCTGGAACAGTGATGTCATGAGTGCTCAGTAGGGCAGTTTGCCAGAAACATGCAAAGCAGATTTCTATTGCAGATATTCCTGTCTGGGTAGATTTTTTTTTTGACAGCAGATGTTATAACTAATTTAAGTGCACCTTTCTAAATTAGAATGCAGTAAGGAGTCATTATTGTCTCATGCTAATGCACTTCAATGCATTTAAATAGGCTTTCTTGTCCTTCAAGATTAGTGGTGCTATGCCAGGAGTAGGGGTAACCCATATTAAAAAAACTAGTATTTAAATAAAACTTTCAAAGACCTCTACCAAAGGGCGGTGGAATGGAAAAAGATGGGCAGAACATTTGCATTCTGAAAAGCTCTTAGTAACAGGTATGTTTTGCTACCTTTAATTGACTGCCTGTTCAGTTCAATCAGAAGTCTCAAAAGGCTTTAGATTTCAAACACCAAGATTTTAAGAAGGTGTCCAGTTTGGGACTGGTCCACAGTGCTCTTTCTTTTTGGCTTCCATGCAATTACTGTTGACTTCTGAATAGCCCTTTGCTGTCTAATTGGAACTTGGACATGATGTGCAGGATCTCATTATATATAATTTTAAAGAATGAATCTTTGAAAGTAGGCAGTTCCGCTCTTCCCATTCTGTCACTGTTTTTCAAGGTAGTGTTTTGACCATCTGTTGCTTTGTCCTGTGTCTAGGTAGTTTTATCTGTGTAAACTACTACTTTGCCACTGCCTTGAGAAGGTACCTTGGATCTTCTAAACAGTATCTTATTACGCTGAACTTCATGTGGTTAAAATTGAGGCTGAGTCCCCTCCTCTTCCCCTTCCTTATTCCATGAACATCATCAGGCAATTATTTAAATTAAATTTGAATGTGACAGTATGAAAAATATGCTTTTGTGGTTTCATGGAAGCACTAACCCACATATTTGTACAGTTTCTTGTCTTTTTGCAACTTTTTGCGTGGGGAAAAGGACAGTTGGACTAGATCCATGCCTGGTACTGCTGCACAAATCTGCCTTTTCTGACCTGTTGTTTCATAATAGTTTTCTTTCACAGAGAAATGAGAATATTGGTATTCAAAAGAGGCTTACACAGATGCACTGAAGTTTTTTGGTAATTAAGGCAAAACAGATGGTTGCTTGCTACATTTATAATATTGCTTAACTTTTAGTTTGATTCATTAATGGAAACCGTAAAATCAGATAATGAAGCAATAGAGACAAGTAAAAAATGGAAAACACACTATTAGAAGCACTTCTATTACCAAAGCAATAAAAATTAACAAGAAAACATAATTGTCCCTTTATTTATATAGCTTTCGTTTATCACAAATATTATTGAATATAGGTTAGATTGCCAGTAGTGCTGAATGAATCAAGGAATTTTCTAATAAATTGCATTTGAATGGCTCTTCCCTAAAGTCTCTTGGAAAAAAAATTACTAAGGCAAAAACCCCTAAGTGTTTGATTTTCTGTTTTCCTAAATGTGTTATCTCTCTCTGATACAAGCTATTTCTATTGAGTTTTTCTGTAATTGGACCTCTTCCTGTAGAAGCAATAGGAAAGATTGTATTCAAAATGTATTTAATTATTGATTTATAAAAATAGTGTGCACACTGTACCGTCCTCTGCACCTAAGCCAGCTGTGTCCAAATCCTTCTGTGCTTACTGTTTCATGAGGTACAGGCCTTTAATATATAAACCAGTGTGTTTTTCTCTGTAGCTGAAATTTTAGTTTGTGGTGGGTTGACCTTGGCTGGATGAGAGGGAAGCCCAAAAAGGCCGGATAAAACTGTTTAGAGACAGAGTTTTTAGCCTTTAAACAGCAAGGTATTTATGGTGCAACGTTGGGGAACCCCCAGCTCGCGCTGGACAGAGTTCTGAAGTGTTCAGTGAAAAGCAAGACTATTTATACAATTTTGCATAGGGTTACAACATCTTTTCATGCATATTCATAATATTGCAACATCTGATTATAGTATTCATAGTAGGTGGAGAGTAGGTGGAGCCTG
Source organism: Dendrocincla tyrannina (assembly GCA_035047865.1). NCBI lineage: Eukaryota > Metazoa > Chordata > Aves > Passeriformes > Dendrocolaptidae > Dendrocincla > Dendrocincla tyrannina. Next base: position 3,822,812 of record JAWWMP010000167.1, read on the forward strand.
GGCGTGGTTGTCTTTTTTGGGGAATTTTGCAGGGGTACATCCTGTTGCCTTCATCTTCTGAAGGTCAGATCTTCACTCCTCTTCATCATGAACCTTTCAACTTTCTCTGTTTTTGCTGATTCTTGTGAAGAATCTTGGACTTGGGCCCTTGTTCCCTGTTCTGTCTCTTAATGTTCCTGTTCTGTTCTTTTGGTGTATCCTCCTTAGTTCCCTTATCTCTATGTACTTGTCTTTCAGGGCATAGTGACCCAGAATTTGTCTTTAACTAAGCATTTTCTCCTAGAGAGTTCTCAGCGTCGATATTCTAAGCTAACTTTTAGCTCTTGGAGCCTCTGCTCAGCTTCAAGAGATGCTCACCAAGCTGCTCTATCACTGCCCTTCCCAGTGGGACAGGGAGGAGAAGATAAGATGGCAAACAACTAGTGGATTAAGATAAGGCAGTTCACTAAAGCAAAAGTCAAAGTGTGCACATGCACAAACTAAGAGGAAAACAGAAAGGTTATTCTCTACTTCCCATCAGCAGTGATGTCCGGTCCCTTCCCATGAAGCAGAAATTCAGCATGTGGACTGGTTGCTCTAGAAGGCAAACATTGTGAATAAGGAATGCACCCCCTTCCTCTTCCTTTCCTTAGCTTTTATATCTTAGCTGATACCATACGGTACGGAGTATCCCCTTGGTTAATTTGTGTCAGCTGGCCTAGCTGTGTCTCCTCCCAGGATCTTGCCCTCCACTGGGGAAGTAATGTCACAGTGCTGATGCTGTGTCAGCCCTGCTCACTGGTGTGGTGTCAACACCCTTTCAGCTCCCAGTGCAAAGCACAGCCCTGGGAGAGCTGCTGTGGGGAAATGAACTCCAGCTCAGCCAGACCCAATACGAAGTTGTGGGGTGTGGCTGTTTGACCCTGGCTGATCGCCTTCTGTCCACCCAAACCGCTTCGAGCCTCCCCCCTCTTTCGCCTTCCAGAGGGAAAGAAAAGAACAAACAGCTAAGATAAGAATCTACGAGTAGATATAAGAGCCCAGAGGGGCCTCGATTAGCTTCCACAGGTAAGACAGACTCAGAATAATGCTTAAATTTATTACTAACAAGCTCAGAACTAAAGTAAGAAATAAAACAGTCTTAGAAACACTTTTTCCAACCACCCTTCAGTCTTCCCATGCTTCCCTCTTCCCCCCAACCACGTATGGGACAGGGAAGGGAAAGTTTGTTCCCTATTATTGCTTTCAGCCGCTTCTAACATAAAAGTCCAAGACTTTTTGGGCAGCAGTTCTTCTAAATCTGAGGTTCTGTGGGCTTTGAGGGGACAGGTTGTTTTGCCACAGTCCTCACCATGGCTATAGGGGATTATAGCTCTGAGTCCTTCTCTTTCTGTGGAGTCCCTCCCATGAGAGACAGTCTTCTGCTCTCCCATGGTCACTCCATCGGGTGCAGTCTCTTATGGATAAGCTGTACCTGCTTAGCTCTCTCTCTCTTATGGGCCACTACCACAAATCTCTTGCAGGACTCTGCTCCATCTTGGGCCTCCCACAAGGTAACAGCCTCCTTCATGCATCCTCCTGGTCTGGCAGGGGGGTCTTTACACACCAATATCCTCCCATGAGCTTCCAGGAGACAGCTCATATCACCATGGTCATCACCATGGTTGTCAGTGAAATCATAGCTTTGAGTCCTTCCCCTGCTCCCATGGGGTCCCTCCTCCTCCCTCTCCACCTGCACTGATCTTGATGTCTGCATTGCTAATCCATGGCTGCTAATTTTAACTGCGCAAAAACTCCTGTTCTTAAATATGTCCTCATGCAGGGGCAGATCAAAAGCAAGAAGCTTTTCCTAGATCTGACTATTATTGGCTCCATAGGATAAGGGAAAACTTCTTGCAGCTTCTAACACAAGCCACCCTTCTCCTTATCAAAAACCAGAAACCTAGGACATGGGGTGATAGGCCTTGTTGGGTTACACCTCAGCCCCTGGAAGCTGTTCCCAGGAACTTTTGTCAGATGTTAATGGCCTACACAAAGACAGAAAGAACCCTGGTGGCTTCCCAAATGTGCTCCCAACAACAGATTGATAGGATTACCGAAGGATGGAGTGTTATGGAGATAGCATGGCCTTTCTTCACATGTCCTGGGGAAACATAGGAAGCTACCTAGGCCTATGTCATCGGTTTATCATCCCAAAAATAATTATTGACTGTAGTCACTCGAACTACCAGAGGAAAAAAATGGTAGAAAAAGAGATTGGACAAGAGCAAAAATTGGGAGAAAGTGGATAGTGTCTGTGGGGGCAACTACAGAGAAAGCTGCCCTTTCTCCTCCCACACCTTGAGACCATGAATGGGTGAGCAATCATTTACTCTTTTTTGGGTTTTTTTGGTTTGTTTTTTTTCTTTTCCTCCTGTACTTTATACTGTCCTTTATACCCTTATACCTTAGGCTATGCCTATTAATTTATATCTTATGCCTTATACTTTTCACTTTTACCCCGTAACTACCTTTATTTACTAATTTAACCTGGCTAACATCTTTATTTCATAAGCACTATGCCAATTATACCTCATAACCCACCAGGTATATATCTTGCTTTATATTGGTTGTGGTGTTCCTTTAAGGTGTGGGTTACATATCTTACTTTGTATTGGTTATTGTGTTCCTTTAAGGTGTGTAGTTCCTTTTAACATGTTTGTTAGTGGGAAGCAGCTATATTCTTTCTTTTTCCTTTGTGTTACAGAGAGTGTTGTGTGCAGTTCTTCTCTTTGCTTTGGGTTACTGAGAAGGTTTAGATTTTTGTTTTAGATTGTTATGCTTCTGGTTAGTATTTTTCTGGTGTTAAGTACGTGCTGAGGGGAGGATGTCGTTTGAGTCTGTATTGAGGCTTAGGGTGATGTGCTGTTTGTAGAGTGTGTTTGTGCTGTTTTCTTTTGGGGTTTTTGTTATTGATTAAATACAATCATGCAGCTAATGTTATCACCGGCAACATGAAACCCACAATATGTGTCACATCCTTGTATTAATAAAAATCATTTGGGGAACTTCTAGAGTTTATTCCAGTCTGTTTCTGGTGCTGGCAGCGATATAACTTTTAAGAGAACCTGATGGAAAAGAGTCTCTCTTGCTATTAAGTGTAGTTCTCATTGGAGTATCAAAATTCCTGTTCAACCAGTGAATCTGTCCCAGTGGAGGGTCCCTGTTAGGTGGGATGCAGACAGACTTGAATTGAGCTTTAAAAGGCTTTGATACTCTGAGGACACTTATAGCTAATAAAAAAAGATTAATACAAGTGGGGACAGAACAAGAAATCTTTGCATTTCTGCCTTTCCCTTTTAACGTGACAATAGTTCAATTCCTTTAAGACAATACTTGTTGTGGGAAACTACCAGGCCTGTGGATTTCTTGACAGAGCAAGAGGAATTTGACCTTGGCCAGACTGCTCTGTGCTCGTGAAGATAAACAGCTTGCAGAGACTGAGAGAACTCAGGAGCAGCAGAAGACAAGTTTGTACAGAGACAGTAGTTTTGTAACTGTGGCCAATGGGTGATTGTTTGTGTGTGATGAGCACCAATAATGTTAGTGCATGTACACTTAGAGAACACTATAACTGTAGAAATGCCATTAATAAACTGAGCTTTGTAGCTACCTCATATTTGGTCGTCTAATTGCTTCACAAGCCTGCCTCCAACAACTTGTGCCATCTAAGCTTAGGTCTTTCCTGAGGCAACCAGATTAGGAGTCAGGCTGTTGCAGATGCTACCCCTAGCTAGAGGAAAAGAAGAGGTACCCTGACAGGCAGTCCCACTTGTGCCTTCAGTGGGGATTTGTGAGCATCAGCCAGCTCTTCACAAAGGCCTTAGGCTAAGTTTTATAGCTTTTGTAGTTTTTCAAGTGGTAGAGTATAAAAATGCCGTAGACTGTTGTTTGGATTGGATAAAACGTCACACTCCACCCTATGAAGGGTCCTGTGGGCTTCTTCTCATCCTTTGGCTCCCTATTTGCTGTGGTTCTTTCCTGGTACCTTTAACCCATGACCTCTCTGGGCCACCCCACGTTTACAGCAGAGACTTCCACGAGCTGCATAGGCTGTTTTGCAGCCCCACAGGAACTTTTCCAACTAGTTTCTGTTGTTTCTGTTTAAGCCAAAGCTGGGGATGGAGCAAGTGATGTGTCTCTGTTCCATCTCAGGAGGAGTTCTTCCTGAGCAGCCAATAGCAAATGATTATGTATTTTCTAATCTGATCTTCTGAATATGACTATACATTGCTTTTGTATAGTAGCAATAACTTTTTATGGCTGTAAATGCATTTTTTATAAATGCAGAGTGATAATTATTTTGTGGGCAGTATTGCTCCTCTCTTATCACATTCTTATTATTTTTGTCTCCCTTTAATGTGTGCAAGTGACTAGACAACTCTGTAGAGGTAGAAGTTATGACACAATAATTTCTTTTTCATTGTTCTATTATCTTTTCTTTCCAAGTCAAATATAGTACTCTTTGTCTTCTCCTTTTTAGCTCTGAGTTCCAAAAGTTGACAGTAGGTTATTGCATGTCTTGATGTAAAGTATGGTGCTCTTACTGTGAATCTGACATAATGGGCTGTCATATGTAAGACTTATTTCTGTATCCTCTGTTTCTGAAAGGAAGTTTGTATATTGTTACTGAAACTAGGCAGCTAAATTGTGTTTAATTTCTAGTACTGTGACTCTACAGTAATTGCAGCAACAAGAGAACAGCACATGTAAAGAATTTTGGAATTGCAGGCACTGGACAATAACACTTGCTCCAATACCATCTGTATTCCTCAAACACACTGTTACTTATTGTCCAGGTTGCCTGCTACTTTCTGGGTCCTGCAGATAAACCCTTGAGTCAGCAGAAGCTCTGCAGTGACTGCTTGTGTGTGTTGGATCAGGATACCCCATAACACACATTGTTGTAGGGTTTTGAAAAAATACAGGGTACTTTATTGTCACAAGTTCACACTACAAAGTGGGATTTTCCTTTAAGGTCCTTTTCAACCACAGGCTTCGAAATGTACCTAGGACCATGGCAGGTCATCAGGTACATGCAGGATGCTGTTCTCCAGGTTCTGTGTTCACATATCCCTGCAGGGAACTTCTCTGTTCCACTCCCACCTCTTCAGATGCATGTCTCAGGCACTGAGGTACAAGGGTGTCTAGAAACAGCTCTGGAAGGAGTAGTTCTTTCCAGCAGGAGAGGAGGAGACAGTATGGGTCTTGTCTTTATTTCTACTAAGTCTTCAGTAAAACTTTTATGGGAATTTCGCATTTGCTGGCTGCTGTCTTCAGAGTAAGGATGTCAGGAACCCAGTGTTTGCTTGTTGTCACTGCATATTGGCAAAAAATGTGCAGTTAAGACATTTATTGAGGTATTTTATCTGTAATTGTTGTGATATAGACAAAGGAATAAATGTATTAAATATTTTATTTTTGCAAGTTAGGGGATGATGCCATAATACAGGAACAGCTGTAGCATCTAATGAGGGAAGATGGATGCTGTGTATAAAATCAATCTATATGTGTTGTTTATACAGTGACAGCATTAAAATGCGAAGAAGTTGCCAGTCAAAATGCTGACAGCATACAAAACTATCAAATCATGAAGCAAGTGATTCTAATGTTTAGTGATGAAATAATTGTGTCAGCTCTTTCAGTTTAATGCAACTCTACAAAGAGGAGAAAAAGGGATGTATTATGAACATCCATCCATTATCTGCTTTGTAGCAGCCCATATATTTCTCTTCTTTGATAGAATCCCAGCCAGAAAACCTTCCCATCCAGCTAGGCATTATCTTGTAAGCAAATAAATTCTTTGAGATCAAGGGTTTATACAATATTAAAAGTAAGTATCAAAGTGATGTAGTTCCAGCCCCCCTTTATTTAAAGGACTGGAGATCAAGGCAGTTTCTATTTCCATCTCCACTACTTATGTCTTCAGCAAATCTCTTATCTTCTGAGCTTTCTGTTCTGAAGGGCGTGTTCCTGCTGTATCAAATATTGGAACTTTTCTGTAACGTTTCCTGTTCTCCTTCATTTTTGTTTCCTAGCTCTTTTCTAGCAGCTATGTTTTAATACTAGGTGTTTGCCACAGTAGCAGACAGAATAGTTTCTACATGCTCTACAGCCCCATGGATACCCTGCAGCACCCAAACCATTCCTGCTGTAGCCATCTGCAGTGCAGGTACTGGAGTTCCCCTCTGTGTGTGTGTGAGAAATTCACCGCAGCACGAATACAGTACAGGGTAGCACTTTGTATAATATCTGCAGGATGAATAATGGAACCACAGAGCTAAATTATATATTTACAGGGATAAATAATACATAAAAGTGGAGAGAGAAATGAAGAGGCAAAGCAGAAAATTAGTTTTAACTGTAACGGGGGTTAGAATTGATGAAGCAAAGGAGCTTCAGATGGTCAGCTTTCCACTTGGGTCTGATGATCATTCAGATTTCAGTTGTGTTAATAACAACTGAAATGTTGCCCAAGGTTTTTATTCACACCCTTTAGAAATCTGAACCAGGTTGTTTACAGCATTAGATGAACTAAAATACAGACAGAAGACTAACCTTACTAGAACTGTTTCTCCAGATTTGTTTTGTCTCATGTCTGTTCCGAAGATACAGGATTTTAATGTAACTTTTGCATTTTCACATAATTAGAAAGCATGAAATGGAATTTTTCTTGGTTTTTGTTCTCTGCCCCACCACTGCCTCCACCTGTCCCCTCCACCTCTAAAAGGGAAGATGATTAATAAGGAGAAAGGATGGGGGGGGGGAAAGGACACTGAAATGTAAAAATTTTGCTGTTAAGTAAAATTAAACTCTTTAGCCATGTTGGTTGAGAAAGCTTGTGTTACACAGGGTCTTCAGAGTGAACTTGAGAAGACTGCATTAATGTGGAGATGAAAAGTAATTGAAAGGAAGACAGGTTACTTCAAGAGGCCAAGAATATGGTGTTAGTTGCAGATTTGGAAAACACACCCATACCTGTGAATGTTTTCCTAGGAAGAAGTAGATCTGCAGGATTGCTGTGCTCCATTTCAGTTTTTCTTCGGCATAGGGTGTGGAAGGGGTTTCATACAGGAATGCAGTGCCATTGTAGGTATGTTGCTCTGTGGAACATTAGTGGGTTCACCTGATCCTTTATTTTTATGATACATTTATTGCTACAATATAATTCTCAGCAAGGTACAGTAAAAAGAGAATTTAAAAGTTTCTCACCCTAAACTATCCATGGTGGCATAGGAGATGTAACTGTAATGCTTAGAGAATTGTCACACCTGGTAAACCTGTGGCAGCAAGTGTCAGTTGATCCCTCTCTTTGCTCATCCTGTGTGGAGCTGCACTGTTTCCCTGTTAAGCAGTAAGAATTATTTCAAAGAACAACGAATGATACTCATGAAACTAGGAATGCATAAACATAGATGGGATGTTTCAGGCCCAGTGTCACCAGCCGGTGAGGGAGGGGATTGCCCTGCTCTGCTCTGCACTGGGGCAGCCTCACCTGCAATGTTGAGGCACTTTTGGGAACTACAACGTAAGAAAGATGTTGAGCTCTTAGACAGCGTTCAAAGGACGCAACAAAGCTGGTGAAGGGCCTGGAGGGGAAGCATGTGAGGACACTGAGGGCACTTGGTGTGTTCAGCTGGAGAAGAGGAGACTGAGGGGAGACCTCATTGCAGGGACAGCTCCCTGGGGAGGGGCAGGAGGGGCAGGCACTGATCTCTGCTCTGTGGGGACCAGGGACAGCACCCAGGGAATGGCTGGAGCTGTGTCAGGGC
>JAWWMP010000167.1:3830701-3843393 GCA_035047865.1 Dendrocincla tyrannina
TTCTTCCCCCAGAGGGTGGTGGGCACTGCCCAGGCTCCCCAGGGCAGTGGGCACAGCCCCGAGGCTGCCAGAGCTCCGGGAGGGTTTGGATGATGCTCTGGGACACAGGGTGTGACTCTTGGGGATGGTCCTGTGCAGGGCTGAGGGTTGGACTCTGATCCTTGTGGGTCCCTTCCAGCTCAGTGTATTCTGTGAGTCTCTGATAGCTGTAGCAAGGCAAGAATATGAAAGCAGGTTTTTTCTGTGAAGTTGTCGGAGGTATGGAGATGATTTTATTTTTATATTTTATTTTTTTAAGATCTCACCTACAGCCTTCACGAACTGTGAAAAACATCAAAAGCAGAGTGAAAGAGGTTGTTGTGAGTCTTTGAGGCAGAACTGTAATTTAAAATGCTGAATTATGAACCCTGTGGGCTAGAATATCAGATATTTTATACTGTGATTGATAATGCAAGGAGGTCTTCTTATTTATACTACAGAAGCATTCATCCAGCAGGGAACTTAAGGATCTTTCCCTTCAAACAACTGGTGCTAAAATACAGAGGATAACAAGATATGCCTTGAACTAAATTTCTTTGTCTGGTAAATTAAGCTTTTACATACCAAGGACAAAACTGTTCCCTTAAAGCTGAAGGTCAACATGTTTGGGTTTTTTTTGTTTCTTTGTTTGTCTTGTTGTTATTTTCTTTTTCATTCCTTCGTTTTTTAATTACAACTAGTGAAGATAAATTCTCTTAACCCTCCTTCCTCCTATGTTCTCTGAATAGCCACAGGGGTCCAGTAAATGACCTCTAAAACTCAGGTGCTTGGATTGTATTAAAACACAGAAATGCTCTTCCTGAAACACAGAGAAAATTGGTTTCATATTGGGACATTCTTCTAACTGAAACACTAAGACATAGTCTTAAATCACATGGCAGGAAACTGCGTGGATACCAATTTTGGGAAAGGTAGGTGCAGGGCCATCCATTCACATAATTTTTTCGGGAAGGATGAAGTGGGTGTTTTACACTTTTAAAAAATGTAGTCTCTTTTTAAATATACAAAGGTTCCTGCAATATATTTTTGAGGTAGAAGACTTCAAATGCACAGCTTGACTGAATGATTCATTCTGACAAATGCTGAATGATGCGATAACCCCAGTCACCTGAAATTAAAGAAATACAAATACAGACAATACTCCAAGGACCCAATTTGTTTACAAGCTTTCATGAAAGTTTCTGAAGGCCTAGATGAGATCAACGCCTGTACAGCAGAACTGCAGCTGAAGTTCCCACTCCCGAGTTTCCCAGTCCTCTGAAAACAAGCACTGTAAGGGTGTCACTATGGACACCCAGAAGCTAATGTGTGTGTGCCACAGGCTTTAGTGAGAGCTGTGGAATTTAGAGTGTTTATCCATACTTCTATGGTCCATACTGCACAGGCAGCAGCTGTGCAAAGCATGGCTTTTTATTAAATTCTAAACTCCTGTTGGTTTAATGACCAGAATAATGATGAAATGGGAAGAACTTGTATTTGCTAGTTTTTATGAGCGTGGGTTTGTGTGATTTATTTGTCATTTGGTGATCAAAATTCCCTTAACTTTACTTTTCAGCCCTTCTGGGACAACAAAGAATACTTTGCATGTTAGAGTCTTAAAAATCCTGCAAAATTGTACTGTCTGCAAAACACTAATACAATGAAGTGCTTGATGCTATCTGTTCCCTGAAGACACTGAACTTTCCTGTTTTTCAGTTTACTTAAGCTTGGTTATTGAATCTTTGCCATGTTCTACCTAACTGAACTTGTGGTGTGGAGAAATTGCCAGCATCTTGGCTATGATGTGAGAAAGGTAGCCCTGTGTCTTTGGAACTGGTGCTCCATTAAAGGATTTCGAAGCTAATAAAGTGCAGGCACAAGATAAACCCAGTTCTTCTATAGCGACTGAACCCCTGGAACCACTTGCTGTGGTGCACAATTGTGCTCACAAGCCATCTCTCAAGGAACATTTATTTGGAAATATTTATTTTGAAAAAATTTTATTTGGAAAGCACAGACATAAAAACAGCTTTTTACTGAAAATATTTGAAAGAAGCAGCGGGTGTTCTGTGACAGGGTTCCTTTTGTTTTCACTCAAGTCTCAGCTGTGCTGTGCAGGTTTTCCTTTGTTGTGTGCTGAGTTCCTGCTTTCATTAAAGGAGCTTCAGAAGCCCATATGATTTATGAACTACCCAAGACAAATGGAGTAGAAAACAAGATCAAAGTTGCCTTATACCACAAGTGCAGTCCCATACAAAGGAAGATCTTACTTTGTCCTGTGAGATGATCTGCCAGCTGTGTCAATGTTATCTGCAGATGAAGCCTTTGTAAATTCTGTGCAAACATGGAGAACAGCGTGCCTGACAAAACAGTAAGAACCAAAGCCACAAACACTGCCAGTGTGTGTGAGGGGGTGGTCATGCTGGGGTTTTCTTGTGATTTGTTTCACCTTTTTTTTCCCCTTTTTTTTTTCTTTTTTTTTTTTTTTTGAATGCAGAAGTAAGAAAACTAACATGGCAGAAGTAGCATTCAGCTTGAAGAGTTTTCCAAGTGAAATAATAGTAAGAATTGGAGGGGTATTTTCAGTCTTTGATTACTTCACTGGTTATGTTCTGTTCATTTCTCTAAGAGCTGTGCTTTCCTAACTAAGCAACATACTCATTGCTACAAATAAACTTCTACAGTTGATTGCAGCACCAAGAGCATGTAATGAAGTCATTAAGGCTCTTAAAGAAGGTCAGTGAATTTTGAGTGTTCTACAGTGTACAGCAGTCCAATAAATACAGCTGCATTGAAAATTTGTATATCACTGCAGCTAAACTAGCTTTTTGTCAATTTTAACAAAAAATGGCACCTCATGGCTATTCTTTCCACTGAATAGTGTTTCAGCTGCAAAGTGTTTTGGTCACATTACAAAACGTGTGCATTCAACTCTTTCTAAATATATATTTTTTTCTCAGTCAAGAAGCATGCACAGAGCTGCTGTTTCCTTAGGTTTATCCCCTTTGTCCTGGCCCAGCAAGATGGCACCTACCAATTGCTGTATGGCCCACCAAGGGCCAACCCATGTGAGAGCAGCTCTTGAAACATCATCTCTTCTCTATAGTTTCTGCTTTGGATGAGCAGTAACTGCAGGCCAAGCATGCTGTTCTTTTCATGTGGTTTTGTTCATGCTAGTTCTAGCCTTTCTGGTTCCTGAAGGTGACCTTTCATTCCCAATATTTTTACCTTTTTTCTGCTCAGTCCTTCCCCCCTTACCTTACAAGTATGGAATTCTCTTGCAGTATGGAAAGGGTCCTCTTATCAAATTATATTATAGCTGCCTAAAAAATATGCAGAGAAAGGAAGGATGGCAGAGATGACCTTGATTAAAGGAAGAATATGTGATTATATCAAGTATTTACAGGTGCTTCCTAGGTGATCTCTGTTGGTTTCTCTATGCCCATTTACTTTCATTGCTGGTTTTGCCTTCTGTTTTCAAAATAGAAGACTCTTTCTCTCCAGATGAAACTAACAATTCCCAAACCTTTAATTAACCTTTCTGGTGGTTAACTCAACAGAGAACTAGTAAACCAAAACGGTCTGAATTAATACAGAGTCGCAGGAGAGATCTTTCCCCTGCAGCAGAGATCTTTTTCACTTTCTATATCTCTTTCAAATGATTGTAGAAAACCAGGAGAAGATACTCAACAGCCAAAGGGTTTCTCACTGAGCTGGACAAGAGAGTCAAAAAAACAACTTGAAATTGAGGTGACCTAATCAAAAATAGAAAAAAATGCACATTCATTAACTTGTACAGCAGCTACAATGGGGTGCTACAGAGTTTTTGGTACCAGAAGCACTTAAATCAAGACTCTGGATGTCTTTTTAAAGGACCTAAGACTTCAATTTGAGTTGTATTTGGCTTCCTGTGAAAAAATTACAAAAAAATCCAAAAAAAAGGATTTTATGATGTGAGACAGTCAGCAGAGGTGATTGTAAGGTCATAAAATATATACATTTTTGATTTGTGCCTTTTCCTGTTTGGGAACTCACAGAAGTCGAGTTTGGTTTGTCAGCTAATCCTAACAAATGGAAAGAACTAATTTCAGTACTGTGAGGAAGCAATCGCCACAAGCCAGAGTCCTCTTCAAATAGTGAGAGACAATCTTCCCTCATGCCTCTAAATATTTTACTGTTTTGACTGTCCTTGTGTCACAGTACAGTTTCAGTGTTAGCTTTTCATCCTTTTGAAATCAGAAAGTTAAAATGCTGGCTGACTATTGGAACTAGACAAACTCATGTTATAGGCGTGAATCGATGAGTGGTTTCAGCAATTAATTTTATTTATTTATATAAAACAAGTATTAACTTTATTTATTAAAATAAAACAAAATAAAAATAAAATAAAAAAAGAACAGTGAGTAAACTTTATTAGGAAAAGCAGTGAATGATTTCAGCTCAGTGATTTCAGCTCTATAGCCAGTGATAGCAGCTCTTTGAGGGTATGCCCAAGGCAACGGCTTCTCAGCCGGGCAGACAGGACAGTCAAGACCGTACCTGAACTGCATTGGCACTGTTCCAGTGCTCGCTTTTTATTCACTTTTGGTGGCCTAAGCCATGCCTCTCTGAGCATGCTCTGTTTGGGCTTATGTCTTACAATCCAAGTCTTCAACCAGGTCCGGCACATTCCTGAGGGGGGAGCAGAAACCACAGTTCTGGGGATGCTCTCGCTTCTGGGGTGATTATGGGGTCCCATCGGATGCTGGAGACTTTGTAGAAGTGGTGACTGTCTCTGCCATGCTTGTAGTAGTGCCTTGGCTCCTTTAAGACGGCTTTGTTGCAGTGAAAAACTAGCGGCAGCTAAGACACCTCTGCTGTGTCGCCGCTGCAGGCTCAAGCTAGCTTTGGTGATTCAAACTCTGGCACATTCCACAGAAACTGCTGGCTCGGTGCTCTCTTGTCGCCCGCAGCTGGACAAAGGAGCCCAGGCTGTGACTGCAGTGGTGTGGGGGAAACCATTAGATGCGCCTTTAAACGGGACATGGGGTACAGATGGCTTTTGGGGTGCTGGGAGGGAGAGCCTGGAGCTTCTGGGAATGGGGGACGGCTGGGGGAACCAGACTGGGATGCAGCGCCGGGGGTTTGGGGTAGGGGAATGTACCGTGCCGGGGGGGTTTTGGGGAATTCGGAAGGCTTTGAGGTGCCATGCAGGGGTTTGAGGAATTCGGGAGGCTTTTAGATGTCGTGCAGGGGTTTGGGGAATTTGGGAGGCTTTGAACTCTGGGGCGTTCGAATACACAGTGTAAAAGATTCCCGGGGGAACGAGAGTTCTGGGGAGGGGTGGGGGAAGGAGCGGAGCAGGACCGGGATGGGGGAACAGGGACTGCTGAGCCGTGGCCGCGGCGGGAGCTGGGGCTGCCCAGCGCAGAGAACTGGGGGAACACAGAAGGGTTTGGGGGGCAGCGGAGAGGTTATGCTGCGCCGTGCAGCTAGTGTTGGGGTACAGGGGTGTGATACAAGAGCGGGAAGCGGGACTATGAGGGACGGGGGGGGTAGGAAGGGGAATGGGAATGTGGCCGCAGCGCTGCCACTCGTACGTGGGAGATACGGGAAAGGTGGGGGAAGGGAGAAGAGCCAAGCACCAGAAATTTTAGGATGTGTCTGCGAATACCAAAGGGAAGGATATGATAAGGTTTTACGAGAAGAGGGGGGCTGGAGCCGGAGATGCTGCTCCGTTAAATCTTTTAATTAGGGTTTAGCAGGACAGGAGTGAGTGGGGCTCTGCTCAGTTTTGCTTAACCTAGAGCTACACCGAGTTGGGGAAAGGAGAGAGGGGTCGCCTCCCCTGCACTCCGAGGAGGCCCCCATACTGGATAATTACCATGGGATGCCCAGGGAAGGGAGGCAATCTTGTAGAGATAAGAAGGACAAAGAGCGCTTTAGAGAGCTAATAGAAACAGAAGGTATCTGTTTGCATACCAAAGAAGTAAGAGCAGATAAAAGATAACCTTTGGGTTTAATGTATTCTAAACAGCCGCAGCAGATGGCTGAGGCAAAAACTGGTAATTTAAACTATTCCTAAACTCTACACTCAGTAAAATAAAGATATTAAAAACTACTTAATTCGTTTGATTTTGGCAAATTATAAATCCATCTATTACACTCAGCAGCTTTTGTTTCACCGTAAGGTTTCTGTGGTTTATTGAGGAACAAGAGGGCTGGAGAGGTGGCAGGAACTGGTTCCTGGGGAGTATCAGCTCACCGCAGACATGTCCTCGTGTCCAGTCCTCCTAGTTTATGGTACCAGTAGCCTCACTCCAGGTCCCTCCCTGGGGTTGGGGGTTTTGTTGGAGGCGGTGGAGTGTGGAGAGCATGGGTATGCCCTGCCTCTGGCCAGTGCTGGGGCAGATGGTGCTGTGCCAGGCTGGTGGTGCTCTGCCAGGCTGGTGTCACTGTGCCTGGAGAGAGGTGCTGAGCCATGGCGGGCTGTGCTGCCTTGGAGAGCACAGCATGGGCTACGGGGTCCCTGTCGCCACTGTCTTAGTTCAGAGGAGAACTAAGATGTCTATATTGACCAAGAGAAAAAGGAAAAAGCCCCCCAAGAAGGCCAGACAAAAAAAAAAAAGAAAAAAAAATTCTCACTCCTTTAACTAGAACAAAACTTTAATTAGAAAAATATATAGAAAAGGATAACAGTTTTTAACCACACTCTATCTATCTATCTATATATGTCCAGAAAAAGGACGAAACAGTTTGTAATAAACCCTCTGAACGAAAAAAGTCAGTTTTCTGCTGAGCTGGGCAGAAACTGCAGCAGCTTCCCTACGTGTGTTGGCGCCATCCAGAAACTGGGGTGGAAGAAAGGGGAAAGAAAAAAAGAGTTCCTCAGAAATCCCAGGCACCTGGGGGGAGGGGGGGGGACTTGGGGGGAAGGGGCCAAAAAGAACACGGAAGAGCCGCTCCCTCCCAAAAGGTTAACCCCCACCCCTCGAAGCCGAGAAGGAAAGAACAAAGAAGTCTTCACCTGACCATCAAATTAGAATGCAAGTGTTCATCGTCCCATCTGTTAGCTACCAGAGGGACATCGGGTGTTAACTCTGAGCTCTGGAAGGACTTCCAGTGCGATTCTGGAACCGTAACAGTCACTTAAAATTGCATACATGAAACTGTGATGTTCTTTATCATCTCTGGTTTCTGGATTGGCTGCTTGAAACAGTCTGAGTGTAGTTCAGGCGAAATGATCACTGTCATCACTAACATGGGAAGGACTGTGAGAAGGTTCTCCAGATTCTCTTTTAGTTTTATATATATTTTTTTCATTTTGGGTATGTTACAGCTCCTTCCTAGTAAAGCAGCTGACTTAAAAGCACCAATGTTTATAGCATTGGCTCTCAAAAAGGAAAGTGCATGTTGAAGTCCCTGATTGAGAATATTTTTATTTGATGCACAGTACAATAACTAGCACAGAGAGGTCACTGAGAGAGAGGCAAATGTGTGGGAGCAGGCGGTCTGTTGTCCTGATAAAAAAAAGAAAAATAAAAGTTCCTGAAACCCTCTGCTGCAGTAAGAGCAATTATGTGATATCTTAGCTTGCTTGGGATGGGAAAGTCATTTGTTTGCTGCTCATACAGACCACAGGTTTAGTCAGCCAAGTTTGCACAAGAGCTGAAATCCATCTGAATTCTTGCACAGCATTCCCTGAAATTGTCTTTTTCTCCACTAGCATCTCACAAGAAATAAAGAACTTCTACTGGTGGATGTTGCAGATCACATCTCAGAAGGCTCTTCAGGTTGGAGGGACCTGGACACAAAGCTCTCTGTAATCTTGAATTATTGCTGTGATCCCCTGGGTTCTGGACTTCTGTAGTCTCCCCACCTTTCAGCTGTCACAGCTTTACAGTCTCAACTCTCATCTCAAGGAGCTGGAAGAGAGCTGAAAATGTTTTCCTGAGCTCTGAAAACAGATTGTGGAGAATAAAAAAATATGGTTTTATTACAAGCAAATAGTTCATTAACTCAGGACTTATTTTGTTTAGGCATACTGTGGGAGTTGTAAGGTACCAGGTCCTGTCTGGAACTGGTGCCAGGGACAATTTGCGTTCGGGAATAGGGAATTATGAAAATAGATAGAGATATGGCTGAAAGGGGCTCCCCGCCACGTGGCAAATCCTTTGTGTGCAGAGGAAAGTCATTTTGACCAGGAGATCCCGTCGCCTTGTACAGGGGGCATGCCAAATCAAATCAGAAGAAGAGGCCAACTCCTCTCATTATACTAACAAGGTGGGACACTGGGGACACATAAAAAGCATGATTTTTGGGGCAGGGGTGTGTTTTTTGGACCTCTGTGGCCAGGGCAACCAGCACGTGCTGAAATAGAAGTTTTCTTTTTCTGCTAAACTTCTTTATATCACAGATATTTGTATCCTAACTAAATTGAATAAAGGAGATTTTTCTCACAATATGGTGTTTTTCAGGTGTAAGATTTCCCAGACTTGCCTCATCTCTACCAGTTAAAATAGGGAAAGTACATGTAATTTTTCTGGAACAAGAAAATGCTATTCATTTTGACTTCAATCAGTTTTATTCAGACAACCTTTTCATTTTTATGCACCAACAGCTTTTCAGAAGAGATAGAGATCTTTTCTATAAGAAATGTATAACAAGTACAGGTAAGATTGCTGTTTTTTCTATGTCTGTGTTAAAAAACACTGATTCCCAGACATTGCAGCTAGCATAAATTTTTCAGGGTGTGTGAGAAACTGTTCTGCATTGGAGATGAAAGCGAACTGTAGCCAACTCCCTTAAAAGAAATTTGTGGCCACAAAACATGAAAGTTCCATGTTACAAGAGAAATGAAGTGAAAGAAAAGAAGCCTTTGAAAATCAAAGCAGCAAGTGTCCTCATGACATAACGTAAAGGAGCTTGTTCAGTTTCCTTTTGAACACCGAGAAGCATCACAGACAGGTTTCCTCATGTTTCCAGTGTTCGGAGTGCAGAGACTGAAAGGCAGATGTGTGTTTGAGGCGATGGAGCCCGGGGAGCTGCTCTCTGCAGGGGAGGACCAGGTTTCCCCGCCATGGTAGTGGGTAGTGTGGAGCAGTCCTAAGTGCAAGAGATGCTTGGAGAAGAGCTGAGAAGGATAATACCTAAAAGAGTTCTTGTGCAGGCTTTTCCATTGCAGTGTTGATGCACATGGGGGCACATGGGGGCACATGGATCTAAAGTCAGGAGAGGAAGGTGTCTTGAGTGTCACTTGGGGCAGCAGTGCTGAGGGCACTCCTCAGTCTTGCTCTGCATGTATACAGGATTGTGGTTTCATACATCAGTTTTCCTGAGGAAAATTGTTACAACTACTAAAAACTTGGGAGTGAGAACCTCTGTAGTCCCCCACCTTTCTCAGCTGTCACACCTTTTACAATCTCAAGTCTCATCTCAAGGAGTTGGAAGAGAATTGAGAATGTTTTTCTGAGCTCTGAAAACAGATGTTTGAAGTTTGCTTATGGCACAAGCCTTGTTCCTTTGATTTTTGCCATGTATCTGTAGTGTGTACTTGTGGAGTGGATTGTGTGAGGAATGCTTAAATTTATTAAAGCATTTTATGTAGCACAAAGAATACCTGATCCCTGGGCTCCTAGATAGGAACCTGCTCAAGAATTGCTTGATGTTCTTATTAAAAAATGATTTCTACTGATCTTGAGAAAATTGCAAGCAACGGCATAAGCAATGTAACATAGGTAAACTTGGGCTGTGTTTGTGCAGGCTTTGGTATTTTCTAGAGCTATGGATTTGTTTGTACATGGGAGCAGACAAAGCTGGAAAACTCAGAGGAAAATCTGAAAATTTATGTTTGTAGATAATGAAATTAATTTCCAGGAATTTGCCTATGTGTGCCACCCTTACTAATTAATTCACAAAGTATTTTTCCCTGAAATGTTGCTAGGGAAGGGGAGTCAATTTTTCAAGAATTGATATGCATGAGGTAGGTTAACAATAAAGACTATGAGGAATTTTGGAAAAGACTGTGCATTTTAATTAAATCCATCCCCTGAATTTTTAAAAAGTTGTTTGAAAACAAAACAAAACTTGTTCTCACATTATTCATTCTGAAGCCTCAGGACTGTTCCAGCTAATCAGGGATTTTTGGCTCTAAGTATTACACAAGCCCTAGGTATTAGATTAAAAGACATGTGTCAATGAATATAGAGAATATTAAACAGTGAGTTAGTTTTTGTCTTCAGAAAATATTAACCTTGTTCGCCCATGAATAAAATGGAAGAACTGTCAGAATATTTCAGTAGGAATGAAATGCTGAAAATGAGAATGAGCATTACATGATAACTGAAAGAGCATACAGTGACAGATGGCTTGTTACAATGCTTAGGGACTTTTTTGTCATTTTCTGTTGTCAGTAAAAATCCTTGTCAGGAGTCAGATCTGAAATGATTGTCTGCTGATCGGGGTTTATCAGGAAGTTCATTTAGTATGAAAGTTGCTGCTCTTTGGGAGGAGAACATGGAGCTGAAGCCTTAGCAGTCTCACAAGCGGAATTTAATTTGTGTAGCTGCTCCGGCTTCTGGCAGAGTTGAAGTTCGCTCTTTATGAAGAGTGAAGGTGAATGTCTTCTAAGCTTGTTTGTACATTAAAACAAAGGAAAGCAGAGGCATGCTGGAAAATCTTACTTTCAGGCTGCTGCTAAAAGATGTTTTCAAAAGTGACTGAAGAGAATGAAGGAGTTGGGAAACTTGTTGGAATGATGGATTTAGGTACTAAATTTTTTTCTTTTCTGTTATGATGTCAAAAGTATGATAATTTCAAAGCAGGGGCGAAAAAAGGGGACACATTGTATTCAAGGGAAAAAATACACATGGGAGGTTAATTTGCTGATTCTATGCTGGGCTGTGCTGAGCCCCTCAGTAACAAAGCCTGCCCTGCAAGGTCACCCCACAGCCTGGGAGGGCTGTGAACACTCTCACGCCAGTCCCTTCTCTGGTAATGGAGCAGTTGTATGCTACCCACCACAAAATCACTGTCCTGGGGACTTTCCACCTGAATTGCTATGAGAAATCCTGAATTACATATGTTTCTAATTAAGGAGCCTATGAATCATTGTGAGACAGAAGAGCCCCGAGATCAGCCCTTCACATCCATCATGAAACGTTTCACCTCCCTGCCCTGCCCTGGTGGTTTCCTCTTACTTTGTTTAAAACAGCAAAATCTCTGTGCACTTCAAGATTTCTTTAGCTGAGGAACTTCTATCCAGCTCCTGCAACTACTCACCAGTCAGCCTTGTAAAGCAGTCTGCTTCATGACCTGGCACAGCACACATGGCTAAACACTCTCCTGCCAGCTCAGAAACTCTTCACTGCAGCTCAAGGTGTGCACAGGTTTATATGCATGGCATGTGAAATTTAAAACATTTGGTCATGGCATTAAAATACTAAAAGTAAGCACCAACAGGCAAGCCCAGGAAAGTAAGGAGGAAAAAAAATAACTTGAAATCTTATGGTCCTCTTTAATGCATGGAAATCTCACTGAGTGTATTTTGGCAAATATGTAGGATTTTTTTTTAATCTTCTGTATTTACTTTTAATGGGAGTTTTGTTTGCAGCTTCCAACACTCTGCAGTTAAAAATGACTCTTCCTTTTAATGTTGTTTTAGCATGATTTTCTTGTCATTTCATTGCTTCTTGTAGATCACCAAAATTACCGATATGCAAACGTTCTTGGTAATAAAACTTAATAAGATCAGGAAACATGTAAAACGCTAATGTGTTTTAATGCTGCAAATGTTAGATGAGCAGTTACTTTATCATTGAACAATAGTTTAATGCTTCTTCATGGAAGTGGAGATATTACAAGAATAGTCTTCTAATGTGACTAAAATGTGCTTCACCTGGGATCTTAGTAGCTCTCCTGTTCCATGTGTAGGTGCTCCGCAGAGAAGTGATTACTTTGTGAGTTTGTTCATTTATGTGTCGGGGCCATAACCCCCCATGACTCTAGCTAGAAATGAGGGTCTTCTCCTTTAGTCACACCCCAGTCTAACAGCCGTTCAGTCCTTAGCCTGAGACAGTGTATCAGCGAAGGCCAGTGACGGTAGCTGTTGTCATTACAGTCATTATTATTCCCTTAAATCCTGATATTACCCAGCAGCCACCAAGTTCTGGTCCACGACTCACTGTATTAGGGCCTGGGGAAATGCTGCCTTTGCCCTTCCCACAGCTGGTTGGGGAACACTGCATCACTGCCTTATGATGCTGCCTGAGGGAACATCAAATCCAGAGCTGTCAAGGTGATGAGTGAATAGAATAGAGTAGAATAAATTTACGAGGAACGGTGGAGAACTTAATTGCGGTATAGAAAATGAAATAAGAAGCACATGGAAAGGCACAACCTTTCATTGGGTAAATGAAGTCAGTGGCCAAGACAAAACAGAAAATATAGCTAAGTGTATATGACATTAAAATAAATACTTCATGACAACTGGAAAAGAGGTAATTCATCCTTGTAAGAGTGGTTCAAACACTACAGGAAACAACAAAATATTATATATTCTGTAGGTGCCCAAGAAAACTATCAGTTAAAGCTATTTGCTCTGGAATTAAGAGACCTGTAACCCTGTCCTAGTTCAGCAGGAGGGACCAGTTATCACTGTGTGGGGGTGATCAAAACTATGTATTCTACCCCCTCTA
>JAWWMP010000167.1:3843493-3891325 GCA_035047865.1 Dendrocincla tyrannina
AAATTGTAACTCTGACTTATAACCTCTCTTGTGGTGGGTCCATTTCTCCTGCCGGTTTACCTTTAAACCAGCACAAACCCTTAACCACAAATATAAAGAGAAATTCTAGGGAGCTGGTTTTAAAAAAAGGTAAACAAAGCAAACTAAAACCTAAAAACAAAAGCCATGTGAAACACCTCACTTATTCAGTACAATGGAACTTTGTTAGCTTCCCTTAGGTGTCTTCAGAGCATACCTTAAAGTGGAAAAACCAACAGGTTTTTATGAGGGTGGAATGATTGAGGCTTATACAGAGGGAAAACATAAATACATGCTAGTTAGTGCTGAAACACAGAAATGTACAACAATGCTGTAGAAGAAAGTACAGACTCAAAAACATTATAGGGAAAAGATAATCTGAAGAACAGTGTCTTGGAAAATATTAAGAGTCATTGTGCTAGAAGACTGTCCTGAATGTTGATTAATAGGCTTGAAATGAAAGGTTCCTGCTCTGAGTCCGACCAGACTATATTGATATAGTCTAGTGGAACAGGCAGCATTGATACTAGATTTGTAAAGTGCTTCCAAATGGCAAGGTCATTTAGGGAGCAGATGGAAAACCACCTACTGTGAAGCACTGAGGAAAACACTAGGGGCAAATCCAGTCAGAAGTAATGGATGGATTCTGATGAAAACTATACAAGTAATAAAGATGACACGTGTCTTGGGAAAAAATAATGAGGGATATCCAAGATGACTAACACTCATATGAGGGTAACTGCACATACATGACTAAACAATGTAAATAGGGAGAGAAAAAATAGCAGAAATAATGTTATAGACAAGGCAATTAAGAGAAATTTGTCAAAAATACAGCATACTGACTTGATGTTACCCAGCCCAAATGCCAGAAATACAAAGTAATTATTTTGTTCTATTTGTTTATACTGGTGTATTGTCTGAGAGCTCCTCCTGGGCATGTAATCACTTTTATAGTTACCTGCGGTCACTGTGGCACTGGCAGCTAATTCATTATTTTCAGGAGTGCTGTGGAATAGCTTGGGTATTAAAGACATAAAACCACATTCTGTTCTTAGGGTTCCCACTACAGTCCATCAAGCAAGGAAGCTACAGGGTGAAGATTTAGAGGACAAGAACCCATTGAATGTGTTAGAAAACATGAGGCGAAGGCAGAAGTATTTACTCAGTCAGTCATTGTTATAAAGTGTAGATCAAAGAGTTGTTTGAATTTACAGTAGTCACCACATTTAAAAGGAATTTTGTTTTATTCAGTGCTTGAAATGTCACACCAAATACTGTGTCATGCACAAATGAAGTTCCAAGTTAATTAGGCTTCTGGTTATGTTTTTCTTGATTTTCAAATAATCTTATGTCCAGTTTAAGAAATGGACATTAAAGTTGACTATCATCTTGATGCTCTTTACTAATCTGCTTATTTATCCACGTATTTTTTATATATTTCGTTTCTCTGTGTGTGTGTACAATGAAGGAAATGGTTGTTCCAAAACTGATTTATTCTCAACATTTATCCTTAAATGAAACTCAGCCACCTGTCTTATGTGATTAGGAGACTGGTAGTTTCTCTATCTCAGTTTCTCTTTCTCAGTTTCTCTATCATTTCTGTAAAACCCTCGCTATCCACCAAAAAGCCAAAAACCTAAGTGCAGTAAGTAAATCAGAATGTTCTGCTCAGCTGACTTGTTATATGAAAACAGTGGATGCTGTATGTAAGTGCAAGAAAATTCCTAGGGTGTTATATTGTTTTGAGGAAAATGTTTGTGTCCTGCTGAACAATACATTCTCCTCTGCTGAAACAACACATCAGGAGTGTTCACACTGTTAGGTTCCAGCACTGAGTGTTTGTGCTGTGTGAATGGTGTGGCAAATAAAGTCAGAAAAGCCAACAGTCTGCTGAGCAAGTAGTGATGCGGGTCCCCATTAAAGTGGAGGGAGAGATGTGCCTCCCTAGGTGGGGTCCTCTATGTGTAGTTTCAGAGTGTGTATTTTAGCAAATCATTCTCAGTCTGTCAGTGAAAGATTAAAAAAACCAATACTAGATTTCTTTAGCATTAATGTTGAATAAATTTCTAGTGTGTAAAAAGCACATGAAATACAGAGGATAGCAAACAGCCCATTAAAACTGTAGTTAAACATACTAAATAAACATTTGGATTTTAAGAATTTTCAATGCCTTTCAGTGCTGGCAAAAAAGCTGAGAGATACTGCTCTCCTTTGGGACTATTGGAGGATGAGAAGATGTGTCAGTCCTTGCAGCTGAGTTTAAAAACCTGAGAGGAAAAAGGGACTTCGACACCTTGGGTTAGACACACATTCCCTGTGTGTCACCACAACTTAAGGATCATCAGGTGCTGGTGAGCAGTAATTTCTCTATATTGCTGATGGGGTTGTGAGGGATTTCAGTGTTAATCTCTGGCTAGGTCACTTAAGGGTATCATTTTGGTCCTATATTTTGTCTGGTGGAACCATCAACTTGGTTTCAGACTAAATTAGCCAGCTGAGTGACCCAGGAGTGGCTGGATCCCTTCTGAAAGTCAGACAGTGCTACTAGCAGTGATTTGGCAACTACAGATGTTTCTGTGCCCCACAGCAGCCCCCTGGGCTGTGGCACAGCAGAGGTCCATGTCTGAAGGGAGCTTGGATAAAGCACCAACCAGCTCGGAGCTGGTAAACTGCCCCATGGTTTGGATTGCAGCAGGAGCTGAAGGCCCTGGGACAGAAAGTCTGTGCAGTGGGCCATGATCAGCTAATTGATGATTCTGTATGCTTGTTTGTTTAAGTGCTAAGCCAGAGCATTGGCCCAGCAGCTTTGAATACAAGTTGATAAATTAATGTGTGTTTCTGAGTTACATCCCATGTGTCATCAGCGGATGACTGTAGCTTCACAAAAGTACCCATATTTGTCATTCCTTGCCCCAGAAGTCTTCTTGTCTTTTGGAAGTAAAGTGCTAAGGAAACTGGGGCATTAGCCACCTTTTATGCTGCTTCACATATTTTGAAATAGATATATTTACATTCAGATTTAAGATCCAGGAGCCTACCACAGCATATCTATTTTAAATTCTAAAACATCTTTTTAACAAAATGAAGCATGGCAGGGGATTTTGCAGCCAGTTCTGTTCAGTGTGGATAAAACCAATTAAAGTTTAAATGTCTATTTGTCCTTTCTTCTGTTTTGTACATAACTGATAACATTTTAATAGGACTGATGTCCTGTGTCTCGTACAAACACTTCACAAATGGGTTAAATTATTCTTTTTGCTGTGAGAAACCCGAGTGTGTACTTTTCTACTATAAAATTCTGTAATTATTATTCAGAGAATCCTAGAAAAAGAAACACCTAGGTGTTTGTGATATCTGATTATGAATTGTATGCCATTCTCTGGAGTTAGCTCATGAGCAAAGTTTTTTGTCGTCAATATCCTCTGATTTTTGATTTTCATGGTGTAGTCTCCTGAGTACTTTCTAAAAATGTTTTTCAATGTATGTAAATCAAGAATTTGATCCTTGTTTCCAGTGTGCAGCTTGATTTTTCTAAGACAGATTGCTTATTCAGGTTTTTTTCCTAGCTGTTTTTTTATTTCATTAACAGAAAAAAATGTTGCCAAAAAGCATATAAGTTATATATTTTCTTGTACTTGCTGTCTACATAGAAGCAATGTTGATGAGAGTTGATTGTGTAGCAGACTTTGCCATTTGTTGAGTAAGGAAAATGTGCTGAGCAGATAATCTTATAAAAGTGTGCCATCCTGCAAGGACAAAAATATGCTGATGATTGCTCCTGACACCACAAAAGCCTGCGCAGCCTAACTGAGCCTTCACATCATCCTCATCTGTGTTATCTTATAAACCAATGAATGCTTGAGCTTGTGTTAGGATAAATCTAGCAAAGAGGGGAGAGTGAGGCAGTTTTCTGAAGGCACGATGTTTGGCATGACCTCTGGAAGCCAAACCTGCACAGCAGCGGCAGGAAGGAAATGTGTCTGTTCCCTAAGGGGGAGGAACGGATGGCATCTCTGAGAACCAAACAGCCAGTTCCAATACACCAGCCCAGGCTGCCCAGCTTGGCCCAGGAAGCATGTTGGGAATGACATAGAGAGGTCTGCACAGAGGAGACATCTGCCTGGCAAATAGTTTTTGGAATTAGGACAGCATGGAGAGGTTTGCTGCTACTTCTCTAACAGACTTAGATTGAGGAAAAGAGAGTGTGCTGAGGCAGGAAAGTAAAACAGTGGGGTGCTGAGGAGCCTCTGGCATTTTGAGGAGGTACCCACATAATCACAAACAACTTCTTAGCAGATGTAATTTTAGGGTAAACAGCTGCACAAATGGTAAGTATAAAAATAAGGGCCATTCGAAGAAGAACTGCTACGAATGATACAGAGCACAAGGAGAATTAACATCACGTACTGTAGTAATTTCATTCTGTTTTTTAAAACAAATGAGGCTTTGCTTATATAGCAATTTGAAATAAGGTATGTGATGCTGTTACGTTGCATAGAATGATTTTCTCAGTAGTGTTGGAGCAAAAAATGCTCACTCAGGAAAAAGGGGGTTTAAGTATCTAACAGTTCCCTCTTAGCTGGTCACTGCAGCACTACCGTGCTGTGCCAGGCATCGTGCATTATAAGAACTGGGTAATTCATCGGCTGTCCAAGTTGGGATGAAAGATATGAGGGAATAGCTGGAAATGTTGAAACAAGTACAGGAATGTAAAAGCTTTTTCTTTACCAGTTACATGATGAGAACTGTGATTTTTTTAAAAAACAATAAATTTATTCTCTTGGAATTCATTTTGTAATCCAACTTATTTAATAGTCTGGTGTGACACAGTAAAAATTTACAAAATAGTGTTGCAGTTTGAATTTGTATGTTTAGAACTGGCAATAAAAAAAGTCCTAGAAGTTAAATTTCCCCTGTGTGTTATAGACTGCATTAATTAGACAGGTGAAAGAGTACCTGCATTTTCTGAGCAAATGTCAGTGAATATTTAATTACAATGTTCTAAAACATTCACAAAAAATGTTACTGTGGAATGTCTGATAGCAAGAAGAGGCGCCACAGCTAATTTTCATATTTTTGTCAGAAAAAACCCAGGGAGTCTCTGTCTCCTATAGAATCAGAACATCTCAGGAGCAAATGACCAGGAGAAATATGTCAAAACTCTAGACTGCTGCCCCTTTCAGAGTCTCCTGTAATCCACAACAATATCCCCGTAGTGCAGTGCAGTCTAGAGTAGTAGAATTTGGGCTTGTTTAGCCATAGCTATGGAAAGCTTCTGGGGAATTAGGGAACACCTCCCTAGACCAGGATCTTGCTAACAGGAGGGACAGACCGATGCATCCCAGTTGTGCCAAGAGGACAGGCAGCTTCTTGTGCTTTGGTTACTTTTCAACTTCCTCCTGGCAAAGCTTCCTCCTCATACTTTTGGTATACTAGAGAGTTTTTTATGTAAGTGACCTTGGCTGTCTTTGTAATCTTGCCATTTCTAGGTACAGAAGGCTCCTCTGCAGTCTGCCAGCCTGGGAATAACTTGTGGAAGACAAGGATGTCTTTGTGTGTTGTAAGCAAGTATTTCTTTTTCTCAGACAAATACCAAGCTAATAACTGAGAGGTGCCATCTTTTTAATGATGTTTGTTTTTTAAGTGTTCCTCATGTTCTGCATCACTTCCTTGTGACATGTTGCAATTCAATTAGATTATATTCAGTCAGTATCTGAACTTCAACAGAGAAAAGATCAAAATAGTTTTGAGAAAGATTTTCTTCCATTTTAGATAGAGTAGACCTAGGGAGAGAAGAATGGTAGTGAACTAATTACATCAGTGATGCTAGGCAGTGAGATTTGGGTTTATTTTCTTTACATTAAGGATGGGAAGCAATAAAAGGGTTTGGCTGTTTGTGGTCTGTAAATATCACAAATAAAATACCTGCAATGTCAGTGTTAACAGCCTCAGTAGAATGTTGTTTACCTTTAATTTGAGTGGTTTATGCCAACTACTTTGTCTGCTTAAATATTTCAGTTTCATACAGTGTTGGCCAGTTCTTGTCCCCAACTTGTTCACTCTTCTCAATTCGAAGGCCTGCTGTATCTCAGAGCTTATTGCAGACACATGCTGTACTAACACTTGGGATGAAATGTAGAAGAATACTGTTACTACAACTTGTTGTACAGATTGATGATTGGCAGAGACCCAGTTGCTCTTCTGGCTGCTGCTTCCTTTCAGGGAAAAGATATTTTGCAATATCCCTGTTTAAATGATTTTTTTTCTTTAGTTTACAGCACTACAGTCAGTAATTGTCTTGCATTAAGATTACCTAGAAGCTAACAGGCATTATGGACTTTTTTGTAAAGAACAGAACTAACAAGTATTATTTGTTTCTACAGAACAATATCAACATCTTTATATAATTGCTGCAGTATTATTTTGCTATCTTGGGAAGCCAGGTAGGTTTTGTGAATTTACTTCAAGCTGAAGAGACCTTGCCTGATTCTCAGAAGTTTTAGATTACTGTAAGTATTTCACTGGTTTGAAGTGCCTGATTCTAGGGATCAGAGGCAAAAATAATTCCCTGGTTTTGACATGTATCTTGTGAATCAAAACAGCATCTTGCACTGAACTTGCAAAAGGCAGAGGCTGAGAATAAATAGCAGCACTGGAATATTTAATTGATTATGCTTCATATGTTTATAGAAGGCAACAAAAATATTTGCCAGCAGCAGCAGTGGTAGATTCTTCATGGAAGAGGAATTCAATGCTATTTGCTTCCAGAAGGTACCAAAGTGTTTATGAAATGCACTACATGCAGCTCACCAAGACTGTCCCAGCATCCAGAGTTCAGAATGTATTTATTAGTTCTGTATTGGATTAAGACTGCCTCATGTCTTGACATTTTGCAGTATATTTGCATATATCCAAAAGAAAAACCCAGACTTGTAAAAGTAGCACATGTTGAAATGAAACATGAATTTCCTATCAGAATTTGATATAGAAAAAAATAGTGATAATTTTATCCCTTTGTATAAAGCATACTATATCCAGATGTGCTGCAGACACCCTTAAATGTTTTTCTAATCTGGGGCATTGATACTCGTTTATGAGTCAGACAATATTATTTATATTTACTCACCAATATTAGCCCATATTTTTCCTAAAAAGGTAAAAAACCCCCACAAATCTATGCCCCCCTTTCAAGTCATGCAGTTTTATTTGAGACCATTAATTTTTACCCGATTTATCTCTGAGTTCTGCTCATGTCACTGGAGAGCAGGCTGTCCAGCTTGACTGTACACTGATGCTTGATTCAGTATGATTCATCATGAGAGTAAAAAGATACCCTACGCAAAGGTATATGTACATATGCTTTGAACACGTCTTCTTTTATTCTCTGCTACTTACAGTGATCATCAAGAATATATTGAATGCTCACGTCTCCTTTTAACACTGTAGATGTCATCTTCAATTTATTATTCCTCAGAAATGCTGTTTCAATTTCACCTTGTTTCAAAGTCTTATGCTATAATGACAGAAGTAAATGGTATAAAATAAAAATATTTACTATTGTTAAAGCAACAGCATGGACACTTAGGTCACCTACTTCTTCTTACCAAAGTATTTTCAGCAGCTTGCCTGAGAAATCTGTTGAGCATGCTGATACTAGAATAAGCAGTACATCTATTGAAGCTTAACTGATTTTTTCACCAGTCCTCTAGTGCACTAAATGAACTAAAAAGCATGTTATAATTTTATTACTTGTTCAGTACTTTTCTGCATGATGGGCCAGTTTCACCCCTTAGCCTTATTGTGTTTTGGAGATCTAAAAATATGAATGTAACTAATGCTTCTTGGTAAGTGATTACTGTAGCAATTACTGGTTGTAAAGGCCCATGATGTAGAGGCCAAATCTCAATATCATGTTCAAGACATTTGACATGCATAATAAAAAAATCTCCCCACACCCTATTGAGTTGCTCTCAGCTGGGTAGAATTTAAAAACATGCAGAAAGTGTCAGTGAAAGCTGGTTTTGTAACCTCTGTGTTTTTGTACTGACTATTTCCCACACCTTGCTGACTCACAGTGCTACTGACTTACAGAGTTTCTCTTTTAAATAGCAATTCTGGTGTTTCTTCTCCCCTGCATTTTTCTGCTTGGGCCACACATTTCTGGTTTTCCTAACTGGAAAGTGTAAGGACATGCATTGCTTCTGAGCAGGACATAGGGAGCCACTGTGAGGAGGAGGGTCAGTAGGTTTCCCATCCTCCTGAACACAAATCTGTGGAATTTAGCATTAGATGCCTTGTACCACTCAGTGTATGTGGCAGTGATCCTGGGCCCAGAGGGAGCTGTTAGTAGGTTAGGCTGGAGAGGTATAGAGGCCAAAAAGTTTTGATGTGGAACACTTGGCAATAGTGGCCGGGCCATACTGGTAACTGAAAATGAGCACAGGCCTTCTTCTTTAGAGTGAGAATGCAAAATTTGGAACACAGACTGGACTTCCGTGACCTGTCTGGAAAAGCAGATACTTTACAGTTAAAGAATGCATGAAGAGTATACAAGAGAAATGTTCCAGTCCCTGGTTTACATAGGTCTTCTGTGCCCAAAAACCTCTGTGATCCTTCAAGTGATGTCACTTGTTTAATACAGAGAATATTATTTACCTGCAAACCTCACTTTGCTGTGACTATAAACCATTGGGACCACAGTAAAATATAAGGGTTGAAGTTATAAGAGGCATTTGTAGTTTGCTTCAGAAAAGATAAACTTGTTACAAAGTGTCATTGCTAGTTGACGAGAGGATTTCAAACTGGAGAGATTCTGTATCTACTCATGATGATTCCCTTACAACTCGAATGACCCCAGTTTACTGGCTTTAATTAGGCTTCTCATCCGTATCTCATTTCTAGGAGCTTTATAAACAACTGTAGCAACAGGGATTCAGTCACAATAACTTGTAGAAATTCCTGCTCTCCCTGTGTGGGGGGATGTTGTCACTCACTCTCCTCTCTACCTCAGGGTCTGGCCGATACATCTGAGACTTGACTTTGAGTTGGTTCTGTTTGAATGCAGTGTTTATACTACACAGTGGTTTATTGAACGCTTTGTTATGGAGAACATGAAATAACTGGGAATTCCAAATGTCAGTATTTCCTTCCTTACACATTTTGTAGAAGTTATTCTTTAGCACTATATTTTCATCTCTTGACTCCATTGATATTTGCATTATGTGTTTCCTTCCTGCTCTGTTGAAGGGTTGATAGTCATTTTGGCAATTGCCCATGTTTTATTATGTTGTAGGAGAGTTATTATGAGTGCTATTGACAAGAAAATCTTGCTTTATCACTGTTTCTGGAAAGAACAGTTGTGAAGCTCGCTTGAGATCTTGTGCAGCTATAGCTTTTTATAGAAGGGAAAAAGAATTTTTCATTATTTCTACCCTAATTAGAGTGATGATGGACATTACCTGTTAATACTGACTTGCTAATTGCCACTTGACATTGTTCTAAAACTTGAATGTCTGTAGTTTTCCTTTAACATACCTGAGCTTGAATCAGTCACAGGTTTCAGCATTACCAATCCAAGCCAGTAAGAAAGCTAACTCAAGGGCTCTGTGAGTACCCTGGGGAAAAATAGTGATACTCTTCTGAACACTTTTTACTGTCTTGGTGATGAAACATTTCCTGCACCACTTCCGAAAGCAGGTTTGTGCAGGTCTCTGCTGCCTATTGAGGTGATTGTATCAAAGGGTCATCAGATCAGTGCAACCAAGGTTTGCACAGAGCTTGTGAAAATGATAGCATGCCTATCATTTAGCAATCATGCTATTATTGTTTTAATAGTATTTAGTGGGTGTGTAGAGGCCACAATTTCTCTCAAAGCAGTGAGGGAATGCTCTCAAAATAGGAAATGTAGAAGGACTGAAAGGCTGTAGAGCTGGAATGTTCCAGGAGAAGACGATCCTCAGGTACACTGCCCTTTGCCTAGTCCTCATCTTCTTTGCCTGCTGGAAGTGAGCTGCAGAGCCCTAAAATAAACAGTACTCAGCCACACCTGTAGTAGCAAGTATTGGGAGGGGGAACATCTTGCATAATTTCCTTCCACTTTCAGTATCTGAACCTCCAGATGTGCCCTGTGCTTTGGAGCTGCTTTATGTAGGTCTCTTAGAGAAATCTGCTTCATTGAAGGAAATGCTGTACTTGGTATTGAGTCTGTATTGACTGTAGTTTTCTATTTTAAAAAAAACCCAACAAACAGGAGTAGTTGGTAGCACATGCTTTGTTTTTCATGTTTTGCTTTATTTCAAAGGTGGTAGCATCACCTCTTTTCACATTGCCCTGGTTTAGTATATGCTGCTGTACACCTGAATGTGTTTCATATGCCTCAGTGGGTTTTCAATAAAAGGCAGAACCAGAATATATTCTCTGACACTGCAAATATTCCACAACTGATTTGATTGAACAAATTAGAGAAGGATACCTTATGGCTGAACCATACGTGAAATCAAAGTTAAACTAAGGGGAATTAGTTCTCTGGCCTGTGTCTGTGGAGGTGAGGAATTGCATGTCTTTATTCTTGAAGCATTTTTTTTTAGACAGAAGAGGGAAATGAGATCTTGCAGGGAAGAGGCTCATGGGGAAGGAAGAAGTGTGCTTTGGATAAATAAAGCCAGATGAAAGCTCACTGTAATGTCTTGAATAACATTTGAGCTTTAACCAACTACTGCAGTATCACAGAATATTTCGAGTTGAAGTGACCCACTGGATCTGGTCCAAATCTAAAGTGAATGGCCCATGTAGGGATCAAACCCACAGCCTTGGTGCTATTACCACTGTGTGCTAACCAGCTGAGCTGATCACTGTATGTGCTCCTTTCTTTCCTGAGAGATATGCCAATTTGGAGAAGCACAGCATGGTGTGGTAACATTGTCATTAAAAAAAAAAATTGTGTGATTTTTATTAATGAGTTACTTCTTATTAATGAGTTACTACCTAATTGTTACTTCTGTCAGTCTAGGGCATGCTGTACCTGATCAAAACTATGAATGAGCATTGCCTGAGCTGTTTTCAAGTTGCATGTATAAAGACAGTGAATTAGAAAAAAGTGAATGCAGAGTATGTCCATGAGCAGTGAAAGGAAAAACCTATTAGGTGCTTTGATTTCTTTTTTATCATGCCCTTCTCTGTTTCATTTGACTGGACATTGCACTGAGAAAAAACACATTCCAATTATCTATAATGGGAAACCAATTACATTCTTCAGAAGAAATCCTGATAATATAGTACATGCAGAAGAATGTAAAATGATATGATGTTTTTCTGAATTCTTATGATACAGTAGACTGATCCCCATTGTTCTGATTTCTAGCAGTGAGTTACAGGTATGTCTGGAACTGGGTCAAATCCCTATTACAAATCTGTCTGACACATAGCAGCCTTAAGAATAATGTGCTGTTTGTCTCTTTTTATTTAGAATGTATTTTAACAGATGTGGTTTTGTCAGCTAGACAGCTCTGGAGACCATGGACATATCAAAGTGACAGATGTCTGACTGTTAATCCCATGTCATATTCATGAGGAAAACCAAGATCTTTCTGTAGACTGAAGTCATTACCTTTTGGGGCTCACCTGGAGAGCCACCACATAATCTGGTTTTGTCCCAGCATTATTCAGCTTCCTGCTTGGATGGTGATTCTCAGTGTCACAAGCCTTCAAAGCCAGCTGTGACCCCTGATGGTCACCTGCCCCCCAATACCTGTGAGGTGAAGGCATTACAGCCTGCAGAAGGGCTGCCTGGCTGCAAGAGGCAACAAGGAGTTTCATTCATGAAAATGTCATACAAGGTCTTTTAAATGAATGAAAATCAGAGTTGTCAGGGGAGATTATGAAATGTGAGGAAGCCAAAACAAGGGAAAATCAATATTACTGAGTTTGATGTAGTGGGCAATTTTTTGTTGTTGTTGTGGAGGTTTATTGTGGGGGTTTTTTGTTTGTTTGTTGTTTTTTTTTTAATGCCTTCTGCCTAGTACCCAAATGAATTGGATTTTGGCATTTAGGCATTGATTTTCAGTATGATTTTAAGATACTGTATATTGGTTCTGCATGGGACTAGGAGGTGCCTTGAGGGATATCTGGCAGTATTCTGAGTATGGTAATGAAATTAGCTGGGAATATTTCACGTGTCCTGAGACTCTGTTCAGGATAATTGCCTTCTGGCATGGAGGCCCTTAGGAGGACTCATGGGACAGAAAAGAGGGAGAGAAATGTTTTCTGTTGTGTTTCTCTGACAGTTTGCTGCTTAGACTGCCTGACTGGTATAGAAGCATGCTATCCTTTCTGTAAGGAGTTTTGGGAGTGGCTCAGCTGAAAATGAGCTCTGGCCATTTTCCAGGCCAGGCATTTGTATGCTCCCAAGGCCATGGCAGGTGATCTGCAGAGCCATCATGCGGGGCAGCATGTACGACTGGGACAGTCCCAGGTGTTCACCTTGGTGTTCTGGAAGGAAGTTAGGGAGCTGGCAGTGGCTTTTTGGCCTCAGCATTGGGAGCTGTTGTTATTGTACCTCAAAGAACAAATAAAATGCACAAATAATGATGGACTTGGAGAGATAAAAATACAGAGGTCAGTCTTACAACATTTTCTGTTTACTGTAGTGCTGAGAGTTTCTGTGTTAAGGGAAATAAAGGCAGCAGTTATTTTCTACCCGTGTGAGAAAACTTTCAAGAATGTGGTTAGTTAACACAGAATAGTAATTTGCATTTTGGAGAGTAAATGTTACATATTGCTGAAACATGCCATAACCATGTCAGAGTTCTCACTGTGAACATTTTCTTAAGCTTTCTCGCTATTGCTAGAGATGCAGAGCGGGGAATGCCAGGCTCTTCCTTGGCTGGATCAAGTTAAAGAGGTTATGGATACTTCCTCTAAATCTCTTGGTGATGTGTGAAAGCACACTCAAGCACAATTCAAGTTAGTGTTAACATTTCTGAACAAGTGAAACAGCTTTTGCAAGATTTTTCACGTCAGGCTAGACTTGCAGACTCACAAGTTGATCTTCCCATGGAAAGAAGCTTTTAATTTGTTGTGTGTGAGTGGAACTGCTAGATGCATCATTGGTTGTGTTTTGGGCAGATGAAAGCTGGGAGAAAATACCTTTGGAAGCAATTGAACATGAGCTTTCAGAGATGTGATGTAAGAGTGAAGTCTGAAGAGATACGTGACATTTTGGAGATTGATATGCTGTATTAGGACATGTTGAAGTTGTTGCATGTACTCTTTGATTTTTTTAATAACATTGAGATGCTAGTTATTTTTTGCTTTACTGAAGACCTTGCCAAGATCTTTGAATAACTCAAATAGTGATTCAGCCTGAGCTATACTCCTCTTCTCTCCAAACTTTGGAGAGTATGCACTTATGGTAAAGGAATTAAGAGACATCCAGCCCTTTCAGCAGAATGACACTACATAGAACTTTCAATCTATAGAGAACTAGAAATTCACCAAGTCTTTGTAGATCTGGGAGGATTAAGATGGCCTTACTCACATTTGCTGAAGAAAATATTCTGTTTCTGTTTTTGTATAGTTTTTGTCTATGAAAATTTGATTGCCACTTCAGCATAAAGTGCAAAAACTATAACTTCTAAAATGTATTCCACATTGACACACACATGTCTTGACAGAAATTTTCTCCTTTGTAAAAATGTATATGTAAGCATCTTTTGCAAGAAAAGCAATTGTACTAATTTAAATGAGAGTGAAATATTCTCTGCCTTTTTAATGCTATGTATTCTCAAGTTAAAAAAAAAAATAGGCAATATGTGTGTCTATTTCCCTTTTTGTATGCAAAGAATATAATTTGTACTGTTTCTTTGGGTTACTTGTATAGGGTGCTATGAACCTATTGACTTCTGCTCTTCCAGCCTTAGGATGAAATCACCTTGTTTTTTCTTGTGAGTAGGAGGGAACATCTCACCAGAGGTCATAAGAATGAGGCAAATTCTGGATATGATTCCTATCACCCCAAGAGGTCTGAAGTTGCATCCAGCACTTCTAATATTGCATTATTCACCTGAGTACTGTGAGCAGTGAAACACAGGATGGAAGGAGGGCCTGAGACAGAAACTGTAGAAGCAAACTGAGGAGCTTTCAGTAACTTCTTTTCTAAATATTGGCAGGGATGTTTTGCCCTGTTACTGAATATAATTGATTTTCTCTGGAGATCTACTTCATTCCAAATTCATTACTCGAAGAGCAAAATTCATCACTGTTTACAAATGTTCTTTAAGTTGTTAACACATGCAAAATTCAAAACATTCCAAACCCACCTGGATGCATTCCTGTGTCACCTGTTTCAGGTGACCCTGCTTTGGCAGGGGGGTTGGACTGGATGATCTCCAGAGGTCCCTTCCAACACCAACTATTCTGTGAAAATTCATAGCAACCTAGTGGTCTGCTACTCTTAACTCCTGACTACAGCACGCATTTGTAGTGACACTAAAATGTTTCTGTCTTGCTGGCTGACCAGAGTCAGGACAGTCAGACCTGTGATGGTGCTCCTGTCTGCCCCTCCTCAGTTACTGCTGCCAGCTTTCTGGTCAGGGGAGGTTACAGCTGTTCCAAGGGAAGTGGGAACCTTAGTGTCCCATCCTTTTTTGCTCTTGGCAATGAACCCAAATTGCTCAGCTAAAACATGAAGAGATTTACTTTTAACTGAGAACAAATATGTTGTGTTTTGTGTAGAAAGGTAAAAGAAGCCTGAAAAGATGGAGGACTCTCCTGAAGAATTATTTTTGGTTTTTGCTATTCTTTTTTTTATTATGGGAGATTTCATGGAGAAATTTGAGCTATTTATTAAAGCTAAGTCTTGTTAGTTGGGATATAGTTGCCTTTTAGTTTATTGCTTGGCAGACCAGTAATACCCATGCTCTCATCCTTGACAGTAACCTCCAGAAGTTGTTTTCCTTACTTTTGAATTCAAAAGAAATAAAATAAAATTATCTCTGTAGCAAAGGTAAAATGGAAGTTAGACTTGCATCATTGAAATGTCTGTGTTTCTTTGAAGTAAAATGCTGTAGGATCTTGTGCTCATATTTGGTTCTCACATGTTGGCCATCAGTATCATGACTAGTGAGGTTTTCTTGAATTACTACTGCAATAGATTTTAGGCCATAGCAACCCTCTCAGTATTTTCTAGAAATATATAGATTAATTTTTGTTTCTCTGTCAACTTGGTGAAAAAAAGAAAAAAAACGTTGCCTATCTTTGTGAGCCCACAAATAATAGTGCATCTTTCTCTGAATGTACAAAACAGAAATGGAAAAATAGCCACTATTCTGACTTTTCCCTTCTCTGCAGTCGTGGCTGTGCCTGTTCTGCCCAGGGACAGGTCCCTCAGGAGTGGCTGTTATCACTGTACATGGAAGCACTGTTGCTTATTCTACACTTCCAGTACAATGCCTTTATTGGTAGGGGTCACTGCTACGTGCTTGCAATGACAGCACAGTACAAACCAGAGTGTCTAAACCACTGCATCTTATTAAGACACAGGAACATAAGTAACCCTTCATCATGAGATTTTTACATTAAATACATTTATTGTACTACATTCTGCTTTCATGTGTTGAACTCACAGCCCACTGAGGTGTCTCCCATTAAAAGAGAACTAGAAATGGGCAACTTGGCAGGAGGGCAACTAAGAATATTATCTTTCTATGAAAACACTTACATATAAGGTAATGTACTGATTTACTCACAGGTTACTCCTCCTTTTTATGAGAGGTAAGTGACCACATTCTGCCCTTTGGAATAAGTGAGGTGTTATCGGGTAGCACACCTAAGAAGCATACAGGGATTCTTGATCATGTTTATGATTTAATTGTCATTTTGTGTTGACACTGCGGTTCTGGAGAGCAGCCCCTGTGGAATCTGCTGTGATGAGAATAGCTGCCTGTCTGAAATGCACTTCGTGCAGCTCCTCAGTTTCCTACAGGCACAAAGTCTTTTAATTAAGTCCCAAGTTTAAGAGGAAAAAGTACCTCTATCACAGAATATCCTGAATTGGAAGGGACCCACAAGGATCCTCGAGTCCAACTCCTGAGTGAATGTCCGATACAGGGGATGGAACCCATGACCTTGCTGTTATTAGCACTTTGCTGTAACAATTGGAGCTAATCTCAGGGTCACTGTAAAAGCTAGAGGGAAATGAAAAGTTTTGCATTTGCTCTTTGCCAGAAGGCATTTAATCCTAATAAGCTCAGTTTTATGATGCTACAAGTCACAAACTATGAAGAACTATTATCTGGTTCCAAGTTTTTAAGGAACATTTAATTTCTGTAAGAAAGGAACCCACAACCATGACATTACCTTTTCCTGGTTCAAAATTTTAACTGTTTCCTCAGCTTAAACTCCTTTCCAGGAAAGTTTTCTGCATAAAGTTACACCTATACATCAACTTCTTTGTCTTCCTTGGTGTGCAGATTCTTACCTGATCTTAACTAAATTAACTTTTTATTTCTATGGTTGTCCCCAGATGTTTGGTCTTTAGTGAGAGAGAGCTCAAAAGTTTTTCACTTTTTCTGCAAGTCACAAGTCTCAGGAGAGCAGCGAATTGTTATGTGCTTGCACTTGCTGCAGATACAGCTGAAATTACAAGAGTTGTTCTGTTAGCTTGACTAAAAGCTGATTTTGACAGCAATGAGTGTGTCTCAAAAGGAATGAGGATACGGTGAATCCCTAAGAGTCTCTTATGCAAACTGTCATTTTTTTGGCAACTCACTGTTGTGCATTACAGCTTTGACTAGTTGTTTCCAATCTGAAAAATACTATAAAGAAGGCGGTTATTCGTATCCCTGGGCCTGTACTTCACCTGATTAACACTGTATGGAGACAGCAGCACACCTGAAAACCTCAAGTGAGTGAGTGAAGGCTTTTCTTCAGTGCCCTCATTGGAGGAAGAGGACTAATTGTCAGTGCTGAGCTGCCACATCCTGAATTTGTAGCTCCTCTGATGTTTCTCTTGCATTTGTGTGTATCCAAACCAGGCTGAGCTAATTACAGGGGATCAAGAAGAGCTAATTCTCATGAGAGCACTTTGAAAGGACAATAGTGAACAACTGACAGCAGAGCTTGCAATTTCTGTCAGCCCTGTTCATTTTGAACTCTTGCTTACATAACAAGTTAGTAGTTCAGTAAGTTGTTAAACGTATATATCTAAAACAGCTCAAATGACAGCCACAATGTCTAAAAACTAAAGGAAAATATGTGTTATTGTGGGAGTTCTATGAGCATCTAGAGGCAGCCAAAAATAAGCTTAAAGCCTTGTAAAAAGAGCTTAAAGCCTTGTTGCCTTTCCTCCATAGTGATGTTATCTAGTGCAGTTTGTATGCCTGGAGCTGTGGGGCTACTGTGTTTTATTCCGTCCATTCCTCTTTCACTGTGGTGGCATAAGCCTTTCATAGTCTGCATCAGAGATAATGGTATGA
Organism: Dendrocincla tyrannina; assembly: GCA_035047865.1. Taxonomy (NCBI): domain Eukaryota; kingdom Metazoa; phylum Chordata; class Aves; order Passeriformes; family Dendrocolaptidae; genus Dendrocincla; species Dendrocincla tyrannina. The sequence goes on from JAWWMP010000167.1 coordinate 3,860,986, forward strand.
AAATATCTTTTCTTGGGCCAAAGCTGGGCATAAGAACATTTTGTGTCAAAGTTTTTACATGCCCCGTGACCGGAATAGAGAAATTTGAGGGTTTTTTTCAGCATCAGTTTCTTATTTTAATTATTTTTATGTAAATCAAAGACCTAATGGAATTCATTAAGCAAAGAGTGTTTTGGTTTTGCTGAGGAAAGAAAGGCATTCAATACTACAGTGATTAGTTCCACGCAATAAGGAAGACTAGAGTCTTTAGGAACAAATAAAGACAAGCATCCTACTAGCAAGGGAAAAAGTAATTATTGAACTGGAAGATAAATTCTTGAACAGTGCAAGAGAGATTACAAAACCTCAGAAAGTTGTCAGATGTGGTTTGAAACTTGTATTTAATCTTGTGAGGTGGTGAGAGAGGGGAAGAGTGCCATACTGAAGGACAATGGCAGGATTAGAAGTACCATCAATTTTCACACAGGCACTTCCTTCAGGTGGGCTGTGTCTGTCTGTCTAATACATGTCAAATGGACCATATATGAATTTCATGGAGGCTGAGCTCCATGTGTTGTTGTGAGGCTGGCAGCATATTAATGAGCGGTACAGTGTGTAATTCAAAACCTAGGCAACTGAGACTGGTAAATCTAGAGAAGAATGACTCTGGCCTGCAATTTCAGTGGCGGCCTGAGCAAGATGTTTTGATTCGTTTTTTTTGGTTTTGTTTTGTTTGTTTGTTGGTTTTTTGGTTTTTAATGTATTTTGTTCTGGGTTTTTTTGTTTGGTTTGGGGTTTTTTGTTTGTTTGGTTTTTTTTGGTTTGGTTTGGGTTTTTTTTTAAGAATAATCTCTACTAAATTAAAAACCCTACCAAATCAGAATTGTTTCATATATTGAGGGCTGGCAGCCGAGTGCCTCAATACTTTGTTCAGGGCAAAATAGCAACAGCTTTCAGATGTGTCCCTTGTAGGCTGAGATTTCCTTTTAGACATTCTGAGGACATGAACCTTTGAATTTATTAAATATGTTTTCCTTTGGGGATAACGATGTACAAAATTGTATGAAATTGTGCCTCATTTACCATTGAGATGGTGTTGCAACAGTCCTGCAAGTATGTGAACTGGACATCTGTCGCTGGGTAACAGTCTTTATTCCCTTTGCAAAGAAACTTTTCACAAGTTTTTCTCCCCCGTCAAGCTTATTTTTTTCCCCTTTTCCCTCTTAAATGGCATGAGAAGATATAAGAAGTCTGTGTACTCTTGGTGGTCAGTGGCACTGTGGAAAGTATCTCTCCACCTTGTTTAATTTTTCCTCTCTTCCCCTCTTTGTTCCTGTTGCAATAGTTAAGAAGCTATTTTTAGGCATGGTGTCTTTTCACCTAAACAGTAGCACACATTGCAATAAAGAAACAGTTCAATGTTCTGACCCCACTCTTCTTCACCGAACCTCTCCTTTGCTTTGTAGGTTTATTTTTAAACCCTCATGTACTTAGGTTCCTGTTCTTGGCCAGTTGAATGCTGGCCCATATTATAATAAACAGTAGCCTTGGCTTGTTGCAAGAAAGTTTTAGGCACAGGAAAGCTCTGAGTTTTAAAATGAAGCTGTAAGATTTCTGCAGCTGGTTGATAAGAAGCTTGACTGCTGGGAACGTTTCTGAGGTTCATAAAAATGAAACACTGGAGAATGACAAATCCTTTAGTCTACCACTACACCATTTTTGAGCAAAGGCAGTACTGTACTTGGAAGATTACAAAAAGCAGTAGGCACCACTTATATTCAAAGAATAAGTTTGCTGCTGACCAAATGAAAGATTTTTAAATCACTTCCCTGTGCACTGTGTGTTTGATGTCATGGTTGAATATTTTATATGCAAACAATAATCCATTCTTCAGCTGTCCTGGTGGATCATCGGGTCACTGCTGAGTGTTCAAGAGTGGAGGTGTGGAATGACAAAATCACTGAGGTGTTTCAATTTTATAGAAGCAGCCCATTACTTTGAGGAAATGGCTGCTTTTCATCTGTCTGGTGATTGAGCTGCTGGTTTTTCAGGAAACGCTCTTCTGTTTCAAGTGCAGCACATTCTTCATGCACAAGAACATAATTTCTGCAGCCTTCAAATGTTTTGGTTTCAGAAAGGCCTTTTTTTGCTTTTCTGGTCATAAAACTCTGATGGCTTAATCAACTTTGTGCTACATATGAGCTGAGACTTTGTTCCAGCATGAAGAGTTAATTTAATTGAGTAGTTCTGAGTCACTCACTCCCAGCACTGTTTTACTGAAAATGAGAGGTATATCAGAACCCTAAGGAAGCCGAAGATCCCAGAGACACTTGAGGATTCAGAGTCATTGAGATTTTTTTTTCTTTTGGCAACTGGACACATATGAAAAAGAATTCTACAATTTATTGGTTCTCAGTTGCTGTTTGTTCACCTATGGGATACAAGAACAGCCAGCAGAGGAGATTGCTTAGGGCCTGATGTATACTATCTTAGCAGAAATTCAAGAATTTTCTTTTAATCCTTGTCAGGAGTGTCAGAGCAGATGATTACTCTTGCAATGTGTATCTCATTACATGGTAAACTGAAGCTTCTATTACAGTAGACTATACCTGCTTAATTGTGTATTGATAACGAATAATGCTGCGCAGCATACTTGATCAATACCAAGAGAAAACAGAATATGAGCTGAAACCTATTCTCCCTGACTAAGCACCTCTCCTTGACCCCAGATTGTTTCAGGGTTTCAGATGGTGTTGTCAAAGTGGCAGTCCCACTTCTTCCAGGGCTGAATGGAGGCATTGGCGACAGCTTTCTCAACGGTTCCCTCTCTGCAGGGGCTTCTCTTTGCCCAGCTAGGTGGGCAAATCACAGGAGAATGAGCAGTTTGGGCAGCAGTGGGATGTTTCATGCTTCACTTCTTTCAGAAGTGCAACCTGGTCATTCGTTTATTTTCTTTTCCTGATTATATTAAAGAAAAAGCAGCAGAACTGGTTTGATTAAATTTCCTTCCTTCTCCTTCCACTCTCCCCTTTTGTCAAGTGATACCACTATAGGGATAAAGTAAAGCTTAATCAAGGTAATGAAGTTTTAGTAAAGATTAATTATATGTATACTTTATTAGCCTGTTGCTTTGAATATTTGCTTGGTAACATGCAGGGCACTTATCCCATGCACAATGGCAAAAAGAGTGGCTGACCATTCTTGTAAACAAGTGTGGCCAACACAGTGGCATCTCCTACTTGTGGCATCCTGCTTGTGCCATACAAAGTATTCCAGCAGTATTAGTTGGCATTCACAGTTAATCTGTGAGACAGCAGATTCTGCACACAGTTATACTCTGGGATTAACACTGTAGTGACTTAAGCCATCCATCTGGTGAACAGCAGCAGTTTAATCAGTTTCATATAAGGCAACACGTCAGTCAGTTTTGCAAGGATGTAGTGGTTGAGTGCATCCTAAGTGTTAGCAGCTTGAGAATCAAAGTAATACATTTAAGAATTTTTTCCAAAATGTAATTATTTATATAGAACATTCCAGTCATTGTAATTAAAAAAAGGTTAAATTTGGGGTTATAGAAAAATATAACATTAAATTTGTGGTTTGCTGTGAGCCTCTTCTGTGAGTCTTTTTAGATTCTTCATGATATAAACCAGAAGTCAGACCTCATTAATTGAATTCCGCTTGTGGCATTTTAGTAGTGAATATTTTTACCTTTGTGGCTTACTGGAACAAAAGATGTCCTCTCACTTAGGTATCTTTGCCCAAGTGATAAGTTATCCCAGTGTGTAGGGAATCATGAAGATGGGTGAAGAATGCATGAGACATTTAAGGTCACAACAGCTTGAACCACCACTTTGTGCGCTACAAACTATTACTCTGTTAATGTGAACTCACTCTGAACTCCTCTTTCTGCCTGAAGTGTTGTCTTGTGTTGTCAGTCTCTATTTCTGGAATGTGTTGGATCAGTGAAAGCATTTTCATGAAAATTGTTGGGTATGGGTATGATGGGTGTCCCACCTATTGACTCGGCTCATTCTGGAGATCTTCCCCAGTTCTTCTGGAGAACAAAAGACATCTTTCAGATGTCCTGGTCTTGGTATGGCCTGTGGCTGAGGAATGGCTCGGTCCATAGTGCTAAGTAAAACAGCCATCACATTTGCAATTTCTAGTGCTTTGGTGCAGATCAGGGATTTGAAAAACCAGCTGTATTCAAGACCAGTTATGGTAAAAAGGAATAAAGTTTATTTACAAAATGCAAAATGTGTAAAAGTTTATGAAGACAAGAGTGTGAAATGAAAAATAGACCCTTGAAATTAGTTACATTAGAAAAGACAGGAATGTCCAGCTAATTGCTTGCTACATATTTAGCATGTTACGTATTAACCAGACCTTTGGCTCCTGTGCAGGGCAGGTGTAGTCACACTTCCCAGGAAGGATTCTCCTCTGCTTCAGTGTGTTGCTCCCTCTCAGGTTCATATTTCTGTGCCCCGCCATCCAACAGCACTGGCCCTCAGCATGATCAGGAGGTAGTTTTGACGTTTACACCAGCACTGGTCTTGTATTCAGTAAAGTCCACATTTAAAGGCAGGTCAGGTGCCAGTCTCCTGTGCTTGATTGGGGTTATGCACATTTAAATCTTTCTTCCAGCAGCTAGTGCTGTTTTGTAGAACAATGAGAATGAACAGAAGCACTACCTATTACATAGGGAAATACTTGAAATATCTAATAAGTTTATCTCAAATCTAATATAAGCTGAGGTAACTTTCCTTACTCATCCCTGTAATAGTTTGACTGCTCTTACCTGGATGAGCTACACATTTTTGTCTATCTGTTCATGACTGTTCATATGCATAGTGGTGATACCTGTAACTATTTTTTCTTTTTCCTACAGAAAAGTACAGGAAATGAAATTCAAATGTCAGTGGTTATGAAACTGTCTGTACAGCTTATGGAGGCTGTAGTGATTCATAGAGGACAAACAAAATCAGCAGATACTGCTCTTTTGTGCATTGGTGAATAGAAGTTATCAGTTACATATGTGGGGTTTTGTCAGGTTTTGTGTTTACTCAGGAAAAAGCTGGCAATGATGTTTGGTGTTAGTGGCTTAGGTGAGTGAGTTGAACCTTTATGATGATGTTGTTGAAGAGAAAGGATGTAGGATGTAAATTCCCTTTCAGTTGTTTTTGCTCTCCCTTCTGCTTTAAACTCAGGCTGTGTACTGAAAGAAAGCACGCTGTCCAAAATTAGTTCCAGGTGATAGGTAGTAGTATGATGTAATTCCAAAAAAATCCCAGTGGAAGTTGGATGAAGACCTGGGGCAATTAAATTCAGTACATCAACCCAAGGGAGTGACAGATGTTTCTCTGGATGTTCTTGTGTCTCTATAATGGAAAATTCATTTTGCCCTCTGACATTGCAGGAATGCTGAGCCTGTTAGACTGAGCACAGATACCATCAGAGTGATGTGGTGGGCTTGGGTTTGCAGCCTGACAGGTTTGGGGCATGAATTGCAGTTGCATGTACTTGTGTGCAAAGTGTGTTGGCTTTTATACCCTGTGTGTATAGATTTCTGCCTAGCTGTGGTTTGCCTGGGGCCACCAGTGTCCTCCTCAGCTGACTGTGCTCTGAAGGTGATAATCCTGTTGGAGAGGTGTTAGTTGTTCTAAATAAGTAGGAGAAAGCTGTGCAGCCTGTGAGGCTGGAAAAGAAAGGTTGCCTGTCACTGGAGGAGATTTGGTTTAAACTGTTTAGCTTATGTTGACATTAGCAGTGATGCTCAGAAAACGAGCATACAAAAGGAATCTGTCTACTGATTTGGGTGGTTTGGGTGGTACCACCCTTCTGTGGCTTCTGCTTCATAACTGTATGGAAACTGTGTTGTTCATGGAGAGGAAAAGGTTGTGGTTTTGATTTTATTTAATTCAGCCATTGTAAAGATGTTTAAAATAGGTACTGATTCTTGTAACCATTTTGAAACAGAGGCTGTAATCGTCATTCATGAATTCATTTTAGTGAAATTTTCACAGCATTTCAAGAGAAAGTTCAGTGGATCACAAGGTATTATAAAGTCTTTTCTTAAATTTATGAGCTGCGATAATTTTTGGTATTGATGGCAACAGCTTCCTGTCAAGTGGTTTGAAATCTGGCTTTCAAAGAGCTCCGTGGTTTTGATGAGTGCATCACATCCACAGCATAACTGAGGAACCCACAAGCTGTTTGTTTATCAGATGAGAAAATACAGATATATTAGAAATCATTAGAGAGTAGCCCCATTTTACTTAATATAAGATTTTATTTTTTATGAGGGAGCTCAATTTAGTCAAGCAAGGACATAGGAAGTTATAATTCAAGCCACCTTACTTAGTTCAATTTCTTTCATAAAAGACATAAAACTCAATTAAAGCTGATGACTGAGGAAGAAAATTAGGTGAACTGGGAGCTCTAAACAGATCTGCAAAAGCATTTGGAAAATTAAGCACAGATTATTCTGTTCATGTACAAAGTCATTTAGATGGTGAATGGAAACCATATACCGTGAAACCCAGCAAATATTCCGTGTTCATAAATAATTGAAACTCCTCAGGGTAAAATATTCAGTTGTACTAGACACCTAATAAAACCAGAAGAAATATAAAGGACATAAGACCATTGAAGAATATCCAATACATGATAAAGGACTCCAGTGTAGCTGCATCAAATACCCCAGGTTAACAAATGGTGTCAAAGACAATCTGATCACTAGGAAAAATGAAATAATTGAGCAGGGTGAGTGCCTACTGAGGGTGTCTGGTCAAAGAACTTTGTGCCAACCAATACGCATATTCATAAAGAACAGTAGGTTTAAAACTTAGTTTTTGCGCTTAAACATCTAGAATTAGGTACATGGTATTTGAGGTTCAAATATTGATTCTGGGCATTGATGTTTTAAAACGTATCTTCTAAGTATAATAAAATACATGAATAAGAGAAAGTTAATGAGAAATACCATGCAACCCTTCTGTGACAAGTGTGTCTTTAAAGAGACTAATTGTAATTCCAGTGCTGCTTGTAATTATTACCGGTGCTTGTTCAAACATTGAGACAAAGACTACTGTTTGAGGAGGATGTGAACAGAGGAAAACATTATCTTTAATCCTTTATCAAAAAATGCATACACTGACACTGGGGGTATGGACTTTTTAAACAAGGTCTTACCCTGGATATATTGCTGCTGTTGTTAGAAAAAGGTAAATTAAGGGACTTCAACGTTTTTCCATTGAAGATTCCAGGACTACTGCCACTATAAGCTGCACCAATGACTGTGCCATCCCCTCATGCAAAGGGGTCAAAGGGACTCTGGTGCTGGAAGTAGAGCAGTGCTGCAGAGACCAGCCCCAGTCCCAGGGCTCCCACCAGTGCCTGGCACTCACCATCACCCAGCCAGGGCACACGGACCTCTCTGACAGGGTGGATTCTCTGCACTTAGACCCGGGCTCTGCATCTCTACTAAATATTTGTATTTGCACAAAGGGGTGACAATAACTGTAGTGAAGGTAAAGGCACTGTGGTGCTCCCCTTTGTGTAGCTGCTGGTACTGCCTTTCACTGAGTTAGGGTCCACATTACCACCTTTCTCTTCTTCCCTAAAACAACCTCACATGAACAAATACCAACTGGGCTTGAGAGCTTTTCTTTTACAAAACAACTTTAAAGTTTTCTTAAATAGTTTCATAGCAAATTTCTTCACAAAATGTGATGCTTCATAATCGCACAAAAGCATTTGATAGGAATTCACAAACTATGTCAGACATTATTGATATGCTTGGGCTTCTTTTGCTTTTTTTGATCCTGTGGCTTAGCTGCTAAATTGTTGTATGTTTCTCAGCTTTTCCATAAAGACAACTTTGAATACCCCAGATTTTTTGGGAGTATTTCAGAGCTGCAGCAAGGTTTTCCAGGAGCCAACTGTAGTACTCTTAAGTTTATTTCATAAAAAGTTGTTTGTTGCTTTGTACTCATATTCATCAACTGGCCCCTAAACCAGTCTGAGATGTTTATGAGATTTAGAAGTCTGGTGTAACTCATGGAACCAGGTCTGATGCTCTGATAGTCCAGTCTTTATACAGTGTCTAAAAATGTCAAGGCCAGAGCCATCAGTATATCCTGTGTCATCAGCAGCCACTGGTGCTGATCCTGCTGTGACACAGGAGCACCACAGGACATGCATCCCTGCTCCTCAGTTGCTTCCACAAGGCAGCAAACACAGTTCCACAGAGAGCTGAGCAGCAATGCTAATGAAATCCATGGAGAAGGGATTGCAGCTTCACTGGAAAAGGGGAGGAAAAGAGCTGCATTGCATGAGGACAGTGTATGAAATGCTCTCTACAAACCCCTGGAAGGGGAAGGAGAGCTGAAGATGGCAACTCATTGCAGCAAACGCAGCAGCCCCACTGAGGGCATGGAGCTACAGTCTTGGCAGTGCTGGGTTTGTGTTCCATCCTGCTGCAAGAGAGGGCTGAGGAGGGGAGAGGGGAAGGCAATGGTGTTGGGACGGGTGAGTGGGGGCTGGGGCATGCTTGCTGCTGCTGGAAGTGTCTTGGCCTGATCCAAGCAGCTCTTACAGTTCTCACCTTCAGGACTCTGTCCTAGGCAAAAGAGGTAGCAGGGTGGAAATGTCTTTGTGGTTTCAAGCAGACTCTCCACCCAGACAAGTACCTGATTTGTTGTCTTAAGCCACACCTGCCTTGGCTTCCACCCTCTAGCACCTGGTAGAATGAGACCGGAGAGAAATTATATCCTCCAGAAAACCACAAGGAAGAATTATAGCCCAGAAACCCAGTTTTTGTTTGCTGCAGCAATAAGCATATCTCCTTGATGTGTCCTGAAAACAACACAAAACAAGGTCTTTTTGCACCCCCATTCTTTCTGAGTTTAGTATCAGCTGTTTGCAAACAGAAAATGATACGGTTTAAATTGTTCCTTTCCTGTATCATTCTGGGTTCTGCTTCTTATTGTGGAAAAAATCTGAGTTCATTTAATCCAGATTCTGGGAGATTTCATATGGCTGGGACTGTGTGACTTTCTCTCCTGGGCATCCACTCAGTGTCAGTACAGGGTGCTGAGGCATGTGAGCTTTTGCTCTGCCTTACTGATTTCTAATTTCCAGTTGAAGACAGTAATTCTGAGTGTCACTCCTGGATGGCTTGAGCATTTTGTAACCGCAGATTCAGAGGGGAGGGGGGTTCATGCTCAATAATTGTTTTCATCTGAAGAATAGAAAGTCGGAAGTATATTACTTCTTGGAAGTTTGTAGTTAAGTATTACACTTGATTAGAAATAAGCTAAATATGTGCTAAACTGCATTATGCAAACTAGGTGCAGGTTTTTACATATTTAATAGTCTCTTGGGAAAGATTTTAAACACACTATCATACACTGCTGATATTTGTTTGCTTTGGAGACAGGTTTCTTGTGTTGAATCTCTCTGGTGAATCTTTACTGTGGTGTCCATCAGGTGTTCACTATTTATTTACTGGCATAATTATTCCTCTTGCTAATTCTCCATTACCCTCTTTTTATTGTTGCTTTTTTTCATAATGCAGTTCCTCAGCTCCCAAGTGAATGTACATGTTCTCTGTTTCAAAGAGATTTGGGGAGGTTGATGTTTGTTTTCTTTTTTTCCCCCTCATACAGTTGATTATAATTTTTTCATTATTAGAAAATGAATGTGATGGAGAGGTCCATACCTTGCCAGCTCAGGCAGTCTGAAATGCAAACTCTAACTGCAGTTAGGTGTTGATAGCTCCCAGGAGATTACCATGGTGATGTTTGATAACTGTGGAAATGATGACCAAAAGCCTCTGAGTACACAAGTCTTACAAGAAAAAATATTTTATTGTTACACCAATATGTTACTATGGACATACTGGCTCAGGTGATTTTCTGGGGAAAGAAACGCACGTACACAAATACACATAAATATGGGGTTTTTTCACTTTGATGTTTTCATGCAAACTAGGTGATACAGAACTGTGTTTCTGCCAAGTAAGGCTGGAATTCCCTTCCACACAGGACACTTTCTCAGCTTTCTTTTCTGAAATGTACAGGATTTAACCTACCTACAAGATGTCTTTGCAAATGAGATGTGTGTATGACACTACAAAATCCAATTGCACTCTGCAGAGCATTGACTAGATGTCTAGCACTGGCTTTTTCTCGAGGCCATGTGCTTAATGACAGTGGACTTGGGTTTCTGTTCATTGCACTGCTTCATTATTTCTGTGCACCTGCATCACACAATCCTTTTCTATTTTAGCAATTAATTAAGAGTGGATGGGAATTACTGTTCTATAAATGAAATGAGGATGCTGCTGCTGGAAGAACTGGAAATTATAATTTGCTGTTGAGGTGATTTAGGAATACGTAATGAGGTGGAATTTTGGATGGTAGCTATTGCAGGGGTAGACCTCACTGCTGGGTGACTTTTGTGCAACACTGTGTCAGAGGGCTATATCATTTGGCTGCTTGGTGTTTCCTCAGTAAAAAGTAAATTTTTATTTAAGTTCTAGAGAGAGCAGGCTTCCAGATGATAAGAGCAGAAATTGGTGAAGTCATCTATGCTCCAGGTAGGTTCTGACTCCCTTGAGGCATTGTTGCCTCCTGGTGAGATCCTGGGAGGTGCTTGGACTCAGAAGGATGTAGAAGTAATTTGATTTCTTGACACACATCCTGTATAGCCCTCTATGTGAAGCCCAAAATAGGCTTTACCTGTGATATTGTACAATAAGAACTGTAAAATATCTTACTAGACAAGGGCTTGTTGGATGCAGCGAATTCAGAGTGGTCATATATGGACTGTCCTCCACAATAACAGCCTTAAATCTGAGCATATAGTACAATATACAAATCCTATGCCACTTATCAAAAATGGGATGTCAAGATATTGTATTATTCACTGCTACCAAAATCCATCCTTTTTTCTGTCTTACTGTCCTTGTCTGTCCTAAACAATATACCTTGAGGAGGAGAGGACAGGGTCTCTGCTGTGGAATGGGCATGGTCAGCTCCTGGCTGAGATTGCCAGACATAAACACAGTGAAACATCACTTGCCCTCCCACTCTTCTTTCAGCAGTCACTTGGGGTGTATTGGTCACTCTATCAATGCCCTCAGCAGTTCCCTCCTTTCATGTGTTCTGCTCTATCAAATCCTTCCTTTGCAGGGGGCTGAAGGGACATGTGCAGGCTGGTTCAATTCAGGGTTCCTGTTTAGTTTCTGCAGTTCCTCGAAGATGAAGTCATTTTGTTGCCATCTAACTTCATAACATGCAAGTGCTCTTGGTCACATAGACTGGTGGATGCCATTATAGCAATGCCTGGGAATTTTTCCGAGAGCAGCAAGTCAACCTCTGCTAGTCATATAAACACATTTCAGTGGCCTAAATGTGATTTTGGTGGGTCTGTGCTGATTTGCACCTGTGACCTCATCTCACAACCCTTTTTTCCCCAGATGGTTTGCAAAGAGAAAGAGGAAGGAAATTCATATAGCCAGTTCAGAGTTTTGCCTCCATTAAATCTGGGGATAGTTTGGATCGGTAGCAGAGACAGTGTTACTGCTATTTTCTTTGGTGTTTGAACTTTTGGGATTCAAGGTCTCTTGTAAGGTATTAAAGAAACCGCAGAAACTTTACATCTACTGTTATGCCAGAAAGATTCTATAGAAGTTTTACAAAGGTAAATAATGCCAGTGTGATAATTATTTTATTGTAGTGAGTGATAAAATTGAGCTTTTTATCTTTTAAAATTCAATTTAAAAGCAGTATTTCTTTCTCTTTTCATCCAATAAAAGAAGTGAAAGTAGTTTTTCTTGGAACATAGATAAGAAAACACCAGCGATTAAAGATAATGTTGTGGAATGTCTAGTAGGGTTCAGTGCATCAATAACCCTGACACGTAATTAAAGTAATTGAAAATGCCCTGCATGTGTCCTCTGATAGAAGGCAGTAAAAAGATCACTGAGGTACCAAAGCTCTTGCATAATGCCAGATATATTTTAAAATCCATCTCTTTTATTTTTGAACTTTTATTTGAGTCCTTTAAATATCCATAAAGCTAAAACCTAAACCTGCATCAGTGCCTTTAGCTGGTCCTGTTGAAAGAAAGTGGCTCATATTTCATTCAGTTCATTGCTAAGGTGAGCAGAAATAACTGCATTTCAGCTGAGAAACAGGGCCTGGGGGTTCCTCAAGGATTCTGGCATCAGGCAGAGCTGTGCTAGTGTCTCTCTCCTTTTTCCCAGCAGTTCTTTTCTTTTCAATCTAATCTTGATCCTCCTCATCCATTCTTTTTTTTTTTTAAGTGAATATGCTTTTACTTCTTTTTCTTTTCTGTACTCATACCACAGCTCTCTGAAATTACCCCTGAGATAATAGGAAAACTTGTTATTTTGAAATTTTATAGGAGAAGGACATCATTCTGGTGCAGGTTACTTATTTCCAGATGGGTCCTGGATTTATTAACCCTGAACTCTGCACTGGTAAGAATTTGGAATATTTTGGAATCACTCTAATTTTAACAGAAGGGAGAAAACCACATGAGACTCTGTAAGTGACTTAAGGGAATGCCAAAGGGAAAGTTTTTTCCAGGAAAAAGCACCAAGAAATATGGATTTGTTTTGCCTCAAGTTAGCCTCTGACAATGGTTGAAGTTCTTTCTGGATTTTCTTCATCATAATGTGATGAGGGTATCTGGCCTTTAAAAAATCTTGAAGTAAAATGTCACCTTTCCAGAGAAATGTTGTTTGAAATCTCTCACTGTTTAGGTTTCAAGCTAGAACAGAATAGAATAGACTATGGCCGTTTTACCTCCAGTGCCCTTTGAGTCCGACTGCTTGGGAGCTGACAAGAAATCCGAGGTTTCTTTCTGTCCCTCCCTCACAAAGCTTTTCCTCTAATACTTGACTGAATCCCTGTTTTTCTGCAAGGGACATATTGGAATCATAGGCTTTGGAATCAAAAGTTTCAAGTAATTATAAATATGCTCATAAAGAACTGTATGTAGTAAGCCCCAGATTTTTTCCAATTGTAAATATAACTTTGATGATGAGATGCTGAGACAAAAATACAGGTAGCCAGGATGATTTTAGTCCCCATCTTCCTCATGGACAGTGTTTCAAAGTCAAAGTATTCTAGGGTTTTCTTCCATGAAAAATGAAGAACGCTCTTGTAAAAATAACTTCTTAAAATTTACATGTATATAGCAAAAGGCGTACGTTGCTCTCATGTTTTACTGGAGGAAGATGGATGTTGTTAGTGATTTCTCTTGTATTTTATTAAAAAATCCTTATATCATAAGTGCTAAATTGTTCTTAATTCTTGCACTAACAGATGATATCATGGTCCTGAGAGACTTGATCTATACAAGTCCTAACAAGTCATACAGCCACCGCAGTGATTCCTGGGGCTGTGGAAATACCTGCAGAAGGGCTCAGCATTCAGGCCTCTGTAACACTGGACACAGCAATGGCTCTTTGAAGAAGTCCTTGCTGGCAGCATCACTAAGGGCTGGCTCAAAGGGCACAGATTTTAGATGTTTCTGTACCCATCATCCTTTTGTGTAACTGAACAGTAGCAACCAATGTTTTATTCTTGCCTCAGAAGGAAATAATGAAGATTGGCATGACTGGTGGTTAAATGTAGGGATGAAGAAAATATGCTCTATACATAAAACTCAGTGTGTTTTCCCTTGATTGGTCTTTAAGACATGCACAGTGAATAATCCATGTTTCAACTGGTTTGGAATGACATTTGTGAAAGTCACTTGAGTTAAATTTGCACACAGTGCCAAAATTCATTATTGACACACACATGTTCTGAGGCGAATGTCCTCCAAGGTGTTACCCTTCAATGATAACCAGAGGAGGCGAGGGCTGAGCTTCATGAAATCCTCACGGCAGAGGTCAGGGGAACATAAGTCAATGGAATTTAAGCATAACATACACTTAATAGAGATATTAGGGTAGGATTAAAATTAAACATGTAGGATAAAATTTTGAAAAGATATTTAAGCTTCAAAGATTCAGAGAGGGATGTGATTTGCTTGTATAGTCAGCTTGGTACCTAGTAGAAAACAGCAGTCATTTGCATTTGTAAACATCTAAACATATCAGGAAAGTATCTTGTTCTTACAGAAGTGAGCTTGTGAGCATCCTTGTCTCCTGCCCTGCCCAGCTTGTTTTATCTTTACAGTGAGTCTGTTATGAACTCTTTAGTTCATGAGTGAACAGTAAGCCCAGAACAAACCAGAGCCTTTTCTGTATAAAGTGTACTGGTGGGGGCAGAATAGTGTCTATTGATTTAAGAAAGCCATTTTTATATTAGAATATGTGAATTTTTTAACTAACAGCTGTGGTGGAGGAGACGGCTCCTCTACTGTCCCGTGGCCTCCCGGGGTCTGGAGGGGATTGTGAAATCCCCACGTGGTCGGGAGTCAAGAGATGTAGCAGCCCGAGATTGTGTGGTCATAAAAAAGCTTTTAATTACTGGTGTCCAGGGTATTTAAGCCCTTCGGGCGGGGTCTGGGATGTAGGATGTGATTGGGTAAGGGTTATGGGAGAGTGGTGTGGTTCTGGGGGCACAAGGACCAATAAGGGAGCAGGAGGACCAAAACCCAGTGGGGCTGGATACTCGGGAAAAAGGAGCTCTCTGTTCATATGTGTGCAGGGGGTTTCTAGGTGTTACAATCTAAACAGGGGAAAAACTGTACATAAAAGACACAGGTAATGCTGAATTAATAAAGTCTCTGGTCCTTTGGAAGTTGTCACAGTGGTGGTCTTGTCTCCAGGGGCTTCCTCCTCCATGATGTGCAGTCTGAATAATCCTCTGTCTCTGCTCCGCATATGCTGTGGGAGAAGTCTTTCCCAACATTTAACGTATAACAGGATACCTGGAAAGGATGTTTAAATCATGTAACTGGTAGAAAGAGTATATAAATCACTAATTCTATTCACTGTAGTAACTTTGTAATCAATCAGAATGCAGCAAAAAGAGAAAAACAGGAAACTTTGCCAGAATAGGCCTGTTGAGCAGTGAAATAGTGAAAGTAGGTGGACAGAGCATGCGTCAAGACCTAAGGTGAAGAGTTCATGGTGACAATGACTACAGCGTGTGACTGCCATGATGATGAAGAAGAGGAAAAGACCACCGTGACAGACAATTGTGCATGCCCCAAGAGAGGGACTGATGTAATTGAGAAGTGTGAAATGACATGAAGAGAAGAGACTGTTCATTCAGTACTTCCTGTTTTTCGAAATGTTTAAGTTTTTTCCCAGAGGAGTGAGTGAGTTAGGCGAAGCTATTCCCCTTACTCCCTGCGCTGTTAAAACAAATACCTGCTACTCAAAGATACAAAGTCTCTGAGTGGTTTTATTAGCCAGACTTTCTGGCGTCACTATCAAAAAGACTGAGAGATGAGATAATGAAAAGGCTGGGTTAGATAGACATGTTTGTATTTGGATTTTTCTTTTATTGGTAGTGTAATTTTTCAGTTACCAGCATTAACTCAGTACACAGCTTAACCAGAAGGCAAAGATAATACATCTGATAACATGCTCCTGAAGGAGGTGTAGAGGAACTGTACTCATGCATGTAATACCAAACTCTCATTTTCAGCCAAATTCTAACATGGAAAAGTTAAGAGTTATGACAGTTCAGAGCATGTTTGCATCTGTACATTAAACTACTCATAATTTTGTGTCAGATCGCATTGTATGTCCTATGATGACCGTTTTATTTACTTTTCACTCATCTGTCTCTTCTTTCATAACAGAGCTGTGGATATCATAAAAGCTGGGGTGGTGGATAGGAACTGGGCAGGCAGACAGATGACGTTGACCGCTGCTTGTTTTGGCAGCTCTGCCTCCAAAAACAGTCTCTAACTAGTATTTTCCAGTGTTTCACTATCCATCTTGTGAGTTTGTTTTATTCTCCTAACAACTGACTAAAATTACCTGAGAGCTATTGGAATTTACATGGTTTACGGCCACTATAACCAACACAGAAAAATACACAGGTTAGACCTGGAGAGCCAAAGGTTCTTTGTCAGGAGACAAAATGATTCAGATGCAAAAGCTTTTGCTTTTATTTGTATGTGCTCTAATTACTAAGCAGGGGTTGAGGAGGGGAAAGTGCCAGACCACTTAAAGCTTAGTTTAAAATAAGGCAAAAACCATTATTTAATCTCATATGGGAAAGGGTAATTTTAATTTCAGAGAACAAGTCTAAGTGACAGGTGTGGACAGGTCAAGTCCAGGACATCAACATTAAGCATTGCAGTGTCTGAGCTCTGCCTGGGACATTCCTGACAACAGGCAGTGTGTTGGTAGATGTGTGTCCGAGGGGAACCTTAGGATTTGGGGTATTGGTGTAGGATTGTCAGACATATTGTAACGGACTCAGTGCAAGAGGAGTAATAGCTTTGCCTGGTTTAAAGAGCCAGGTCACTCTTTAGATACACCCAGATACTGTCAGGTCATCAGTGCTGTGATTACATCTGGAATGTGCCAGAAAATCCATCTGGAAGGGTGGAGCCCTGTCCCAGATGATGGTTCCATCTGAACACTATAAAGTCTGCTTTTCACCCTTCAGAAAATGGGGATGCACGAGAATAACAGTAGCAGGTACTGTTTAATTTTATAGAAATTCTCTGATGTCTGATGCATGTGAAATTTTTAATTTTGGGTTGGAATAGGTTCCAAGAACAGTTTGATGAGCACTGGCTCAGCTGTGGCTGTTTTAGCACTGCAGGTAATGCTGGGCTGTGACAGGCCAAGAGGGCTTATGCTAAAGCAGTGTATTCAAGATCCACGTGTTGCTGGGCTGGCAAATAGAAGGTAGGAGTAGTTTGACTTTGAGGACACCTGGGAGCATGTCAGCAGAACCCGAAGTTCTCCTGCAGTCTCTTTAATGCTTGAGAACAGGACATTTCCTGAGTTGCCTGTGGACTCAAGGGTTACACATTTGGTTAATGCACATCGCCCTCTCCAGACAAGCACTTGGGAGCCCATCTGTGTGTGTGAGCTGGTGCAGGCCCACAAACTTCTGTGGCTCCTGAGCAATTGTTTCCTGGCAGTTATAGGGAACATCAAAATAAACCTTTGTGGACTGTTACACAGGAAAGGCAATTGGATGTTTTGGAAAGCTATGAATGGCCCTGACATAACTGTATGTCATTTGGTTCTGATGCCAGTCCTTGCCTTGTGAATTTGATTTGAAAACTGTCAGCCTAAGGGGAAATGCTGGTAAACAGGGTTATAAGTGTAGAGTATCTCTCTGATTGCATGAAAGAAAATGGGGAAAGATGGAAATTCCTGCAAGGTGAAATGTTTGAAAGAATTGCGTAGCAAGAGGCTAATTTGATATAATTTTTTATTCCCTAAAAGTGTTATGATGGCTGCCAGAGAAAGATGTAAGAAGTCTGTTGTCTAGATGCATTTGTTTCCTATGGTAAAATGTAAAACTCCCATTGACAGCTTGTGCCTGCAAATAAGTTTAGGAAATATATGATAGCAATGAATCAGCATGACAGCCAGACAGTGGAACTACTTTACATGGACCCTCATCCCAGGCCCTACAGCTTCCAAACACACTGTTACTGCAGTGAGTTTCAAGTAAGTGATAGCTTCCCTGGATTAACAATAAGTTCTTGAGCAAAGATCTGCCTTCATTTGGGAAAATTCCTGTTGGCTTCAATAGCTGGAGTGTGGCTCAGTTAAGAACTGTGGGATTTAGCAAGTCACTCCATGTGGGTTTGAGCTGTGGATTTGTAGTTCGTTTGCAGAACAGAGACGGTACATTTTCATTGCAAACTGATCTACCTGTGTCTGTATGTATGGATGTGAGAGAAGGAACAGTGCAAGTCTCAAGGAAAGAAAATACCATTTTCTCAACAAGATGAAATGGGAATTAGCTACAGTCTATCTTTAATACCATCTAGCTGCTCAACTAACAGGAGTCAGTGATAATAGTAAGTTGCACAGGAAAAATTAGGTGATAGAGAGACTAATAAGGAAAAAATAGAGTGACTTGAACATTAGACTTGCAACTCATTAGAGTGATCAGACCACTGAATAAAACGTCAGGTGTCCAAATGAGGGCCAGTTTTCTATCCTGTATTTCAATCCTATAGGGTAAAGATAAAAATTTCAAAACCGTGATAAGGCAAGAAAAGGTATGCATGAATCAGACAAACCAAGACAGTGTGATCTGTCTCAGCACATTACAAAAGTAATGAAAAAAATGCAGAGGTTTGGGACCTTCAAATTTCTATTTTAGAATTTTAAAACCAGTGTTGACCTTTCTGGACCACTTTCTTTTCCCTCCTCTTGTTCTATACCTTTTTTTCCTTTCCCACAGTCCTCCTTTGCTCCTTCAACAAGCTCTGAAGGCGCTTTCAGTCACAGGCCTCAAGCAGCTGTTGTTGCTGGGCTCCAGCCTCCGCAGTGTGTGGATGAGGATTTCTCTGGGCACAAGCAGGCAACCAGCTCCATGACTAGGTGCTGCCTTTTCTCTTTGCCTTCTCCAGACTCAGCAGGCAGAACTGTGGACTTCCAGTGCCAAAGAGCTGCTTTTCATTCAGGATCAGGAGGAGGCTGAGGCTACCTGCCCTGTGTCTATCCTATGACAGAACCCTCCCCTAGCAAGAAACATGCAGCCCTACCTTCAGAAACTACTTTACCTGTCCATTTGGATCTTGCAGACCACATTCTGCTTTTTTCAGAGTAAGCAGCGCCAGCTAGAACTGCAACAACTAAAGGTAAAGGCAGCTGATAGTGATTGCTTGGCAATAAGGCAAAAATTCCAAAATAGTGTTTCATAAGCAGGATTTTTGTGAATTTCATTTCCAGTTTCTGCAGTGAGTGGATTTCAGTTCAGAGCATTGTTTGATCTGCAGGCTGCTGATTAACTTTGTGGGCATGTTTTACTGTACTGTACAAATGGTACCCTTTGACATAAATTAATCGAATAGTGGTTAATTCCACATGAAAACAATGGGGATTTCACTATTACCTTTCACATGTAACAATAAGGTACTGTAAAGCACTTTTTGCACTTAATTAGTTGAGCTAAATGTCCAATAAATAACTCAGGGTTCCAGGCTATGCATGAGCTAGAGATGGAGTTTTCAGTTAATAGAAAAACTCGCCTGCTTTTCTCAAGAAGAAACAGCAATGAGAAAGTGTTTTGAAATATACTGGTGGAAACCACAGAATGAATTACTATTAATAATACCTGTAGCAAGCTGTACCAGATTTGTGATACTTTTGACAAGTTTAAAGCTCTGTTCAGGATGATTTCAGCTGCAGCTGCAGTTCTGATGGGCGTGGAAGAGCTGAGCCTTTCTGCACTGTCTCCTGTGTGCTGATTCCATGGGGTGAGCTGGGAGGCAGGCGGGCGATTGGGGAGCACATTCTATGCAAGCTCCTCCCTGTTTCTTACAACTTGTATGAAGTATAAGGAAGCGTTAGGAAAAGGAAGCTTCCCAGTGTGTTGAGAGAAGGAAAAGATGATGATAGAGATTAGGATTATTTTTTAACTTCTCCCATGCCCAGTTTGCATTCAAATGAAAGGAACAGAGTTTTGTGAATCATTACTGATGTATAGACCATAAAGGGTCTGAAAGCTAGACTGTGGGGTTCAATGAGCAACGGTGATGGAGTCCAAGTCTGTTTGTATTAAATAAATATTTAATTATTGTTTTAATTACAGATAGTTTATTCTGAATGTATCTACATCTATCTTCCATTCTTATAATAAAATAGACCATAATAGAAAATGTTTACAATAAAACAGCCTGATACCTCGAAGTCCTGTAATGCAAGAGAACTGCTGGAGATTAATGTGTAATCAACTAAGGTAAAATTGATGTGCTTGGATCTGTACAAGCCATTTATAATTCAGGCCAAACTAGCAATAAATAAAATAGCTGGACTATAACGCTAAAGATTGGAAGTGTGCGCTTTCCCTTTCTCGTACAGAGAAAGATACAGCAAAATAGTAGTAGCCTGTAGGATCTGGCTCTAAGGAACAGGCTAGAGGAGATACCAATCAATGAGAAATCATGGAGGCAGAATAAAGAAGATAGAAATATTCAGGGAGTATGTGCCATGATGGAGAGTTAACTTTAACTTTTGAGGGTTTTTAATTGCTGATGTGTAGCCATTGCGACAATTTATAGGGCATTGAAGGGTAGAACCAGTATTGGTCTTCTATGGGGTGGGCATGCAGAGTCCCGCTGGAAGCATGACAAGCAGAGAAAATGTCAACTGAAATCCCATGAAGGTTTCCCAAAGGTGCACAAGTCCTACCTTTGCAGCCCTGTGATTGCAATCCTACTATGCCTCTGTGTATGTCTATGATGTATATGTGTATTTTCTTTGTATGTATATATATATATTGTATGAAGAGAGAATGCACTCTTTGGGAGTAAAAAAATTGATGTTTCAGTATTGTAAAATCCGAAGGCGTTGTTTATTTGAAAATGAAATCAATAACAGAGTCCTATATATCTTTGATACAGTAGAATGCTCTCTGAACAGAACAGCCATAATAATTTAGAAATTGGCTTGTTTCTTTAGAAGGTTGAGCCTCTGTACCAGCAGTGAGCTCTCTTCCCTTTTTTCACTTTTAGTCCAGATTTTTCAGTCTTTTCTCCATGCTTCCGCTTATCATTGTGCATAAGCCCCAGACAAAATGCATCAAACCATTCCAAGGGAAATAACTCTTTTACGCATGTTGCTTTTATGCTTTCGGGGGGGGTTTGTATTGATCCAGCTGCCTCCAGAGAAGTTGCTTTCTCCTTTAGCATATACCAAGTGGAGAGCAGCTGTTCATTTGTCTCCCACCCAACCCTTCCAAGAGGATAATGGGCAGAAAAGGGTTTTATGGATGAGAATGGAGGAGCTACCCAATCTGCTTGGTGAGGCAGGAAAAAAAGACTCTCTGCAGTAGTGCAGAATGCCGAGAGCTGAGCCTGGGATGAGGTAACATGACAGTTTTCATTTGCAGCCTATGGAAGTCCTTTGCTGGTTTTGGGGTTTGAGGGTTCCGCCCGGGGCACAACCCTGCAGAATGGGATTGACCGTAGTTGCTTGCCTGGAATGAATTCTTCTGACTGTTGAGTTACTAAAGCACAGCCCGGCTGTTTGGCAAGAGGAACCTCACCTGTGTCCTGTTTGCAGCAAGCATTCCTTTCACCTTTGGAGGATCAGAGTTCCTTGCTGCCAGGATTGCCATACAGGGAAAGGTGTTTTCATCCTACAGTGTAACTAGTAAACAAAGTTTGAAAAAGCAAGAACCTCATTATTAATAAACTAGTAAATTTGCCTCTTGGTGCAAAATATTCCAACTGCTGTGCAGGGAATAAAAAAAAATTTAAACCTTTCTGGAAGAGAGAAAGGGGGAGTGTGGTGGTAGAACAGCTTAGTCAGAAGATGGATGAAGCAACAGTAGCTTGATATTGACCTCTGTCCAGGAGTTAGATATACATGGGTTGATAAAATGTCCCTATTTCTCTAGGTGTCATCACATATTTCCAAAATACCCTACTTACCCTACCAGCTGGCTACTTACCCTAACCCTGGGAGTGAGACCTGTTCTGCCTTTCAGTGGGGCCTATTTATTGGGGAGTAGAATGGAGATGTTAAACTAACAAGTGCCCTGCTGTGAGCCTACAGCCAATTAACAGGTTCTGTTTGACATATTAAGTATGAGTTTCCATTTCAGGGAAACTCAGTGTTAAATACCACTAATATTGCAGAGTACCAATAATGCAGAAACCCCACACATTCATTGTCCTTTTGGTATCCAAAATGAAGCAATCTGATACATGTATTCTGAACAAATTTGCACAACACCTGAATGTAAATGCAGCTCCTGAGCCAAAAAAGGGGAAGAGGAGGAGGAGGCCCCATCTTGCTGGCGTTTCTCATACAGCTCTGCCAGAACTTGGCTTCTTGGGTACCCTGGCTATGCCTGCCAGGGTACGGTCCGTAACCTCTGGCCTCCCAGCCCTTGTGCAGGGTGAGGGTCTGCAGAGCCTCTGCACCTCATTCAGCACCCCAAATCTCAGGGTGAAGGGAAGTTCAAGGAACAGTGCAGGAAAAATTGCTGTCTGCATGGAATGTGTTTAAAAGGACTTCAGTGATACCGTTACCTAGGTAATATGGCAAGTAAATTAGCAACATTGCTGTAAGACAACCTGATAAACAAGACCCTGCTTATGATTCTAATGGTTGTAAATATGAACACAAAGGAGATTAGTTCTTTAGGAGGTCTCTCTCTGCTTCCTAGAAATCAATAATACATGGCCTCTATCATGGAAAACATTTATCTGTGTTCAATCTTACCTCTCCCAAAAGTGGCTCTGCATCTGCAGACAGGGATTTAAATGTGAAAACTTTGCACAAGAGGATCACTGCTCAGCAGATCCTTTATCTTACTGTTTTGTCAATAAAATAAAGTTACCTTGATTTATAGGTGTAATTTTGTAGTGCTACTAATTTTAGATGGCCATAGCAAAGCAAAGTGTCTTCTGTCATTTCTTATCTTTTTGGCTTTTTAAGAAATGTTGTTTACAATTAACAAGACTTATGTCAACGAAGTCAGTAACTAAATTAACTCAGTTGTCTGGAAGGCTCTGAAAACACCCAAACCTAATCATTGTCTACACTCAGAATATCCTTTATATTTAATAGCACACTAGATAGGTAGTTTGTTTTCTATATCAATTCATTCCCTATGATATAGACAATCTTTAACGTACACTTGTGCCCCAAAACCAACAGGGTGCTATTCAGTGCCAGGGCACTGATTCCTCAGTAGTGTGTTGAAAGGAACTTCAGTGGGATGTCAGTAGATGGTACCTCATCATCAGTGACCGAAAATCACTGCAAAAAGTTTGTGACACAGTTGTTACCTGCTTGTAGTTATAGGTAGATAGTTATTGCTTATCCACTTAAGAAACGAAGGTGAGTTCAAAGCACAGCAATTTGGTTTCTTGTGTTGCAAAGACATTCTCAGGTAACCTTTCTAGTGCCAATTGCAGTGTGTGGAGATATAAAAGTTCAGTGGTGGTGTTCTGCAGCAGAAGTGAACAGAAGCTCTCTTTCCTGAGAGATTTATGATAAAAGCTCCCCAGACAACAGATCAATATCTACATTCGTGGCTTTTTCTTATATCACTGGTTTGTGTGAAGAGTGAAAATTGTTTCAGAAATGGAACATTTAAAAACACGCAACCTAGTATTTTATACTTGGAAATCCAGATTCCTGCCATATTTATACAATTACATAATTAAATGTCCCCTTGCTTTTGCTTTTACTGCTCTTTCTTCTAATTATACTGTATATAGAAGTTTGGTCTCCTTTATTTCTTGGATTGCCGAAAGTGACATGTTACAAAGATTAATATTCTCTCTGAGGGAAATTCTTCACTTTAATTTACTTGGCAAACCTGTACAACAGCAAACTGATTGGGGAAGCTGCTGTGTTTTCCTTTCCAGTTTGCTATCTGTTTGCATGACCAAATTCCTTTCTCTGGGCAAGAAATTTCCTGGTGATGCTGGGAGTCTACTCTCCTACCAGCTAGAAGTGACATATTTTTAATTTTTCTATAACGTTTTCACTAGCACATGCATTACAGTTTGTTGGAAATCTCTTGGGCAGGACCATGGCTTTACCCTACTCCAGAAGAATTCCTGCTTGTGTTCCTTAAATAGCTGTTTTTCAAAGCCTGGGTGTTTTGTGTGTTTTTGAAAAACATTCTTCCTTAATGTTTTGCTGAAAGGCCAAACCATTCACTTGAATTGTTTTGAATAGTTCCAACGGACATTAGGCTTTTCCCATCACTTGCATCATAGTTAAATACTAGAAATTTGTGAAGCGTGAGGTTTTTGTTCAGAGAAATTATTCAAGGTGTTGGTGATGATTATTTATAAAACTACCTGTGGATTAGTATTGAAATTTGTGTAGGTAATGAAAAATATTACCTCCTGCTCATATAAATTAAAAAAAACACCTAAGACACTTATTTGGAAATCTGTCATGTAGTAGAAAATGTTCTTACATGAAACATTTGCTGATAAATAGGCATGTACTGCCTCTGTTCTGATAACAGCTTCCCTCAAATGCTGATTCAGGTTTGCAAAGTCTCTAACACAGCACTGCAGGCTATGAAATTACTTTGTCTTATAACAAATTATTCAGAAACTTTGTATTAGATGGAGGACTGCCAAGTTTCTACTCTGGGCTGCAAATAATCCAGACAGACACAGTACCCCTGTGAGCCTCTTGTCTACTGAGGCTGCCAGGAAATAAAACCCTTTCCTTGGCATTAGCATCTAACTACACCAGACTTTTCAGTGTGACTCCACGGATGCTTTTTTGTGGCGGGAATGCTCACACCTACATGGGACAGGAGAGCATTTTAAGGTGCTGTCTCCTCTCCTCCTCTTCCTCTTTTCGTTCAGGACACAGCAAGTGGCAAGCACACTGGTATTGTTCAGGCAGCAGGCTTGCTGGAGGCCCATGTGTTGTGTGCTAAGCAGCCAGAGCCTTTGGCAACAGAGGCTGCTCCAGTCCCCCCACAGCACCAGCCAGGCAGCCCCAACAGCTCCCAGCCAGCCTCTCACTGGCTTGGGAACCGCTGGTCCAGCCAACTGGCTAGTGCAGTCAACAGGTTTTTGATTCTTTTTTTGGATTGTGTTGGTTTGGATTTTCTCTTCCCTTTTCTGTCCTCAGACTATTAAGCTAAGTACAAAACTTCTTGTATTTGTTCAGTTACAGCAGAATCCTGTTCAGTGACTGGGATTTGCTCCTGGCAGAAGCTGCTTCAGTTTTGATCCAGTTGTCTAAGTTGAAGGCAGGAGATTTAGGACATTTCTGAGGGTTTTATGGTGCTTCATCTTGGCGTTATGGAGACAGCACTAATACTAATACATTTAATGATTTAGGGTCTGATTGCCACCATCCTGACGTAGTAGTCTAGTGTGAGAATGAGTATGGCTCATCTCCCTGAACCTGTGTGATACTTGGACTGTGATCACAATGGTCGAGATTTTCTGTTTCAGTGTAAATGATAACATTATTAATTCGGAGTAATTCCACTTGATTAGCCAGGGTCTGCTGAGCTGAAAGACACCTGGGATGTACTTTCTCCGCAGAGACCTGTTACTGTTTTCTTATTCTGACTGCCTACTGAAGGGCTTGGTCTGGGGCAAAATATTCTAGCTTTTCCATTTGACACCACCTGCCTTTGACCTAGGCCTTGTGATGAGTATTTTTACCTAACCCCCATTCAGTCTGTTCTTTTTCCTGGGAGGAGGAAGGGGCTCATGAAGTCTTCTGCAAGAAAGGTTTTCTTTCCCCAACAGAGCAGCTGCCAGTTCAGTGAAGCTTGTATTGGCACGATCAGGATCTTTGCTGTTGAACTGCCCTGGTGACCTCACACTCCATTGCTGTGACTTTTGGACCTGGTTCAATCCTGCCTGTAGGTCAGTGTTACACCCACCACCCATCATATCATCACTCCATGCTCCAAGGATGACTTGACTCCACCTTGGCATTTTTATATATATATATATAATTTTTTTATCTTGACTTATTATTTTTTTAATTTGAATTTTCCATTGTTTTTCCATAACTGGTGGTTTTTGAATAGTATTGTCTCTAGCTTCCTTGATGTCCTCTGATACTGCAATTCAGCTAAACAGAGGACTCATTCAAAGAGCAGGAAAGTGAGGATGTCTTTACTGTTTCATTTGTTGATCATCATCACAGGGAACTGGGAAATGAGAATCTGGGTATCAGCAACTCAGTAAGAAAGTCAAAATACTAACAGAAACTCACGCATTACAGTTCAGCACTTGGAAAAAAATAAGGCTCCAGTCATATATGAAAGTGTGATCTTTTATGGCTTCATTCTCATAACTAGGAAGCAAATTCCTGACACATCATTGTGCCCAGCTGTCTGCTGTTGTCACAAAGAAAGGCAAGATCTAAGCTATGAGAAAGGCAGGAAAAGTTAGTCTGGGGAATGAAGTGGTATTCAGAGTGTATGTGTGCACAAAGACTAAGCAGGGCAACATTTTATAAAATATCCTCTATGTGTCGGTACAAGATTTCACCATTGCCTAGAGATTTTATCTTAAACAAAATATGATTTTATTTTCCTTTACTGTAAAGATCCAAACTGTTGTTTGGCCATACAGAGCTTTCAATACACCAGCTGGCAGTACTGTGATATATTTCACAGAAATGCCTCTGCTTCACTAAACAATGCAGATTGTCAAACTTAGTAATGTTTCTTGGAAGTCTTTGCACTTAGCTGTGCCTTGTAACTATCTTTTGATGATTGGGGTTTCCTAACTACCTCTCTGAAATAAAATGCCTGGGTTTGTGCTGTTGCCAGTACATGGCTCCCCTTTGTTTTCTTTACTGGGGGAAGTGCAGGTGGGTTTTTTTTTGTCCTGATACAGGGTGATGCTTTCATCTGCACAGCTGGAAAAGAAATTGGCTTTTCATCAAAATCTGTCTGCTCTTTACAAGACTAATTATTCCTTCCTTAGATTCTCAGTAGACAGTAAATCTTTAGTCAGCTACAAACAAAAATGTTGAGGTGAGCAGTGCACCAGGAGTGCATGGATGGTGTGGCACTGACCACGTGCAGAAGTCCAAATATGCTCAGTTTAAAATCCCTCATTCGTGCTTCTAAGAAAAACTGAGGAAACATGGAAAAAAGCTTTCATGAGATATATTTCTTAACTAGCTTTCCTGCTATTTCTATACTTCCAGAAGCAATTGGAATTTGGCTCAGCAGTGGGAGTAAGCCTGTCATTGGCCACAGTATCTCAGTTTAATGTTTCTGCATATTCTAGGACTGATGGGGAGGTTTCTGCCAGTGCATTCCCAACACAGAGCTGTAAACGGTTTCTAACACTTTTTTAGCTTGTACCTTTTCTGGTGACAGAACTGTTTCATGCTGCTTGGAAGTGGCAGTATGGAATTTCAGACAGCATATGTATGTGGTAGTGGAGGATCCAAAGGGAACTGGAGCTGTGATTGTTGATGGGTGAAGATCTCATACCAGCTGAGATTTTTGGTTCTGGTGTTCCAGGTTTCCTTGATATCCCTGGAGGTGGCCTGCCTTGTTCCCATGAACATAAGGTGCAGATGTGTATACACTGCTCAGTTTTCTTTCCTGACTTACAAAGTCAGCATGTTCTTAGCTGTGTGGTGGCACTGCATAGTAAGATTCTTCTTTTCCATATGTCATATTCCAGGACATGTGCCTTGCCATGACTTTCATAGCATTAAAACACCTTAGTAAAGAGAAGAGGATTTACAATAAGAAAAAATAACCAGGAGAAAGAAAATCATTGCTGAAAATAATCCAGGAAACCCAAGTTGTAAGACAATATATCTTGAATTCACCATCAAGCTCCTTGGGAGTAGTGATCAGCAGAATCTCTCTGATGCTGAGTGAGCCACATGGAATTTCTTATAAGATAAAGATTTCAGCAGATAATCAGAATTTCAGCATAGACAAAATTCTTGTATTTTTTTTTAGCAAATCTGGGCCATGTGTGAAAACACACAGATTAAATGACGGTTTTAATGTAATTTGGAATAAGGAAAGGCTTAAAAGGCCTTCCATAAATTTTTCAGAAAAAGTAAGAATACAAAAGCTACATAGTGCTACTCTGAAGTTTCTTCTCTTTGGGAAATGCATCACAGAAAGTCATCAGACATGTACATTATCACCAGGTTACTCAAAGACCATTTGTACTTTAGAAATCTCATTCTGCATCCAGTTCCCTCTGTTTGCATTGTGTTTTTTTCCTGCTGTTGAACAAAGTGATGTCAGACATTCAGAGAAAAAAATTAGCAAAGCAGAAAGAAAAATCCCATGGATTTTATGGGATTGTCAAATGTCAAATAACCTTTGAGAGCTCTTAGAGATTTGGGAGAAATGAGTAGTGTTGAACTTCAGTGTAGGTAAAACATGTGTTATGGTTATCAGTCCATGGGCTTGTTGTGTGCTTTGGTAACGCCTGCTATCTAATAATGTGAACAAATAAAACATTTCCTTCCCCAGTGTTGCAAGCACTGGAATAAGTTTAATACAAGCTCCAGTACCTGTACTGTATCTGGCTGGGGACTGAACAGGCTCCCCAGGGCAGTGTTCCCAGCCCCAATCCTGACAGAGCTCAACTAGCACCTGAAGAACACTCTCAGGCACATGGTGAGATTGTTGTGCAGGGACAGGAGCTGGACTTCATGGTCCTGACAGATCTATTCCAGCTCAGTATGTTCTATGATTCAATGCTTCTGTTTCCACCTTGGACTGCCAAGTAAGTAAAGTTTAACAGACTTAAAGCTCCTGAGGTGAACCAGACGGCGACCGTGAATTGTGCAAATTGCTGCAAGACAGCTGGCTCTTTTTCCACATTACAGCCTTTTTTGGATGGCTAACACACAGTTTGTATTGGGATGAGTGAAGGAATGTTGTATCTGCACTTATGTATGACAGGAGTGTCACATCAGTCTTCCCTAAAGATAAGCTGAAGGTGCTATATGGAACACAAAGCATGTCTGTGTGCTCCATGAGTGTGTGAGAGCTGATGTAGCTGTCGCTCAGCCACCACTCCATCCGCCAGGTCTGTGCTGTGAGTACAAGGGTGCCTTGAACACATCTGGCAGGTCAAATTGTAGTGCTTGCCTTGTCAAATCCAACACTCTGTGGGCTGGAAGCATGGGTGCTTCAGCTCCCTGTGGGAAAGGGTGAAGGGCTGAAGAGTAAGTGTCTGGGCAGCTCCAGGAAGTTGGCACGAGCAAGTATGAAGGCTTATCTCTGAAAATAATCACTTTTCAGAATCTTTCTAAATGTTTCTAAACAATTTCCAGAATCTTCCTACACATATTATCAGATTCACGTTATAGCCAGAGCCCTGGATAAGTGTCAGAGCTTTCAGGTTCACTGTCTCCTTTAGTGATTTCTGAAGGGTGCTGTGGCATGGGAGCAGAACCCCAGGTGCTGCCCTTCTGACAATAGCAGGAGCCAGGGATAATGGGCACACGAGCTGAGGTGGGCTGTATCTGTCTCTGTTGCTCCCCAGTGTTCTTGTGGAATGAAAATAATGAGAAATACCCACAACAAGGGGTGTGGGGGGGTCTTTCTTAGGTGGCAAAATAAGAAATGGATCAGGTTCATAAAGACTGAAGAGACCATGTATTTAATTGTGCAGTCTTACAACTTGGGGTTAAGTGTATACATGTACCCTCAAAATACAAGCTATCTTACACCTATGCACACTTTAGAAGGGATGCTGTGGACTACATCTTGCAAAAGATCCCCTCCCTCTATTTTTTTTCCCAGCTGGCTTGCAAAGCCTTATCACAGAATCATGGAATGGTTTTAGTTGAAAGAGACCTTAAAGCTCATCTCATCCCATACACCCTGCCATTGGCCGGGACAGCTTCCACAAGCCCAGGTTGCTCCAAAACCTGTCCAACCTGGACTTAGACACTTCCAGGGATGGAGCAGACAGAGCTTCTCTGTCCAACCTGTGTCAGGGCCTCACCACACTCCCAGGGAAGGATTCCTTCCCAATATCCCATCTATCCCTGCCCTCTGCCAATGGGAAGCCATTCCCTGTGTCTTGTCCCTCCAACCCCTGTCCCAAGTCCCTCTTCAGCTTTCCTGGATCCCCTTTAGGCACTGGAAAGGGCTCTGAGATCTCCCTTGACCCTTCTCCAGGTGAACATCCCCAGCTCTCCCAGCCTGGCCTCCTCTGGTCTTGCTCCAACAGGTCACTCCTGTGCTGAGGCCCCCAGACATGGATGCAGCATGTGCTCCCAAAATTCATCTTGTGGTTTGATTCAGGAATTCATTTTAAAAAGACTGCATTTCGAATTTTTCTGAAGTTGTTTTTATTAATGGAAAGGGGGAAATTGTAGGGACAAAAAGCCCTACAAGTATCCTTTGGTCTGCAATTTCTCTTTTTTCTCTCTTAATCCCAGTGAACGTCATTGAACTAGAGTGCTACCTTGCACAAAATTTTTATAAAAATCTTTAATTGTTCTAGGGTATTAACTGGGCTCCAACACTTTATCAGTATTTAATGCAACTGTAGTTGCATGCTGTTTTGCTGTGAGAAATAAGTTGAACATAAATGTCCCTTCTTGCCGCGTTCCGCTGGGGGGGGGGAAGGCATGGTCCTCAGCCAAGGGGGAACAAGCTGGAACAAGTTTATTTGGGGAGTATGGGACTCTTATAGGGTCAGGGAGGAGCTTGGGAAGTGGGGAGGAGTTTGGGGCGGGACACAGCAAATA
>JAWWMP010000167.1:3891788-3923348 GCA_035047865.1 Dendrocincla tyrannina
GAGAGGCCTCAGCTCACAGAGATAAGGGCTAGGCCGGCACAGAGAGCTGATGTCCTCCACCACGCAAACGGGAGAGAGGAAAGAAGAGAAGAGAGAGAGGAAACCTTCCTCCTGTCTTTATAGATACCTGACTATGTGAAGGAATGGTGTGGAATACTTCCTTAGTTATGACCTTGCTACCAAGGAAGGTCTAAACCAAAACCAGGAAAACTAAACTACCACAGAAACCAAAGCAAAAATCTTACATTTGAAAAGAATTTATGATCTTCCCGCAGCTGAATTTTAACAGAAATGAAATACTGTTTTGTTTGAGCCAGCAAAGCAAAGCAACATGACACCACGTTTCTCCATCTATTTTCTACACTGATCTAAGTGAAAACTGCTGATTGCTGCATTTGTTCCAAGCAGGGATATACCGCAGTTGCCTTGAATTTTCTTGCAAACAATGAATTGCTACTGATGGCACTGCTTGTAGTTCTACAGCTATTATCATATATTTAGACAAGCTCATTATCAGCATTATGGATGTTAACTCTCCATAAGAGCTACCAGCCTATCCAGGGAACAAAGGAAATAAGCAAGCACACAGAAGTTATTTTTTTGGAGGGTAGTTTTGAAAAGCACTCGTGCATATTGCACTGTTTGCATGCAGGTTCTGGGCCAGTGGGATGGAGCCACATGTTGAATAGTGTGTTTGCCTATATGGAATGCTTGCAGATAAGAAAAAAGTCACCTATTAAAGGAAATGATTCATTTCAATATCTTCTCTCTGATCAGTTCTTGCTATTGAATTCTATCCATACTTTTTATGTTCCTTGAGTTCATCGCATAGGGTTTCATCACATAGGGTACAGCTTCTCTCTTAAAATAGTTCTTAGTCAGCTCTCACTGAGAAGTGGGTGAGCAGTGCAAGGGAAGTTTTTGCTGTTCAGCAGCAGCAGAGCTACACCTGCTGCAAGGCTTTCGCAGAGCTCATGTGTGCACAGAGCTACAGCTGGAGACTAGATAGAAAAGGCTTAAAGTCAAGGTTTTACACCATTGTAGGGGAACATCCACGCAGGCAGCAAAATGCAGTCACTGAATCTGAACTACAGAGAACCATGACTGGGTTGTGAAGTCAAACATTCAACCAGGGTATAGGAAGGAGGGATCTATCTACATGAGAAACTTGGGGTGTTTGGGGATGCATTTAGGTAAATGTGTCATGGTTTGAACTTTCCCCCTTTGTGTAAATATGCTCCTTTTACCTTTGGGGTACACCTGAGCCATTGGACTGTACATTGGGGGTCTCTCTGAGTTCTTCAGCACTTTGTGAGTTTTGGAAGAGATGTTGTTGGGAGACACCAAGCCCCAAATTTCTGAAGCTAGGGGACTGGTAATATTTTTTCAGGTCCCTTCTTCATTTTGGAGAGAAAATAAATTTCAAAGAATTCCTCCTGCTTTTGTGGCACCTCTCTTGCTCCCTGTCTGCTTTGCTGTTACTGCACAAACCAGAGGTCATAATTTGAGCAGCCAACAAGGCTAAAGTGTTCAGCCTGTGGAGCTGACTGGCAGCAACTGGGAACACACGTGGGATGGAGTAACATCGTCCTTCACCAACAGCCTAAAGTCAAGTATGAAGCCCTACACCTTCCATTGCATTTCCCAGACAGTGCATGTAGGAGCTCCTTGATCCAGAGAGTTATAAGCCCGCCTTGCCTGGGTAGTCTGGTGCTGCCTGGCATGAACCCAGCTCTGACTATCGGTGTTAGCTCTGTGCCAGCCCATGTCCTCAAGCTGGAGGGGACAGAGCCATCTTTCTCCCTGGCTCAGGTAACTTGGTTCCTATCACAGTTCTGCTTGGCCTTGGAGTCAGAGGTGTTGTGGCAGCACCACTGGCTCAAGTTCAGCCTCATTGTCTCCAAAGGAGGTATAGATAGATACAGCAAAGGTGGCATGGATTACAGCTGTAATAGAGACCTGCTATAGAAAGAGACCTGCTTCTGGCACCCTGAGCACTGCTGGAGGAGCTGAACTGCGCTGTGCAGAACAGCCTCATCAGAGGCCTCCCAACACTGGACTGGGCTCCTGGCAGTGCTGAGCAATCAAACCCCTGGCCCAGTGGTGTCGGGCCACTATTACAAGGCTTACACCTTTGGAAGCCTGCTTGCTAAGTGACACAAAGGTGCCAAGAGCTGTACCTCCAGTTTGGCACTTAATGGAAAAACTTAACTTTAAAAGAAGTTTTCCAAACCCTGCAGAACTTGTAGACATCTTTGTTCACTTT
The DNA here is from genome assembly GCA_035047865.1 of Dendrocincla tyrannina. Lineage (NCBI taxonomy): Eukaryota > Metazoa > Chordata > Aves > Passeriformes > Dendrocolaptidae > Dendrocincla > Dendrocincla tyrannina. The sequence continues at coordinate 3,894,055 of JAWWMP010000167.1, forward strand.
TCACATCTGCTTCGGCCCTCTTGCTTTATTTCATTTAGGGGCAGCTGCAGAATTCAATTAAGCAAGATATTGCTATAGGAATTCATTCTGTGCTGCTTCTTGATCTTCGAAACTCCCAGTAGGCAAGTGAAGTTCCCAGACCGGTGAAATCTGCAGAGAACATTTTGAAAATCTCATATGACAGTGAAAGATTTTGAATTTAAGGGAGCAAAATGGTCAGAATAAATGTGCAGCTCTATAAATGCTTCTTCGAGGGCAATTTCATACTGCTGTAACTTCAGTTTTACCTGGAATTTTTCTGGAATAGCTTTCAACATCAAAAGCATCAGAAAATACATTATTACTTTTTTCAATGAGAAGCTCCCACCCTTCCAAAGGAGCCTGAGCCTTCAGTAATTTGATTCCAAATAAGCATGTAATTACAGATTTCAGTATAAAATTCTTTCACAAAACCCCCCTTTTCCCTGGGAGGGCTGCAGATCTGGGCTTTGGCATTCATGGCTCAGTGACTGTGGGACAACTAGCACTTTCAGATGACTGCAGAGCTTTCAGCAGAACTGGGTTCTTAAATTATTCCTGTCCAAGCTGGGGCAGGTTTATCCAAATAAGTTTATCTGAGAAACTTAAGCGATATCTCAAGTACTGCAAGAAAGGATTTGTTTGCCTTAAAGCAGGTATTTGAAAACAGTAACAGAATCTTCTTTGAAGATATTTGTTTCCTCTCTAGTTGAGAAGCAGAAGCAGCTTCATTTGAGAAATGTGAGAGGTACCTGTGCAAAAGGAGGCAGAGTCAATGCCACATCATCAGGCTGCCGCTTTCATATACCCTACCTGAAATGTGGACAAGAAGTTACCTTTTTTCCCCTTTCCCTCCATGACAGACTCTATCACAGCCACCTTCTGGGGGCTCCATCCCTGACACCACCATGCTGGAACACAGCCCAGAGTCTCTACTGAGCAGGAATTTATTGCAGGTGGTCATGTTTTACTTAGCCCTGCCCTGCACCTGGCTTCTGCTCACCTGCCTCTCAGGGGGTGTCCATAAATAACAGGCTGCTTGCAGAGCATAAGCTATGCCTCTCAGCACAAATTGCTTTTAAATTTGTGTATTCAATGGTGTGTCAAATGTTTCATAATGGAGTATTGCATTTTTGCAGAGCAGGGAAAAAATGAGGAAAATCCTTAGGCTTCTGAAGTTGTCGCATTTTGATGCAGTCATACTGATTTTAGCATCTTCAGCAGATTTGCTTTTTTCTGTGTTTTCTATTTTAATTATCTTAATGAAAGTTTGCCATATTTTTATTTTGGGTTTATCCTTTCAAAAGATAGGCTGGGAGTTCAGTTGATATAAAGTGGTGCATGGTGATTTGCACCAGGAATGCCTTGCCCACGGTCTGCTGGTGTAGGTAGTTGTTCTTCTGAATTAAAAAGCTGGGTTTGAAAAAACCTTGGGAGAAAAGAGGGCAAAATAAGGCTGGAAGGAGATAAGGATCTTCAAAACCCAATTAAGAAGAAGCTGGAGGGAGAGACAAAACACCAGAGGGATGACCACTGTGACAAACTCTCCATCTATCTGTACTGGTTTTTCCTCTAAGCACACCCCAGCAGAAGCTCCCACATAACTTCCCCTGGAGTCCATGGTGCCAGGCAGGGCTTGAAGCAAGAGCTCTTGTGTTTGGCTCATTACTAAGGAAGCAGCAGCAGTGTAAGATCCCATTAGAGTTGCACTCAGAGGTGTCCCTGGGTTTAGCTATGGGCTCGCATTACAGCTTCTGCTCAGTCTGCACTAGGGGATGGGAAACATGAAAATGCTGCCAAGGAAGTGTGGGAATCTTGGCCAGACTGCTCCCTGCTCCATCCGGCAGGGATGCCTCCCCAGTTGCCATGCCTGGCTGCAGCCATGGAGACTGTTCTGGGCTGGCTTCACCGGTGACAATGGGCTCTGGCAGAGAACAAGGTTACAGCTTTCAATAGTGTCATGTACTATGGCCTGGTTTGGGGCGTGGGAGGGAAGTTCATTGCATTAAGATGTTCTGAGATTCAGTACTGAGGAGAGTACAATGGAGGGAATTTATCCCAGCATCTTCTGTCCTGAGTAGATTCCTCTGTCCTGGGCTCCTCTGCTGCACTCCCAACGCTCATCATCTCAGAGGATCGCTGGCAGGGTCAGGCACTCGGAAGGATGCCCAGGTTATTGGTGGTACAGGATAGGTATGTGAGAGCAGTCATTTAATTTCCCACAAATCCTACACCTTGCAGGGAAACCCCTGGGTGTCAGGGCAGGAGGTCTGGAGTGGGGTCCCACATGAGGCAGGTGGCTCAGGACCAGGTGCAGCGAGAGGGACATTGGGGGACTCTGGCCTTTACACAAGGTGTAACAGGGTGTAAGGTGTTCTCCTGAGACAGGAATGCAGTCAGAGAGCAGTCTTTTTAGGCTTCTGCACTTGCTGGGTCCCTTGATGTCTCATTAAACATTCCAGGTAGTGCCCCTATGTCATTTTCTAAGCCAGCATTGCCTGTTTGGATAAGACAGATTTGTGCCAGGCTGTGTGAACTCTTACTGCACAAGTAATGGTTGCTGCAACTGCCTGCCCAGTTTGATGGTGAAGAAAAGGCTTGTCAGATGCTTTTGATTGCCCTGAATCTGGAAGAAGCCATAGTAAATAAATTCCAAGTTTATTCTGGTACACAAAAAACCTTATTGAGCTAGAGGGGAATAAGTAACCATGCATTTGCTTCATAGGCACCGAAACCAGCCTCCCTGAAATCTGTTCTTTCCTCTCTCACTCTCACCCTTCCCCTGGAAATCCCTCAATAACATGGAACTTTGTTTCACTGTTGGACTGTAAGCAGTGGACCTTTCTTCCCAGAAATTATGGGTGTAAATCGACTAAACACAGCATGTGGCAGTTCCGTTGTTGTTTGTGTATTGTTCTGAATAAATCTAAATCTTGATTAATTTTACAACACTGAATAACACATCTAAGTACATTAAGTTTACTTAGACTGATTTAATTTACGGATGTTAAGGTATCGAAAATAACCAGTGGGTAGAATATATGCTAGGGTCAAAAAAAGCCATTTGACTCAGTTATTCTGGGCTTTGTCTCAAAGCTTTTGCTGCATCTTCTGTGTTAAGACGAGGAGATGATGGTGCTCCTTTCTTCTCCCTGCCCTCTGTTCAGTAGCTGAAATCAATGTGTCTTTGTAAGCATTATGGTGGATGGAGTCACACCTATTGAGTCTGGCTCCATATGGGCAAAACATGAAAACAGATAATGTATTTAAGACGTGAAAGATAGCCCAGTAATCTGGGACTTGGATTCTTTGCAGGAAACAACTGTGGCTTATTTTCTGTTTCTTCCCTCTATAAGTGGGGATAAAACCTATCCTCTTTTGAACAAGGAAATTGTTTAAGTTTATAACCTCTAAGTTTTTATAAACTGAAGTGTTTACAGCCTAATTGCTGGAAGAATTTGAAGGATCAACTCAGCTGTGGATGGGGCTGGGTGCTTCTATTGAAGTGAGATTAAGCCATTTTTATTAGAGGGAGCCAGTAGCCCCCAACAGTTCATTGAGCAGGGCAGGGCAGGGCAGCCTCAGAACTGGAGCACACTGAGGACTGGCTGCTCTGTACAGGCAGTGAGCAATTAGAGTTGAGTTTGTTACTGACAGTAATAGGCAATTTTCATTGTTTCCATTTTTCCCTTTCACTGAGGGACATTCACAGTATTTAACACACTCCTCGGAGATCTACCATTGAAACTCATGTTATTGTGCTTCTTGTTATTGTCGATAGACATCTAAGTGGGGGTTTGAGGAAGGCAACTGAAGTGGGATGGAGGTGCTAGAGGGAAAACTGGTGTAAGCAGAGAAATCAGAATACAGCTGAGGGGTTGCATGTTTTCTTGGAGCCAGAAGTAGGCTTTGGAAGGAGAATGAGCCTCAGGTCACCCAGTAAATGGGCTGCTGTCCTCACAATAAGACACAGGACAACAGAGAGGACTTAGAAAATTTCATTCCAAAACTGTGCTGTGGTAAGGCTCCCTCCTGTGTTTGAACTTCCAGATGAGATGAGGTCCAGCACACAGGTTAGTGCCTCCACAGCAAGTGCTGCTGAAGGACGCTGTTCTGCAAAATGGATGTTGGTGTTCAGGAGGTGACATGCTGCAAAATTGGATGCCCTTGTGTGAGAGAGAGGGGGAAATGGCAGGAGAGAATGATTCAGACAGTGAAAGATGAAAACACCAGGAAGGGATGTTATCAGTCGCCTTCCAAAATTCCTGTTGACATCATACTAAATAATGATATGGTTTTGTGCAGTAACAAATACTGCTTCTCTGAATGCTGTACTCGCTTCGCTGAATTATTTGTTACAAGTCATATCAATGACCTGTCTTTCATAATTAAGTTGACTTGTTTTTCAGTGCCCTTGGCAAGTGTTACTCAAAATAATGCAGCCTAAAATAGTATGTCTCAATCTCCAGGGCTGAAATTCAACTGTTAATGCTCTCCCAGTGATCTTCTTGAGTCTTCCAGACACAATGGTGACTGGAGGTAAAATGCTTCAGGAAGAAATGGCAGTGTGTTGGTTGGGAATAGCTCTGCATTTCTGTAGTTATGGTCCCAGGGCATAGCTATACAGCAAGTTTTCTTTTTTCTCTCCAGCCAAAAATTGCAGCAGATTGTTGGAGATAAAATAGTGACAAGGTAGTGAAATCCCAGCAAAGTAATTGGAGAGGGATAGCTTGTTAACAAATAATGTTGTAGTATATAGCTACAAACCTCCTCCTGTTTGGCATGGAGAAACAAAAAGAACAGCACAGAAAGTAAAAGGGATCATTAATTGAGTGAGGAAAACAAAAGTGTTCACAAACACTTCAGGGGAAGGAAAGAACAGAAAGTTAAGGAAAGGAAAATAATTACATGAGGAATCTACAAAAAAGTTTTGTGTTGTGTCAGCTCAGTCCCAGATCTGTTCAAGTTTCCTAAAGAAAGTCCAATTGCACACTGAAACATGAACACAGAGCTGTTCTCAACAGCCCCACTGAAGAGAAAAGATGTGTTTTTCATTAACCTGCTGCTCTAGTGCCCAAAGGAGCTGAACTCAGTTTCTGACCTCCTAAAATTTCCTGGATCACCTTGGGTAAAGCTTTGAATTCCTCTTCTCTCAGAGTTTAATGACAAATCACCACAGAAAGAGCTATGAGCCAATTGATGGTGAGGGCTGGCAGGGAATTTTGAGGTGTAAGTTTGCATGGTGGGGAGCAGGGCTGTGAGCCTTGGCCTCCCCAGCTGATGGGGTCTCTGGCCTGGTAGAGCCTGTACATTGTTGCTCTTGGTTTTCTTCCCCTCCAACCTATTAACTACACAGTGATCACACAAACTACTAATCAGGCGTAGGTTGGGTAGGTTGGGCTGGTGACAGAGAAGGAGTAGAGCTCATCTGAAGGCTTGTTCCCAGTGAGCGAGGGGAGCTGTGTCCTGCCCTGTACTGCACACCCCTCCTCTCTCCTCTTGACTGTTCTCCCCTGTCCTAGGCCCCCTTCACCCTGCCATGAGCCAGTTCAATGACATACAAGAAAATTATCTGCTTTTTTTAACTCTTTTGCTTTATTGCAGTTTTCCATCATGTTAGGGCATCCAGACAGGGCTTTGCTACCAGCTAGAGTCAGCAGAAGGTAGAAGCAGCAGCAATTGGGCAGGAGGAGAAATTGGGAAGGAGGGTGCATCCTTTTTGGCAGCAGAGCCGATACATCATCTTATCATGTCCTGTGGAGCCATACTCTGCCAATGACCCAATTAAATGGTTCTACTAGGAAAGTCACGGATGAAAGGCAGAAGAATAACACTGGGAGACAGAGAAAAAATAAGATAAAATATGGTCCTGGAAGCAGTCCAGCTCTGTGCTGGGTAGACTTCATGCTCTGCAACCCTGGCATCACCTTCTTGGTGAATGAATAATGAATTGCTTGCCATTTTGACAATCTGTCCCAGATTTAGCTCACCCCATACATAGCTAACTAAAAGTCAAGCCTCTAGTGCCAAGATTGTTCTCTTGCTTCCCTTTCAAGATGGCAAAAAGGGTCAGGCACACCCAGGCAGTGATTTATGCAGCCTCGTTGGAGATGGGGTTTGCCCCTGTCTGGAGGTGCCAGAGCATGGCAGCGGAATGCCAGAGGATCTGGGCCATTGCCCTTGTCCAGGGGAAAGGCTTCTCTCGTTTAATGCACTCCTGTGTGCAGTGAGTTCATCATTAACTGGGCTCTCTTGTTTGGACAGAATCTGTGCCAGATGTTCCTCTTCATTCCAAATCCCCAATGAAGGCTGCGGTGCCTCCCCGGCTGCCAGGGAGGACCAGGGTTCCCACCTCAGGCACCGAATTGTTCAGAAACTCATCATGTCTCTTGGTAGAGGCAAGCAGTCCTCCCTCACAGATGAATCACACATTGGGGGAGTGCTGATTGGTAAGCATGGGGTCTGGTGTTATTCCAGAGGCTCCAAGGAGTGTGGGTATCCTGGGCCACCAGCCTTACAGTGATTGTCTTGGCAATCCAATGGGGCACAAACCACAGCCCTTGACATCTGTGCTGTGGCTGTGGAGGCACCTGTGGTCCTCCTGGAAGGGACATTTCTTGTACAGTTCAGTCTGATGGAATGATTCACCTCCCCTTGCTTTTGTGGTTTTGGCATGTGCAGGAGTAGGGAAGGTGTTCTCCAGTCTGTGGGACAGCGCTTTTTCTGACAGTGTTGATCTTGTCTATTTTGGGACACTCCTGCCCTCCTCCTTCCCTGATGTGTCCCTGAAAGGGAGGATGCTGTGGGACTGGATGTGTCCTGCTGGAAAGAGCAGGGAGTGTGTGGGGCCCCAGGCCCATCACAGAAAGTGGCTCTCCATTAGGGGCCAGTGGTGTCCTTGGCAAGAACAAAAGGTGGAGTTTGGGGCACAGCTGAAGGGGTCGTGTTTGGCCAGCAAAAGATTAAAATTTGGGTTATAAGGTTTTCTTCCATGCCTTTTGAAATTGCAAATGTACTTTTCTGTGATGATTATTTTAAGATAACCCCACTGCTCCAGGGATGTCCTAATTATCTGAGTATATTTTATCCCAATCCATCCCCAGGATGGCTGGTGCAAGGCTTCCCAACAGAAGAGATAATGAGAATATCAGTGGAGAGGTGAAACATCTGCATGAGAAATCCAGATGCCACTGAGTTCTCAAAAGTGTTTGAGGTTGTATATTTATTCTGCCATGTGAACAATGACCTGACCTGATATAGGACTGAATCTTAAAATATATTACCAGGATACTCTAAAATCTGTGTGGTAACACACAGATAAGTTACTGTGAGTAGGAGCTATTGCCAAATTGAAGGGGGAAATAAAAAGAGTGGGGTGGAAGGGAGGAATATGGATAAAATCAGGAACTTGAAAGCAAAGCAAACCAAACCTGTGGTTACAGGACAGTGCGTTTCTGAGATACTCTATAGGAAACAATTCTTTTTGGCCATGATTTGAAGGTATATCCATTTAAATATCAGTTAAGTTTGTTCTAACTTTTATTTTGGCAGTGGATATGAGGATAAATTGGTTTAGCGTTTGAATTATATTTAAAATTTAATTGTGTAGAAGACTTAGAGTACAACAAAAGATAAATAATCCTAGTTGGTATGAGGCTGCTTGTTATCAAGGCTGCAAAGTATTTAGAAAGCAAATCTTTCCTTCTCAGATTATTTCCCTGAAAACCAAGGAGTGAACCTAGTAGGGCTCATTATAGGAAAACAGAAAATTACCAAGAAGCATTAGTACACTTGATGTGAGTAAATAATTCTGTTTGCCTTTTGAAGATATAATATTCCTAACTGAACTATCATCAGCTTGAGCTATTTGGGCCTTTCATATGTATATTTGCATGTATCGCTCTGTTGTCGCAGATAAACAAGCATGGAGTTCTTTGCATGTATAATAATATTATTATCAGTTCTGTGATAAGACCAAATGAATGAGCTTTCTTTTTTTCCTTTTGATGCAGCTTGGCAGCCAAAACATCCTCTGGTTTAGCAAACCTGAAAACAGTTTCGTGCGATTTTATGCAAAGAAAGAAGGAGAGATGAAGTTTAAAAGGATAAGATGAGCTTCCTGGTGTTCGAGAGGTTAGCAAAACACCCAGGTCCAGCTGTGGAGAGCAGGAGAAGAGGAATTCGTTGACAAGTGTTGGTGATTGATGTTCAAATTTCAGCAAAAAGAGTAATCTCCATGTGCTTGGTAAGAGCTGTGCTGCTGCAGACCTTTTAAGGATTCAGCTGACATTTCCTTGCAGGGTAGTATGGAAATCTTGACCTGAGAAAGCAGCCAGAGTTTCCAGTGCTCGATGCTGGATTGTTAGTAGGTGTGATGGAGCTCAGGATTTGAGGATTTAGACCGGGTGCAGATATGACTGAGAACATCCCGCCAGCTTTATAAAGTCAATCTGATAAGGACTGTCCCCACACAAGAAGTCAGGTATTAAGAAGAATGATAACAGATAAACCACCACTTTTCAGCACATATGAGATGTTAGGAAGGATGCCAGTATCTTTGCTAATCCTCCTGCCCCTACTTTTGGCTGTACAGCCACTTCCTTGGGCCTCCTTACTTTTACCCCAGCTTAGATAAAGATTGAGATATATGGAAAAATCTGTCTTCAATGCTCAGGGAAAGAAATTACCCTTTTTTTTTGCATTTGAGTCCATGGTGGATATTCTGGAAATGCAATGATCAGGTTGGATGATGATCAAGTTTGGAATCTTAAGCACTGAAATGAGATCCTGGAAACAGGGAAAACTGAGCTGAGAAGCAACAACACAAATTAAGCAGATATTGATTTCACTGAGGTGAACATCAAGGTTTATTGATCCGAGAGATAACTATGGACTGAAACACCCTCAGTGTTCCCTAACTCTAGGCTGTTGTTTAGCCTCTAAAACAGGTTTCCTTATTTTCCCTTTTCCCTTCCCAGAAAATAATATCTTACCTCAGCTGCTCTAAACTTCTGCTGTTTTTGCAAAGCCAGCATTGTTTTCCAACTCACTGTTGTAAACATCAGAGACAGGAAAAATGGCTGTGACTTTATAAATCAATAAACCCATATGCCCAAATAGCTATTAACAAACTAAAAAGGTGCTTGGAAATCCAAACAGCCTCTTATAAATTAATAACAAAAGGCCGTGCAGCACAGTCAAGTTCTTGGCTCCTCTTACAGGGAAAATCTTTTTCAAAAAATGTAAAATTACACTTTGAGAAAGTGATGATTTTTGATTCTTTAGGGAAAAAAATTATTACCACATTCCTAATGCTGTCTAAAATATTTATTTGAAATTATCCTTTATTACCTTCATGTAAATAACAGTTTACAAGGACACAGAAACTTTGCAAGTAGTGGAGAAATGAGAATTTGTAGTGAAGGAGCAAAATACACAATATGGGACAGATAAAATAATGAAAAAATTACTTTTGAACTGTATGGTTGAATATACCTCTGTGTTAATGGGATCGAAATTCAAACATTTCAAACATCAAACAGCAGCTACAGGAATGCAACATGTTTATCTGGGCAAATGCAGGCTCTAGGTGAGGAAAGAGGACTTTTGCTGTGGCTCTTGCATGTAATTTATGTTGCATTCTGAAATAGTTTTCAGGATTTTGTAGTGCTTAAGGTTCTGCATGCTGCACGTGGAATACTGCCCAGGAAGGCACATTAGTGAGGATCATATGGTAACACAGTGTGAAGGACAGACAAATGACTACAAATCGTCTCCAGGCAAATTTTTGGCTTTTGAAGTGCTAAATAATTTTTCCCCCCTGGCAATTCCTTCACATTGGATTTTAAGCAATCATGATGTGTGGAGGCAGTAAGACTCTGCTGGCTTTCTCTCTGTGGATCAGGTGGAAGCTGTTCTTGTTACCCAGTGTTATCTGTAATCCTTGAGTGTCCGAGATTGTCAGGTTGCACAGCTAAGGAGAAATCTTAGTGGAATTTAGACCTGCATTTTGATAACTTAGAAAGATTTCACATTAACCTTATTATTGTTTATTGGCTTATTTCACCGTGAGGAAGTCAAGAGAAATGGCCCAGATGGAAAGGATCAGTTGCCAGCAAACTCCCTCAGCAGGGGCTTTATCACTGAAAGAGTGATTTTGGGTTCATTGGCTCTTTGAGCTGGAAGAACAAGTTTTGAGCAGAAAGTCCAGAATTACAGAACAACTCAAATGTGAAGCAATAGCACCTGCTTCCAAGAGAAATCAAATAGTGAGCCTGGAAAGAGAATGAGGTGGAATACCCCAGTGGAGTGCCGAGAAGCTCAGTCTATCTGGCAATAGGGAATAGGAGTCTTTTTAATGGATAAGCAGCCATTTATATAGACTGTGTTTTAAAAACTGGTGATTGCTTGGGAAGAGAAATTGTGACAGAAGTAAACATTCAGCTTTCAAATTTTAAGTCAGATTTCCTTTACGGTTTTCTCATCAGAAACCTCCCAATTACCAACTGCTGTCTTGCAACACTGTAGTCATCCCTGGCAAGGAAACACCACAACAGCTTTTCTTTTAATGTCATTTTGTCAGAAATACTTCCTTTGTGTGTAGGAAAAAAATCTGCCTTGCTCTATTTTCTCAGAGAACACCCAGTGTGGTTCCTGTGTTCCCCACTTGCAATTGTTCTGGTGTTAGAGTTTCAAACCTCAGTTTGGAATTCCTTCTAAACGGTTTGGAGCCAACACCTTAGTTGTTAGCCAACACCAGTAAAGATGGTTAACAAAGGACACAAAGGATGTGCATATCCTGATGTTATCTGCCTTAGGCACAGCCTTTTGTTCTGATCTGTCCCCAGCCTGGGAGGGGGAGGGAAGACGGGCTCGGGTGGGGGAAGGGGTTGGTGTTTCTGGCTTTTCTGCGCAGGTCAGGAGTTCAGCGGCTCAGCGCAGAGGAGGGAGGACGGGACGCACCAGGTCTGACATCGCTGCAGGACCAGGATTGTGTCTTTTTGCTCTCTGGCTTCGCCGATCACCCTAGAACACCACGGAAACTGCTGTGAAGAAGAGAAACACGCCTATTTTTCCTACACCGCAGAGGCTGGGTTTCTACTGCTCTTGTCATCGGACCCATGGCAGCTGACCAGGCAACTGCACTCCTGCCATTCCCCTAAGAGAGAGGCCAGCCAGCCAGGTGTGACATCGCCACCTGCTGTTTGTAAATATTACTGCAACCCCTGAGACAGAGCGAGCGGCCAGGGGCGGAGGTGCCACAGAGCCACTTGCTTTCCTTAGGTATAATTGCATTTCCCCTTTTTGGGGGGTAGCCAAAAAGACCTTTTGACTGTTTACCTTGTCGTTTGGGGGTGGAGGGGTTTATTACAAACTTTTGTTGTTTCATTCTTTTCTGGAGATATATATATATATATATGTATTGTGGTTAAGAACTGTTATCTTTTTCTTTATATATATTTTTCCTAATTAAAGTTCTGTTTTCTAAATTTAAAGGAGAAGGATTATTTCTTGGCCAACATAGATATCTCAGTTCTCCCCTCGAACTAAGACATCTGGTATAATCATTGGGATGATGCATGGCTCTGTGTGTTCTTGTGGATAAGGTTTTCCAGAAAATGCTGTTCAAGCAAAGGGAAGGAATCCCTTTAAAACTCACTGACATTTCCCATGCAGCTTTTCTGTTTGCTTGGCATATTGAATGTCTCCAGGAATCACAGCATTAGCCTTGTAAAGAGAAGACTGATTAACAGAAGTTACCTAACAAACCAGGGACTGGGAAATGATTTAGGCTGGCAACAAATGTGGTAAAATGAGCTACAGTTTTAGAAGAATCATGATATGCTAAAACTAATCAATTCCTGAAACAAATGGGCACGCTTGAGCAAGGTCACAATATGATGAGCTGGGAGTCATTCCCATCACCTTCTCCTTAAAATTCCTTCACCTGAGGTAAGGTGGGATGACTTCCATGTGTCTAGCAGGACTGAATCAACATTTTTCTTATCACCAGATACTTCTAGTGTGTTTTTTTCCTTAGACTTCATAAAAATAGCACTGAGAGAAAATTTCTTTTCTCTAAAAATGATCCACATTCTTGGAGAATATGGACATCTTTTCAACTTCTAAAAAAACTTGGAGATTTTGTTCCCTCTCCTCTCAATATACATTTAAAATTCCACCTGCTGACAAACATGGTTTCCCTATCGATGCACATGGCAGTGCCAGCAGGCTGTGCCAGGCTGCTGCACCTCCTCTCTGAGGGCGTAGGATTGGAGCAGGGCAGGCTGAAAGTTACTGTTAGTGATGAGTGGCAGATACCTTTCTTTCTACTTACTGGAAAATGTGAGGTGGTAGCTTGAGGCCCTTAATGCAGGTAGGGTTTCTCTCCCTACTGAAATCTCTGTGTGTGTGCAATTGCCTTGAGATGCAGGACATTGGAGCATGCCTGGCACAGAAACTGTGGAGATGTGGCCTGAGAAGCACAAAATCATCACAGTTCTTTCCTTCTCCTGACTTTGTCCTTAACAGATATTTTTTCTATTCTCAAAATTTCTGCTTTCTGTGGTGGTCAGCCCAAGGTGGCCTTGCAGTCAGCTGGAGAGAAAGACTGCAGGAACAGACTGAAGGCTCAGGTGATTCCAAAAATCATAGGATTAATCTTCATTCATATTGACTGTGTATGTGTAGTGTTCAGAAAGTGTAAGTGCTCCCAGCAATTTTATATCATAGCTCTTTATTTTATTGGTCTCATTCTTCAGCTCTCTAAAACTTCCTTGTTTTAACAGAGGCATGGCTTTTCCCACTGCTTCCTGCTTCTTCCTTGAAACACCCTTATCAATAGGAAAAAGAATAATAACACGGCCAAAAAGCAAAAACGTTGTGCTGGTGCACGTGACTAAAGAAATTAACAGCCCAGGATACAGCATGTATCCACAACAAGATATGGATAGATGTGGATCTCAAGGAAAGACAGAATATTATGAGTAGACTATTGTGAAAAATATAAGTTTCTCATCAAGTCATTTGTAAGTCAATAATTAGCAATTAAATAAATATTTTAAAGAAGAAGGCAAATTGAATTGTTTTCTTTGCAACATAGCAAAATTTAGAAGATTAAGTGCTTTTAAATAAGGCTTAAAGCTACAAAGGTAGCACTGGTTCAGCTCGTTGCCTTGGGATCTTGAATTGGTTGTGCCTTTCTTTCACAATCTGCTGGGTTGCATGTCAGACGCAATTTTGGTTTTGTTTTGATGTAGGATGCCACAGATACTTTGTATACAAAGTCATACGTAGAACATGGAAGTAATGGAAGAACTCATTTGTAACTTGATATCACGAGGGAATACCTTGTGATGTACTAACCATGTTAGTAAGTCAAATGAGAATTGACTCATGAAATTTGCTGTGCAGATTCATAGAGAAAATTCAAGTAAAACCTAAGTTTGAAATATCACATTTATTTTTCACTTCCTCCTGTTATTACTCACAGTCTCATACCATCCCGAGACCAGAAAAACAAACTCTGAAAGAGAGAAGTTCTTCCCTAATTCTGGTTCTCCAGGGCAATAGGAATCTTTTAAAAAAATCCTATTCCTATGAGAATTTGAATACATTTTGCAGCCCTAAAAAGAACAAGGGATTTCAGAAAAGGATTCAGTGAGCATCCAGCTAGTCTTCTGATTAGCAGCTCTCGTGACTGATCTCTGTAAAACTTTTCAGCAATACAGATATGATAATACTTTTTTTGGCTAATATGTGTGTTTGTAATTACTCTGGCTCTTTAGGAGATCCCAGCAAATGCTGCAAGTTAGGATATTACTGGAGGGAAAGGACGTTGTGGCTGCACAGCCTGCTGTAAGTTCTAACATTACTATCATTTGCATAAGCAACAACCACAGCCAAAATCAGTGTCCAAATTCATAATCAGTGTTCTACCTGCACCCCAAGTTAATTGTTTTACATGAGGAGCAGGTACTATAATGATGTAATGATTTTCTTTCTCCCTTTTTTTTTTTTTTTTTTGGCAGTCATTCAAATCAGTCATGTTTGCAGACTAGTTTTGCCATTGGTTTTGTTGTCCGTTCTTTCAGAATTTCTCCCTTGTCAAGTTTCTTATTGTTTCTCGTGTACTTATTTATTAAAAACAGAGAGTGAACCTGGAGGATGAGGATATGGCCTTGCATCATGGCTTTACTGAGCACATGTGTATGTACTGCCCCTGGAGAGCTCCACTGCAATGGCTGTGCCTGGACTGGCTCGGCAATTCCAGCTTTTCCAAGAGTTCAGAGGCACAGTTGCAGTTTTCTGTTTCGTATCAAAATTCCCACTGTTACAGACAAAAAGAGAAAAGAAAATTATTCTGTTATTTGTCTAGAAAAAGTGGCTGAGCTACATCTCTGTGCCCTTATGCTGACAAAATTTTGTGAGATTTGTCTTGAAATGAGGGTGAGTCTGGATACACACTTGAAATTTAACATAGCATTTCATGTTCTACTACAGAAATGATATTTTTAAGCTACCAAGTCGACATGCAGTTGTCTCTCATATCATAGGAGTTTTCAGCTGAAACTCTCAAGAGGAACAAACTCTATCTGAAGCTAATGGCTCTTTTTCTTGCTGTAAGTCACATGCAGCTGAACATCAGTTGCCTGGATAGGACCACACAGCTCACAGGTTACAAAGGGAAGAACTAAAGAGCAATCTCATATCTCATTCTTCAAACCTAAGAAAGACAGTAAGTTGAAAGCTGTGGTACCACACTTATTTTTTACTGGTTTAAATTGGTACTTCTCTTTCGCTTATGTCTTCCTCCAAAGGAAATGCGCTCTGAGGTGCTGCTGTGCTGATCATCATCACACAGTCTGTGCAAGACAATTTCTGATGCTTAAAGACGACCTTGGAAATCCAAGTTAAATGAGTCGAAGTAAGTGTGAAGTCAGACACTAAAGAGATCCTCAAATACTCACTGTAGTGCAAAACTAAATCCATACACTGAACTCTTTATGTTGCTCTTGGATAGTGACACATATGAAAACCTAACTATTAGTCAGACCCATGTGTGTGTGTGTGAGGGGAGGGGACCAGGCCTCCAGCACAGTGTCCATGTGGTCAGCCACGATGGCCACGGGGGTCTGTGGCCACATGGCCTGGAGCAGACATGGGGTACGTGTCAGGCCTGGTGACTGCCCATACCACATGCCCAGAGCCCTGATTGTCTGTAGCACCTGTCACTTCAGCCAGGGGGACAGGGGGACAGTGAACCAAAGGTCCTATCCAGGGCAGGTGGCCACAGCAGAAAGAAGAGTTACACATAAGGTGTCCATCTGGGCTCGACCTGCCCTCCTGACCTGTCAACCTGTGACCTTCCAGTGGTAACTCTATTTTTCTCTCCTCTCTTTCTCTCTTTATTCTTCTCTTAATCTCTCTTCCTCTACTCTCTTTTTCCTCTTGTTAACTTAAATGCCTATTTTTTGTACTTCTCTTAAGTTATGTGTATTTCTCTTAAGTTATATAAGATTTAGCATTTGCTGGGTGTTACTAAGGTTCCCTACTCTATAGCAAAGCTTGCCAGTCCTGGTAATCTGTTCTAATGCTTTTGTGAAGTTGCATGTTATTTCTGTAAGACCCTTTTTGGCAAAATGCCTATTTTCTCATCAAATTAAAAGAAATGTTTTAGAGAAAAGTGTGCAGCTTCTCTGTGGATGTGAACTCAAGATATCAAAGAACTGATGGCTTTACAAGGGTTCATGTGAGTGAAATCTCTTGATGTCTAAAGTTAAAATGTACACCCAATAAAGCTGGACTGGGGCATAACAGGAGGAAAAGGATTTTCCCTTCTCTTAGAGTGGGTGATTGTCCCTGCCTGTTCCCTTACTCCATTTCCTGCTTGCAGTATGTCTGTGTGAATGGATTGGTTCCTTTGTATTGCTGAAGAACACACTGGCTGCCAGGACAAGATGCTTGCACGGTGCTCTCAGGCCTCCTCATCAGAGCTGCATTTGAGAAGTGATGCTGGAGTACCGAAGGGCTTAAGGAAAGCAGGGTGAAGAGAAGCTGATGATTTAATAAAAATGACAGAAAATATTACCAGAGGAGAAAGTGAAGGGGTGTCATGTAGGTTTAGTGGGAATAACTTTTTACTCTGAGTAATCACAGCTTAATGAACAGATCTGGGAAAATGTCCATTTTGTGCTCAAGTTAAAGTACGGTGTGCTTTTAAACATCATTTAAAGTTTTCAATTAGTGTGCACAGATGGGAAGTGGATGTTTATTAGTCATAAAATAACACATTAATGGTTCTCCAGTGAGACTGAGTAATTCCACCAACACTGGAGTCAGAGATAGGTGGCTTTCTGGAGGCTCCGGAACCTCTCCATTGACAATTTAGAAAGCCAAAATTTGTGACTCAGTCCTACTGGTTCATTTTTTTGATGGTGAAACTTAGGGAGGTAAGTCCTGCCATCTCCATGATGTAGGTCTTCAGATACTGTTAAGCCACCAAACAGATTTTAAAGTGAAGATTGAGTCCAACCTTCTTGCATCGGTGTTAGGGCATCTCTTGTGACAGACTTGGATATCCTGTTAACAGCCTGCTCCCTTCTTGGCTGCGGAGTTAAGCAGTTTTACACTTTAGAAGTCTTTGCACTTTTCCTGGGCTCAGTTTCAAGCTTTTATGGCTCTTTGCTTTCAACTTCTGTTTCCCTCATTTTTTGATGATGGAGTTGTGCCACATCATTAACTGTAAGATGTATGGCTGTAAATGCTCAAAGAATGATGGATTTTATTATGCTGCTGCCACAACTATGTTGAGGAGGCCGTCTTTAGTATATTATTGATGCTCTAAACCATTATTTTTAATAGCACTGTGCACAGGGAGAATGCTGCCAGTGGAATGGAAGCATAGATGAAGATGAGTTCTGGAGCAATATTCCAGGAGGAAGTCAGTCTCTCTGAAGCATCTCTGGTTGAACATATGCAGTCTTTTATTTTGAGCCATTAACTGTGGAGGAAGGATTTCCTGCTGGAAATGAGGGATAGTTTGACAACTATTAATTAATTCCCATATTGGAAGAAGTCACATGTATAGAACTTGGAATGGTAAATGTTTACTGCTTTGTCAGACTTCCTAAATGAATCCCCTGTGCAACCCAGCATTGGACATTGTAAGCACATGGCTTCTTTGTTTGAAGTGGTTCATACATGATTTCTTCCTTTGCTTCCATTTTTGGTTTGGATTTCAGTTTGGTTTTTTTTTGTTTTTTTTTTCTTTTTTTCTCCCTCATAAAACTGAAAAACAAGTGCCTTTTCCAACTTACAGTCTCTGTAGGTAATTACAAATCTGGAGTTATGTTATGTCAGCAGATATCTAAGCTTTATCTCCCAGGAATGAAGAACTTTCTCTCCAATTTTCAGTTCTCAAACGTATAGAGTTCTAGATGTCTTCCTTGCCAGCATGAAGGTTCAAGTGGGTCTCACCTGTCCCCAGGGATGAGTGCACATGATGTGCTATTTCCACAATGACATCTCAAAGCCCATGAGAAGCCCAAAGGTGAGCAAGTAACCCCCCAAAATACTGGAAATTTCATGAAAGCGATGCTAAAAATTTTATTTTAGTCTCCAAATTAAGGCTTCTGTGATTTTATTTAGCTCACCTCTTTCAAAATGAAAACAGAGTTAAACATTGTTATTTACATGTGTGTGTTGTAAATACAATCAAACTCCACAGCCTGGCATTACCCAGAGGAAAAGAACCTGTTTCTCTCGTTTTGTGTTTTTACGGAGAAATTCAGTGTTCTGCCTTGAGTTTTTCCCTTCAGAGAAGATCTCTCCCAAAGGGCCTATAGCTGTCTGAGGCTCTGTGTCTGCACATGAAGGGCAAAGGGAATGAGATATGACAGACTCTGCTGCTTGAGCTAAAAAGAAAAACCCAGCAAATCCCAGCAGTAAGAAAGGGGGCAGGAGGATAATTTCAGGCCAAGTTGGAGAGTTTCACAGGCTCAGGTCTCATTGTATCTTCTGACTGATAAGTTCAAAAGCTCAGTTCATTGCATGGATTTTAACACATGTTCTGGTTGGATTGCGGTAAAGGCAAGAGGATAACTCACCCTGACATCAATGCTGGGATTTCACCATGTGCATTCCCAGTATTTTGCAACACTTACACAGGTGCTGAGATTGGAAAGCATCTCACTGATCCTCAAAAAAATCACTTAAAACTCCTACAAACAAACCAAGAGTGAATTCCTGACTGAACATGATAAAATAAGCAGGTGAATGTCACTGTTAATATTGCTTTTCTGTCAAATTGGCAAAGCCAAAGGCTGCTGTGAGCACAGGGTGGTTATTCAGATCAAGTGTGGGATGTTTTCTTCAGGCTTTCTGCCTTGTGATTGCACAGCAAGTCTTCCCAAGGCTCCAGTGTAAAACTGTACTGCTCCCCACCTCTGCTGTCCCTTGGAGCCCTTCTCTGTGCCAGCTCCTCCTCCAGGCAGGGAGGTGCCAGCTCTGCTCCCTGGTTCCATCTCACCTTTTCCCACTTGGATTAATGGCTTAGTCAAGGCTGAGGATTTTTCTTCCTGTGGTACAAATCAAAGACGTAGTACAGAACTTGCTCAGTTTCCAAAATAAAAGGATGAGTATTTTTACTGTTAGTCACTGGAGGTGAACGGCTAATTTTACCTTTATAAGTCCTACCATTCACCTGTAAATCTGCTGTGATTCCCTGGGCTCTGTTCAGTTGTTAATAGTATTTACAATATATATTATACAACCTGTTTAAAATTTCTTTTTCCTTGTCCTTCAGAGAGGATAAAACCCCAAACAAACTAAAAAAATCCAGCACAAAAATATTTTCCAAGTATTTTATATATAAAATACAGAGTACTACACCATGCTGCTACTCTTTATTTCTTATTTCCTTTTATCCTTGTCAATAAACATGTTATTTGTAACTTTTATTTTCTTTATTTCTTATTCTGAAATTCAGTCCTAGTAGCTTTGTTAGATGAGAACTAGTGAAGTTAAAGCAAAGTTCATGCTGGCTCAAAAGGAACACAAAGGCATGTAAATAATAGCTCCTCAGTGACTGAATTCAAAAGGCAATTTCCAGAACTCTCTGATGTTCCTAATTAGCCTGTGTGCCCTTTAAAAAGCCACCCCAGGAAGCTAGAACCAAATCATGTACATGGAAAACAGTTGAAAATCCTTGTCAGCCTCCAGTCCTCAAAAAGAAAGTAGCCTTCCCTCCATCAGCACTGCAAACCCTGACCTGCTGTTCTCCTTTTCTTTGAGTTTCTATACCAAATTATGAAGTATTAATTATAATTCTTACCCACCAAGAGACTGATTTGTTCCCAAAGTAATGAAATAAAGCATCCCTATTGAAATAAGCAAAGCATTTCCTGCTGATTGCTGATTTAAATTTAGTGCTCTGTAAAAATGGCAAAAGTATATCCCAGGGTGTGCCAAACCAAATCTGGAAATGACATTTTTTTCATAGAATTTAAATTCTCTCTTATGACAAGCTTGTCCTGGGGAAAATAACTGAGAAAGGAAAAGAAAGCACTGAGGAAAAAAATCATAGATTGTATGGCATTTATGGTAGGTCTCAGGGTTTTTGTTAATGAACTGAATCTACTTAATTATAGGGAAGTGAAACTTTGGATTGGTTTTTCATATGTTACATATATTCCTTGCATGAAAGATGTTATGCAAGTCAACTTTGGCCTTGGCTTATGTTTAAAAGTAAAATGATCTTTATTCTTATTGGGATATGTGGAGAGAAAAATGCACTTGCCAGTATGGTATTGGGACCATTTCTCAAACTGGGGCACATGACTGGTTGTAGGAGATTCTCCGTGAAAAAAAACAACTACTTGCTACCCAAATAGCTGTGGCTAACACCCCTTCTTTCCCTCCCCTGCGGAGTCATTACCCTGTAGGAGGCTGAGGAAGCATCAGGGCACACACCAGCAGTCCCTGCTCAAATAGGTGACCCAGCTGATATAATCCCCCTTAACAGGGTGGCAGGGCTGCAGCTTGAGAATTGTCTAGCAGAAGGTTAAAAATATCAAAGAGGAAAACCGAATCTTTTCTGGTGAACTGCTCCCAGTTGCAGCACTGCGGCTTTCCTGCATATGTGTGGCCCCTTGATCTTCCAAGGGAGCGACATTTTAATTGCTGTGTATTTGTTTTCTTTTCCTGTCACCTCTCCCAAGGAAGCTGCAGCTTGCTTTGCCTGAGGAATTTCAGTCGTTTTTGTCAGAAGAGGCTCTTAATTTTTTTGCTACAATTCTTTACCTGCCCAATATCTGATTTCTCCTGCTATTAGTGGATAAGTGCCTCTGGTGAGTGTCATTAGTTCAGGGCTGTGCTTAAGTGAATAAACTCATAGGGATCTTAGCTGAGCTGCAAGAAATCAGCTCAAATATTTGCATCTGTGTCACAGTTAATCTGCAAATATTAATTTGAATAAGAAGGAAAATGTGTGCATAGAGAATGCATCAGCGGCCACATGTGAAGTGACATTGGTGAAATATCAGGGAATATCACGGCTGGTTGGAGTGCTCCCCCTCTCCCGTTCTCCCCCCCAGGTCCACGTGGTCAGCCACGCGGTCTCCTGAGGTCCCATTACCACACACTCCGAGGACAGGAAACAGAACGAGCAGTTTATTCACCTGGCAGGTCAATTATAGACTTCCCGGCAGGGAGGGTTCAAGGGGAGGGATACAAAAAGGACCAATCAAGAAAGGTTTCACACACCATGGGTGGGGCTTACATACTAATCAGGAAGGTAAGGGGTTGCCTTTCCAGGGTCCTGAGAGAAAGGGTAACACAGCGATAAACCTCATGTTATAATACAGTTTTACAAAATGCTTTCATTGGTTTCTTCATCCCTAGTGGCCCATCTCCTGCAGGATCTGTTCCACTCTTGATATTGTGAGTCTACTCCCACAAGGGAAAGGGCAAGATTTTTTTTGAAGTGATCTATATCTTTAAGTGAGGGTCTTTCTTCCAATTTTATCTTCTTCTCTGCTACCCTAGAGAAAGCCAACATGGAATTTTTCCTAGATGAACCAGAAAAACATAGCTAAAACCATGTTAGAAAAATTTTTGTTAGGATGGTGAATTTCACTGAAAGTATCAGGCAAGTTTTAGGGATTTGAGTGGATGATATCAGTTCTAAAACTCCTCCTTTGCATGTTTGTAATTCTGAAATGTCTTTTTTTTCTCCAGTTATCCACTTTGTGGTTTTTCCCCCCTCTCTTTCTAAACATGGAATGAAGTGTTACTGGTACTATGCTAGTACATTGAAATTTGTAGCGGAGGTGCAAGGTCATGGCAGATTTATACTTATCTCTTGCCTGAGTTACCTAAGTCAGTTAGAATCAGCTTGAGAGATGTAGATAATGTTTACTCTTCCTTTCCTTCAGAGCAGTGTCCTTCCAGGGCCTGCTCAGGACACTGGCAGAAGGTTTGCCTGAGAGACAGTGTGGTTTTGAAGCACCTTCTTGGATTCATACCTGGAGCTAGCAATAAATGAGATCTGAATATTTAATTTATTCTTTTTCCCTTTAAATAAGACATTAATTTTGAAAAGCTATTAATGACAGTTGAGCAAAACTGCTTCTCCTTCCCTAAGTCCTTTGACATATGTAAGGCAACAAATGGACAGAATATAACCTAGGAAGCAGCTGCTCCTCTTACTCATTGTCTATCACAGCTTTTTTCTTCTTTCCTTGCATTTTATTTTTTACCATTTCCTATGAAAGATGGCTTAGTATGGCCTACCCCTACCCCTACCCCTAACCCTTCCTCAGATTCATAACACTTAAGAATTATATGAAAATATACTGAATATCACTTTTGTTTGATTACATAAAAGATATGTTTTAAAGCCAATAGTCTTTTAATAGTAAGACAGCAAACTAAAACACATCTCTTTTGGGAAAAACACCTTATTTATGCAGCTGTAGGAAATTATGGGCTGTGGGGAACTAATGAAAAATATTTTGGAGATGCTTTGTGTACAAATGAGAGGGTTTGCATGATAACACAAAGAAAAGCTAATTTCATAAGGCATCTCACAGTCTGAATAAATAGTCATAAATCAGTTGCAATAGTGAACAACGGCAATAACCACACAAAACCTTCTGATCAGATACTGAAAACTTTCTGCTGATTTCATTATTTGACTTTTAGAATCTTAACACCTGTAATAAATTTGTGGAATCAGCGAAAAATACGTATGGAAAGGACTACAGGGTGTCTAGTCAAGGAACTTAGGGCTTGTGGCCAAACAGTTAGATGTAATTTTAAAAGGTGGTAACAAAACCAAACATAAAGAGGACAGGGAAGAAGTTGGGACATGGTGGCTGTAATGCATGACCTTTCAAACCTAGGCAAGAGAGTGGGTTAAGCTGCTATCAAGCAAAGCACAAAAAACCTGCACAGTGTTGTAGCCAAAAAAAAAAAGAACTACGAATCCGTGACCAAATCAGTTATTCCTTCCCATCCATTGCCCTTGGGCAAGGGAAATTACTTTGCTGTTCTTAATGTTAAAATGTTTGTGGGGGTTCTCTTCCTTTTTCTTTGCATTATCTTCAGTCTTTTGCGACTATACGTTTGGTCCCTCCTGCTCATGTCCCATCCATCATGGGCACAGAGAGCTGGTCATTCTTGCCCTCATTCCAGCAGCCTGTTTTCTAACAGAGCTTCTGCAGTATCCTCTTCTCCTGCTGCTCTTCAGGCTAAGCAGACCCGATTCTTCCATCTTTCTGATCTTCCCATTGCTCTGTGCACCTCTTGCATAGGGACATTTCTTTCTGACCAGAAGTAATCCTATAACTGTAGAGTTATATCCAATGACTTTTATAGTGAACAGTGATATAGATTCATGTCCTCAGCATTTGTTTTCAGTACAGTTATAAAGGACAAGTTGACATTGCATTGTTTCCCCCAACACAAATATACCTACAGGTGGCCTCTTCTCCTCCCAGCCCGCACATGCAGCCCTTTGTGTGGGGCTGGATGTCTTCCTGTGGCAGGAAAAGTGGAGTTAGAACAGTGTCCCTGATAACTACAGTGCTAGCACAGCCTTCCGGAACCTCCATTTGACATTCCCTCTGCAGGTCCATTACTCTGAAATATGATGATGCTTTACTATAAAGTCACCCTGCTTCTGGTCACTGAAATTATTCCATGAAGAAAAGTGTCTGAAGGAAAACGGGATTTTTCAGAAGTAGCTGTATATGTCATTGTTTCACTTGAGCAATGCAGTTGTACCTTATACAATTTTAATATCTGTTCTGAGGATGTTAATTGCATTTGGAGCTGCATCTAATGCCGACTTGTTACAAGCTCATAAATATTCTGAAACTGCCAATGTTGCTGAGATGCTGCTGGAATCTTTTCAAGAATATCCATCTAATAGAAATTTCTTTGAAAGGAAGTGCTTTCAGAAACCTGCCAGGGTCTGTTTAACAGGAAAGATTTAATAACATGGAGAAATTGGTGAGGCAGACAAATTAAAAATGTGCATGAATTTGTATTTGCATGCTAAGTATGTGCCAATGTTAAAATCTCTTAACAACAAACTTGTTTTTCCACCTCCATAAAGCCAATTATTACCCACATTATGCTGTACTGAACTCTCTCAGTTCCCAGTCAGTCTTACACTTCACACTGAATGCTTATGTTATTTAAAGATCTGAAAATTTTTGATGATTTTGTACCAGAAAAGAAATGGGATATTTCTGATAATATACAAAACTTCTGAGCTTATGGTGTAGTAACACTGTGTAATACATGAAAATAGTATCTGATAAATCCAAACAAAAACAATGTGGTCTTAACCAGGAGCAAAATTTCACCTCTTCTCATCCTGTCACAACAAATTATCTTACAAAGAAATGGAGCAAGTTCAACACTGCAGATTCAATTACTTAAACTTATTTGGCTGCTAAAATTTTGGGATTAGAAATGAAGGGAGAAGAGGTAGAGCATTGGGAAAGTAAACTTCTTTGAGCTCTTTGCCTTGAGATTAGAAGATAGGTCATTAAACTAGGAAGGGTAAGCTTACAGAGTAGTTTTGTGCTTCCATGTAGAACTGATGGTTTCAAAACCTAGTATGTCCAGCAATTGTGTACATCTACATGTGTATGAGATTTTAATTAAGACAAAAAGCTTGCTTGTAGTTTTAAGGGTCATTTACAGCAGTTTTACATCACTAAGAATGCTCTTGATTTTAAGGGGTTTCTTCCTATTCCTCTATTTCCAGAAAAGTAAATGATTTGGCAGCTTATGTTCAGGGTAGAGAGTTGAGTTCAGCCACTGGGCAGTGATGCTTTTCAGGGAGGTGGAAACAACTTTTGTGACATTTCTGTATCTCACAGTTTCCAGGCACATCTTAGCTCTAACACATGTGCTGCTCTTGCTGGCCAGGAGCAATGCAGGGCATTGAACCACCACTCATTCCCAAGCACATCTGAACCCTACCTCGAGCAGAGCAGAGCACTCCCTTGTGGTGTCAGATTATAGAGAAACTCTTGACAGAACAATGTGAAGCACTTTTCTGTGTGCCCTCTCTCTGCCTCGTGCTTAGGGACGTGGCTGCTGATGGGCTTTGTGGATTCTCCTGCCGCAAAGGGGCAGAATTAAGACACAGTCCCTTGAGGTTTGACTTGGTGCCTTTACTCTGCCGTGGGCATACTGGGAATAAAGTCTGGCTTTTTCTTTTGGATTTGACATGAAATGTTTTGCCTTGTGGTGTCCAGGGCACATCAGCTTCCTTCCTTCAGTGCCAGGGCTGGTTGTGGTGTGAGAGCGTTGCGTCTGTCTATGAGTGTGCCTGCCTTGGGGCAGGGCTCTCGTTTCACCTGCCCCAGCTCAGGTGTCTCCCATGGCTTTGAAGAGCCCGTGTTTCTCTACTGAATGCAGCCATGCAGTGGTGAAAGAATCCTCTGTCATGATAGTGAACCCAGGCCCTGCTGCCTGATGTGGGGGGGGTTGTTTAAACGTCCTGCTCCAGATACTCCAGCATGATGCAATGTCAAACTAAGAATGGCAACTGGTATCCAGCTCTCCAGCTGTGACATGTTGGGGCACCCCACTGGTATGCATGAAGCAGTGAGGCTAAGCTTTTTTACTGCCTTAACATCAGACTTTCCTCATTTCTATCATTTTCAGGAACTCTGGTACAGCTATGAGTGCTGACGTTGTATTTACCTGCTCCTAATTTAAATGCTTCTAGGAGGAAGCAGTCCCTGAAGCCCACTTTTCCTCTCTATGCTATAACTGGATTGAAAACCTAGGCAAAGCAGCCTCCCTCAGCCATTTTTTCCCTGTGGAAGCAAAGCTCAAACCCTAGTGTATGCCTACTGATGATTTTACAGCTTAGAGCAATTTTTTTTCATATCTTTTTGTGGTTCTCTCCACAATACTAACTTTATTTTTTGCCTTCTACAGGCAATTCTGGTTATGCATTTGAATTTCACAGATCTTCTAACATTTGCCCTATGGAAATGTGTTCATCCCTACTGTTAAGAATAATATCTGCTTGAATTCTTGCTGCTTACAAGGTGTTTTCACTTTTTTACACAGTCTGTTGTTTGTTTCAGAGGTGTCAGTGTAAAAAAGGAAAAAATGTACCCTTAAAAAAGAATTTGCAGGTAGATTTTTTTGAAGAAGTTTGTATGAGTTCCGTGGTAAAGTAATGGTAGGAAATCCTAAAGAACTTATGGATTTTGTGGTACTGAATGTGCAGCCAAAATCTAATCTGGTCTTCTAAAGCTGTGAATCATTGGAAGATCTGGGCAAAATGGAAGAATATTAAGTCGATGAATTGCATTTGAGACTGAAATAAAGCTGAAACATCAGTTCCTTTGTACACACCCATCCACTTTCACACATGCAAATGTGCTTTAACTGGGAAGAACATCCAGGTCTTTGCTTCTGTTTCCCGAGAAAAGTAGTTTGCAACTAATTCATGTCTGGGCAAGCTCCTGAACCAAAGACCATCCTCGATATCTTTCACAGTTGAGCATTTCTATTGCTCCTGTAATTTTCAATACACATTTCTTCCTTTACCTTTCTACAACAGTAATAATGATATTACATCTTCTATTATACCCTAACAACAAAAATTATCCTTATCTGGGTGACTTGGTAAGCTGATTTTCCACTTCTGCTTCAAGGGATCGTGAGACCCAAAGTCGGGGAGGTTTGCTCTCCATCAGTTTTAATGAGGGTTCATGGATGGTAACACATTGTCAGGTTTTGCAGCCACACTTAACCCTGAGTTTACCCCTCTTGCTAAGCTTTAGACGCAGTAGAAAGGTATCTGCAGCATTTATTTGGATAAATGGGCAGATGTTGAGCTGCAGTAAATTGGCACACTTTGGTTGCAATGAGCGGATTTACCCTGTGTGAGACTTGAGCTCCAATAATTAGCTTACACAGTGTTTAAACAATTGGATTTGTTTTCCCAGGGGAAAACTGAATTTCCATTAGATGAATTGTTAGTGACAAAAGTGTTCCAGAGAGCATGAATATGAATTTGACTCTGCTTATTTCATAAATTCCTTATGTAAATTACTTCTGTCTGCTAAGGGAGTAGATAAAATGCAGTGTGACCCTGAAGATAGTGCAGATGGCACAATACAGACAGTGACAATTTGAAATACTAGTTCTGGTCAAAAAATTGCAGGCAGAACATATGTTGAGTTGTGTTTCTGTAAAATTTAAGTCTAATGAGAAAGTTTGCAAGTAGACAAGGGACATGGCATATCTGCAGGATGGTCAGATCAACCATTCATCCCAACTATGAATGTGCCTGAAGAACATTTTTTTCAGGGAGATAGTACAAGCAGAGGTACTGCTTCACATCCCACTGAAACTGAAATGCTGTTTCAGAGGGGTAAGGAAGGAGCCTCTGGGCTGTGGGATCAGTGTACTTGACTGGGGCAGACCGTCAGAAATAAAGGATTCCCTTGGACATAGGAACACATGTAGCTTAAGCAGTTTAGGTATTCCTCTTTATTAACTGAAGAATTACTACAGCTTGTCACAGCATCTCCTCAGACTTGTGAATGTCTGCAGGGGGACATTTGCTGATATTCTGTCATCCCCTTACAGCAGCCAGCTGAAAATCAAACCATTTGCTCAAACATCAGCTCTTAAAAATTGTAATCTGAAGTGATACAGGTTAATAGGCACTAGAAAGATATTGAGCATATCAAGAATTTCAACACCAGGTTGTACAAAACATTAGGAAATGTAGCACTGATGCACAGTATGAAAGGGTGAATGGATGTGCTTGCAGCTGAGAAAGACAACTGAATCTGGGGCTGTATCCCCACAGTGTGGGCATCAGGACAAGAGAGGGGACTGTGCCCATCTGCTCCACTCAGGTGAGACCTCATCTGCAGAGCTGCCTCCAACCCTGTGGCCCCCAGCACAGGAAGGACATGGAGCTGCTGGAGTGAGTCCAGGAAAGGCCACAGAGATGCTCCGAGGGCTAGAGCAGCTCTGCCATAGAGACAGGCTGGGAGAGCTGGGAGTGTTCAGCTTGGAGAAAAGAAGGGTCCAGGGAGACCTCAGAGCTCCTTCCAGTGCCTAAATGGGCTCCAGGAGAGCTGGAGAGGGACTTGGGACAAGGGATGGAGGAACAGGACAAGGGTCAGTGTCTTTAAACTGAAAGAGGGCGGATTTCATTAAAATACTAGGAAGAAATTGTACTAGGAAGAAATTGTGAGGGTGGAGAGGCTCTGGCACAGAGTTGCCCAGAGAAGTTGTGGCTGCCGCATCCCTGGTAGTGTTCAAGTACAGGTGGGATAGCATTTGAAGCAACCTGGGACAGTGGAAGATGTCCCTTCCCATGACAGGGGGTTGGATTTAGATAATCTTGAAGGTCCCTTCAAACCAAAACCATTCAGTGATTGTAGTATTGTCCACCTGATTCAGGTTTCCCTGGCCTCCCCACGAAAACTGTCAGAACTAACCACCTGTCTAAGGGGAAATACTAAGTGTGCTCTTTGGGCACTGTTAAATCAGACAAAGCTTTGGAACATGGCCCAGGAGCCTGGAGCCAGAAAGGAAAAGCTGGATGGCAATTTCCTACCTTTGTACCTGGCTGTAAAGCTTAGCTTTGTTTTGCTGCAGTTCCTGCTGCTGCTGCTCTGTCACCAGGCAGGCTAAAGGGGAGTCCTTGCCCTGGTGCTCCAGTGAAGAGCATCTGTCTCATGAGCTTGGTTTAGACAAGGGCTTAAACTTACGGTGTCACTCTGTGGAGTTAAGGGTCCTGTGAGACCTGCCTGTGCACAGATTGTGCTTGTGCTTTGACTGCTGATGGACCTCACTGCTATGGATTAGGGCTTTGTTTCTTTCCAGTCATGGAGTTGTACTGCCAGAAATTGAAGACCTTGAGCAGATTAAGTTGTTGCTTATAGTATTTGAAACTTTTATCCACCTAGTTAATTAGGACGTATGACATAAATTATCAATGGAAGCAGCCTACAGTGAGACCATGGAGTTCAGTGTGTTTCTCCCTAATGGCAACTAAGACATGAGGTACAGGTACAAGTTCAATAGGCATGAGGACCCTTAGGATTTTAAGTAGATCAGGTACTTCCATGCAGTTACTTTGAATGTAAACATGTAACTTCTCTATCAAAACAGCATCTCATAATGTAGACATTGTATCCTCTTTTCAAAGCTCTAAGTGACAAAGAATCAGAACACCTACATGAGGTGGTTTTCTAGCGTTTACTTCAAACCTCATTAAGAAAGGAAGTTCCTCCTGGTTGCAATTTGTCAGAGTTTCAAACCTAGATGGAATTCCTTCCAAACAGCCCGGAGCCAACGCCCAGCCTCGGTAAAGATGTTTAACGAAAGAGACAAAGGACATGCATATGCGGTGATTATCAACCTGGGCCAGGTCTTTGTTTCAATCTTCCCCAGCAGGGGCGAGAGGGGGGAAAGGGGGTTGGTGTTTCTGGCTTTTCTCTGCACAGGTCGAGAAGCTCAGCTCAGCGGAGCGAGGAAGACGGGGACACACTCACTCAGATTCCCGCGCCACTGGATATTGAATTTGTATTCGTTTTTTCCCTTTGAACTCAACTGCTTTTCATCTGTGAGTGATCATAGTCACTACCAAGCTTGCCGTGGGGAGGAGAGGTGGGGGGGCGCCCCCGTTTCCTGCATCTGTGGAGACAGGATTGTTGCCGCTGGCTGCCTTCCCAGTCTTCTCACGGGAATTCACCTGAGAGACCAACTGC
>JAWWMP010000167.1:3923448-3946944 GCA_035047865.1 Dendrocincla tyrannina
TTGCCTAGTTATTTGGGGGGTGGAGGGGTTTATTACAAACTGTTGTTGTTTGGTTCTTTTCTGGATATATATATATACAGTGGTTAAGAACTGTTATCCTTTTCTTTATATATATTTCCCCCTAATTAAAGTTTTTTTTTTCTAAATTCAAGGAGAGGGATTATTTCTTGGCCAATATAAATATCTTAGTTCTCATTTGACCTAAGACACTGGGTAAGTCAGTGCTGCCCTGAACTGTCTGCACAGTCCCCCAGCAAGTGGTCATTGTTCCCACTAAAACCATTTTGCATCTTTGAAATCCTTCAGCACTCATCTCAGCACCTGGCCATTTGTGAGCTGTTCCTAGCCCTGGGGTCACCTTTGTCATCCTGGTACCACTTTTAAGGCCACACTTCTCACCTATTTCATTTATGTCTACTCTGCATCCGTGCTCCTGTTTTTCTGGTCTCAGAAATACCCCATGCTCCCTGTTTCTAGATGCTGCATCGTGAATGGTTCATCCTGCACAGAATAACTACTCACTGTCTATACCAAAGTTATGGTCGCACCAGATGATTATACAAAGCTAAGCAAAGCATAAAAAGCCATGTAGTCATTAAAAAATTGCTGTTACAGCTAAACAAGCTGAAATACTGCTCCAGGTAGCACAGGAAAAACCCAGAGAAAGGAAGCCTCCGTCATCACGCTTTGCAGTGACTCTGGCTGGGGACTACTGATGGCAGTGCTGTATGGACTGGGGTAAGGAGCACCCTTGCCCCTGAGCATCCCCACTAGGAACCATTCCCAAGGCTCTTGTTTTAAAGGTGTTTAAAAAAGCTCTTGCCCTTTCGGTCAGTGCCTTCCATCTGACTGTTGAGGAATGTTGTATCTCTCAAGCTTTGCAATAAAAGAGTCCCAGGTTTTGTGCATTATATAAAACAGGACTCTTACAGTAATTTTAGTAAGGAAAGATAGATCTTTTGCCACTGTTTTATGTTCTAAATGGGGAGTGGCAGTCCAGTAAAATCTTAGAAAACAAAGAAGCCATTACTAGGTCCCTGCTTTGTGTTCAGGGAATTGGAACAACAAAATGTTGCCTCCTTCAGTTCTTTCACCCTAGAAGTAACACACTAAATGTTTAACCTGATGGTGGTATTATTAACATACTACATGTGGCTGATAGAAAAATTCGTTATAATATGGACACTAAGAATATAATGGGACACAAGCGCAATTAATGCTGTTAATTGCATTTATATGATAGCCTTTGGAAATGTTAGAAATATGAACTGCTACTCTGGAATTAAGAGGAATGTATTGAACAGCTGAAGAATGCAGTGGAAATGCAAGGTAAAGAAGAGGGGGAATTGGGAAGAAGGTTGGTTCTCACCTGGGAGAGGGAAGGAGAGAGTCCTGGGTAGAGCAGTGCTGTTCTTAGACCAGCACTCAGCTGCAGAGACCTGCCACTCCCAAAGGCAGCCATGGCTTCTAAGCACCTTTACCTGGTAACTGGGACAGCCTGGGGAAAGAATCCATACAGCTGCTGCTGGGAGAGCTCTCACTAAGGGAGGCCTTTTCCTTCATCTATTTTTCCTTCTAAAGTTTGTTTCCAGAAGTCTATGACTTTATATGTTATAGAAATAAATGTGGCTAACTCATTTCCTTAGCCCTGTCTGGGAATGACAGCGATCCCAGTGCCATTTAGCATGGCGTGGGTACACTGACCTTGAGGAGCTCTTGGAATTTTAACACCTACATTGTGGCTCACTTGTGGTTTTCAGGTGTTAGATCTGAAGCAAGGAACTTTGTATTTGCTCATCTGAATTTTATTTTTTATTTTTTTTCTATAGGCTATACCAAAAATTCCGCTATACAGGTATCACTCTGTAGCCGCAGACATGAGCATGGATGCACCTATATCTACATGGAGGTGCTTTATTCCAGCAGAGTTTCTCTTGCACACTAGACAGGACTCATTGCCTCAATAGACTGAGTCCATGTGGAGTCTGTACCTATGTGGTGGTCAGGAGGTGGTTTTACCTGTTTGAGTCTATGTATCAGTACAGCATGACAGCACAGATAACCATTTGTTGTGAGAAGTCAGAGACAGTGACGTTGTGTCTTCATAATACCATGCTTACTCTAAATATATTCATCTGGACTGCTTTGTAATCTGCATGTGTCTAGAAATTGCTTTGCCTTCTACTACACTACTGTCTGCTTCTCTCTGGAAGGAGCAGCTACTCAGTGATCCACCATTTGGCACAAACCCATTGTGCCCTGACACGGTACAGGGTGTGTCCCTACTAGTCAAGGCAGCGTATTCCCCTACATGTAGAGAAAACCATGAGAATAGAAAAAAAAAATGAAGCATTTTATTTCAACATTTTTTTTTTAATTTTATTTTTAAAACAAAGTTCATGTTTTTGGCAATCAAGTCACATGGACCTAAAATGTATGGCTATTCCAAAAACCTAAATGTTCTCTTTAAACTGACTTTCATTGTTCACCTGATTGCCCTGAAAACATCAATTTTGGCCAGCGCTGATTTTACATCTCTCCGTCTGCATGATTTCTTTAAGCTGTGAGCCAAATTGATGCCAACACGTGTCATAAACAGCAATGTATTTAATTCTGGTTTTCACTTGTATTCACTTTCACTGTGTTTCTACCCCTCTGAAAGCAGTCTGTTATCTAAATATTTCAGAGAAAAAAATATAAATGTGCCACAGGCAATTTGCAGAAAACAAATCTTTGTAAAGTAATAACTTGACAGAAGATAGATCCAGAAGAAGCAATATCACAGCAATAGTTAATAGCCAGAGCCTTGTAACAGCCATGAGGAATATTGTTCCAGTTCAACAATGGATGAGAATATCATCAAGTAAATCAGATCTCAATAAACAAGAAGCTGGTTAAAAGCCTCATAAAAAATTCATGAATGAGAAAAAGATTGTTGTGAAGCAAACAATTAACCAGAGGTAGAGCTGAAAAGTAGTTAATGACACAGGCATAATAATCACGACTTCCAATGACAACAACATCAGGAAGACAATACTGCCTGCCCATGAAGTAAGGCATTCTGGCATGGGAACATTTAGAATTCATATTGTATAATTTTCATACAGAATTTTTAGAATAGAGTCTAGTCTTGCAAGTGTATTTCTCTGCTGTTATGATAGCAAATAAAATTATATTGCAAATTTCAAAAGCAGCAAACCAAAACATTCATTTGCCAGAACTGTGGAAAGCTAAATCTGTAGAGAGTGCTTTTCTCCTAACCCCTTTTTTGCCTAAAGTACTAGGTTTCTTACATATCCCCTTAGTTATATTTTATGAAGTTAAAAATAAATAAAAATATCTGAGCTTATTTCCAAGTCTAGCTGAGAGGCATTTCATTAGACAGAAATACCAATAACAACTTTCAATGTTATTGGCTTGGAATGTTGTATGGAAATTCATACATATCTTTTAATGGAAATGTTAAGCAAAATTATGATTATTATTAGTAGTATCATTATTAACAACAACAGTTATTATTAGTAGTAGTAGCAGTAGTAGTAGTATTAATAACAGCAGCACCAGCAACATTTTTTGGTGTTGTTATTGTTGTTATTATTTCATATATGTTTCCCTGGGAGGGAGAAACAGCTGTCCCGGCATCTAGAGATGCTCCTGGAGGGGTGGCGTGGACAAACCCATCTTGGGTGCCATGTGTAGAGCTGGAAGTCACTGGACTGCAGGCTCAGGCTTACAGCCTGCATGCTGGAGGAGTTCCAGTCCAACATGAGCACCGGGTGGCTTCTTTGCCCCTGAGCTGAGGGGGGTGATGCTGGGGAATTTCCCTGGTGTGTGATCTGCAGGACTGGTGCACCCCGGGGCTGCTGTGGGGCTGGTACAAAGCAGTGAGCTGGAGCCTCCGTGCTTTACTTGGAATGGGCTTTAGGGTCCATTTCCATTGAAAGAGTATTTGGAAACCCAGGAGAACATGGATGATTCTTGGGCTCTGTCCATGAACTACAGCTTTCTTATTTTCAGCTGTGGAACAGTGAGCAGCAAATGGAGTAAAACCAATTTCCAGGGCTTTTGCAGTTCTCTGGTTATTGGCATTTTCTTTTGATGTTATCAAGCAACCTGTTAGAAAACCTGACAGGTTTGTCATAGGAATTTAGAAGTCAGGATTCATCCTTGCTATGGCATTTTGGGAACAGGGGGAATAATATTCAGCAAAGCCAGTAAGTTGCCACAAAATGTTTTTGCTTCAGGCAACTATTTTTTTGACAAAACTGAGTTTGTTAGATGATGCTCTGCTTTGCTCTGCCTTTGGGGTGACCAAAATTACTCTTTTTTAGAAAATGAGATCACTGGTTACTATTGACTGCTATACATAACCGCTGAAGAATGGGGATTTTTACCAATTCAGGTTTGTTTCAGTCTTGCTCTGTTTTGCTTATGCAGCCTCTCATTTGTCTCTGCTCTTCCCTTTTATAAGGTACAGAGTAGAAGGCTCAAAATAGATCTGTACATTGATCTTTTGAGTTCTTAGGACACTCCTTAAGATGATGAACTAGAAATAAAATTAACTAAGATGAGGACTAAAAATAATATTTAAGTTAAAAATTTGAGATGAGATCATAACACCGACTAAAACCAGAGCCCAGTGATGTTGGGCCCCTATGGACAGGATTTTTGACATGTAATAAAAGTGTTCTACAACTGCCCTCACTTGAAGTTTCATGTATTCCAGAGGGTAAATGTATCACCCCAGTGAAATACTGGACTCTTCTGTCAAACTCGGAATGATGGTTAACACCGTCGAGCCATATATGTAGCATCAGTTCGTGTGTTTTCCTGAGCTAGGAGTCAGAACAGAGCTGCTCATTCTGTGCATTGGGATGGGACTAAGCAAACAGCTCCTGTGCTGCAATTTGCTGCTTTGAAGGGAGGCTTCTCTTGCAGCCTGTGTGGCCACGTCAGGAAATACAGGAGAGAGGATTCATTTGCTCATCACTGTTACATGACCTTTCCTCTTGATGTAAAGCTGTATTTCTCAACCTTCTTTTTGGTAAATTGCAGATCAATACAAATATATGTATTTAAAAAATGATACCTTGAAATACTTCAGCAAACTGCTTGCCACTGTCTGGCACTCAGAACTGAAACATGAGAGGAATGCATGCCTGTTAAGAGGTTAATCTGCTTGTTCTCTGTAGTTTTTTGTGCCCCTTGCTTTTGTTGCTTACAGAGGTCCAGAAATTTTTTTTGTAACTGTTATCTAATGGGAGCTGACAAGTCCCCAACAAAGCAATCCTGCTGAACTTTCTACAGAATTCTGTCCTGACTGTAACTCGTGCATTTTCACTCATTTCAGGAACTGTGCTACCTTTGTTTCAGTCTGTAATGTAGTTTTTCACTGAAATTTTCCCCTACATTTGTGCTTGATCTGCAGGAGGAAAAGTAAAATGTGGAAACTTTCTCTCTCAACTGCATTATTTGGATTTAACAGTGAATATATGGAGGGAGCTGTTCAAATGATGGCACTGAGACCACTTTCACATGGCTCCACCCCAGAGAATATTGTTGTAAAATCTGCTAAATAATAGCCTGGATAGAATAGAGCAACAAAATAGAGCCAACAAACTGGCTGTTTCCAGAGCTTGCTGCTCTCAGGAACCTATGGATATTTCAGGTACAGTAAATTTCATTGCTCGTCATTGTCCCCTCCTCTTACCATGTAGGAGAGAAATCTGTACCTCAAATGAGGTATGAGGATGAGGATGAAGTGAAATCACAGAAATTAGTACCTTGTGTCAGTGCTCTTCCTTTTGGGGTGTGTGTTTGTTTTCTCAGCAGTGGTTTCTACAATACTAGAATACCAATAGTTTATATTTCCAGAGACACCTTCTGAAAGGTGAAAACTAGAGTTGCTTACAAATTCTGTTAGAGCAGCAAAAAGCAGTGGTGTTAGATCTGCTAATGAGAAAGTATTATCTATTTAAACTGATTCTGGGGCTTTTCAGATTTAAGTTTCTCTGAAAAAAAAAACATTTTTGGTGCTTGCCTATCTATTATTGAAAAATCTCCATTATAATCCATGGTTTAAATGATCAGTAATTTTTAAATGAACTGGCTTGCTCCCTCTCTCTTCCCCTAAAAGCCAGTCCTGTCCAATTTTGCCTGGTTTTTTTTCACACGTTGTGTTGCACTCAGAAGCTGGCTATGTCCTATGTTTCCTTATTTATGGTTGTGATGGCACAGCACATCCTGCTCACAGCAGCTGGCAATGCCCCACACTAGTGCTATGCAGATGAGGCTTTTTACCGCTTCCCCTGAGGCTTTTCCCAGTGGCTTCAAGTGTACCAGGGTTTGCATTTCATATACCAGTGAAGATTTTGCCCTTTGTTAATCAAATGCAAAATGCTCAAACACTTGTCCATTTTTAAAATTTAGATTATTTTTCGCCCTAGAAGGATGATTAGAAGTCCCTGAATTTACACTAAGGTTCTGGATTCTACTATTCTATTCTATTTAAAAATAGGGAAATAACAAACCAAAAACCCAATCCCCATCCCTGCTATTTCAACCTTACATCTAAGTGTTGCCAGTTTCCTCCTCAGGGTGTTGAAGCAATGCAGTGATGTGTGCAGGCAGAGGAGAGGATTTGAGTCTAGAAGGAACAGATAGTGGGCTCGTTGGACATGAATTGTCATAATGCATTCTTGATTGCCTCTGTCTTTTTGATTTGAACACTATGTGGGTTGGGGTTTGCTCGTTTGTTGTTTGTCTGTTTGTTTTTCCCCTGATGTGTCTGGAAGGAGAAAAGCTGCAAGGTATTCAGATCATGTTAGGGAAAAGAGTCTGTCAAGTTAAATACCATCAGGGCTAGCTCAGCCATCAGAACTGTCATTTCCTATTTTGATTCACAGTGATTTTTTCTGTAGACATGTGAGCAGGGGAGTGTTTAAACACTGGATCATTTTACTGTGTATCTGGGTATTTCTTGATTCTGTGATAGTGATCATCTACTCTGTGGTCACTGCAAATGCTAAGGCAGTTAATCCTTTACTGAGGCATCTTTAGATAGATAGATAATATATTCCAGAGTTGTAGCCCAGTTATTTAAGTGGGTTGTGGTTAAACCTTAGTTTTATAGGCTATTTTCAAGTTGAAATGGCCAGGTGAGACAGGGCTTGGAGCAACCTGGTCTAGTGCAAGGTGTCCCTGCCCATGGCAGAAAGGTGGAACAAGACGGTCTTTGATGTCCCGTCCAACTCAAACCATTATGTGGCTCTGTGAATCTGTCTTGATTACTAAAATTCAGAAACATTCAAGGAGAAATATAGTATTTATTAAAGAAAATATTATAATTTAGATGTTTAAAGTACTTGCAACAAATGAAAGTTTGAAAATGATTGTGTGCCAGGGCAGTGGCTACTGTGCAGTGGGAGAGGTCCAGGCTGAACCCCAGTGTTTTGAAGCATTTTTGCAAACTGAGGTATAAAGAAGGAGAAAGCTATTCTGCAAGTCAAGGCCATGTGGGAGAGCTTTATTAAGCAACACCGCTAATGTGCTCTGCTTCACAGCTACCTGGTCAGCATGCAGGGGAATGCAGGTTAAAGAATTTATGCTGTCTCTCAAGGCAGGGTGAGCTTGGGGAGAGCTCAGTTTAAACAAATACAAAGTTTCTGCAAATTCTTCATGAATGTCAATAAATACTCTACGTGGGGGAACGCCTTAAAGGTACTATTTTAGTTCTGTTAAGGGATTTTTCCTTGTCTTGATTCATGCAGAAGTAGAAATGCTAATGAACCGTTTCCTATTATGCTTAGTGGAGTGTTACATGTCAATGAGCAATAGTAGTGGAAGGGGCCCTGGCATGTCCCATGATAACTTTTGGCTCAGCAACTCAAATATTTGGCAGGACAGTTTGTAGGGCCCTGTCCCCTCTATTTTCAGGTGCCTACTCAATTTTGGATATTGTCAGCAATACTAGAAATCTTCATCTTTGATGTATTCTGTGATAGCTCTATAGAAGAGCTGTTCTGGGTGGTCTTGAAGATAGCAACTTGTTTTCTGGAAGAGAAATGTTGTATTGAAGTTAGTCTACTCCCTCTGAAATCATAGTGTCCTGCCTGATTTGCTCATAGCTCCAGCCCTTTCCTGGCCAGGGAATATCCAGCTGCCAAGCTGTTGCTTTAGGCTTCCCTGTCTGAGGAGCGTTGCCAGTGTTCCCTGTCCAATAGCTGGGATGTGACACATTCTAAACTGTACAGACTCCTTCACTCTGTCATATGCTGCAATGGCCAGTTGCAAAAGGTAAGAATCACTCCAGCTGCATAAATATCAATTCTGATTGAACCCTTTTAATTTCAAAGTGGATTTTTTAGCTAACTACTTTCTTTTCTCCCTCTAAATGTTTCTAGTAGCTGTTTGATCCTTTTGAAGTCTTTTATTTTTAATTTGATCCTTCTGAAACACATTAGAGGCAGCTAGCAATCCTGGCCAAGCCCTCTTAAATAAATGAGTTAGAAAGGTCTTTACTGTGCTTCTAGCAATGTTAAATTACTGTTTGAATAGAGTAAATTAGATCCAAGACTTAATCTCTCATCAATATCCTCTCATTTGACAGTGTTAACTCAGGATTGCTTTAGTCATTGCAATTTCAATAACACTTGTGTTTGGCAAGAAGGGCTGTTTCTGATACAGAAGGGTTCATAGTGTTGGGCTGCCTTTATTGGTCTGTCTATTTGCATAGTAACTTGGTGCTCTTGGCAATTCTAAGCCTGATGAGAAATGGTTTGGCTGCAAGATCAGCTTTTCTGATAGACAAAATGGTTTGTAGACACAACAAAATAAATGAGCCTCTAAAACGAAGTGTGTTAAGTTTTGCTTACCTAAAGAACTAAGTGGCATAAAATAAATTATGAGGATCATTCAGAAGGGAATTTCCACTGAGTGTACTTCAGATTTCTCCCATCATTTAAATAGCGACTCTCCCATTCATAGTCACTAGCTCTATTTCTGAAATAGAGGACAGATATGAGTTTTGTGCCTTTGGTTAAATCTCTAAGGCATTGTGTCAATCTTTGCTGGACAAGGGGCTCCAAGAAAGCAGGCAAGTTGTACGCTCATCCTGACTTTTTTTAGCAATGTTCCCATATTCTAGGAGTGTTGCAGCTCAGGGAAGGTTTGGAACACATAGAGGCAAAAAAGCTATGGAATAATTCACCCTGATTCATCCTTTGCTGTGAGTGTTACCAGATATTTTCTGACAATTTGGGGGGAATTTCAGGCAACATTCAGAAATAACTGAGATTTCTGTAAATCAAGGAGAGGAGAAACCTCTAGGCAGATCCAATAGCAGCTCTTAAAGTCCTTTCTTCCATCATATAATGGCAAGCAACCATGTAGGAGAAATGGAAATTGAGCAAGACAGATGGAAGCTTCATCTTGAACACCTGAAGCTGCAAAACACCTTTCAAAGTCCTGCATAAAATCCATTGTGCATGAGCAAAAACCCCATTCAGATGTTTGTGCCATGCAAGAGATTAAGGACATCACTGATGTCATGGGCAGCTGCACAGGCAAGGAATGTGTGAGGCAGGATTCCTGGATGATTCTCAGGGGCAGTGCAGGCAAACGAAATCCTTTCAGCATGTCTGCCAATTCTTAATTCCACACCCTGGAGAACAAATTTATTCTTAGGAGCATGGGCAAGACAGCCTACCCAAACACCTGAGGACTTGCCTATAGTGTGGAGCAGAAGCCTACGTCACCCAGCCAGTCTCCTGGCTAGGAAAAATGAAACAGCTCAAACCAGCCACAGCAACCAAATTACGCCGTGGAGGGGATGGTAGGAAGTAGGCGGCAGATGTGAAGGAGAAATAAACAGAATGTCTCTAGCCTTATTTGCCTATAGCCCTTTTACCTGCTGATGGAGGGATCTATTTGGCTTGTATCAGAATAGTTTCCTGATGCTTCTGCCTTGCTTCCTCTCTGCTTCTTGTTGCAAGCTTGTGCCTATTCTGTTATCTTTTTACAATGCCCCAGCAGTCACTGGCTGTCAATAATCTGTTTCTGAACAGCTGCACTTTCTGAATGGGGCAAAATTCTACAGAAAGTGGATTTGCTTGAACCAAGTGAGCTGTCACTGAAAGATTGAGCAGAGACAAGTGAGAACTGGCGGGAAAGGAAAACATCTCTCAAACAGTAGCAGCAGAAGGGAATGTTTCTCTCTTTTTTTAGTTTCGTGTCTAGAGTTCCTGTTTCTTCTGCTTTGTGTTCCCCTTCAGCCCAGGCCTTTGTGTGTGCTGTGTGCAGTGTACAGTGTGGCCCATCCCTGGGTCTGAGGCTGGGACCTGCTGCTGGAGCTTGTTGGCTGTCATTCTGTCTTGCTTTTCCTTTGCTACTGTGCTAAGATGAGGCTGATGCTCTCTCTGTGGCCAAGCAGAGCAGTATGATACTCTGACTACACTGTCAGATTATAAACCAGGCCTTTTCGAGCACTAATTATTCTTTGTCAAGTTGCTTGTTTTTATTTTCTCCTTTCAGCAGAAAGAAATGCCTGAGCTTCACAGGCAGTAGGAGTGATACAGCAGAGACAAGTTCTGATAAGGCATCTGCTGCAGCTGGCTGGGATCTTGCCAGGTGATCATGGGTTTTCAAATTACTAAATAAAGTTGTGCCTCTTGGTTGTTCCACATAGGTGGGATCAGTCATTTCATTCAGAAAGAGTAAAACATTTTAGTATAAATTTATGTAACTGAAACCAAGTGTTTGCAAAATATCTGTGTTGGACTCAGGCTGAAAAAATTAATGAATTTAAAGTATTCTACCACTGGAGAACTTCTCAGCCACCTAACAAGCAATTTGTTAACAAAAATCCTCTCTCAGGGCAAAATTCACCTACTAATTTCTCACAGAGCTCTAATATAATGATGCCTCTGTGGGAAAAGCATGGCTAATGAAGTAATCATGTGAAGCTTTTTTGCCTTGATGTTTCATGTAATGGGTTTGCCCTGCAAGTTGTTGCACTCAAGGACTCATGAAAAGCAATAATATCGGGGCCCTGGAATTTACAAACCAATTTACAATGCAAAAAGGAGTAATGGATAGCCATTGAATTAATGGTTAATTATCTGAGATCTTTTATTCATTATTTCTTGTAACTGAATTGGTTTGTCACTTCTGTTAATTAATTAGATTAAAGGAAAATTATCATCAAGCACTCTATTGCTCAAATTAGTGTCACCTGTGGGATTAGTGCATGGTTTATTGCCCCATGAACACACACAACCTCTGCTCTGCTCTTGCCAAGGCCAGCATGGGCTCAAAAGCTAAACCACTGCCAGGTCTGGGGAGAGAGGAAATTAACCTTTTCAGCTTAGAAATCTCTGTCTCTCTCTAGATAGAGTGAAGCCCCATTCCTTTAGCAGTGTGACCTTAAATATGTCAGCATTGTGAAATGTCTTGGCAGTCACTACACTTGACTTTAAAGAGACTTATTTTGGGCTTGCTGTGGCTGCTGGGGCCAGTGGTGATGTGAGGGTTGCCAGGGTTACCAGGAGGCCCTCAGTGATGTGCACTGACATTCACATAGGAGGAAGCAACAAACTGAGTAAAGAAAATAATTCGGGAAAATGGACTTTCGAGTATATTTGACAGATGATTCGTTCACATTCCTTCCCTGACACCTGAGAGCTCCATATCAGCGATTTACGAAATTATTTCACAAGGACACAGGAGGCTGGGTACACGTCTGTCTTTGTGTGCTGCCTCACCTCCCTCTGAGGGGATGGTTTGCTGGGCAAAACATGGTGCAGAGCGGATGAGATGTAGCTATATTTTAATCTAGTCTAGAGGAGACATCTTGTCTAATGCTACTTTTTTTTAACCTTCTTTTCTTTGAGTGATGAGGATGGAAACCATGAGATGGAGATGGGGGAACCTGTCCCCCCCTCCTCTCTTTCCACTTCACCCAACCTCAGGGTGTTCCTCCTTTGCCTCCAATATCCTGCTGGAAAAGTCCCAAGGGACAGTGGGGAGTGATGGGCCTGTCTGAGCTCCACTCCATTTTCATTTGGACTGTAAAACTGTCTGGCAGAGTTAAGTGAATTTACTATTTTCACTCTTTTTGGAAAGGAAGGGCAGCTGAACTGGCTTGAGGAGAGTGTTTTGTACATCTGTGATGGAAAGGCCCTAGAAAGATGGCAGCATTTCTGTGCATCAAGATAAACACCAACACTGCTATTCCAGATCCCTAAAAACTACCTAATTCTTGGTGATTTTATAGGATGTAAATGCCATAAAAGTAGGCAGACTCTTGCAGTCTTTTTTTCAGTGTGTCTAACCCAGCTCCCAAATGCTAATGGTGAGATCTTTATAATGTTTGGAAATAGCAGAGACAATCAGTGGAAGGCAACTTGGAAGAGTCAGCTGGCAAGGCTTGTGTATAAACAATAT
Source organism: Dendrocincla tyrannina (assembly GCA_035047865.1). Lineage (NCBI taxonomy): Eukaryota > Metazoa > Chordata > Aves > Passeriformes > Dendrocolaptidae > Dendrocincla > Dendrocincla tyrannina. The sequence continues at coordinate 3,935,890 of JAWWMP010000167.1, forward strand.
CTTGGGGTTTTGGGGAACTTTTGTAACCCCCTGATTTTCAGATTCATTTCCTCACCTGTCAGTTGTAACGCTTATGCTAAAAAACATTGGATTTGCTTTATTTTTTGTTTGTTTGAAAATATGAATATTAGGAAAAATAATAGGGTGCATCCCATTTTTGTAAGTGTTTGTTGTTTAATTAATGGGAACATAAAACAGAAACCCAGGCACAATTCTCCATAAATAAGTATCACTGTGGAGGGACTAGTATAGCTGTAGTTGGGCTCTGAACCTATCTGTTAGAGAAATGATAGAAAACAGGAAAGTTTGAAATGTTAAATAAAATATGGGAATACATAGCAACGTTTAAGAAAGAAGATGGTAAAACACAAAAGGAGAATCCCTCTGAATCAAATACCTTTTCCGACTGAGTATTCTTAAAAGAATACATGGCTGATGAATTTAGAAATTTTCTTTAATTTATCTTTAAAACCCTGTTCCAATGTAGAACTGGGTGCATCTTAGGTCTCTGAATAAACCCTCACTGCTAGGATTCTGGATTATTCTCCTGGATACGTAATATATTAGGATATTTCACATTTAAAAAGAAACATCAAAATAAGCCTTTTATTGTCCTTTAAGTATTGCTACTGCCACTCATCAAGAAACCATGGTCTCAAAAATCATGCAAGTGAAGTAATATCCTTCTCTCTTTTTTTTTTTTTATTTTTTTTTTCTTTTCCGTTTAGATCACTGAGTGAGTTGTGTGCACCAGAGCCCCAGGAAATGTGTGGCAGAAGGCAGTGCTCCCTGCACAAGGATCAGTGCTCAGGGCCAAGCTGTGGTCTTTGGCCTCACCTCCTCCCCTCTTGCAGACCTTGGAGGGCTGACTAGGCTCCAGCCCCTTTCCCTGCTGCCCACAGGTGTGGGTTCTGGCCCCTCAGCCAGGAGGGGGGCAGGCTGAGGTAGGGGGGCTTTGCTGCCTCTGTTACAGGTGTTCACTTCAATTTTTAGTTCTGGCTTTAAACTTAGCTATTTTTTAAATTTGACTCTATTCAATTTATCAGCTTCATATTTACTCCTCTCCCTCCTGGTTTTAGTTTCACAGTTTTTCAGGAGTGTTTGTAGTGATTTCAAGGTGCACATGCAGTATGCAAAGCAACAGCCTTGATGCTTAGGGAAGAATGGCAGACTACTTTGAGCCTGGCAGTCAAAAATGCTCTTTTATTCTCCATCAGCCAGTGTCCCTGAAATAGTTTCTTGTGACTTAATATCACTAACTGGATGTATTTGTTATGAACCTGTCCAGTGTGTTGTCCTCTCCTCAGCAGTTAATGCTGGTTAGCTATCCTGGGTTCAAAACCCCTTACACACATCATTCCCAGTGACAAATGACACAGAGGGAAGTGCCACTAGTGTGGTCCTGCTTCTCCATCTCATTGGAGCTGAAAACTGAACTGGGATGGGTGGCCAGGCCTTTCAATGAAGACAGGGAGAGCCTGTTGGTCTGGAGGCACACCTGAACTGGGAGTTAGGGACTGTCAGTCTCTTTTTCAAACCAGGTGTGGGATTGGGGGGGATCCATGATGAGCAGGTAGCAAAAGTACTTAAGGTAGTAAACTGAGGGAAAGAGTTTGCTTTTCACTTGTGTATACATTATTATGTTGCAAGTGCAAGTCTATGAGGTGTTCTCATGCCTGGTACAACATTGTTCTCAGTCTCAGGGACAAGGTGGCTAGGGAGGCTTTGCTTTCTGAGACAGACAGGTAGACAGGCAGATTAATTTTGGGGAATGCTTTTCACCTACACTGCTCAGGTGCTGTTTTTTAATGCCTGTTCTTCCTGCTGCAGTGGGAGGGTGGTAGAGGGAATGGGCTTGGTACTTTGAAGGAAAGCATGGGGGAGATAGAATCAGTTCATTCCTCCACTAAGTGTTCTGAAATTTTGTTTGCCTTCACAAGATCTGTACCAGGAGGGATACTGGCCACCTGCCAGGACTTTTGTCTGTGTGGAACCTGTGTTGTGGCGATGTGCCATGGAAAGCTTTGCAGGTAAACAAGCTGCAGGTTGGACCTTCCCTCCAAGCCCTCCATTCCCAGGTGAAGGGTTTCCATCTCAGTTAATGTACCACTTTCACCCAATTGTAATTTCTCAGAATTCGGTGGGTTTTCTCATGACATGTTAATGTCAAGTCAAATTCAGGTCTTATTTTGCAAAACCAAGCTGAAATAAAGTAAGAAAACAAGTTCTCTAACAACAGTTATAGTTCCTTATTTGCAGCTTGGGAGTTAATACCCCAGGAAACCTTTTATCTTATAATTTTTTTAGTAGTACTCTGATGATTCTGTAAAGAAAAACAAGGTGAAGAATTCCACAGAAATGCTAACTGAGAAGCAAAATACAGTTTCCACATTCCTTCTGGGAGCTTTAGAGACATGTCACTTTTTCATTGTTTTGTGATGTGTGACCATGTCCATGTCCTAGTCTCAGCTGTGGTACTGCAGGTGGCTTCAAAAGCTGAAGGGATTTCAAGCCCTTCAGAGCTTATAGAAATGTAAAACAGTATTATTAAGTTGACAAGTTAAGGAGACAAGTTGCATTCAAAATTCCTTGCATGTGGTTTTTGAGATGAAAGACTTCACAACAGCAGCAACTGGTAAAATGAATCCACAGGTCATGTTGGTAGTATCAGAGTTTCATTTTTGAATAATTCTGACAACAAAAGTAACATTTTGAATTGTAACTGAAATACGCATGTATTTTTAGGCACACCTTAGCTGTCTATACAATGACTTTTCTCACTTTCTCTAGCTAGATATTGAATGCCTTAGGGCATTTTAGATTTCCTGGAAGCCAGGTTGGCATGGCAGTGGTTCAGGAATTTGCTGTGGTTTTTCTCTCAGGGATATGCATAGCAACTTTGTTCAGATTACAAATAAAAATATGTTTTTCAGGCTATTATTGCAGCCAACGACTTGTTAGCTGAGAACTGAGCTGTGCTCTCTTTGCTCCCTCTGCTATCAGCATTGGCATAGACTGCAATAACATCAATGGAAAGGTTAGCCCAGCTGAAGTCATTTGAAGTCTTACTCAGCTGTTGCTGGCACAGCACCTATTCAGCTGGAGCAGCAGGGCCTGTTTTGGGGACACGAACACCTGGGTGGCATTCCTGCAGCTTTTCCCCTTCTTAGCAGGGCACTTAAGCAGTGTCCCCTATTCTGCAGAGCCAAACCTGGGACTGCCTGTCATGTTTCACCTGGGGGTGTAAGGAGAGGCAGTGCTGTGTGTAGAGGGTGACATCACCCATTTCTGGGGTGGGTTACATGGGTCTGCAATAGCAAAATGACTGTATAGGGATGTGAACACCTACTGTGACTCTGAGGGGTACACCTCTCCATTCATGTGTACTCCATTCATCCCGGAAATGTCCCTGCTGGGAAGAAGTGCTCCCTTTGAGACAGTTTTTTCTTTTAACAGGTATCACACCATTAGCTGTTTGGGTCTTGGCTGTGATCTTTGACACAGTATTTGTCAGGAGCAAAATCAATGCCTTGCCTGCCTTTTCAGGGCTCCCATTGTCAGAATAGTTTGTCTCTCCAGCTTTCAGCTTGAGCTCTCAGCACTGTCAGTCAGAAAAGTCAAGCTCTTCTAGAGGAGCTGCTATGAGAATAGCAATAACATGAGCAAACAGGACACTGGTGTCATTTTAGATGCAGTTGGTGGTAACAGAAATCTATGTATCATAGTTCTGAGCCAGGGAGCTCCTGCTTTCAGGGAGATGGGAATCCCTTTGAAACAGAAATTCAAAACTGCCTTTTTTGGTTATTTTTTTCTCCCCAATTGTCTGTAATATGTTGGACCTTTCAGCAGCAATCATATAATATGCCATTTCCTGATAAATTTTTGCCTCTGTCTGACAGAGAATATGTTACTTTGAGACTGCAGTAATGCAATGCAGCTTCTAGTTGCATTAAAATATGGGCATGGAAGCTCAGGTGTGCCTGCAAAAAGTGAGGTTGACATGCCATAGTACAGAGTTTCTGCCAGGGAGAGATGTCATTCTTGTTCACACCACTGCATGTGGCAATGGGTAATATAATGAATTATTACTAATATTGTATGGTTAATGCAGTAAGAATAATAGTAGTTGAATTATTAATAATATCACAGCATTAATATGTTAAAAATAGTAGTTGTCAGTATCATTAGGTGTGAGACTCTCATAAGAATCTATTTAAGCATGCCAGGACTGTCATTGCCTCCAAAGGTTTCCAGCCTAAGGGAACGAGGTACAAAAGCCAAGAAAAGGAGCGGAGCCAGTGTGTAAAAGGGGTGCACATGGTCAGGCATCAGTTGCAGGAGTGAGGAAGGAGAGAGGCCTGAAGGGTCCCTGAGGTCATGAAAAGATGTGGGGGTAAGTTACGGTTGCAGCAAGTGGAGTCTGCAGTCTTGGCTGTCGTAGGAGTGCTGGTGTGATGGAAGTACAATGTATATAGGTGTATGGACAATTACACTGTCCAGTCATGGGGCATAAATTATGTGCTCAAAATGGCAATTACTTGTTTGCTAGGACCTGCTACTTCACTTGCCCAGTTGAGTTGTAATCCAAGCTGACAGAGCTCCACTGGCCAAAGACCCTGGAGAATCCCAAGAAAAAAAGAAAGGCACAAACACCATCTGCAGACAGATATTTGAGAGCTTATGTTGTAATGCTTAGTTTGAGGAGTAGAATAAAAGATTATCCTACAGAGTTAATACTCAAAGTGGAAAAAAAGAGATTCTGTTTTCTATCAACAGGAAGATTTTACACAGTGTAAACTGTTCTTCAGGGAAGGGTCTTATGTGATGGTTTAAATTATGCCCTGGATGATTGTCTTGCACTACACACACAGATCATTCAACCGTGAGATTAGAGTCATGTTTGTAATAATTAAAAGTATGTACCTGCTTTTGTGCTTGGATATCTTGTTCTGGCCTGTGATTAAACTGTTCAGTATTAGGACATGAATTTTGACTCATTCTAGCAATCACTTGTGTAAAATCTCGCCTCTAGAAAATGTACACCCTGTTCCATATTAACTTGTGTAATGAGCCAAGTCCATAACCTTCTTGGTGTTGTATGAAAATAACATGATGGGATTGGAGGGGTTTATTTATGCTGTCGTTCATTTTCTGTGGCTGGTTGGCATTTGTAGGAGCATTGAAACTCGAGACACTTTTTTTTTTCTTGAAAATTTCAAGGAAGAAACTTTTCTGCCTATTGTAAGATATTTACTGGTGGGATTAACCTATAACATATGTTGAATCAGTCTTAGAATGAGAGTGGTGAAGCACTGGACTAGATGACCTCTGGATGTCCCTTTCAACCCAAGCTTTCCTGTGATTTATTTTTTTTTAAATTCTAACTTCAGAAAGCCTCACCAGCATGGAAAGTCAGAAATATGTCAGATTAAGCCAACAACAGCAAAACAAATTGGGCCACTCAGTACTCTGCAGCATTCCCAAATTTTTGCAGGACATGCAAAAATCTAAAGAACAAGGGATTGTGTAGCCGAGTGTACAAATTCTGCAGAGGGACCTGGCAAAGCTCGAAAGGTCTAGGTTGGGCAGCTCACTGCCCATTGTGTCCAGCCATGATGTTCTAACGATCTGTAAGTGATTGAAAATGTATAAATCTATAGGATTTAAAAAGAAATGAAAAATCCCTGAAGAAATGTCACAGGGGATCTTAGAAGTGAATTACTGGAGGTGAAATACAGCCCAGTGAAGTGGGATTCACTGCATTTCACAGGCTTTAGTTGACTCCACGGAGTCACTCTGTGACCTTGAAAGAGTTATTGTATCATTCATACCAGAAAATGCAGAAATGAGTTGCCACTCTCCTTCCCCTCCTTGTTTTTCACTTTTGTTGGCAGGGAAAGCATTAGATGGGCAGCCTCTGTTCATTTCAGCACTAAGCAAGGCTGAGCTGGAGGGCAAAGTGTTTGGGAAAACACTGAGTGGAAAAGCTACATTTCAGGACATGCACCCTACAGTATTTACATCCATCTCTCCAAGACTGATACAGCACAAGGCACAGCTCAAAGTCTTGCTGAAAATGAGAATGTAATTGCCAACTTAAATTGATATTCTCTTATAATATCAAGGAGATGGTGACATACTCAGACATATCAAATGTACCTCATCTCCTTGCAAATATATGTAACTTCCCACTTCATTTTCAGCCAAACTCAGGAAAATACAGCTCTGAACAGGGGTTTGGTTTATGATCATTTCTCTTGAGTTCCTACTATTTCTGAATTGCTTTTCCTGAGAGAGTACTAGGTAGAGGTTTGTTTATATTAAATTCAGGCAGAAATCTTGGGGCTGTGTAATGGTTTCCAAGGAGTGGTCCTGGATGGACACAGCACATCATAAATCCCACCTTAGGTTCCAATGCAATTAATTCATTGAATTTACTAATCCCTGCACTCTAAATGAGATGGTAAAGCAGAATGAATGTGTCATTACACTAGAGCATCCTGGTCAGAATTACCTCCTTTACAGGGTAAAAGATAACTATCTCTGTAATTAAATGTTCTCCTCCTTGCTTTATAGCTATAAACCAGCCACTTTGCTGGTGTAATTGCTGAGCAGTATTTAAGAATGCTCTCTGTTATTACCTGATATGGACCTTTGGGAGAGTTATAGTAGGTAGGAAAACAAAAAGCAAGTTACTGTTTAAGCATGATAAATACAAGTATTAATATTAAGTATGTGGTTTTCTTTCCTAAAACTGTTTCCTACAAAATTAAAGCAAAGTTCAAGAAATATTAATTCCAAATGCATGATGCTCCAAGGAAGACACATCAGTTGGAAGAATTATTTTAATAGACTTACATTTCCCCTCCTTTTTCTCCTTTCTGTGGTCACTTGCAAGTATTAAAACAAGTCATTCTTATCCATACATATAATTTCATTTTTCTGAAGTGTAGACAGTTGCGTTTCTTTCAGAGATAACTGTGATAGTTTGCCAATATGACCTTTTTTGTGTTCAATTTTCGAGTACAGACTTTATTGCATTGGCTGCTCTTGGTTCCCAAGTGAAAGCAAAGATGCTGCTGCTTACGTGGTTGTCATATTGAAGGTTGCTTTAGGTTACAATGTGCTTAATTGTGTAGAACAGCAAAGTGTTAATCTGTCCTTACATAGTCATTTGACGCTGTAAATATTCCTTCTGGTCTGATAAATACTACTTCTTCTGCATGATTTATGCTTCCTTGTCTGATTTTCTGCCTTTAGTGACTGAATAGCTAAGCTTTGTTGATAACTTTTGTCATTTTTGCCCTAGTTCTTTCCATTTTGAGTCACAATAGTCTCTATTAATATATGTGTAGATCATTTTCTCAGCAAGCTGGTTCCTTTTTTGTTCCTTCTCAGATGTAAAATACTATGTTTTCCCATAAGTAAGTCTCTTTTCCTTTGATATTTTGTCAATTGCTTTGAGGTAGTCGGTCAGTTATTTTTGTTGGGGTTTTTTTCATTTGTTTATTTTGGTTTTGTTTTTAATAGCTTCATATATTAAAGGTCTAATCCTACTCCTGGTGATGCTTTCACGTGTTTTTCCTTTGACTATAATGGTGGTATAGACACTAAGCCTTTGGCATTCATACTCTTAGAACGTGTGGTATTTTCATATGGGCCTAAATGCAGGTTGTATTTCACAATAGGATTATTCATTCAATATTGATATATAAGGCATGAAGGCACAAAAACAAGGCAAAAAGGGAAAGACTTGTGAGCACAAAACAAACACCTCAGTTTTCTGAAATACAAGGGAAGAGGAAATCTGCCAGGGAAACCAGAGAGTAAGCATTGTGGTACTAAACCAAGCTAACAAAAACCAGACCACCCTATCAACGATTTCTGCTGTTTGATAAACTGGAGAGGAGTCTGAGGACAGTTTCTGTTCCAAAACCTTTCTTTAGGGAGGACTCCTTATGAAAACCAGCATAGAAATAAATGGTAACTCTTCCCATAGACAGGTCATCAGTAGACGGAGTAGCCCAGTGATCTGTGGTGACCCAAAAAGGAGCAGGGAGATGGCAGGTTTCACTGGAGATATGGAGTTTTTCCAATGAAGATGAGGGCTGACTGAAAAATATCCAGTGCTTAGCACTTGAGTGAAAAAAAGTTGAAATATGGGTAAATGCAATGTGAGCTATGTGGGGCTGGTGAGGGGAGCAATCCTGAGCTCTTATTCTCAGTTGAACATTATAACTCAATAGCAGAGTTTTGGGGTAAGAAAGAAAGCTGAACTCCCCACAGTCTTCAAGTAAACAAGTTGCCTTGTTTGGGTTTAGGAAGAGGAATGAGAATAAACCAGAAAACAATGTTATGACACTGCATGATGGTACTTCTGCATCTTGAATATTGCTTATAGCTCTGGCCCCGTCTTCATAAAGGTACAACAGAATTGGAAAAGGCTCATAACAGTGCAGCCCGAATGATCAGATATACTGAGCAGGCTCCATAAAGGGAACAAATGGGACTCTTGCCTGAACAACAAATGCCTGAAGAGGTCTAGGGAACTGGGAGGTGAATATATCTTCCTGATCAGAATCCAGCAGGAGCCAAAAGAAACCCTGGGGTTCTGGGTCAAAACAGAGAGATTGTTCTTCACTGAGCTGGTGGTAAAATTCTGTTGTAGATGCCAGAAGTTTCCAATTGGAAGACAAAAAAAATAAACAAAAATGTAGCTGGAAATATTTGTAGCAAAAAATTCCTTAATTAAACACTAAATAGAAATAGACCATGTCTGGTTCAAGAGGTGCCTACCAATCCTCCTAGTCCTTCTGGAAGCTAGACAAGCACCTCAGGGAAGTGTTGGTTGATGATCCTGGCATTATCTTGTTTTTTCATTCTTCCTTAGGCAGCTGCTGTCAGACTTTGTAGCATCAGGCTGTTGGGACAGATAGACTTCATTCTTCCTTCTGCTCTTTTTGTCCCAGTGTCATCTTTTTGCTCCCCTGTATTCAACAATGTGTTTATTAAGCAGTGTTTTGCCATATTATGGCAGTGAACATGACCATATGTATATTAATGGCTTGAAATCCCTGTGTCAAAAGACAGGAGGGAATGGATAGAAGTGAAACAGCTGAGCCACCTCCCTCATGTGCTGTGGCAGCTGCAGCTGGCCAGTTACTGAGTTAACTCTCCATAAGGCCGGGATGTATGGTAAGATTACCGCACAGGAAGGGTTCTATTCTTGGTATCCATGAATGCACAGAAAAAATGCAGATGGCAAAACTGTTTTTAAAAGAGGAACATGTAGTGAAGGCAAATACCAGCAAGAAGCTTGGCCTCAAGTGTGTGCATATGTGTGTGTTTGCAGTACATGACACAGTCCCTTGCATTGCCCTTACACCTGAACTCTGAGGTACTTAGTTTCCAAAATGTACTTCACTGTTCTGATTCCAATCATCTCTTCTTGGCCCTTTAAGAGAGACTGTTGCAGTACAGATGGGCAGTAGATTTTGTCCTAGGAGCTAAATGCACTGGAAATGCATCTTTGAAAAACCAGGGGAGATTGTGGTTTAGATCTTGGTAATCAGTGGAATACCTGTAATGTAGTAACTGCTCTGCTGCCATTAGGAGGGTACCAAGCTCTAGGCTTTGGCCCAGCCCCAGAAATTTGACATCACTGGCATAAGTGAGACCTGGTAAGATAAGTCCTGTGATTGGAGGGCATTGTTGGATGGTCACAGGCTCTTCAGAAGGAATGAGCAGGGCAGAAGAGATGGAGGCGTGGCACTGTGTGTAACAGAAGAGTTAGAATGTGTGGAGCCCACAGCTGGCAGTGGCACAGTTGGGAGCCTCTGGGTGAGAATCAAGGGGTGAATGTCATTGTGGGAGTCTTCTCTGGACCTCTCAGCCAGGAGGATGACACTGATGAGTTATTCTTTGAGGAACTAGGGGACACTTGCAAGTCAACTGCCCTTGTCCTTATGGGGAACTTCAACTTGCCAGAAATTAACTGGAGCATCACACAGCTGGTATGACCTAGGCCAGAGGATTCCTAAAAAACCTGGATGACAACTTCATGGAACAGATCCTAAGGGACCTGATTCTGATCAATGCCCTCGCTGACCTGCTAATTGTCCACAGATAGAATCTCATGAGCAAAGTGGAATTGGGGCCTTCTTGGCCACAAGGACCATGAAGGGATTGAGTTTAAAATCTCTGCTGAGAGGAGGAAAAGTGCCAGCAAAACCTCAACTCTGGCTATGAGGAGAGCAGACTTTAGGCTGCTCGGGGAACGAGTGAATAAGGCCCTCTGAGAACACGTTTTTGCAGGTACTGGGGTCCATCAGTGCTGTTCACTTGGCAAACATCACCTCCTAAGGGCCCAGGAGCAGCAACTCCCAAATGTTGGAAGTCAAGCAGGTGAGGCAGAAGGCTGGCTGGGCTGAGCAGGGATCTTCTCTTGGAAATAAGGCAGAAAAGGAAGGTGTGATCTCAGTGGAAACAAGGTCAAACAACATGGGAAGAATTCAGAGATGCTGCGTGTCACTGGAGGGAGAAAATTTGTGTGTCCAAAGCTCAGCGGGAGTTGAAGCTGCCAGAGGAGTGGGGAACAATAAAAAGAGGTTTTTCAAACATGGCAAAAGGCAGTCTAGAAATACCATTGGCCCATTCCAGGATGAGGAGGGTCACTTCCCACACAGGGACAGAGACAAGGCAGAGGGGTTTAACACTTTCTTTGCCTCTGCCTTCAACAGGGATGATGAACCAAGAGGGTCTCAGCGCCCTGAGCTGGAGGACCAGGACTGTGAGAATGATCAAGTCCCCACTGACCATGAACTTGTGTGGGACCTGCTGCTCCAGCTGGATCCCTACAAATCTATGGGGCCTGATGGGATTCACCTGAGAGCCCTCAGGAAGCTTTAGATGTCATCACAAAATCTCTCTCGATGTTTGAGTGGTCTTGGGAATCCAGGGAGTTCCCAGCTGACTGGAGGCTGGCAAATGTTATCCCAGTTTTCAAGAAGGGAAAGAAGCTGGACCATGGAAACTCCAGCCCTGCACACTTCAGTG
>JAWWMP010000167.1:3947044-3975495 GCA_035047865.1 Dendrocincla tyrannina
ACTGGGAGGAGCTGTTGGATCCCTTGAGTGCAGGGAGGCCCTGCAGAGAGACCTGGACAGATCAGAGTGCTGGGAATCTCCAACCATGGGAAGTTCAACAAGGGGAAGTGCCAATTCTGCACCCGGGATGGGGGAACCCTGGATGGAACGACAGACCGGGAATGAGAGGCTGGAAATCAGTGCCAGGAAAGGGTCCTGGGGGTCCTAGTGGGTGACCAGCTGGCCACAAGTCAGCAGTGCCTGGAGCCAGGAGGGACATTCCTGTCCTCGGAGCATCAGGCGCAGCATGGCTGGCCGGATGAGGGAGGGCATTGTCCCACTCTGCTCTGCACTGGGGCAGCCTCACCTGCAATAGTGGGCCAGTTTGGAGGGACACAGTATAAGAAAGACATTAAGCTATTGCAGAGTGTCCAGAAGAGGCCATGAGGGGAAGCCGTATGAGGAGTGACAGAGGTCTCTTGGGCTGTTCAGCTGGAGAAGAGGAGACTGAGGTTAGACCTTACTGGAGCCTTCAAAATCCTCCTGAGGGGCAGTGGATGGGAAGGTACTGATCTCTTCACTCTCGAGACCAGTGACAGGACTCAAGGAAAGAGCATGGAGCTGAGACAGGTTAGATATCAGCAAAAGGTTCTTCCCCCAGTGGGTGGCTGAGCTCCCCTGGGAAGTGGTCATAGCACCAGGGTTGATGGAGTTCAAGAATTGCTTGGGCATCATGCTCTCAGGCAAGTGGTGGGATTGTTGTGGTGTCCTGTGCAGGGAGTGGGACTCAGTGATTTTGATGGGTCCCTTCCATCTCAGCATATGCTTATCATTCTATGTTCATCCATTTTTTTTTGGTAGGTAATAGATGAAATATTTTTTTGAATTTTTTTTTGTATAAATGATTTTTCTTTGGATGCACTGTTGTAAATTATATATAGTCTGTAGATAAATATCACTTGCAGACTACAGCTGCTACTGACTGCAGCATGGTTCTCTCTCACATAATTCAGTTTGCTGAAGTTGAAGCAGTATGGTATAGTTCTGGTGTAATTAATCAGTAGTGAGCGAAATTCTTGCTTTTTCTGAAGTATGTTGTGTAAATTACATTTAGAGATCCTGAAAAGATCCTGAAAGTCTTGATTTCACTCCTTTGCTGGAGGACTTTGGGAAGGTCATCATTAGTTGACATTTTAAGAGACCTAAACCTTGCTGAACAAACATGCTAGACTCAATCATTGTCTGGTGCAAATAACAGTCACTGAAACTTCACTAATGTACACCAGCAGATGATCTAAGTCGTTATTTACAGCCTGGCTGTTGGGGAAGTTTATTGACACTGCAGCTGAGCTCAGCTGTGAGGAAAAACCTGGAGAAGATGTAAGTTGTAACCCTCAGTAATTTTGTTTTCACCTCTTCTGTGTCGTCTTTTCATCAGCTCAAAGGTTAAAAGAAGAGTTAATTAAAATGGCAACCTCTCCCTCTGTAAGAGAATCTGAGGTCAGGACAGCTGTGAGCTCTGAGGCTTTTTCTATTGGCAGCAGATCCTGGCTGCTGGGAGGTAGTTGGCTTTCTGGAGGAGCCCACAGGACAAAAATGAAGATACCATAACCTACCCATTAGGTGATGTTTGAAAATTCCTGGAACGGTCTGACTGAATGCACAGGTTATTGTGCTGCTAACTTAAGAATGAGATTGCAGGCAGAACCAGTGTTTGATCTCTAATTTCAAAAGAGAATTTGTTTTTATTCTTGAGTGTCTTGTGCTGCTATCAAAGGCTGGAGATACTTAGAATTATAGAGTGATTTGGGTTGGGAGGGATCTTTAAAAATCATCTAGTCCATCCCCAACCTGCAGTGGGCAGGGACATCTTCAATTTCCCTATACCCAGCTTCCTTTGATGACTCTGAGAACCAGACATTTCAATTAAGAATTCTTTTGATGGGAAACCAGACTTAGTTTCTCTCCTTGACTCAGTGGTCCCATCATGGACACCAGATGAGCTCTAAAATGAGGATTAACTTCTTAGATAAAAAGTCAGCATAACATCTTGGAAAATACTGTCTATAAAACAATTTGGCATTTATAAATCATCTGGATTGCAAAAGGTAGAGCTCTTCAGCCAGGATATGACTTTAGCAAAGTCCTCAATCAGAGAGCTTACCAGTGAAATCTGTTTTGGTATTAAATACAGGTCTCTGTTAGGCTTTGTCTTTCCCAGCAAGTTATCAGAATATATGTCTGATTTCTCATGTGCTCTTCTGAAAATGAGTCTGTACAGCTTGCTCTGCAGGGCATTCCTGGTAACAGCAAAGTCTAGATGAGAACATTGTTTCTTCTGGTGGGTTCTCTGTGGTCTTTCTCAGGTGCAGAGAGCACCTTCAGCAGATGGTGGCCATTGATGTACCACTAAAGAGAGATGCACAGAAACAGAAAAGTTTTCTTTTCTTTTAGAAGCATCTAGGAAGGAAGAAAAACTGAGTCACATACAGTGGATCTGTGTTATCATAGTTTTCCAGTGATGCCTTAGGGTTTTCATTAATTTGTAGATTTTTATACTTCCAGGTAGTTTCTCACACATAGAGTAGCTAGCAACCTCTAACCCTCTGCTGGCTGTCTTAAGTGTCAGACAATAGCTGAAACATCATGCCTGGGAAACATGTACCAGAGCTAAGACAATTAGATACCCTGTTAGTCAAAACAAGAAAGTAAAGCCCAGCAACCTTGGAGAAGCTCCAATAAGGGAAAGTAGCATGATGATGATGATAAAGGATGAAGTAAGTGTCTTAAGACCTCCAACTCAATTCTAGGAGAGGTGTGCCATGGGGCGGAACCAAGGGAAGTTCTGGGTATGGACGTGTCTTTGATTGGATGCAACTTTTAGATATGACAATTGAGTAGTGTTATAAAATTAGTATGCTGCCACGTAGAAAAGGTTTTGTCCTTGTTGGCATTCTCTCTCTCTCTCTCTCTCTCTCTCCCTCTCACACACACACACACACACACACACACACACACACACACACAGACTCTCTCTGCTTCCCAGCCTGGTGTGGCGCCCTGTGTTCCATCCCCCCCTCCCTGAAAACGGGGAGGGGCGGAGAGCTCAGAATAGCTCTGCTTGCAAAGGGGGGTTTTCCCTCCCTGGCTCTCCTGAGGTGGGGGGAGAAGATGTTTCCCCTCCCTTGTTCTCCCAGACCGGACCTCAAGAACCTCAAGTCCTGCTTGAAGGAAGATGAGACCAGTAATGGGAACTGGGTACAAGCGTGAGCTGCTGGGGTAGCTGAGCTGCAGGGAAGCAGCTGCAAAAGGGAGTTTCTCCCTTGTTTGTAGTGGTTTGGGAGGTGAGCTGACTTGGGCCCAGATGTTGCAAGAGTCAGTGTTCCCAGACTGTGGGTGAAAGGGTCTTTCACCTGGGAGGGGCAGGTTGTTGTCCCTTGTTTGCTTTGGTAAGACATGGCAGAGTGGCTCAGGGGTTGGCCGGAAACAGCCAGGAATGAAATGAAAGGTACGCCTTTTGGATTAATTTACTCTGCATGTTTGAAGCCGTGGTGCTTGGAAAAAAGCTCACATGGTATTCCTGAGGCCATGAGTTCGACCTAGCACTGCTCTTTTCTATCTGTTACTTGTCAACACGTGTTGTACTCTTTTATACTTTTTTTATACTTTGCATACTCTTTTATACTCCTTTATATTCTGTACCCCAAAACCCTATAAGTAAAAGAACTCTTCTCTTCTTTACCCACATAAAGTTGTCTCGGAAAGTTTTTTTCCTCCCCTCCTTAAGGTAATACCAGGGACACTGATAACATCCCAGTGTCTTAACTATGACAGTTCCTGCTGTCTTCCTTAGGTTTTGTGCACTGAAAACCATGAGTGCAATGCTGTATTAAAACAGCCTGTGTTTAGTTAGCTTTCTGTGGGTTCATTTATTTTATAACAAGAACAACGATGTAGATTTTTCTTTGTTGGGCTCTAAGCAATTACATTTCAGAAGTTGTCTAAACAGTAGTTCACTTGAGGAAAAAACAAGTTTAATATATATATATACACATACATATATATTAACACACAAATTACATTTCACCCCCTCTCTCCCATAGACACACTCTGTGTCTTCTACAGATTTTGATTTGTGGTTGTATTTCACTGCTCTATTGTGTTATGCTTGTCAAAGCCTTTGTTTCTGATAAAAATCCATTAGAAGCAAGCCTGTGCAACCCCTTGCATAGCAAGATGTTCTGCCCTGGAGTGTGGTCAAGCAACTCTAACAATGCTCTTTTGCAAGGCTATCAGTGGTGGACTGAGAGAGGGTATGTCTTGCTGGTTTTGGTGTTGATTTTGCTAAAACCAGTGCGACACATCCACCCCAAATTAACATCCTGATAACGAGGCCAAGATTTTGCAGATAAGCTGCCAAGCTGACCTGGAGACATATGACTGGCAGTCAGTCACTTACTGTGAAACTCCAGTCCCACTTCCATGGAGTAGGTTCTTCTAACATATCCCTTCTTTAGGTGCAGATGTGGAGATTCCTGCCTTGAACAGGTGTGCCCCTCAATGTTACTCCTCTAGGCTGAGTGAGAGAGATACGCCCATGAGCATTGGTATGGGTAAATGACATTAATCTCTGCTTAATAATTGAGGAAATCTAGAGCTTTCCCAGAGAATAATAGAGTTTAGGGAGAGAGCTGATTATTAATTGCACTAAATGTGATCTAATTTTTTTTTTTAATTTTCAGAAAAAAAATCCCAAAGCTCTTGTATGTTTTTTTGGGTTTGGTGGGTTTTTTGTTTTGTTTTGTTCAGGTTTTTTGTTTGTTTGGTTTGGTTTTTTGTTTTGTTTTGGTCTGGGTTTTTTTCATTCCAGTGATTTATAATACTTTGGAGAGAGGATTGAAGTATTTAAATCTCATGCTATGAAAAAGGTTTTTCAAGGACATAAAAAAGCATTTTTTGAATGATGTATATTTTCAAATAGTGACAGTCATTGTAGTTGTCTCCTTAGTATGACAGTGTGTGTGAGGAGAGTTACACAGGCAGTCTGCAGGCTTTCAGTGCATTAGCTGGGGACTCTGCTGCTCATCGTTATCCAAACACATGCAACACAGCTACGTTGTTCACTGTGGGGTTTTGTTCTGGTGTATGCAGAGAGCAGTTTTTGTGTCTGCAGGCTCCTATGCAGAAGATGTGGTAATGTATGTCTTTTCTTCTGCTTGTCTGTCTTTTCTTTCCTTGTTGTTTCAAGGGTTAAAAAATCCCCAACAAAACACCTTACCTGGAGCCTCAGGATTCTTCTGTAGAAAGCCCAGACCACAGCTTCTCCACAGTATGAGAAGAAGAAAAAACCCAGTTTTATTACAAGCAAATAAACTGAACGAGAGTTACTAACCTAAAGTTTATTTTTGTTTCTGATTGTTACTAACCTATAGGCGTTTCGCAGAAGTTGTAAGGCATCCAGTCCAGTTTTGGAATGTATACCAGGGATTAAGCGCTCTGGAAAAGGGCAATTACACATTAATTAAGACTAGAGCTGACGCAACTTCAGGCCACGTGGTCAGCCATGTGGCCAGATGAAGGCTGACATACTGCCTGAAACTCCGCCCCTGGCATGAGGGGGTGGGGACAGAGGAGCCCGTTGTAAAACGGGGTTGGAGCTTAAGAAAGTTTAAAAACGTGGTTTTTGAATCAGAAGGGGTGCTCCTGGGAATCCTGTGTGACCTGGACACCCAACACGTGTTGTAACCAAATTTTCTTTTTGTTATATTCCTTTTGTTTCACAGACTTTTGCCATTTTTTTTCCAAATTTAATAAATGAGATTTTTCTAACAACAGTGGTTCATCCCCTACATAAATGCTGGAGGAGGGTGCTTGTAGTTACACCTACTCCTCCTCATGGTTTCAGCAGAGCTTTTACATCTTTATTACCTGCTCACACACACATACAAACACAGCCTCCTCTGACTTTCTTCCTGGCAATCCCTCAGTTGCTGCAGGGTTTGTGCTGTGCATCAAGTAGGGGCTTCAGAAGAAAAACGATATTGTAGTTCTTTCACAAACTGTGGAGAGTTCTGTCATGTAACTCACACTTGGGGCTCCCTACTGCTGGTACCACAGTGTCTATTCTGTCTATTTGAAATTGCTTCCAATATAATATATTTATCCTGTATTCAAGAATTTCATTGTTAGCTGCTGTCATATGCATGAACAATCTCCTGATGTCAGTGAGGCGCCCTCTGTGCAGGTATCAGGGTATCCCATAAACCTGACATGTAGAGCTTGCATGGCATCGAGTTCTGCCTAAAACCTGTTTAGAAATAACCTTCTTATTCAAACTGATGGGCTGATGACAAGTTGCATGTTCTGTAGATTTTGAGCAGTGCTTCCTCTCCAGAATCATATCCTCCCAAGCAGGATGCAGCACATGTAGTGAAGTGGTTGTTTTGGGCACTCACATCTACACCGAGGTCTGCTGTGCTTATTCTTTTATTTCATTTATTCAAATTATTATTTCTCCCTAGCCTGCCCCCTCCCTGGCTGAGCTGGTACACTGAGTGCACAAAAGACTTTTTTCCCTTACTGCAGACTTCCTTTTCTGTTATAAAAGAAGCTATTCAAATGCATTCTTTTTTTTTTTTCTCATTAGAGGTGTTGCAGTCTCAGCATGGGAAAACTTGAGTTCTACCCCCTGGTCTCACAGTAAGTGGGAGATATCTTAATACTCTACCTGCTTTCTCCACACTTAATGGCTTCAACAATTGGGCTTCTCAGGAAAAATTTCCCTGATCTTTCTTTTCTCATGTTATAAGGCAGAAGGGCGGTGCACCCTGATCTCCTATCACCAGGGTGGTGGGTGTAAGTTTCAATAAATTTTCACAACAAAAAAAAAAGCTTGAAAAATGAAACAGATTTGTTGCTGCTAAGTAAATCAAAAGGAAGTTTTATCACCTCAAGTAATAGGTAATTTTCAGTGTAGCTTCTCTCATTCCTTTCTTTCTCTTTAATTACTTGTAAACCTATGACACCAGGCATTGAGTGAAGAATGTGATGACCCCACAGGGTGTAGCTATGACAGTTTTTTTCCTGTTCTCACCTCTGACATATCCCTGCTTCAAAGTATTTGTACGTGTAAGGTACCCCCAGGAGTGCCAATGCCCAGGAGCATAGATAGGGCCTAGAAATCCTTTCTCCTTCTGTTTATTTTGTGGAAGGTCAATGCTGATGACACCAAAAGTCACAACATTTGTCTCTCACACTGAAGCTGCAGTGGAAACCCATAGAAATTACTGTGAAAATTCAAAACATTGTGAGGAGAGTGCTGTGGCCTGAGATCCAAGTGCTGGAATACACTCTGCTCTTTGTGTTAGGGATGCTGTGATGTTATCATGCAATGGAGCACACTTTGGAGTCCTTTGGAGCCAGGCAAGTTAAGACTTTAATGAAAAGATAAAATGCATGATACTTGAAAGGAAAGGGGGATAGTCTGACTTATGGAGTAAAAGCATAGTGTTATTTCCTCCTTTCGAGTAATCTCTCATCTGCAATATAACACCTCTTTTAAAAGTGTAATGGTAAAAGAAAAGCAGAACAAGGGAAAACAATGTTAAAAATAATCCAAATTATCACATAGATTCTGAGCTCCAGTGACTCCCCTGATGAGAAAGATGACCCACGTGGTTTGATTTTTCCATATGCTGCCAGGGGCCAGGCTCTGAAATCAGAAGCAGAGATCTTTGATATGTACAGAGTAAGAGAAGATTGGTGTAGAAAACTGAACCCACTGTACCTGCATGGGTTTTTACTGACTTTTGAAATATGTTTAAGTCATTATAAGAATGTTCACACCTCTCTGCTGGCTTAAGCCAAAGGTCTGTAGCCTGTTATCCTCTTTTCAAGACTGGCAAAGTGGAGTGGAAAAATAGGGGAGCCATGTAGTGATGTTTCCTTAAAATCCTACATTTATCTCCTGAAAATTTGTGCTTCAGCCACTTCTGAACCAAATAGTGTGTCTCTGTACTCAATAGACCTCAATGAATTCTCCTTCTTTTAATTTGCATTTTTTGACAGCCACAACACCCTCTGGTGTAGAACTTTGCAGCTTCACTGGGCACTGTATAGAGAAGTTTTTTCCTGTGTTTTAATCCTGTGATTTAAAAATATATCTTTATTGTGTAATGTCTCATTCTTTGAAAAGAGAGTGAACGCTTCCATTGGCAATTTAAAAATTGTTAGCACATAGCCTATTGGTCAGCTTTTTCCTGAGATGGAAAAGTTTGTCTGTTCAGTTATACTTCAGACAAAATCCATTCTGTGCCTTTGATTGGACTTGTTGCTTGCCCCTTGCCCTTTCCAAATTCATGGTATGGTTTTGCAGACAGCTGCTTTGAAAATGCAAACAGCACTCAAGATGGAGGTGCACTGCATATTGATATGAGGAATCACGATGTTTTCTGTGTTCTCCTCTGCTCCTTTCCTAATAACTTGCAGCACTCAATTCCCTTTTATGACCTTTACAGAGCACTGTGCTCAGGTTCTCATGGAGCGGCATATTCTAAATCCAGTATCTCAGTGGGCTTGAAACTTAACATTGCGTGTATAAATTTGAGATTGCATTTCTTCTTGCGCACAATATTGCATTTATCTATGATGAATTTCAACTGCTGCTCCTTCCCACATTCACTCAGTACTGCAGGGTTATGGTGCTTGTGTTCCCCAGCCTTACCCCAGTAGGTGATACCATGGGGTTATCTGTAGGCTGGGTCACTCACTGTGCTACTCACCTACGTTTTCCAACCTCATCATGCACTAGGGCTGCATTGCACAGGGTGTGGTGACCTTCCACCCTGTACTTCATCCAGTGCTCATCTTCTGACTAGTCCCTCAGCTAGGTGGAAACCTTTAGTTGCATACAATGCTTACTCTGTGAGCTTTGGGGTTCAAAATTATAGTTGTGACACTTTGTCATGGTGTTGGGTTATTTTTTGTTAAGGGAAAGTTTCATTGCTTACCCCGGTACCATATAGTTCACCTTTAAGCACTGCATTAACGGCACCTTAATCATTCCATTTCCTTTTCCTCATCCCCTGCTTCCAGGCAATGTTTTTGCCCCCTAGGAAGAAGTTTTGCAGGCTGGACCCTGTAACTTGTTGCAATTTGTGATCTAGATGTACCAACCAGAAGTGTGCAGGTACAATATGGGGCCTGGCACCACAGGAGGGGCCTTCCTTACACAGGCATTTTGCAATAGTTGCTAACAACTCTCGTCTTCTTTCGTCATGTCTCTCTTGTGATTACAGTCAGAAAGTACTGGTTCTCTCAGTAAGTCATTAGCTTTCAAAATTAAAAAATTAATATAAACAGAACATGAGCTGTCAAAACACTGGCAGGTTCCCAAGGCAGACTGCATACCGGAAAGTTGGGCAGCATTGAACCTGTTGTGATAACAGTTCTATTGTATGTCTGCGTGTTTGTGTTTTAGTATGCAGCAAAGGTCAATTTCAGTCTAGGAATTACATTGAAATGTTCATCACTGGAATGGTGCCTGTGGGTTAGTGAGTGAGGACTGCATACAAAACTTTAACCTATGCAATAAAACAGTGCTTTATCCCATCACCAATGTCAACTGTGAGCAGAGCTGGAATTCATGGTCCATATGCCCTTGGAGGAGCTCTGTATTCAAGAAGGTGATAGAGGAGGGGATCGATGACCAGGGCTTCCTTTGCAGCAGGGTATTCTGCAGGACTGTCACCATGTTCTCCTGATCTGTGGTGGAGGACTTGGCACGTGTTTTCAACTGTACGGTTTACAGCTCAGTGGAATTTGTAAGTTGTTATTGCTCACTGGTCTCCATTTTAGATGAAATGAAGGCAGTGATGGAAAAGTCACATTACAATTTATCACATGGACTGTGAGGCTGCCCCAGCAGAAATGGATGTTTTCAACAGTCCTTGCTTGAGCAGACTGGGGAGATGTAACTGGGACAGAACTGGGAAGTGGAAACCCTTCCAGAAATCCCATAAAGTGAGCATACGTGGTTTTAGGCAACCTAAGAGCCGGGCACGGGAACGTGCCCACACGTACCTGTGCTCCAGGAGCAGAGGCCATGCTGGGGCAGCAGGTGAGTTACCTGCCCCAGCCTCTGGGTCTGAATGGAAGTGGATCGGACACTGCACTGGCTGCAGAGCCCAGAGTCCAGCAAAGCAAAGGGCTGTTGTATTTTGGCTTTCCCCAAGTCCCTAAACTAACATGTGCACAGCAGTGATGGAAGCAGCGTCACATTCAGGCTGTGACTGTAAAGCAGCAAGTGATTACTGTTGTACAGAAAAAGAACACTTCATTCCAGGGTCACTGCCTCTGTTGGAGATGGATGTATCTATCTATGGGCTCATATTGTCCCATGAGACTATGGGGGAATCAACTCACTGCCTTCTCTAAAGACAGGTTTTTCTGAGCACGGACTGATACAGTAAGTTTATTTTCAGATAAACTTCAGGTGGTACTGGATGAGTAGAAAGGTATCTTGTAGAGGTTAGTTTTTAGTAAAAATGTTCTTTCATGTACAACATTCAAGGGAGGAAATGTAGCCCTGCTATGCTAAGAATTTGGCACTAAAAATTTCCACATTCTTTATATAATAGCTGCATAACAGGTTTTATAAGCATTTACAGCTAGAAGTCTGTAACATCAGGGAAGTTTTCTCATCCAATCATAATGTCCCCAAAATATTGCACAGTTGTCCTCCCCTGTGATTTCTTTGCTCTGAATCACTCTCATAGTAAATATTTTTGTAATCAAAACCCCTGCCCTGTGCTTAAATTTTAACCTTATTTTTTGAAGACTTAAAGAATTCTAATAAGAAGTTATATTGAAATTCTGGATGCTTGCTGGCAGATATTGATTTGATTAATTGTACTAATAATAGATAATATTACTTGAAAATATAAAGGATCAAGGTTTCAAAATATTCTAATAAAACCAGAATTGAAAACTTGGAAAGATCAGTGCTGGGGAAGTGAGGGAGTTGGAAGACAGCCAAATAAATTGGAAGTTTCATTATTGTCCACTTTTATTTTTTTAGTACAGGCCTTATACTATTTAGAGCTCTCTCTTAATGCTCCACTTCCTGGAATCCTGGAATTAGCAGAAAAATAGATTTTAATTAAAAGTATTTCAGGACCTCATTTATTGAAAAAAATGAAATCACACAAAAAAATATTTCAATTGCAGGTATTTAAAGACAGAGGTGCTAGAAGGCAAGTAATGTACTGCTTTTCAAAATGCGAACTTGAAAGGTGTCACTTAATGTTATTTTTAAATATATTTCAGACTTGTTTTGACTGAAAATTTTTGCTTAAAATTATAGGTTTTTTCTGAGACATTTCTAATGTTTTCTTTAATTGAAGGTTTACAATAACATCTCTATAAATAACTGAACTCCCAACTGCTTAGATTCTTTCATTGACTTAAAAAATTTTTGCCAGTAAAATGAATGCAAGAACATTCAGGCAGCATTCTATGGAAGTTCACAGGTGGAAAGCATAAGCAAATAAAGACTCACGAAATCACTGAACAAGTGCAAAGCCCAGCGAGAGCACACAAGGAGGTTAGTTACCAGCACAGTGTTGGCTTCTTGCAGGATGCTGTATCTCTGAAGTCCTCTCTGTGTGAGGAAACCATGCCTGCTTTTAACCCGGGAAAGCAGATCTTCATAAACACCTTTTATTTCCTATGAAGAGCGGGCAGTTTAAAGAAAGAGCAAAGTTAATTGTTCCCTGGGGAAAGCAGAACTGCCTCTCAGGAGGGACATTAGTTTCTCCTTGCACTTTGGCTGTGCAGACCTGATTATCTGAGGGCTGAAGAGGTTCATGAGTATAAAGGTGCTTATCTGCAGTGATATCACCTGGTTACCTGAGCTGCAATTCTGCCTTTGGTACTCTGAGAATGGTGCAAAGCTATGAACTTGTCTTTCGCTCCAAATTGCCTTCTATCCTTTTCATAGCTTCTCAAGGAGGGTGGGCAGGCCCTGGATCCCTGGAAGTGTCCAAGGCCAGGTTGGACAGGGCTTGGAGCAACCTGGGCTAGTGGAAGGTGTCCCTGCCCCTGGCAGGGGGTGGCACTGGGTGAGCTTTAAGGTCCTCTCCAACCAAAATGATTCTAGGATTTGATGATTCTGTGATCCTATCATTATTTTCTCTGTTTAATTAAAGACTTTTCTGAAGCTGAAGTTACTTGCACAGATCAGCACAAAATATTTTGTTCTAAGTCTTCTGTGTCAACCTATGTTAACCAACTGTATGTGCCTCAGAAGAGTGTTAAGCTCTGCTAGCTCAAAACCTAAACAGCAGAAGGGTGTATGCAGTTTAAGTAGTAGTCTCAAAGCTGTCACAGCCCTGAAGGAGCTGGCCCTTGCCTCAAAGGAATGAAGCAGCCAACTTCATGACCTCCGTTATTTTCTGCAGTGGGTGTTTTCAAATGCCAGGGGCCTTACAATTTCCATTTTACTCGTTCTCTGTTGATTTGATCAAATGCAAACTCCAGTCCATGTTATTGTTAATTCATTAATTGGTTGTGGCTTTAGTTCAAACCTTGATTTGATTAACAGGGTTCAGTGTTAGTCTACGTAACAAAACTTCATTTCTTTTCTTTTTATGGACTTGCTTACTAATTTTCAGTAAAATTCACAAGGGCATGTAAAGCCTTATTTTCTCTGAGTCACAAGGAATGGCTATGCTGAGAATGTAGGAGGGAATCTGGGGGAGACATCAGAGCTGCTGACTCCCTATTTTTCTCTTATATAGAACAGTTAGTCTGTGACTCGGAAAATCAGCAAGTTGTGTGGATGACATACACAGAGGTATGACTCCAAGCTTGAAATACAAACACATTATGGCTGGTTCTGTGCATACAGGTACATCCTGTGTGAGAATAAGTGATCATAATTCAAACATGGGAAGGAAAGAAAGGCCACCTTGGGCAAACCTACTCCTGCCTTCTGCAGTTTTATAATACCTCTGAGGATCCAGAATGAGTGAGTTTATTTTCCTGTGTGAGCCCTTCTCCCTATCCTGTTGGTTCCCATTGTGCCACCTGCATCAGTTCTCACTGCAGCACAGGAAAAATGAACAGAGAAGTAAGTAGCAAGGTATGCTGCAAAGTCAAAGATCCTATACATGAAGAGTTTTCTCATTTTAAGCAGTGGGAATTTTTCATTGACATGAATGGGATCAGGAGTTAACTCTACAAATCTATCTATATCTGCTTAACCCCCCAAATTTCCGTCTGTTCAGAATGCTCCTATGTAATTTTTCTAGAAATGATCTGTAGTATTCTATGGTCTCCTTGAGTTCAATACAGGCCTGTGTAGTGCACACAATGGGAATGGGTGGGGAAGGTGGTCCCTCAGCAATGCTATTTCCTGTGGGAATCAATGGGTTGTTATAGTGAACTTGACAAAAAGCATCTTATTTCTTTATATGCACAGAGCTTAGAGGAAACTTTTCCAGGTGACTTCAGTCTGTCCAGGGAATAGGAGTTGACCTTAGTGTTTTTAATTAAGGCAGATGAGTTGTTCTATGTAACAATTCAGGAGGAGCCTTGCCTGCTTCTTCTGGGTTTCCCTACACCTTGCCCAGGGTCACAAGTGGGAGGAAGGACAAAAGCTTCCACAGAGTAAGCCTCTCTGTGATTTCCTTACATTGCTGGTGCCACTCTAGAGGCTGCATAGGCTGACACAGATGTCAGTGCTTCTGGAAGTGAGGGATTACGGAGCTCAGGAAGGATCAGGCTGAAATTCAGAAGGGAAGGCCGCTGGGGAAGAAAGAAGGGATTTCTGAGCAGAAAGGTCTCCTTGATTGCCCCTCTGAGGAGAGATGGAATAAAACGGAGCAGAGACTGGAAATAGCAGCAGGAGAAACAGACATGTTTTCCATATGTGCCTTTGAGGGGCACATCTGGCTTCTGGAAAGGGAGATGGGAGTGAGGACACCTTGGTGAGAGTGAGAAGAAGCTGAGACAATTGTTTATGATTTCTCACTGTTGCAGTGGAAAAGGCTGGATATCCTCAGAATAAAACCACTGCCTCATGCAGGTTGACCTGATGGATAGTAGCAAACACATCTGCTCTGAGCAGACGAGGAAGTGCCTGCACTGCCAGTCAGGGCTCTCAGGGAGGCAGCAGCCAAGAGCAAATGGAAAGCAAGCACACATTCAGCTATTAATCTGCAAAAAGCAGCAATTCTGGAGCTTTGTGTGCTGCTCAGGCAGCAGAGTGTGTAGAGGCTAATGCAGAAGAACTGATGGAAGTCTTCTTGCACCAGGAGAGGCTGTGTTCATGCAGTGCTGGAAATTTGGAAGGAACTAAAAGCATTAGATGAAAACTCATCACCTACTGAGCAGGCAGCACCCTTCAAGCAAACACACACAGGATTTCGTAGCCAGTGTAGTGCCTAAAACTTTAATGGCATAGTTATATTTCAGTGTTAAATAGGACATTTTCCTTTGTCTCTGCTGGCACGGTGCCTCGGGTCAATGAAAAGATGGAAGGCAGCAGAAAAGAGGAAGGAATATTTACTTTGGTGGAAATTGCAAACGTTTTCCCTGCTTTTTATTAAAAGTATATCATTACAGCAAAATATGAACTTCTTTACATTTCATGATTTTTTTCCAAGATCAATGCTATATATTTTACATCCCACATCAACTTTTCTGTGACTCCCGCTAGTCGGAAACTTTACAGAGGATACAGTCTCTATCCTGTTATTTGATACTGTCACACTGCTCTGAGGAAACAGGATATCAATGTAACAGCTCTGGAGAGATAAAATTAGTATTCTTTCCAAATAGGTGACATACTATGTAATAATTTGAGATATGTATCTTGTAGACCTCTGTTTACAAGAAAATAAAGACTGTTGGCAAAACAAAGGATCTTTGAAATACTGGGAAAAAGAAAATGTGGAAATACTTGAAGGCTT
This sequence comes from Dendrocincla tyrannina, assembly GCA_035047865.1. Taxonomy (NCBI): domain Eukaryota; kingdom Metazoa; phylum Chordata; class Aves; order Passeriformes; family Dendrocolaptidae; genus Dendrocincla; species Dendrocincla tyrannina. The sequence goes on from JAWWMP010000167.1 coordinate 3,961,996, forward strand.
GTAAAACAGATTTACTGACAAGATTAGAATTATGAATATACGAACATGAATAAATGAAATAGTTTAGCTTTTGTACTGTTGAAAAAATACTGTAAAACTCAAAAACCTGACAGACTGATGAAAGGCTTGCACTATGTTAATTTTCAACAACAATTGGAAAAATGAAACCAAGACAAAACAACAATAAATGCAGGAAGAATCTTAAGCCTGAGAGTTGCTCTCTTACTAGTTTGAAAGAAAAGGTTTTTTGGGACAAGGAAAATGCCATGAATGTTTCAGATGCAAACCCAGCATAAATTAGAGCATAGTTTATAAAGAACAAATACTGGAATTTACATACATGTTCTTATTAACAGAGTTGCCAAAATGCTTTTTGAAATAAAAGCATAAGAACTTGTTTTGTGCTGAATCAAAATTGATTTATTAGCTGTAGAAGAAATTCTACTTTTTAAAATTTAAACAACTATAAAGAGTAATAAATCTTGCTGCAAGGACATGAGCTTGCTGACTTTCTAAAAATCTTTTAAATACTCCATGACACCAAGATAAAATTAAATGCAATGATTGGTGTGGAGTAATGTTGTTTGATTTTTCTGTATTTTAGATAAAGGGGGAAAGGCATTATGGACCTTAGTGGGTCTGGGCACTTATTGATTAACATAGAATTGTACACACAGGCAGTAGACTGGAAAAGTCCCATGTAAGACCAGGCTAACCTGTCTTCTTTTTTTGTGCTATGGATAAAATATTCTGCTTTCATAACATTTGAGGATTAATTTGAAAAAAAAAAAAAAGTAATTTCTAGAAACCCAAAAACCCTAGGTATGGCAAAAAGACCCCTTTGAATTCAGTGTGTTTGCTCTTGGCTGGCATTATTTTGCTGTGAGAAGTTAACACGGCTTGGTCTGTAGGCTTTGTCTCCAATATGCAACTCATTGCCACATGACTGAATGTTTTCCTCATGTGTCCCTGTAATATTTCAATGTCCTGCCTCAAAATTACCAGCCGTGCTTTAGTTGGCCACAGAAAAGTACTTTGGCCTGCTATCAAAATATTCATGAAATGCAGAATATTCATTATGGCATTATATTCATTATGCAATGGGCTCTGTGATAAGACATAAAGGGTATTATCTGAGATTCACCAGGACTGGAGAGAAATATTGCTTGGTATGGCCAAGAATTGTGGAAACCGAAAAGGATTAAAGTGGTACTGTAGAGAAAAGTCTCTTTTCTTGGATTTAGGAATCACACCATTTATACATAGCAAACACCCACTTTTATATTCACTGCTGTGAGACCAACCTATACCACAAAACACTTCCAAGAGGTTTTTTCTCACGCATTTTTGCTGAGTACTTAAATTTCAACAGTGTGCCAATATTTCCTTGTTCTGGTACAATAAACACACCTGGTGAGCCATTAAAGGTCTCATTTCCCTTTCCCTCCTTTTTTCCTACCCATTGCCTGCTCCAACCTGGACATGATTGTTAAGAGAGGGTCAGTTTTCTTTATTGTAGTAATTTTTCTTGGTATCTCTTGCCCTTTGTCAGTTGTGAACTGGGTAATCTATGCCCTCTCGTAAAGAAATCTGGTGTGCTGTTTCAAGACTAACAAAGAGGAACCTTCAAGCCACAGCTAAAGGACCAATCACCCCACTTATAGTGGTGAGCACTTATTTCTGGAGATAAGTGTGGCCAGTAGAATAACACTGGCATCCTCCACACAGTAAGTCTTCCCTCAGGACTGGGACAGGTGAAACACCCTGTCGGGAGCCTTGTAAGTGAGGTAGAAGAGGAAGGGAAGTCTTGCAGCTGACTCAAGCGAGCCAGTGTTAGGTCTCCAGTGACACCACATGGTGCTCTGTCACTGCAGGTGCGGGAAACTCTTTGCTTCCGAGAACAAAGGGAGAAGTATATTTCATATTTGGGTGTTGTGCAGTAGTTCTTAAACTGCAGTGGAAGCAAAGGGCACCTTTTTTCCACAAGTTAGTGCAATCACCTAATTTTGATATTAATTTGGATTTGTGTGTAAAAGGCAGTTAGTCAATATGTTTTGTGTAGTGGGAACAGAGCTGACAGTGTCAACCAGTCCTGTATGGAATATTTGATTTTCTTTTAATTACTTATTTAGTTCCTGTGTTCCATAGAACAGACTTTACAGACTTGCTTCCTTGCTTAATTCCTTGTGGATGAAGAAAAATCAATACAAATGAGGGCTCAGCTTTGCAAATATTTATATTTGAGTTCAGTGTACTTACTCAAATTCCTAATAATTTGAAAGAGCAGATCTTCATTTATAAAGTGAGAATAGATAGTTTATTTTTATCTCAGTAAAAGCGCATTAGACATCATTGGCTATGAAAACCATGACATGATTAAGTATTAATTATACTGCTGGTGGTAACTGCAGGGGGTGAGAATCTTGAAGTATTGGCTCTTCAGCAAAAGGTTTTATATATGACATACTTATTACGAAAAATATTCTTGTAGAACAAACCCTTCAGAGAGAGACTACTCCAAACCAAGGTTTCTTTACTTTGGTATTTTTAAAGGAAACCATGGTTTTTTTGTTTATATTTTTCCTTTTATATTCTGGTACACTGTTTTATAAAATGGTATCAGGTTGAGTCAACTCTTCCATTGTGACATGCAGCCATAGGTGAGCTCTGGTCACTATATTGCAAAACCTCTCTTTTTATTTGGTTACTGAGTGGGAGCACCTGCAGAATGCCAGGATCTGGTAAAGCTGTAGGCACTTGGGGTGAAGTTGGCCAGGCTGTGATGAGTACTGAGACTTTCTTTTGGTTGTGGGTGCTCCTGAACTTTTTTAGCAGGCTCATATTGCTCAGTTTGTACCAATCCAGAGCTGCATGGGCCTGTTGAAAATAGGTGCTGACATTTAAAGCTCTTTGGAAACATTTTCTGAAAGCCCAGATCTAAGGAGATGTAATAACACTTAAATAATATCTAGCATTCAGATCATGGCTCCTTGGTTCACATCTACATTATAAAAGAATCCCCTGTGCTCGCTTTTTGGTAGTGTTTGGATCAGCTTGTACACACTGATAAAGTTAATGGCAAAATAAATATAATGTCAAAGCTGCTTATTTTCTGGCAGCTGATTTTGAACAACTCTTGTTGTCTCTGAGGTCATCACCTCTACATAAGAGGTAAGTAAGTGACTTCAATAAGAAGAGAGGTGTGTTTAGTCTCACAGACAAGATCACAGGAGTTAAACTGCCTCAAATTCAGGCTAAATGTAATTAATTGTTTCTATACAAAGTCTTGAAGTGATGGTAACAAAGGAAAAAATTTCTGAGGGTTTAGGTAGGTTTGCAGTTGAAAATTGCCAGTTCAATATTTTGCTTCACTTGCCAATGGGCTGCTTCAATTGAGCCAGAAGTTCCTGGTTTGTGAGTGTTCATGAGGGAGTGTTGTGACTTGTGCTCAAGTGGTTTCCTGTGTCTCTGTGACCCACGTGTATGAGACACTGGATTTTTACATTATTATTGGGTCATAACCACCCAAATGTGTTTTGGTTGGGAGGGCTTGTGGAACAGCCCTGGATCAGCTGTCAAACAAATCTCTTATTCTCCTCTCTTCTTACTCTCTCTTCATCTCTATCTTTACTCCTTTTCTTCTCTTAATCTCTTCTCTTTCTTTACTGCTTTCTTAATGCTTTGGGTAACTTCAAACCTAGTGTGTTGCTTTTTGCTAATTTGTGTGCATGCTGAATAATAGCTTTGTGGAATGCTCTGTCTTGGCTGTATGTTACTCTTTTGAACTTTTGCCAAGATCCGTATTTCCTCCCATGTTTTAAAAGTAAAGCTATCTCCTGATAAAACTCATGTATTGTATTCTCCTTACATTGCCTCAAGGTATTAAAGAACCAAAGGCTCTGCAAAAGTGCAGCGGGCAAAATTTTGGAGTTTTGCATATTTTTAGAAGTGAAACTCTAGGTTGAGGTTGTTGCTCCATGGCTGGGATCTTACAACATGTCATATCCTGTGCTCTTAGTGATGCAGCTGCTGGTGACTTGTGTGCCACCAGTATTTCATCTGAAGTGCAGAACTGATTATGTCAACAGATTTGATGTCACAGTGTTCTAAGGAGGGAGATTAATTCACATGCTACTTCTGTGGGCCATAGAAGCTGCCCTGAGTATTATTAATTTAGCTTCAATGAACTCTCACTTGGATTAATAGTCTTTTGCAAGGTAGAAGAAGACACTTTCTTGCATCAAAGTACCAAGCAGTATGTTTCATGTTGGCATTTGTGAGGATTTAATGAGCTCAAACCATGCAGTATGCTTCAATTAACTTTGATTTTACTTGTGTATAATTTATTTTGGACAATAACTGGAAAATTAGTTTTCATTCAGGAAGCAATTGGAGCTCACCACATCTTGACCTCCTTTACTCTCATATAATTTTAATGAAGATAGAATTGAATTTTATCAGGGATGAGACCAATGCACTTGAAAAGAGAATCTGTCTTTTCTACCCAAAAATGGCAGCTAGAATGATGGTGATGAAACTAGACAATAACAATGGAAAATGAATATTTTCAGTTTTAAAAGATTTTATTTAAGAGTCAGCATGCAGATATTACCAGCAATAGAAATGTTTGGAGACATCTGCTTTATGTGATAATATTTTGAACAATAATGCTTGGTAGAGAGCATTGGTTTCTGTGCTGCTGCAGAAGAGGAAGGACATGGCTGGAATGACAAATAAAAGAATGGCATTTTCTCAGGGTCCTGATGCTCAGTGCTGCATGTCTGCTTCCACTGAGGTTGTTCAGAGATATATGTAACAAATGTAAATAATGAATGTAAACAATGTATGTAATAAAGTGTAAAAAAAGAATGCGTGCAGCTCTTGGCAGCTGTTTGCATTCACTATTTTCTTGCAATTACTGTTACTCCTGTTTTGTTTCTTAGTGAAACTTTGGATTCTTCTTTGAGTTCCACCTGAGCTTCTCCAGTCTTGGTGCTGCAAGGGCTCATGTTCATCACAGTCAGTTGCTGTTTGCACACACAGAACTTCTTCCCTTAAATACTCTTCTGTTTTTAATAATTTTTTCCTCTCATTAGGAAAGGTTCTGGAATATAAAGAATGAAATTCTAATCAGAGGCAGTATAAACTTCTAAAAGTATCTGTGTGCTTTCTACCTGGAAAGCAACAGAACAGTGAACTAGATGTCAAAGTGTGTTTGATACATGCACTCTGGGGAGAAAGCTGTTTTGATAAGCAATTTTGTGGTTTTGGGGGAAGGGAAGAGACAAGGCAGGTTGATGAAAGATGCCTTGTGCAATTCCTGAGAGGAGAGGGAGAGTAGAGTCCCTATAGTGTGTAATCTCACTCTAGACCTTTAAAATGTGCTTTTGTGCAGAGATTTTAAAAACTTTTAAACCCGTTATCTAGTCATAGATGCACATTTGAGGAAAAAGCTTTGTCACTACTGCATTATAAAGACAGATTTCCAGCAGAATAATTTGCTGTGGATGTTGCACTGCTATTCTTTAACAGCAGTCTGTAAATTTGGTGGCCTGTGACTTGGAATAGAGGCTGTCTAGGCTGGACGTCACTTGGGGTTTTTGGCAGCAACAAATGTGGCTGCTTTGGGAACTTGCCTGCAGTGCATCAGGTAAGTTAGAAGAAAATAAAATGTCCATCTGGAGAGCAGAGGTTATATCTGAGGCTCATTGCTTACTTCAGCAACATGCTGCTCTGTTTAAAAGCTTTGTGGTCTTTGCGGACACCCAATTTCTGTTGTTGGAAATTTATTGACTTAAAAAGTTAATTAGGTGTCTGGTGTCAGGCTGGAAATGTCTCTAACTTCGAGGAGAAGTGTGGTTATTACAGCATTTACTTTAGACAGCTTCTTACCTTATTTTCCCTTACTCTAATGCACACTCCCTCCCTATCCATGCAAACACCAATGTCATCTCTGGGAGAGGGACTTGGAATCCTTTTCCTTGTGTTTCAGAATATCCCAATAGAAGGAACTGAGGAAGAGGGCAATGGTTAACGCAAGACCAGCATTTTCACCTCCTTGAAAAAAAACCCCTATTTTCTGTCAGTGTTTGTGAGGCATTTGGACAATGCCCTCAATAACATGCTGTAAATTCAATAGGTCAGACCAGGACTAAATGATCACTGCAAATCCCTTCCAGCTCAAATAGGGATAGTGTTTCTTTCAGTAGCAGCATGATTGTTTTCCATTCCTATTGCAAGCAATGTTGTTTATTTACTTAATGAGCGAACATACACTTCAGTAACAACTCTACACAAAATCTGGGTTTATCCAGTGATGGGAATATGGTTTGCTCTTGCCTATACTCCATTCCTTCTACCCACCTCTAAGGTATAGCAGATAGTCAACTTTCCACAACAGTTCTGCTTTGTTTGAAGCCAGATGCTTTGTTAGATTCAGCTTCCTTTGGCTGCAGCAAATGATTCTTGCCTGCTCAGTTTCTCCCTTTGATTCAGATTTCTTGTTCTTTTGCAAAACTGGGTGACAGACGAATGGCCACTTCCAATGGAAGATTTAGCTCCTGAAGCTGTCTGAAGCTATTCCCTCTCTCACCCTGCCTCTCACTGCAGAATCACAGAATGGTTTGGGTTGGAAGGCACCTTAAAGGTCCTGCTGTTCCACCCCCTGCAATGGGCAGGGACACCTTCCACTAGCCCAGGTTGCTCCAAGCCCTGTCCAACCTTGGACACCCCTCAGGGAGACCCCTTTGAAGAGAGGTGTGTCCTAAAGAAGCTGGACTGGGGGCCATTGCTGGGACTGCTGACCTGAACTGGCCAGAGGGTTATTCTGTACCACAGAACTTCCTGCCCAGTATGGAAACTGGGAGGAGCTGGTCAAGAGGGGCTGGTGACAGGGTTATGGAGAGCCAGCCAAAATGCCCTGTGGAGAGGGTTGATCCCTTTAGAGAGAAGAAATTTTCCTGTGACAAATGGGAAATCCCCATGTCAGCACTCGAGGCATTTCAGTGTCCCCAGCAGAGCCATCCCACAGTGTTTCCTCTCATCCACTTCTATCAGGGAAAGGTTTCCCTGGTTGGGGCAGGTCCCTCTCTCCCTGTCCTCCAGCACCCAGGCCCAGCAGGAAGATCAGCATGTGCTCGGGGGTGCACACCCTGCTCCCAGTGACAATGGAGCACCTCTCCTGTTGCCTGGTGCTCTGAGGGCACTGGCCAACATGGTTTCTCCATGGGCACCCAGCACCTGGCCTGATGCTGGGCCACCCTCTGGGCCATCGTGCCCAGCCAGCCCCCGTGGGGTGAGCAGAGGTTACATGGAGGCACTGATCCTCTCCCACTGTCCAAATGACTCAAGGCAAAGAAAGGAACTGCAAAACAAGTCTATTGAAGCCAACAGGAATGAGGGATGTGGGAGGGTTGGGGGCCTGGGTACAGGTCATTGGCTCAGGGTGTCTTCTAGCCTGGGTGCTGCATCACCGCTGTCGTCTTCTTTTTTTCGGCCGGGATGTGGATCTGCGGGAAGGTCTCTTGACCCGTTGATGTGCTGGCTGACATGGAGCACTTGGCCTGGCCGCTGCCAGCTCTCTTGTTTTGGGGTCCACCTGGACAGTGGTGACGCCCAGTGGCAGCTGCAAGTGGGTGGGAGCACCCTGGGGCTGGCTCTGCACTGGCTGAGCTGTGCAGGGTGACTGGGGCTGGGGGTCAGCAGGTGGGCTGAGGGAGGGGCTCAAGCTGGGGACAGTGGGCACAACACCCTCGCTGTTCCTTTGCTGTGCCTCCACTGCTGGCTCCTTGGGGCAGTCATCTTCCAGCAGCCATTCACAGAATTCGAGGAGCTCATCAAGGTCCTCGGCGGTCAAGCTGGGGACATTGGCAGCCAAGACTGTGTCATCGCTGTCCTCTTGCACCACCGTAACTTGTTCCTTGGGGCAGTCACCGTCTACCAGGCACTCAAAGAGGTCATCCAGAAGATCAGTCAAGGTGGGGCTGTTAGGGACATTGAGGATGGTGTCCTCACCTGTCACCGTTTCAGGCTGTATGAGCAGATGGTGGTTGGTGGTGTCCTCTGCCCACTCAGAAATGGCATCTCTGATGGTGGCTGGTTCCTCCTCGGGCAGATCCGTGGGCTTCCTTGGGGCCAGGGTGGTCACCACAGCTGAAAATGGAACCCCAAGAGATTGAAGTTTACCTCAGCTTGACTGCCTGCCCACTGCCTCTGCCATCCCCCAAACTCACCTTTGGGCTTCATCATGGTTCTGCCAGTCAGGGCAGGTCGGTGGTGGATGCACAGCACACCAGAGCCTGTGGGGTACAGGGGCTCTGCCTGGACCACAGCCCTTGTCTGGTGGTGCAGAAGCATCCCCATCACCACCTGCTGTCCGCAGCCATAGGCTAAAGGACAGGGAGCAGCCACAGGGGGCAACTGCACTGGCCAGGGAAGCTGTACCACAGGGGAAAGTGACAGCACTTGCCCTGGGGCCCCTAAGGGCCCTGGGACCCCGTGCCTTATGGTGGCTGGGGACAACTGATGGGTGCTGGTGTGGAGCTGAACAGGCCCAGAGGGTGGTGGCAGCCCCAGGACAGAGGGCAGCTCCCAGGGAGCTCCTGGGGCTGGCCTGGCCAGGGCAGCAAAGCTCACGCAGGGCACCTTCAACACTGTCACCTGGAGAGGGAACCCTTCTGTTGGGGGAAGCAAAGGGGGTGATGACATGAGATATTGGTGGGCAGAGCCGGTTGAGGGTATCTGGAGGGCAGGACCCCCAGGAGGAGTAGGAGCCTGCTGATGTACCTGTCATGATGCTTGGGGCAGTCTGTGGTTTGTTTGGGGCAAACAACATTCTGGGGGTTCCATCACCAAGGTGACTGTTTGGGGCAAACAACATTCTGGGCATTCCATTGCCATAGTTTGGGATCCAAACTACACTCACTTCTGTCAGCATTGTGATGAAATGAAGTGCTGCTCACCAGCATGAAGGTGACAGATGAGGAGATGCGGGTGCCCCCTGGGATGGCCAGGTGCCCTCTGTTCCCCCCCAGCATTGTCCCTTCTTCCACTACCAAAGCTGCTGCCAGCTCTGGAACAACAAACTGGAAATGCCCTGTTGTTTCCAAAGGGAACTGTTCTACATGGGACAACTCAGACCCACACAGACCCCTCTGGCCATGGCATGAGGAGAGTTGCACCTTTCCCACTCACCTGCCAGGTCTTCATTGGCTGCTTTGTCAGCAGCCAGGTTCAAATGCCACATCCAAGGGCATTTGGGGAGCTCCTGCTCCAGCCCAACTGCTGGCCCTGGCACCTGCACCTTCACCCCGTGTCCCACAGCCCTGGGGTTCAGTATAGCCTGGCCACCTCACCCAAACATTAATAGTGCACACTGGGCACTGTTCATGCTCCAGAACTGCTGTTCAGGAATGTTAAAATGGCTCCAGACCCAATTCCACTCAGGTCAATTAGAAGCTTCCAAATCAACCCTTCCTTCCTCCCCCAGTGTTCGTGTGCTGCTTGTCAAGGGCTGACACTGGGCTGTGATTTATCTTAAAATCATCCCAAAGACAATTTTCCTGTGGGAAATGGAATTGGTGGGTGGTACTGAGAGGGATGTGACCCAGGTCCAAAATTGTCTCTGTCATTTTGGGACCAGTTTCCAGAGATGTTGAACACAAGTCTGCTGAAGTTAAGCAGAGGCTTTGGTGGTCAATCACTCTGAAACCAATCTCAGAATTGGTAACAGCTCTCATTTTGTCTCAGGCTCATGTTGTTCAAAATTAGGTTTCAAGCAGTGTGGAAGGGTATTTTAATACGTTCTTTCTGCAAATGTTGCAGCAAAAGGAATTGGTATGTTATGATAAAGTAGGTTTTATTTATGTCTTAACTTCATGCCTTTAATGAAATTAATTTTTAAAAGGACCTCAAAGTTTAAATGACTCAAAGTGTTTTTCCTCACAGACAGAATGTAGTAGGTATTTGGTCTGAGTTGCTATTAAAAAGAAAATAGAGGATAAGCTGTAAAATACCTTGGGAAATATATTTTGTTTTTTCCTATTCTGGATGGTGAATCGGATAAATTTTGCTCTGGTTTGGTGCAGAAACAAAAGTTCAGATTTCTGTTGTACCTCTGAACTTGCAGGATGTTTGATGTTTTATTTCATGACAGTAGAGAAAAAGGAGTTTTGTCTTTTTTGGGGAATGGTGTTAGTATTGGTGTTTTGGTGAGGTTTTTAATGTGTTTTTATTTTTGTTCTTTATAACTCTTAAATCTTGCACATTTTTTTACCAGAGGCTTCTGTAGAGTAGTTTCAGCTGCATGCTGCCAGCTGGCAGGGCAGAGCCCGGGCAGTGGTTGGAGTGCCTGGCACCAGGATGCTGGTCTCATCTGACCTCTGGGGTTTGTGTGACGGAGGTGGGTCATGGTGGAGAACTGCTCTCAAGGCATTACTTGGGGTGCTGCAATGTCTGCTGAGTGTCTCCTGTGCCTGAGGACTCCCTCACACTGGTGTCTGTGTCGGTGTGCACAGCAGATCGCAGGCTGCGCTGGCTGGGGGAGTGTGGGGCAACCCAGCAGGGTCTGAGAGCGGTAGATCCCACCTCCAGGCTGGTGCAAGCTCTGAGCAGCAAAGGAGCTCAATTCTTTGAAAATTTTGTCTACATCCTCTTTAATAACTAACGACTGTCTGTGCTTAACAGCTACTAAGTGTCAAGACTGAGCTACTGAGCACCCACGTGGTACAAAGATAATGCAGAGAACACTTGGGAGTACGCCAACGAGCTGCACTCATTTGTGCAGCTGTGGATCTGGGGATTTCCTACATTTTATTTTCTTGGGGTTTGTTTTTAGTTTTTCTTTCTTAGAGCCAAAACTCTGTTAAAAGGGGCTGGAGGGCAAGTCCAATGAGGAGCGGCTGAGGGAGCTAGGGGGATCCAGCCTGGAGAAAAGGAGGCTCGGGGGGGACCTTCTGGCTCTGCAAGTCCCTGCCAGGAGGGGGGAGCCGGGGGGGGTTGGGCTCTGCTCCCAGGGAACAGGGACAGGAGTAGAGCCAATGGCCTCAGGCTGCTCCAGGGCAGAGGCAAGTTGGATATTAGGGTTTTTTTCTCTCATGACACATGTTGTAAAACATTGTAACGGACTGCCCAGGTCAGTGGTCAAGTCACCATTCCTGGAAATGTTCAGAAACTGTGTGGATGTGACATGTGAGGACATGGTTTACTGGTGAAATGATGGTGGCTGTGTTGATGGTTAGACTCAAAGACCTTAAAGGTATTTTCCGACCTTAAAGGTATTTTCCGACCTTAAAGGTATTTTCCAACCTTAATGATTCTCTGATGATTCTAAAAAGATATCCAGTGCTACCACAGTACCAAAGCAACATTTGGACAGTTTAGAAGTTATTCTTGGAAAAACATCCTTTGATTTGCAGAGGTGAGGAGGGGCAAGTGCTCAAACATCTTTGAAATCCAAATCTGGTAGTTTGGATGTCTTCAGAAATTACTCTGATTTTCCAATGTAAATTCACTGGATTTCATAACTGAAAATATTTTATATGTAAAAGACTGTCATGAAAATATGACCTTGTAGAGGAATCCTCATCTGTTGTATCACTGAGTTTCACGTCAAAATTAATAACTGTCAAAAGCCTAACTGTGAATCACAGAACTTACTCTGACATCAGGTAGTGAGCCAAATTCCACCCAAGTGCCACACACTTTCCCTGAGAATGAAAAAAAGGTCATCTCTGATGATGATGAGTGATGGTCATGTCTGATGATGATGGACTTTAGGATGTATTTTGCTAGTCTTGAAGAAAACAAGGCTGCAGCTCCAATCTCAAGATTGCAAAACATCCTGTTTAAAGAGCTGTCCTTCTGGGCCAACTTCAGAAAAAGGCTTGTCTTTGAAGTCCCAAAAAGTATTGAATAAAATACAGTCTCTCAAAGAGAACAAAATGAATAGTTGGTCAAACAGACATCCAGCAGAAAGGGTGTTTAACAACATTTCATCAAGTCTCGCAATCTAGACATTTTATTCTTTCTTCTTTACACCTCTACAGAAACTTCTTCCTTCCACTTTGTCTCCCTTCTCTGATGCTTGTAGTTCCAAACTTAATTCTTCCTTTCAGCGTTGGAGGCTCTTTGTAATCCCTTCGATTGCATGTTATGTGCCAGACTATCCCTGTAACATTGAGGCAAAGAATTCTAAATGTCATAGAACACAGCTTGTCTTATGTGAGTGGTCTTCACTGTGTTTTGGGAATTTAAAGTTTTGTAGACTTGTGACAGTTAGCAGAGTAAGGCTCTAAGTAAATACACTCACAAATAGAAAAAGGAAACAAATTATTTGACAGTGGTAATATTGTGCACTGTTCACAGATGGTTTCTTACAAAGAAAAAAGTGAGTAACTCAAAATTACAGCCTCCAGGTTTGCCTACTTCTTGTGAAAAGATAAATACAGTTGTGGTTCACTCAACTGCAGATAGTTTTTTATTTGATTAATAAACTGAAGTGTATCCAAAACTGTGGTTCAAAGAACAAGCCAGCCAAAAAAAAGCCAACATAAAACAAACCCCAACAAACCAAGGTATTCATGAACACTTGCCAGTAAAGCATTTATAATCTTACTTTTCATTCTATTGTGATTTCTGCAAATATTTTGATTATTGCAGTGCCTGGATACTAGTTTTCTAAATGTAAATTTCATGCATTAATTAGGCTCATTAAGCATTTCTCCCAAAACACACAGATTAAGCATTTCAATGTGATTTTCTAATTACATTTAAAAAAAAAAATCAGGCTGTAAAATTGCCTGGAGTCAGTTTGTACCCACACATGCTGCTCTCATTAATGTCAGTGAGTGTTAAATGTAGAGGGAGAGAAAATTAAACCTGGGATAAGCCTTATTAAAATATGCGTAGGTGTTTAAAGTTAAGTTTGTATTGGTTAGTGGAGAGATGCCTAAATAACAGGGTCTGGTGCAGTTCCAGGGCACAAGAATAATTTCCCAAACTCGCCATATGTGGGATTCATCCTACTTCCCTTCAGGCATCTTCCCTGGAGGCTGAGCAAAAGGCTTTCATGTCCCACCTTCCTCTGGGATGTGTCTCCTCTGGGGACGTGGGGCAGCAGGGCACAGAGGCCCTGAGGGGTGGCCTGTTCGTGCTGCCCAGCCCAGTTTGGCTTGGATGCTCAGAAGGTGAGGGTAGGGGTCAGGCACCCACCATGGCTGAGGGCCACCAACTTGTTGGACAAGGACTGACACCCCTCATGGAGAAGAAAACCTGGCTGGGCCCCAAGGATCCTGTGCCATTCCCCCAGCCCTTTGCCCAAGGCCTGCAGGCAGAGGAGGGGCTCAGCCCCTGTGCAGGAGTCAGGCACAGGCTGAGCCCCAGGGACACCAGGCAGAGCCATCCTGAGCTCTTCTCCCTGCACCCTTGTTACAATCTGCTTAAATATTGCAGAAAGAACTTTAGATTCGAATATTTTCCCCAACAAAATTAAAACTCAAACCA
>JAWWMP010000167.1:3975595-3996543 GCA_035047865.1 Dendrocincla tyrannina
TATAATATAATATAATATAATATAATATAATATAATATAATATAATATAATATAATATAATATAATGCTGATAAAACACTGGCTTGCTAAGTAGTGTTTACCCTAATTAAAGGACTTTTCAGTTTCCCATGTTCTGCCAGTGAAAAAGTGCACAAGAAGCTGGCAGAGAGCATAGCCAGGACAGCTAATCCAACTGGCCAAAAGAGTATTCCATAACACAGAACATCATGCCCAGTGTATAAACTTGGGTGAGTTGGCCAGGAGCTGCTGAGCTGCTTGGGGACTGGCTGGGCATCAGTCAGCAGGTGGTGAGCAACTGTGGTGTGCATCTCTTGTTTCTCTTGGATTTTATTCCCTGCTCTCTCTCTCTTCTTTCCATTAAAATTAGAGGAGGAGGAGTAGTTGTTGTTGTAGTCTATTTTATTTTGCTTAAATCATTGAACTGTTCTTATGTCAACCCAAGATATTACTTTTTTTCCTGTTTTCCTCCACATCCCACCAGGAGGGCGAGGAATTGTGTAAGCTGCTGCACTGTACTTAGTTGCTGGCTGGAGTTAAACCACAACACCCCTTATCTGCTTATTTTGTTTAAGAAGCTTGAGCCTTGTGAGAACATATTGAAATTCTTAAACATCTTTTTTGCATGTTCGTTTTTATCATAATTATGCACATGAAAATTAAATTATAGTTCTATTGCCATCAGAAGCGACGCTGTGTGAGGAGGCTCAGGTATCTCGTCCCAGCTCGTAATCTTACACAAACAAATCCAAGTTTGAGTCATTGGCCACTTTTGCCTGAAGAAATGCAGTGATTTCAAAACCAGATACTTTCACATAAGTGCAAGTTGTTTTCCCACTGGTATGTGGACAGATGAACACAAGGTTCTCCATGTCAGCCAGGAAAATTGATTGAATGAATGCAAGATCACACTACTAATAAATCGTTGTTCAGAGATACTGTGGGTCATTAGCAAGGATTATGGTTACTTCTCCACAACAATAGCTATCTTAGTCCAGATGTATTTCCTAAAGGCATGCCATTGCACTCAGAGCAGTTCAAGACAGAGACCTGAGTTACACAAGAGGCCAGAAAGCATCACAAACAATTCCTCTTAGTATGATAGAAATTATCCCAAATATTTCCTCTTACCTCTACATCCAAGTAAGACATTATAGGCTTTTTCTACTGCTACACAAGTGAAAAGAAGGCAATTAATTGTGTTGAGGCAAAGAACTTGGGAAAGGCAGTGGGATCTGTGAGGAATATGAAAGCAAACCCCTATTGAGTCAGGCAGCTCTCCTCTGGGACCCTGTTACAATCTGCTTAAATATTGCAGAAAGAACTTTAGTTACGAATATATTCCCCAACAAAATTAAAACTCAAACCAAGTTATCCGTTTATTCCAAAAACTGATTTTTTTATTAATTGATTGCTAAGAGATGCAGAGAGAGAGAGAGAGAATAAGGAAAGATTGGAAAAATGCCAAGATTAATTTTTTAGAAGCAGAGAGAAAGAATACCACCACAAATTACCCTTTTGCCAGAGATATACACAATGCTGGGGTCCTGCAGCAACCTGGGCCTTGCTGGGCCTGGCTGACTTTCGTGGCCCTCAGAAATATGGAGAGTTAGAGGGATAAGGCACACTCACGTCTCAGTTCTCTCCAGGCTGGCACAGTCTCGGTCTCCACTGGTAGTCGGGCAGCATGTGGTGGTGAAGAGAAGAGGTGAGGAGAGGTTGGGGAGTGATTCCCAGCTGGAGTGCCGGTTTCTCGTCTCCCTTCCTTGCTCCTAATTTCCCAAAAATTGTCTTGAGTTTTTATAGCATTCAAAAGAGGATTGCGGTGATCCCTTGGCACGTAGCCTTGTCAAAGTGGTAAGATATACAGGATTTTCTGACAGGAGGTTTGTTTGTAGGACTGAGCTGGTGAAACTCTCCAGAAACAGGATGTCTCCTGTAAGACTTTGCTGATACCATTTTATTAACAGCTGTGATAAGGATGGAGGAATATTTATTACCTTTCATGTGTGTTATCTGTATACAACAACCCTCAGCCCAAGTCTCTGCAGGAGAGGCCAAATCCCGCTGGAGAGGGTTCAGCTTCCCAAAGCCTCTCTGCCCCTTCCATCGTGCTCCCTCCCCTGGGCTTTCCAGGGCAACTTCTCCTGCAAGAACTTTAATTTGATCTGCCAGATGAAGGAAATCCTGACTTGGTGAAGAGCAGCCCCTCTGCTGCCTGCAGAAGGACATTCCCTGGAAACCAGATAAATAAAAACTGTAAGAAGGCTTGGAAGAGGAGAATTATTTCTCCACTGGACCATGAATCCACAGCTCCAGCAACACGCTGGGGATGTGGGACACAGCAGAGGATGCATGGACAATGCTGTCCCTGTACACTGGAACATTCTCCAACAATAAATGTTTTATACTGAACTGACTGCATGGTAAATGTAACATCAAATGAGTGTTCGAGGATAGAGAGGCAAGTTACTCCGCAAAGTGTCTTCAAACCCAAGAGAAATCACATTCTGCTGCTCTGGAGTCTTGGTGCTGTGGTGAAAGAGACAGCTGATTGCCAAGCCACCAATTTGTCATTCATGGTATGGCTTCCTTGGCTTTTGCTTGACTGTGAGAGTAGTTGTGGAGTTTATGGAGTCAGGCTGACCATGTATTTGTGTATTTCTGTGCTTGAACTGAATATGCTTTGTCCTAGAGCACCATGTGGAAGCCTCAGCTCTGTAGCATCAATGTTACCTGGGTTTTGCTTTTCCTTTGGGAACAGTAACCCATGCTCCCAACACCACAGGCACTGAAGAACCAGCAGTACTATGGGGCTTAATCAATTGCAGCTTTGGGCAGGTGAACTCTCTTGCTTCCTAGCCAGATGCATTACTCATTTCATTACTCAAATTGTGACGAGGTTTGCATGAATATTTTTCAATGTCTCCCTGTTAAATTTGTAATCAAGTGGGTGAAGTGATGACTGTGAATTTTGGTAGGGGAAAGAAATCATCTACTTGCACTGAGAAGCTGAAAGGCAGGCCCTCAGGGGCAAAGGGGTGCTTCATCTCTGTCTTCAGTGAGATCAGAGAACCCGAAATCACTGCTGGGCCTGTGCTGGTGGTGTAATCTTGTGCATGCAGTGGGTCACAGATCTTGTGTCTTGTGTTATACCTCTTCCAGTGGGATTTCTGAATCCTCTCTAGATTCTCTGCAATAACGAGTAATAAAGCTTATTAGACAGGATTAGGTTTGCAAAATCAGGGCTTCTATCTATTGAAGTAAGGCTTGCTGCAGACACTAAGATTAGTGTGCTAACCAAAGGCCTATAAGGAGCCTGTAACCGGGTTGAGACCTGTGCCAAGACTGTGGGTTATTGGAAGAAAAAGAATTATACCTTACCAAAGTAGCTAGAATTTGTCACGCAAGAAAATAACCAGCTCAGAGAAAAGCTAATGAAAGGTAGATTTTCACAAGGAATCCAGAATTTCTCCTTTCCACAAGGAGTCCAGAATGCTCTCTGCCTCCCTCAGGCTTGTTGGTGTAAGTGTGGGTAGGAGCCCACAGAGGATGACACCCAAGGCTCCTCAGTGAACAGATGTAATATATAGCCCAGCATCTTAGCAAAGCTGTGCAGAGTGCAAAGGGAAACACGGACACAGATTGTTAATAGAACTTTCAAAAATACAGACAAAGAGAATTAGGCCAGCATCAGGAAAAGGCTGGAAGAGGCTATCAGTTGGATGGTTTGGGTTTTTATTTCTTATTGTTGTCATTTATTATTTTATGTTGGCTTCTGCTGCCATCTACAAGGCTTCTGCAGCACTGGCAGTATTTGCACAGGAGGAAAGGAGTGTAGAAAGAAGAGAAATACATGGAACTTTCGGCTGGTGTGCTCAACTTCAGGGAAGGAAGGAACATTTTCAGCACAAGAATGGCTTCAAATCTGAGTTCCTTCAAGAAAGGCTTCTTAAGTGAAGACTAAAACTAGCAGTTGGATGTATTAAGTTTGGTTTTTCATGAATTAAGTAGGAGAATCAGCCAAATGGATTTATTCCCTCATGTGTGTGGGAGGAAAAAGAAAGGAGCCTTTTGCTTTCATATAGAGGGAAAACCCCCCATAGATAAAACAACACTTATGTTGTTTAGCCAGCACTTCTTGCTGACTACCAGAGAAGAAATCTTGAAGAACATTGAGGACAACAATTTTTGGGTCAAAAAGGCTGCCAAATATCCGTAGAAAAGTGAAGCAAGCTGTAATTTCTGTTTAGTTCAGTGTTTGTTCACAAGAGCAGTAACAAAGAAATTGATGGATGACTGCAGTTAGTCCATGGAAGAATTGCTGTTACTGAGCAAGAGAATGAGAGAAACCAAAGCTGGAGAATTAACAAGAGAGGTTACTGTGGTAAAAGGTATTGCAAGCAGTTTCAGGTTAATAAACTTACTCAGTAGTCAAGAAGGTAGCCAAAAATTTCTTCACTTGGTAAACTGACTAGCCTTTGTCTAGTGCAGGTGTGAAATGTGAAATATCATGACAGAGTTTTCTAAGAAACCAGGAATTTTTATTCAAGAAATCTCAGTCCTGAGGGCAAAAGAATAGTTTGGCAGGTGCAGGGATATATATGAAGAAGGTATTACCTACGCTCCATGTATCACTGAGTATATCAAGCATCAGCCTGCCAGTGGCAGGGTTGACAGCAACCTTTGTTCTAGGTTGGCTCTGCAGCAATCCCAGCAGAATATCCATGCAGCCTGGGATAACGTGATTGCCATTAACAGTAATACTTGTGTCTTGGTGCAGAATGTTCTAGAGGGATAGAGGTTTAATCTAGCTTTTCAGCTGGTTGGTTGATGTATTTGCTTGCAGTGCTATGACTTAGGAGTGATGGCTGTGGCTCATCTCAAAGAGACTGTGAAGAACAGCCTAGTACCTGGAAATCCATCTCCTTTGGAACAGTACCAGAATGATGTCCCATTCCATATGAACACTGACACCTTGCCAATGGTACTGAAGACTGTCAGCAGCTAGTCTGTGGGCTGGAGAGCCAGGGACCACCCTGCTCTGTCCAGTGCTTGAGCGAGGTTAGGGGCACGAGGGAGTGGGCAGTTCTGAGAATTAGTTTCAGTGAAGAGAGTTATGAGTTGCTCCATGGGATTTTAAAATGCAAGGGATGAAAAGCTTCACAAGGCAGTTTTATTGTTTAATCAAATAAAGCTGTACCCTAAAAAAATGGAAGCATTATTTTTAGCCCTTTTCTCTTTTGGAAAACCAAATTTGAGCAATATTTAACAGACAGGGTTATTTCAGGAACTTATAGGCAGAATTTTTTGTTAAAGAAAATGTTAAGAAAAAGAAAATAGCATCCTGTAAGGACTGTGACCTCCTCCCACAAGTACTTCTTTGGAGCTTCATTTTAATCAGACTCAAAAGACAGAGAATAAAGGAAGATTAAAATATGTTGTCATGGAACAATGTGAATTTCACAGTTTTATTAGGTGGAGCTAGCACAAAATCTGGATATTTCCAATTCCATGTTAAAAAATATTTTGAAATCCTAGGTGGGTATAAATAGCATCTAACTTTCTGTGTTGAACCTTCTGAGGTGCCATAAACTGCTGCTGCCCTCTCCATTCTTTGCTTTTCACAAATACAAGGTGATACAAATGATGGAATTCGCAACCTGCTAAATTGCTGCCTTTCAAATTGATTTAATTATTCCATTTTGGTATGCTGTTGTTTCATGCTGATGCTTTAAATAGTAGTGGACATGTCTTGTATTCCTTCTCTGTAAGTCATTAACATTTAATCTAGCTACAAGTAGATATAGAACTGACATTTATTTGCCATGGCCAATTTAAATTGTCAACAATCCTTTTGTTTCTTTTATTAACAAGGAACTAAAATAGTCTTACAAAACACCATAAACCAATGAAGCTTACTGGTGGCAAAATCTCCCATGATCTTTAACTAGGATATTGTTATTTATGAAGTGAAGCAACCCATCAAATCATATTTTTTTTGCTTCAGTTTAAAATGCAGTTAGTAACACAGTAAATACTAAATCCATTGATGTATGCTTTACATTTTATCATATCCAAAATGATCCATGCACAATTAGGTTTGCTTGAATTAAAGTCTAAGAATTATAGTGCTCATTTAAATGCAGTACTCTCTATTAGGAAAAAAAAATCAGTGACAGCCTAATGTTTTCTCATTCTTTCTATGTAGTTAATTTACTGCCTAATAAAATTATATGTTTTTCTAATTTTTACAAATAGTAATTTATGACTTAAGCCTTCTGCTTCTTTACTGAGCTGAGGCAAGCCCTGAAATGGATCCCTGGAAGTAGAAGATGAGTTTTTCTGTACTTTTAAAATGCTTTAAATCACCAATTCATTTGTTTGTTTCCTAAGCAATGACTTCAGTTTGCTGAGCCAGCTTTCTGTAAATTTACTTTGTAAAACAACTCTCTGTGATTAGCTGAAGGCTGATTTTTGGGAATGAGGGACATGGCATTTGGGAGCGCTGCCATAGAGACCTTGTGAACCCAGCAGGTTTGTGAAGGCTTGTTCTGCTGTGTCCACAAGGACTGAGGATCCTTGGGGTTCATCAGGGACAAAGATGGACCAGGACTTGCCAGCGTGATGGGTGGCAGACAGCCAGGATGGATTCAAAACTCTGTCCTGCTCCAAGGGACTGAATTCCAAACATAAGCCTGGGAAGGCCTTTGCCCTGTAAGTGCCATGAGCATTATGCCAAAGAACCAAACGTGGTGGCTGAGGAGCCAGACTGCCTTGTGTAGATGTGATTCCATCGATAAATAATTCAAATTAATATGAATGTCTCTTTCCATCCATGATATATATATATGTTTTCCAGAACACTGTACAGGAGACAACACAATGCAGTTCAAACATAGTCACAGGAGAGGAAGGATAATATAGATGTAGGTATTTCTGGGTTTTTAACTTTGCGGATTGATCACCAGTTCAGTTTCCTCCTCAGTTATTTGACAGTCACTTGCGACATTGTAAAGGCCAGAGGGTCTGCTGTGGGTCAAGGAATGTCCACACCGCGTGCACCAATTTCAGAAACTCGGTGCCCCTGACTGCTGATTGTAAATTCTTTTGCCTCTGTTTTAACAGGAAACACTTTTCTGAGAATGGAATTAGGGAGTAATTGTCCAAAATGTATTAAGTAGCTCCCTTCGCCCCTCTTCCCAGTTTCACTTTCCTGAAAAATTTCCCTGTTAATTATGGGGTGAGAGAAAAAGATTTGCCCTTAATAAAAACAAAGATTGCACAGTTCTGTTTGCATCTTCTTCACAGTTTTCATTTGTTCTTTTTCCTGCAGAAACAAAATAACTGTTTTTCTGCAAAATAAACTGATGAAATAGCTTTCCATATATAGAAAGGGCATTTAAAGCTGCTCATTTAAAGTTACACAGCAAAAGGGAGATTGCCATTTTAGCAATTAAAAATGAATATTAAATTAATTAGAAACATTTCTTAAATGAATTATTCTGAAATTAAAATAATGATCTGTACTAAAGCATTCATTTTAAAAGTATGTATTTATGATTATTTAATATTAACATGTTTTTAATAGACTGCATTCTAAAAAAAAAAAAGGCAAACCAAAACTAACCCAAACCAACAAAAAAAAACCAAACCAAACTCTAAGCACATAATTTCTGCAAGACTTGAATCATATCCATTTCTTCCTGTTTCTCTGCTACAGAACATGTGGATTTGTCAGGTGCATTGTGCATTTTTTGCCCCGGTTTCAGTCCCTGTATTTGGGTCACTTCTATATCACTGAGTTCTGCTCAGTTCTGACAGTTGTCTCTGACAGGAGGTGGCAGCTTTTAGGTTCATTTCACAAGCGTTCTAGCAGCATGTGTGTGCAGGGAAGTCTGGGAAATGGCAGGTAAATTCCTTAAATCTGGTAGTGTGAAGGTTTTGGTGTCTGTCAAATCCAGTTCAATCTGGAAATGACACATTAGCTTGACTAAGTCCTTTATGAAGAAAATGTATGATAAAAATAGCATGAGTAACATCACAATTGGGAATATCTGTGCTAATTTCAGAAAAGGAGAAATATATATATTTAATAGACCACAACCTTTAAAAGTACAAAATACTGCTTGAAGCAGCACTATTGTTCTTCTGAACTTTTTATTTAGCCTTTTTTTTTAATTTATGGAGCAGTGCCTTGTGAGAAAACACCCCAGAGCATCTCTGGGTGGCCCATTGCAGGGTTTAGGAGGCAGGTGAGGAGGGGGGCTGCTACTGGTCCCAGTACTGCAGTTGCCATGGTTAATCCAGCTGTGGATGGATCACTCCAGTGCCTAATTCCTTGTCCACCCATTTGTCTTTCTGGCCTCCTGACATCCTGTGAAAAGGATTTTATGACTTTAATTGTGTGGTATGAAAAAGTAGTTCATATAATTGTGGCTCCCAGTAGTTACACTGGGTGTCTTACAGCTCTTGTATTTTCAGAAACAGTGAATAATGATTTCCTGTTCACCTTTTGATCACTACAAGAGTTTTATTGGCCTTTATCATGGTCCTCATTGTCTTTGTGTGGCTGCAGTTGTTCCAGACCTGCAGTTGTCCATGTTGGTCGTCTTCACCTTTTCTCACACTATCTGCAGTCTGTTTTGGTGAGAAGACTGGAAAGCAGCAATGCTGACCTCATACCTCTCAGTGCAGTGCCTTAAAGAATGGGTTTTCCAAAGGTTTCCGTGCTGGAATTGGGTCAGTTTTGTTCAGGCAAACGTCAATCTGTCTGCAAAAAGAGATTTCCATTTCACCAAACAGCTTGTGGATTTAGATCATCATGAATGGCTTCATGTGGCAAAAAATAGTCTTCTCTGGACTTAATTATCCAGGTGTCAGTAATTTTTTTTCTTTTGTAAGCCAAACAGGGATGGAGAGGAGGGACCACTAGACTAAGGGGGAGATATCTAATATTCAGGGAAAAAAATAGGTTTATCTGAGTTATACTGGGGGAGGGTTTCTCATTTGCTAATGTTGAGAGCCAGAATTGCAAATAGGCCTAATTTTCTGCTTTGAGGAAAATGTCTCAACCAGTAGCACGTCTCTCCTGATCTTTGATAGCAAAACGCAGAGAGAGTTGGCTTCCAATTCTCAGTGGTATTTGGTATAACTTTCTCTCAGGACAATTCTACTGACAGTAATTTAATCCACTAAGGTTCCATTCCATTCTTGGTCAACCTTTTTTACGCCAATCCCTATATTAGCTTTAACAATTCAAAGATGAACTTTTTTAGGAAGTAATCCTCTTTGACTTCTGATAATCTCATGTCAAGGCACACAGTAGATGCGTGTAGGAAAGTGGCACAGAACAATTACATTTGCTCTCTGAGATTATGTGCCACATGCTCTCAGAGTATGGGCTTTAAATTGGGAAGTCTTTAAAGTTGAGCAGTCCTTGTAAAAACATTTTACAGTTCTGAAATTAGTTTTTCTAAAAAATAACTACATAAAACCTTATTTCAACATCACTCTTCCCTCAAAAAGGGAGGGGAAAAACGAAATTTCTCCCCCTTCTGTATTTTGAATCAAATGATAAGTCACAAAGAACTTAATTAGCAGGAATACATGTGAGACATGGACCACAGGCTCAATTTCCATAATTTCCAGACAGCATTAGCTGTATGGAGAGGGGTAACATCACTTTTTTCAGCGGAGCTGGAGCAGAAAACAAGGCTAGTGATTTTCTCTTTTCATTCCAACCACAAGGTCCAGGGATTGCCCTCTAAACTCCACAAAATAATTTGGTTTTTAAATGCATATTTTTGAGTTACTTCCTATGTTACTTACAGAAACAGATGATGTAAATAGATTGATTCTTTTTTTTTTTCTTAATTAAAATATTAATTTGTGGCATGGCTTGGTGCTGCGTTGTGTCCCAGCAGCAGTGCCAGGCAGTTGTCAGGCTGGCACAGCCACTTGTGTAATTCATGAGCAAGTGCATGACCATGCAAAAAGTTTAAGATGTTCTGTGTGACCTGTAGGTGTGTTGGTCAGGCTTTTGAGCTCTCAGTACGTACATAAGCTTTTTTGTATTAAACTGTTCTTCCTGAAATGCTGTACAGACCATGCAGTGAGATGGAAAAGATTCCTCAGGCCACAGTGCAGATTCAGTGAGACCTTTTAAAGCCTCCTTATTTAAATGAAAAATATTTTGAGATCTCAGTAATCTGATATTGGTCTATATTTACCAACAGCTGCTGTAATCTGTCATTCTAATGACACATAATTTTTGCTCTAACAAAGAAGAGCAGAATTATTGAGGTGTAAAAGTCCCTTATTTATAAACAGTTCAGTGCCATCATAAATGTGTTCTCTTGCTTATTTAACACACTTTTTTATTTCACCAACTGCTGATTCCTCAACATTTGTTCATCCTACTCTCTTCTAGCTAGTGATCTGGGGAAAAAAGAAAGAATCAGAATGCATATCTCGTTTTTCTTTAGTGTTACCTAGATTTAGGTGGTCTTATTTCTGTCCTGATGGACATTCCCTGTAACTTTCCTCTGGAACGTGCCTGTGTCTGTGATACATTCTAATAACCTTTAATTAAAGCCTAATGGGCATTCTCTTGCCTAACTTACCATCCTTTCCAACAAATGACCACTTTTCTCATTATCTTTCTCCATTCTGATGATTTGTGATTCTCAAAGAATTCCTGTGGGTGTTTTATATAGATGCTGACTATATCTGTACTTGCATCCTGACAAATGATTAGATATTGATAGGAACATTTGAAATTACAAACCTCCAATTTCCTTAAGTCCCAGCCTCTGATAATTTGTGGCCCAGGGACTCTCAGAGCCAGAGACAGCAGTTTGATACCTACTAGTGTTGTGCGGATTTTTCTTGCATGACTTTGGCCAGTGGCTTTTAGAGGTTCATGTCTCCTATGGTCCTGAGGGAAGGAAATCCACCTGGTGCAACATGGGCATGTATTTCCTTTGGTTTCTCCTAAACTCAGTTTTACTGGGTACCTACCACTTCCTTCTTGCATTGGAAGAGACTGTGATGAATCTTTCCCTTGTATTCTCCATTGTACTTGTGATTTCTCACATGTAATTAGAGAGAACTGTAGATTTGGATTTCTTAGTTTAAATATTGTTGAATTTACCTCATTTCCTGTTCTCTAAAATTGGTTGTATGTGCAAACTGAGCATTACATGTACTTCAAAGGAAAGCAACTGTTTGTCTCAAAGTAGGAAATGTGATTTTGTTGTGTAATGTTTCAGAAATAAGCAGCCAGTAGTTTTGCACAAATCCATCAGAAAACTTAAGGAGCACAGTAAAATACTGTCATGCGATTCATGAGTCACATTCCTCTTTCCTTATGTTAATGTTACCGGCTGAATTTCAGACAATGTTAGTCTTTATAGTGATTTTACTCTATCTAAACTTCGGCTAAAATGGAAAAATCTCTTTTAGATTACAATTTTGGCCTCTCAGGTTGCTGTCATGTATGAATTATTTTGTATTAAGTAAACAGTCCTTTGGAAAGTCAACTACATAACATATTCTTACTTTGAAATTTGCATTTTCTTCTCTAGTTATTACACTCAGGGGTGATGTTTGTGCTTTCTGATTTCTGAAGCAGTTTTAGGTAACTTCAGTGTTCCAATTGCCAGCTTTTTTTCATGTATTCAAATCCAGATGAGTAAAAAGCAGTCAGTGAAGAAGCGAGTGATGGCTGGAAGCTGACTACCTATCAGTGCTGGTTCCAGAATCTGTCTTTTGTTTATCTTTTCATTACTTACTCAGTAAAGAAAAACTAGGCAAGATAAAAGTGTAATCTTTTTTCATGAGTATTAATTTATCTGATGGTGCTTTGTGTATTGGCTCCTTAATATATTTTACTTATTTACGTTTCTCACTTTTTTTTTTAGCTTTCTGCTGTATTTTTAACTTTACACTCACTTCCTTATAAAAATTTTCTATGTCTTCCTCAGCAAAACATGAGGCAAAAAAGGGGCTTTGTGGCTTTTCAAAATGGTACAATCTTGGTGATTGAAAGTGTGCACCAAGTGAGTTGAACAGTATTTTGCTCCTTCAAAAAATGGTGGGGGTGGGGAGGGGGGGGAAGGGACTATTTTTCTAAATTTATTTCAGTATTTTCATTTTCTAAAGTGTGGGCATTGCTCCCAACTGGCCACCCACAGCCTTCTCACTGTTTGTTTTTTTCTTTAAAAGTGAAACCTGTCTTAATTTATACGTTCTTCCATCTTTAAAAAAATACCTTGCTCTTTGATGTTTCCAAATCCCTGATTTCAGAAGCAGTATTTGGGAATGACTGAGCGCAAAGCTGACACAGAAACAGGGAACTTCTTGAAGTCTTCCAGAAAAAGCAGCTTTTTAAGCGTCACTCAAATAATCCTTACCAGCAGTGTATGCAGAGCTGTCATCCCGTATCAACACAGTGACCTGCCTGTGCTCCTTGGAATAAGCAAGTGTGTGTTATTGAGATGGTGTAGTACTCGGTTTGGCACCTTCTCTGTGAGTTGTGAGCTGAGCATCATGTTTCTGTAGCATCTTGTAATTGACGGCAGAATTTATAGGTTACATTATGCCAATTATAAGGACTGATACTTTTCTTTGATCAAATAAAGTGAGCTACATATAGTTCAGAAGCTGCTGAAAATTCCATTCCAGTGCTAAGTGATTAAAACTTGGTGCAGACTGATCTTTAATCATTAATTTTTAGATAATATTTTCCTTCAGCTAGGCAATGAATGGAAAAAAGATAGTATAAAAGAGAGTTAGTTATTGTGTAATAAAACGACTTTAAGTTCTGGGATTTCCAAACCGTCAGTTGCAATGATGATCAGAAGAGAGCAAGTGCTGAGAGCAGTGGAGAAAACTTGTTTAAGAAGGAAAGTGACTCCTGACAGACAGCGGGTAACCAGGCTGGTGCTCAGCTCTGCAGAGATGCTGGGAAGAGCTATCAGTGCCACCACACTGAATGTCCTGCGTTTGGGTGGCTGCTGATCCAGGCACGAGCGTCGGTGCCATCCCTGTGTGAGGTGCCCGCAAGGCCCACCTGGCTTGGCCCGTGAATGTGCACTTGTGGAGAATCAGCCCTGCTCCTCAGGGGGTGCCTCCGGTGGTTATCCCTCAGATTGGGAGCATGGGATGGCTGTGGGTGTCAGTGCTTCTGTCCGCAAAGAAAGTTATCTGCTTTTTCAAGTTTTACATTTGAGTTCCTTCTGCTTGGGGCTGTCTGTTTAATTAGGCTTCAAAACTTCCCTTTAAGAAGCCAACTTAATCTGCAGCAGCGTTGTTCTGCTGTGTATTTGTTCCAAACTCTTATTGCACATTCCTAAATAAAACCCAATTAACGGTGGAACCTATGAGATCCTTGCTGAGACATCACCTTTGTAACAAATCTTCAGCTAATGTTGGATACATATTAAAATCAGACCCAATTTGCATAAAATATCTAAGCAGAGTGCACAGCATCTTGCCTGTTAAATCTGCTGTGGTCCCCTCACCACTTATTTTTGCAATAAATTATGATGAATTAAGATGAGTTTACTTGCTTTCAACTCTTAGTCTCTCTGCTTATTCTTACTGTTTCTTATTCTTTGTAGCTTTATAGCACTTTCTTGCTTAATTTTCCTCTTTCTTCTTTGTTTTATTAGGAAAAAGAAGCTCCAGACTTATCTTCCCTCTGTCATCTGATACTCAAAGTACAATTCTTTCAGCATCTTAAGATCTTCAGTAAAAAGTTCTGATTTTGGTATGCATTTCCACTTGCTTAAAAAGGGGCACTGAATAACAGAGTCAGCAAATGCAATACAGGGAGTAAAGAAGCTACATTTATCTTGCTTATTTGTTGGGGGTTTTTGAAAGAACATTTACATGGGACTTGTGCTTGCAAAACCAGATCAGAGTGGGTTCTGCTAGAAGATGGAAAACCACATAAGAAAAAACTCTACAAAAGGCTCATGGTTTTCAGAATTGCTCCTGGGAAACATTTCTTCTGCTCAGTACCATCCTCCAAAATAAGAAATACAACTCCAACAAAATGTCACAGAGCAAACAAAAGCAAGTCCAAAGTTCCTGGTCACATCTGCAGTAATAATGACAGACACTTTTGAAGTGGATTCCCCTGTGGGTGGTCTAACAGCGCTGCACTGAAGTGTGTACACAACATTCCTGATTAAACTGTGGCATTTTCAGCTGGAACTTGGACTGGAGCAATGCCGGTTTGGTTGGGGTTTTTTCATCCCAAAGTCCCATTATTTTTCTCCTAAGATGTCACTGGTTTAGTAGTTACTGCTAAGGAAAACAATAAAGGGAACCGTGGTATATGCAAAAGATTTTCACAGCAAATGAATGAGAAATGGCAGAAACTATTTTAATTGAGGTTTTTTCATTTGATTGAAAACCAAACTGAGGTAAGAAAATGTAAGAAGAAGCAGATGTGATTTCTTTGGGAATGGCCATTGCTCACTTAAAGCCAGCTGCATGTTTAATGATTTATTCTGATACATCAGTGGTGGAGAGATCTGCTATTAAACTGAAAATACATTGATGTCAGATGAGTATTGATAGAACAGCTGGATTAAAAAGTGACATAAAGGGTTTCTTGACTTAGGGTTGGGATTCATGCTGGCTTCAGCTAGTGTTACTGTGCTTCTTCTACACTTTCTGACATTTTCCAAAAACAGAATTCCAAATCCTATGTCTGCTCTGATTAGAGACTGAGTTACTTATCTCTGTTTCACTAATGTGAATTAAGATTTCCTACAACAATTCAGCTTACAACGTCTTTGTTATTGTTTGGTTGGTATTTGATTTGTTTGGTCTTTTGTTCAACCAAACACTGTGAAATAGTCCTTCTGTTTCTTGGAGTTATAAAAACCCTGATTGATCTCAGTGTTAGGTCTTTAAGAATATTTTTAGATATATCACTGAAGTTTTGTTACGTAAGCTGTCCTGAGCCATGGAGAAAACAAATGCTTGAAAACTACTTACTACTAAATTGTAAAGAAGAGGAAGCAAAAGTAATAACAATAGATTCTTTTACCTGCTCAGTACTACTTGAAAGCTAAAAACGCTATTTTATCTTCTGAATCTTGAATAGATATGGTATAAAATTGATGCTTTGATTTTACATTATTTACTTGTTGAACTCTGCTTTGTTTTTATAGCAATTATTTTCTATTAAAACTATTCCTTTTGGGGGCGGTTATCTTGTCTGGACCTAACCCAGAGCATGTATTTACCACTGAATACAGTGATGATGATGGGGTTTTGTTTGTTTGGGCAGACACGACAAGTTATTTTCTTGATTTTGGAAGTCTCCTTGTGTTTTGTTGTTTCAGAACTTCACACTACTGCTATCCACACACACAGTAAAGGAAGTGATATTTAAACCTTGCAAGTGGAGATAGCAGGAGTTGCCAACACCCTATTTGATTCCTCATGTATCAGGAATCACATTGGGATGAACATGTTTGCTGTCAGCTTAGATTGTCTCCTGATGGGATGATTCATACTGGTTGTATGGGTGAGCTAAATGCAAGGAGAAATGATTTTATGTGAAAATAAGGCTGCAATTTTCAGAGAATAGAGTTTGACTCTCTTTACATGATAAAAATGCATTGCATATCATGGCTTCTTGAGGGAATTGATGATTGCAGAGGTAAGAGACTACAGCAAAAAGATGTGAAAGAGAAATAAGAGAAAATAGAAATAAATTGTAGCATAGGAATAACAAAGGAAATGTTCAAATACTATGAATATTTTTAAGATAAAAGGAATACTGTTATTCAAGAAAATGCGGTAAATAAAAGGAGGGACAAAAATTGGACTGTGATATTGCTGATTTGTTGGATAGGGCTTTTACGTTCATCCTCCAAAAGTGGCATGTGTAATTTTTTTCTGTCTAGAAGCAGAGATTACATATCACAGGTTTTTATGGGGAAATATTTCCAAGGGGAAGACATTTCCAAGGGGTAATGGCCTTAAACTGAAGAAGAGTAAGTTAGATTAGAGATTACGAAGGAATTCATGACTGGGAGGGTGGGCAGGCCATGGCACAGGTTGGGTAGAGAAGCGGCGGCTGCCCCATCCCTGGGAGTGTCCAAGGCCAGGTTGGACAAGGCTTGGAGCAACCTGGGCTGGTGGAACGTGTTTCTGACCATTGCACAGGGTAGAACTGGATGGTCTTGAATGTCCTTCCAACTCAAACCATTCCATGATTCTGATAATGCAGGAAATGTGGCTGCCAGAAGTGACCTTGTAACTGAGAACTGTGTACCTGTGCACTACCAAATGTGATTTCAGAAGGTGTAAAATCATTGTTATCAAACAGGTTTTAGAAAGACTTAAGTCTTTTGGGCTCTGGAGAGTTAATTTCAAAAATATCAATAAGATTCTCTGACAAGCCAGATCCATGCTCCTGTTTGTGCTTGTTGACTGCAGAGCAACTGTGATAAGTCTTCTGTACAGGACTGTCTGACTGGATAACCATCTTGATAAAGTCAATCAAATTGTGAGTTCTTCCAAAAAAACCCCACATCAACAGAAGAGCTGACAATGTTACCACGGTATTTTGAGTGTCTATAGAAATGGCTAAATTGGGAATTAAAATTTCTGGGAATCTCAATATTGTGTGAGTTGTGTTATATTCTTGTGAGATGATTACTGGTGATAAATGCTGGATAGAATGGAAAATATCTTTGAATGTCCCACAAATAATGAAAGATTGATCCTCTGTCAGAGCTGTGGAATGAAATAGGCTTGGGGGGAGCCATGGGGTTGGATGGCATCAGAGGAAAGGACTGTTAGGCAGAAAATAAAACCATGGCCTGCTTGGAACCCTCTCCCTCACTGACCAAGAACAGTTGGGGTTCTGTATGATGTTAATGACTTTATCATCTGGAAATGGCATCAGTGAAACATAAGAAGATATAAGTCCCATCTGCAAGAACACTTTGGCTCAAACCAGTAGGTTTTTGGTAGTTGGCAGTGGCATCCTTACAGAATGAGACAAGGACCTTCCTTATTCATTGGCACGTTAATTATCTCCTGAAATAATAAACCCAAACCCCACTTCTTCATTACAAACTTTCCCTCATTTTTCGTGTGGTTAGTAGTCAAGAATACTCTAAACTTTTGCTTCCAGAGCAGTGAGAGTGGCCCAGCAGCACATGCCATGTGAGTCCCAGGTGTCCTGCTGTGAGGGGTTGAGGAGGAGGAGGAGGAGAAGAAAGGCTGACTTATGCTGGGTTTTGCAAGGTGTCACTAAAAGCATGAACAGGAGTTTTATCTTTAATAATGTGGGTAGTTTTCTTGAATTCATAAATACAAAGACAACCCCACAAAAGGTCAATTACAGAATAAATCCCTATTGATACAGCAAAAGTAACCTTTAATTTTATTATTATGTTCACACTTTCTCTCACTTACCTGTCTCAATATCATGAGTTTTGAATCTTATTGCAAATTATTTCCCATGGAGAAGCTAAGTAAAAATCTCAATTACAAAGCCAAACACTGCTTCTCCATGATGTAGTAAACTAATCTCAACCACCCATGAAAAGTAAACATTTTGGTGAAGGACACTCTATTTTCCTGAGTGTAATAATTCCTTTTTAAGTCCCTGAGACCAGAGCTCAGTATCTTTAACCAGAGACACATTTTCGTCACCCAAAATAATATAATACTTGCCTGCGTTGGAGTTTTAGTAATACAAGAAGTAAGAAACCTAGCTGGATTTTAGTGGAAGTTACTGGATTCAAAATTAGAAAAGGTGCTTTCACTTTTAACACAAACTGTTTTGCAATGTTTAGGAGAAAAATATGGAATATACCAGACTTCTGTCTCAAAAGTCACTCTTCAGAGAAGAAATGCACTTTAAATATGGAAAGAACCCCTGGTCTTACTCTAATTACTACATAAATCAAAACATTTCCTATCTTGCCTACCCAACTGAGAAGTCAGCAGCAGTTAATAAGCTATATGTAGATGTAAATTAGTAATACAATTCAAATTAAATTGTGTTTCTTTCATTTTTAATAGGCAATGTCATTTTATGGAATAATCATATTTTGTAGTTTGCAAATTGGAGACATCAGATTGAACATGCTATAAAGTAATATTGAAACTAAGTATTCTCATTAAATATCGCAGTGGGGAGGTGGCTCAGGGTCTGAGGTGCTTTGCAGGGTGATGTCTGAGTTAACTCTTAGAAAAACGAGCAAAGCACAAGTCTGTTTCTTCACACATTTCAGTATTTTATGAAAACTTGATGTGGGATCATGTACTTCAGATATAGAAGAAACACCCCTGAAGACTGCAGATTCAATTAAGTTGAAATATACAGTCCATTTTCAGTATTTCAGGCAGATAAACAAAATATATATTCCACTGAACTAGAGCTGGCTGAATGCGAGATAAAATTTTTTGTCAAGTGTATTATGCATTTATTCCATTATTTATGCAGTCATTGGAATAGTGTGAAGTATACAATGGAATACCTTATGAATTGTCATCAGTACGCAGTGATGTTTGGCTGTGGCTGTACCTCTGTGAGAGTGTGCTCCAAGTTGTGCTTTTTGCTCCAGCTGGATTCTTTTGATGTAACAAGTAATATCAGAAATCCCAGCCTGATACGATTGGTTCCCATGCATCTGGGCTGGGGACTGGGCAGGGGCAATCCTGCCCTCCCTTCTCTGTCCCCTCCACAGCTCCGTTTTGGGTTCATATGGAGGATGTCTCGTTGCCAAGGGCTTTCATCAGCACCAACCTGCTTTGACTGTAAGCAGGAAAACCTTGTAAGCCGGGTGTAACTTTGGGGTCCAGCAGGTGTCTTACCTTAGTGGTATCTGTGAGTCAGGCCTGAATCCAGTGAATTTGAAGAAGGAGGAATAAATGTTTCAGGGTTTTCAAGAGACTACTTTACTTCTACTGGAAGCTGTCACTGCCCATAGCAGTGGATTGGAACCAGATGATCTCTGAAAAGCCTTTCCAACCCAAACCGTCCTGTGATTCTGCGATTCTTCTGTGTCCTATCCTCTCCTCAGCTGTAGCTGTCCCAAACAAGTACGTCCCTTGTCTTACAGTCCCTACACACACTGGCAACGCACAGCCTTGTTAAAACAAGCTTCAGTTTTGCAATTCCCTGTCTCAGTGTACGTGGCAGTGGGGCTGTGTGTAATTGAGCTCTGCACATACACACTGTGTCCCTGGAGTGATTCCCCTCTGGTTCTACTCCTTCTGTCCCATCCCATGGAATCTCTAATTATCTTGTCCCTGTTTTCCTTCTTTTCCTTTTTCGGATGAGGGAGGTGACAGCAGTATCATTGGAGATTAAGGACAGTGAGGCTGGCTTTCTTTGGAACAGAGGAGTTTACACTATTGTTGTCATTGACACAAATGGGTAAAGTCTGAGATTTGTGCCACAGTGAGGCTGCTTAACGTGCCTGATTCATACAGCTACTGAGGCAAGACCTTATTTTCAAATCTTTTTTGCTGTGGCAGCTGAGTTCCATTTGTGTGTTGAAGGAAGCCAAGCCCTTTTGTTTTCAAGTTTAATCAGTGACATTCAATTTGCTGAGGGTTTCTTTTTCCCTTGTTGGCAGACTTGCCAAGATCATTCCTAAAGTGCTAAGTCATAGGGGTAATCTTAGAATTGGAGACCCAGATCTGTGATATACAAGGTATTTTAATATTTAAAATAATCTAGCAAATGCAAGTAGAAGCATGAATCCCTATTTCTTGTTTTAAATACATCATTAACCTATAGTCCTCTCTTCTTTCTTCCTTTTTTCCCCCTTCACTTCTCCAGGCAAGTGAATTAAGCTGGAGAGCATCTACAAGTATTTTACTGATGATAAATGTCTAGCTTCTTATTGAGCTTCCAAATTCATTATTGTTAACCTTCAGTACTGAATACTCATACTACAGTTATGGAATTTTCTTTTTTAGGGGGTTTTGGGCCTTTCAATTATCTTCCTGAATTTAAGAGGGTGCTAGTGTGAATATCCTTTACTTCCTGATATCCTTTCTCTTAAAATGGTCAAAACACTGCCATTTTTTTACAGGGACAGGTCACTCCATGGTGGCAGCCCTACTTGCCTTAATTTGGCTCAGTGAATAAGGTTTTTTACCTCTGTGTTCTCCAGTTGAATTGCTCAACTCTTTTTGAACAGATAAACTGCATATTTTAAAGTCAGATCATGACACAACGTAGTGACTTACACTGGGGTTTAGTTGGTCCCACATGGGAGATTCTGTAAAACTAAACTGACCCACTTAAATTATTTTTAACATTTCACATTCTACAGAATTATTTTCCTCAAGTATTTGCATTTTAAAATCTTTGTTTTAACCAGATATACTTCCTGAAAATATTATAAAGACTTCCAGATGGTTTTGAAGCCACTTTGGTTTTTTAATGCCCAGAGTACTTTCAGGATCTGCATCAGGAAAGACGCTTTTCAAGAATTAATATAGGTTGTATTGAGCTTCAGTGATAGAAAAGCCCCCACCTAGAAGGGATATTTTAGTGCAAAGGTAGCCTCAGTTTGAGAAAAAGTCCTCCTTTGGATTGTGGAGAAGCAAAATATACAGTAAATTGCTGCAGTACTTATCTCTTTGCAAAAAATTCATGTTACAAAGACTTAGACTGGTATCAGACTGACATACAACTGGAGCAGTGGGGACATGTTCAGGATTTAGTTAAAAACAGAGCAAAAGAACCATTTTGTAAGTTGTTCTTACAAATATGATATGTAATCTGCAGCTCCCTTATAGTTATGCCGCGTTCCGCAGGGAGGGGAAGAAGAGACACGGTCCTCAGCCAAGGGGGAACAAGCTGGAACAAGTTTATTTGGGAGCATAGGACTCTTATAGGGTTTGGGAGGAGCTTGGGAAGTGGGGAG
>JAWWMP010000167.1:4002822-4012918 GCA_035047865.1 Dendrocincla tyrannina
CCAGGAAAGGGTCCTGGGGGTCCTAGTGGGTGACCAGCTGGCCACAAGTCAGCAGTGCCTGGAGCCAGGAGGGACATCCCTGTCCTGAGGGGCATCAGGGGAGTAAGGGGATTGTCCCACTCTGCTCTGCACTGGGGTGGCCTCACCTGCAATATTGGAGTAGTTTGTGGGGACACAATGGAAGGAAGTGATTGAGCCATCAGAGTGTCCAAAGGAGGGACACAGGGATGGGGAAAGGTCTGGAGGGGAAGCATGTGAGGTCACTGAGGGCACCTGGTGTGTCCAGTTGGAGAAGAGGAGACTGAGGGGAGACCTCATTGCAGGGACACCTTCCTGGGGAGGGGCAGAGGAGGGGCAGGCACTGATCTCTGCTCTGTGTGAGCAGGGAGAGCACCCAGGGAATGGCTGGAGCTGTGTCAGGGCAGGGTCAGGTGGGATCTCAGGGAAAGGTCCTTCCCCTAGAGGGTGGTGGGCACTGACCAGGCTCCCCAGGGCAGTGGGCACAGCCCCAAGGCTGCCAGAGTTCCAGGAGGGTTTGGA
The DNA here is from genome assembly GCA_035047865.1 of Dendrocincla tyrannina. Lineage (NCBI taxonomy): Eukaryota > Metazoa > Chordata > Aves > Passeriformes > Dendrocolaptidae > Dendrocincla > Dendrocincla tyrannina. The sequence goes on from JAWWMP010000167.1 coordinate 4,003,363, forward strand.
TGATCCTCTGCACTTCTGCCCCCCCAGGTGAGACCCCACCTGCAGAGCTGCCTCCAGCCCTGGGGGACCAGCACAGCAAGGACAGGGAGCTGCTGGAGAGTCCAGAGGAGGCACCAGCATGGTCAGAGGATGGAGCAGCTCTGCTGGGAGGGAAGGCTGGGAGAGCTGGGATTGTCCAGCCTGGAGAGGAGAAGCTTTGGGGTGACCCAGCTGTGGCCATGCAGTGCCTGAAGGGACTACAAGAAATCTGTAGAGGGACTTTGGATAAGGGTCTGGACTGCCAGGACAAGGGGGAATGGCTTCCCACTGCCAGAGGGCAGAGCGAGATGGGATATTGGGAAGGAATTCCTGGCTGCGAGGGTGGGCAGTTCCTGGCACAGGTTGGACAGAGAAGCTGTGGCTGCCCCTGGATCCCTGGAAGTGTCCAAGGCCAGGTTGGACGGGACTTGGAGCAACCTAGGCTACTGGAAGGTGTCCCTGCCTGTGGCAGGGGGTGGCACTGGGATGGGCTTTAAAGTCTCTTCCAACCCAAAGCACTCCATGATCCTATGATTCTGTAGAGATGTTCAAAATAGGATGAAAGCCTAAGACTCTTCCCTGAAGAGAAGGGTTTTCACTGTGTATTATCTTTGATCAGCATAAGTTTATCAAAATTTCCCTTCTAAGGCAAGAATTATCATTTCTTTGCCAGACGATTCAGTTCAGGCTTCCCTGTTACAGTGAGCATGTGTCCTGTTGAACCCTGTATTTTTGTCTGGATTCTGTTTATCAGTTGCATCATTTAGTGCAGCAGTTGGGGGCTTTGCTACCCCCTTTCTGGTCCCCTCTCAGGGCCATGTGGTCTCCAGACATCCTGGCAAAGAGACACACACACACTGTGGGGCAGGAAAGCAAAGAGAGGATGCTTATTCACTTGGCCAGGGATTTTATAGGGCTTCACAGCCTATAGGATTCAAGGGGAAGGGTTAACAACAGACCAATCAGAGGGGGTTTCACATTGCCTGGCCAAGGCTTGCATACTAATTAGGAAGATAAGGGGTTTTCTCCCACGGGGCCTGGGGAAGGAGAAAGGTGTTTCAGGGGAAAAAGCAAACTTCATTTTACAATACAATAAAAAAACCTCAGGTTTAAAAGGCACTTTGGTTGGTTTCTTCATCTTCACAGACTTACTGTTACAATTTAGGAGTGCCTTCACAGAAGTTTCTGCAGCCATTATTAAACTTGGGTGTCCATGTAAAGGCCAAATCAACCACTTGAGGAATATTCCTGCAGTTGGGGGATTTGCATGCAGCCTGTTCTAAAGCTGTGCAAACACCTGCTTTGGCAGCTCACCTGCTACATGGAGAATACTGAAGGGAATTTACTGCACCATGCAGAGACTGGCAGCTTCCCAGAGGCACGTGGTGGATATTAATTAACCCAATTGAGAGGTGAAGTGTGCTGATAGGAACTTATCACAGTCTGGGAGCTCCTGCCTTTCAGAAAGGTGATCTGTTGCCTGTGAGATAACTAGTGATACCTGGTGTTGGAGCCCAGGGCCAAGCTCTCCCTTCTTTGCTGGGGTGCTGTGCCTCCTACCCGGCCCTGCACAATGGTCTGCACTGGCGCTACAGTGTGCACTTTCAATCTGCCCTTGAGCTCATCCTAGAACCTGTGTCACACAGAATCAGTCACCACGCTGGAAGAGACCTTCAAGATGACGAAGTCCCACCGTCACCCCAGCACTGCCACAAACACCCCCAAACCTTGTCCCAGGTGCCACATCCAGACATCTCTTGAATACTTTCAGAGGCAGTGACTCCACCACCTCCTTGGGCAACTTATTTCAATGCTTGACTATTTATTCAGGGAATTTTATTTTTTTTTTTAAATATCTAATCTGAACCTCCGCTGGCACAACTTAAAGCCATTTCTTCTCATCCTTTCACTTGAGACATGGAAGAGGAGACTGACCTCGGAGCAATGGATAAAGGGAAATCCTGAAGGGACACTGCTGTTTGTTGAACCCAGCTCTGACTATTTGTTCTCTCCCAGCTAAAATTATTCACTGTGTGTGAGCTCAAGTTTATAGTTTGAGCATGACCAAACCCGTATTTTGCTAAATGCTTCACAAAAACCTTTGCCCCTTAAATTGCCCGAACTGCCCAGTATAATTATACCTGATATATCTGCTGGGCAGTAGGTGTCTTTCTGCTTTATTCAAACGGGTAGAAGAGGTTTGGATCTCAATTTAAGGCAGAATTTTACTTTTGTTCTTGTCTGATTAATGTTGCACTTGGAGCTCCCTCCATGCAAGTGTGTAAAAATATTAAATGGTGATGCCAAAAAAAGGAAGGTCTTGTGATAAGCTATCCAGTTCAATCTTCATTTAGAAGAAAATACTGGGACAGGATGTGCAACAATTTGCACATCATGAGAAAGAAGGTTAATTTATATGTGTGCAAGGAACAAGAAGGTGATGGGTGTACTTCTGGCTTACATTTCCAGTGCCTCCAATTGCTCACAGAGTCCAAAGTTAGGAGTTACAGAGATTAATTTGAATCAAGAACTTGATTGAAATAGGGGGAAAAAGACATACTGGTTAAATAGGAATTTGTAGGAATTAACGTCCAAATTGGTTGGTTTGAGGTTCTCAAACTCATAAGTAATGTCACAAAAGTGTTGTAAACTTATGTGACTACCCTGCAGAACACTGGAAGTAATAACCAAAATCTTCAACAAACCCAAAAGCCAGGAAGTTTTGTAGATTGAATTAAACTGGCAAATTATTCAGTACTGATTTTTTCCTTTAGATGAAGACAAAGGTGTAATCTTCTTTGTTATTTCCCTGCTGATAGCATCCTCTCTACTAATACCATGATTGGGCAGGAGTGCCTATGTTCCTAGCTTTCCATGGGAAGAAGCATCACAGGAGCATTGAAATGGGGTGGTGCAGAAGAAGACATCTTTCAGCTGTCACCTCATAAACCTTTTTTATATTTACCATCAAAAAATACAGGTTATTTAGCACCACAAGTATTACTGTTGGTGTCTTTAGCTGCTCTTGGGTTTTTTTTAAGAGCAGATCAGTGTAAAAAGATCTGCAGTATTTTGCATGAGACTTACTGATATTAAAAAAAAAAATCAAATATTGATGTAATTCTTGGTAAGATCAGTAAAGACTGATAATTTCTTCTAGTGCACTCTTAATTTTGTAGGAGGGAAAATGTAATCTATTCTTAATTAAACTTGTCAACAGTCTGCAAAATAGTTGTTTAATCAAGATGACACAAAATCACGTTCACAATTACCTTTGATTACAAGAAGTATCATTGTTCTCCAGTAATGTTGTAATTTTTTCTCTAAATCATTTTTAAATTTTGACTACCTACAGGATTTGTATCACACAGCTTAAATTCAGTGACATATACAAAGTCAGATCATTAGACTGCTGCTGTAATGGTGTATTTTTTAAGTGAGTGCATTGTTCTGCAGTGATAAAAATAAAACCAGCCTTCTGAAATGATCCCCTTTCCAGGCTGCTATAAAGGTTTCTTCTTTGTTCTTCATCACACCTATACTTTTCCTCCCATTTCTAATTGCCAGGAGGTTTAGATTCTGTGAAGAGTCATTCTCTCTCTTTTTATTTTCTTCTTTATTCCTGAAGATATATTAAACCTGCAGCCCTTGAAGTTGGCTTCGATTTACACTTTGGTTCCTGAACCTGTGTTTGATGAATCATTGTCCACAGATGTTGTTTGCATTAATTGCTTAATTTTCCAACTAATGGATCAAAACTGGAGCAGATGTGTGCTTTCTAACCAAGCAGGGCAAGAGAAGAAGTAGGTGCAGGATAACTGAAGTCAGCTCATGGCAGGATGGACAGCACTCGCCTTTCAAATGAGTCTCTGCAGTTCACTGTGGGGTGAGGCCTTGAGAGGTGTTTAGAAAGGCAAAAGGGGAGCAGCAACAACTGGAGGATGTGAAACTGTCAAGCAGAAGATGCTCAGTTCTAGAAGAGGCTGAAAGTTAATCTGACTGGGACTGGTGCACAAACAGACCTGTGGGCAATGGGGCAAGTACCTCATAGCTGCAGGAGCCCTGTGGGGCACTACAGGGGCATGTCTGCAGCTCAGGGGGAAGAGACTGTGTTTCAGGAGTGGGGCAAGGCACAGGAAAGCCCTGCTTTGCTAAATGCAGCAGGACCCCAAAGTAAAATGTGAGCTGGAGACGCAGGCGTTGGGACTGAGGCAGTGGGACTGACTTCCTCCTCACCTTGTTCTTCCTCTTGGTCTTTGTTGAGACTGAGCAAACATTCTGCTGTGGCTCAGTTCTACTGGCATTCAGGCAAGAGTACAGTCTGCTGGCTGGGACTCAGGGGATGATTTTCCTCTGAAGTGTAAATATGGAAATGCCAGCATGGGTTACGTTTTGGCAAAAACAAAAACAAAACCAACCAAACAAAAAAAAAACCACAAAAAACCCAGTATTTCCAAAGCCATCAAAGTGAGCCCTGGACTTGAAATCCCAAATAAGGATTTACCAAACCCACTGGAAAAAATACCGAACCAACAACCGGGGGTAGGGGATTTCTAAATGGAGTGGTTTGTTCCTGGTGGAATGCCCAGTATGCATTTGTAGTAACCTCAGTGGCACAGAGCCAGACATCTCTGTTATCCTGCAAATCTAGTCTGTAGCCTCTTTCCTTTAGACAGGGTGTGCTCTTCATTCTGGCTCTTAAATTACCTAAGTCCAAATACCTGGAACCCTTGGTGAGCACAGCTGGGGCCCTCGTGCAGTACCCTGGGTTAGCAGAGGTGCTCCAGGAGCCTCTCTGATGAGCCACAATGTTTGCAGCTTTGTTTTCTTGTTTTGCTCGCTGTTTTGTTAAAGTTCAAAGCTAAGTGGCCTGGTAGCTGTAGTTTCCAGGGAAGAAATGCCCATTAAGCCAGACTTATGTTAAAACTCATTGTCTCATGTCTTGTTTGGATTTCCAGGTATTATCCAGCATCAATTTCGTAGCTTTGTCTTTCTTTTTCCCCCCACTTTTTATGGGGCTAGGTCTACATGAAAAATTCCTGTCTGTGTTTTAGGAAGTGCTTGTCTCTTTCCTTGCTCACCTTTGTGGTAATCCTTGTTCAGGTGATTGACAATGAAAAATATTTTCTGATGTTGCCCAAGCTGAAACATGAACTTCTGAAAGCTTTCATAGTGTATGGCTACAGGAGAACTGAAGTCTTTCATGTTGCCATCTGTTTTCCAGTTGTCAAGTCTCATTGAAACCATCTACTCACATGTGTTTGCTTATAGCTATTTTGAAGAGATTTGCATTTATCAGTGTAATCTAATTAGGTCCTTTTATTAAGGTTGAACCTTTAAATGTCTGTGAAAATAGGGATAAACAATTATTTTTTTTTTTAATCTAATGCACTGTAATAGATGTAATCTATTAGCGAGAACATTCCAGGTCATGTGTGCACTTCATCTCCTGGAGCAGCAAATGATGTAATTGCTGTTCTTTTCCTTTTGTGATGAATCAAACTGGTAAATAGTTCTTTGCTAGTAATTTCTTTGACCTGTTTATTTTTATTTTCTGGTCAAAATTTTTCCATGAACAGCTCCATTTTATTGACTGTATCTGTGACATAAAGTATTTTCTCAGTGATTTATGCAAAGAGTATTTAGCTCCTAATTATTTCATATCCAGTTGAGTGGTTTCAATAACACATTTTCCAAGTGCTGACAGACAGTGTGCCAGCATACCAAAGGGCTCAGGGTGCTCATCCTGAGCTGAAGTTAGCAAAGTGCAAGTAATATTGTGATGTTTCAGTCTTTGCAGCAAGAGTGGAGGAAGGAGCCTTATTGTGCCTAATATGAATTAATTTCCTAAAATCTGAGAATTTTTAAGTTTTTACTCGGTAAGTAAAAAAAAAAAGTATAAAAAAAGAATTAGATATAATTTAAAACAAATACTATTCAAAGTTTGCATTCACAGCCAGGATATGATCAGTAGGAAATCAGGTTAAAAAGGCCAGTTATTAAAATTAATTAAGAGAACAGAAGAAACTGAGGAGGCGAACAAGACAACTGCTGAAGTGAGTTAACTCCACTCTCCTCTTACTCTTAAATTCCATTGAACCTTTGAATAATTTCAGTTTAGTGTTGCTATTTTGAACAAGAAAAATATAGAGACCTTTCACATACCTTTAACAGATTAAATAAAAGAAGTATTTTTTCCTAATTACTAGAACTCCATTCATATCCATACCCTGTTAAAAGAGGAACAGTACTTCTCATATAGTTCTGTGATAAAAGCAGTTTTGAACAATACAAAAAAGAAATAGGTCCTTCAGAATTACAGAGAATTGTTCATCAGCTGAGTGTGTTTGCATTTCCACTGGATCAGTCATAGAACAACACAATAACTTTTAAATTATTTTTAAAACAAAATGCTTGTAACAATTCCAGTGTTGAACCATTGAAATAAGAAGAGCAATAGAAACATGCCTGTTTATAAACACTTTCAACCTGGTTTTGTCTTTCTACAGTATAAATACTATATACTGTTTCAGTATAAATACCAGTTTGTTGGGATCACAGAGGAAGGGCAAGGGAAGAATTAAGGTATAATTTCGACAAAATAAACTCCTTTGATGAAGTTTGTGTTTCTCAGCAAAGCCATGTATGTACTCACCAGCCATATGTACCATTTAACCAGATTTCACAGAGTATTCTCAGTTGGAAGGGTCCCACAAGGTTCACTGACTCTAACTGTTCAGTGAGGGATTGAACCCCCAGCCTTGGTGTTATTAGCACCCTGCTCTAACCACCTGAGCCTATCCAATGTTAAACACACTTTTGCTATAAAAGCAAGCAATAAATTGAGTCCTCAGGCGTTCTGTAGGGTTTATAACTGCTGCCTAAAATCGGGTCCCAGGAATCTGACCATTGTTTTCAAGTTTGGATCCCATGAGGTCAGCATAATGAATAGTATGTGGATATTTGCATCTATAGATCAAGGTGGTAATTTTGCAATTTCATGTAAAAGGATCTCTTTGGAACAAAAAGCAGATGTGGTGTCATGGGCTGTGTCTGAAAGCTGTAAGTCTTACTCTTGTCAGTCACTACCCTCTGGGTGATTAAAGTATTGAGAACACTGGAAGAGATCATTGCTGTCAGTTTATTAAAAAACAAGCCATGATGAGCACTTGGCTTATTTGCACAGGTTTGCATTATTTTCCAAGAATATCTGTACAGTTTCATTTTGTGCATGAAGAATATTGCTGTGCCTATGTGACCAGAGAGTTAAAAGAATATCAAAAAGTAGATTATTAGGAATGCAGCTGAAGCACCAGTGAGATTGGGTTCATCAGGGTATGCTCTTTGTACGTAGGTAATGCTGTCAAACAGACTAAAATAACTGTTATCTTTGGGAGGAAATTAAATGATTCAAGGGCTGGTTGAGAAGTGGTTGAAGATATGATTTTATAGTATTTCTGAAAGATTATGCCCTTGCAGCTTTGTAACTTTTGAAAATATGTTTTATGCTTAAAATGGGTGCTATGCAGACCTCTGAAAATATTCAGTTCCCAATTTCAGTATTTACTTCCTTTTTTTTGTTTTGTTTTGTGTACAATTATCTGTGAGAGTATTTAACAGTGCATTTTCATTAATTGGGTACAATTGGAAATAAATAAATATTTACCATAATTTTTGTTTTAAATCTTGTTCTCATTTAGTGTTTGCAATTGAAGAACTCTCAGTTTTCCAAGTAATTTACCTTTCCATGATATTCTTTACTCCTATGCAGCAGATTTTTCTTTTACTACCTTTCATCCCATTTCCTTGTAACAGTAAAGATTTCCAGTACCCTCAAAGTATTTTTTAGAATACTAAGGATGACCTCTGAGTTTGTGTCATGGCAAACTTAAGTAGCCCTCCTCTTAACTAATGAAAATACTTAGAAGGAGAAATTCAAGGACTCAATAGGAAACTCTTTGGTCAGCTTCTATGTATGTGATGGGTTTTTTCTATCATTTTATCATGGTTTTATGTTCCTGTGTTACATCTCATCTTTCTAGTTGTAACAAAATTCCTGCAAGTCTGAGTAAACAAATCTGTTAGGTTAGATGAATGGAACTGAATAGGTGTTACCAAGAGTGATTTTAAATATACCTCTACAAATCTTTCCTTAAAAACATACATTTTAGTCTTCCCTTTCTCAGTCTAAGGGAATTGAAAGCCACATGTCCTGTTTGCTTGTTAGTTACAGGTGATACCATCTTCCTGTGGGGCAAGGGCAGCGAGTATGGACTTCCAGAGCCAGTCCCAGAGGGCACAGGGCTGGTAACACAGGAGGAGGTTCTAGACTTCTAGGTTTCTGTAAAGCATGGATGACAGAGTCTTCCAGATAGCACTCCTGGTGCATCTACCTGGAGAATTCAGTAGTCAGCCTGGAAATAGTTGCTGGAATCCAATACTCTGTCCTAGTACCTTTCTGTAGACTTCTCCAGGTGGGACCCCTGATCACAGCATAGTACTTTGGAAAAGAAGCTTTTCAGAGAGGCTCCTGGGCTCTAGCTCAGAGCACTTGGAGAACTTGTGCCAGGTCAGGGGTGCTGCAGTGCGGTAGCGCCTGACATGGTGTAGGTGGCTTCTGCCTAGCGGTCAGGGATTTCAGATCCTCCTTGTGAGGCTGTTTTGCAGTCCAGCTCTTACAGTCTGTTCTACACCTGAGGCATCTCATTTTCTTTGGTTTTCACTCACTTGATACCATGTGCTTTAGATCACTGAGCTCATTTGCATGTTGTTCAAAACCTAGGGTGATTCCTTAGGCCATACATCCAAGATAAAAAGGGGTTTTTTCCAACATAGGAGATAGATTGGAAATTAGTGAAGGGGGTCATGGGGTTTCAACTGAACAGAAACAACATGTTGGAATATCTGACTGAGCAGATGAGATCCTTGAACACAGGAAACAGCCTGTAAAAACAGAAAGGTGGTATGACTTTGAGCGAGTGTTTATGATGCTGTTGGTGAAATATGTTGTTTTATTTTAAAATACATGCTTTGAAAAGGTCTGCCAGATTGAATAAACACTTGGGAAACTCAAGCTATGAAGTTCACCCAGAGTGAATATTGAAGTAATATAATCACTGCCTCACATACCCTCCCTGTGCATGGAGAAACCTTCTGATAACTCAGGCTTGTCAGATAATGCCATAAGGTGATCTGGAATTCAGATCAAATCCAGACAACTGCACTAGCAGTGATACACCTTTTCATCAATGAATAATAACAGAATCACAGAATCCTTAAGGTTTCAATGACTCCAAGGTCATTGAATCCAACCTTTGATTGATCCCCACCTTGTCCCCCAGCCCAGAGCTCTGAGTGCCATGGCCAGTCCTGCCTTGGGCACTTCCACTTTCCTGACCACCCTTTCCAGGAAAAAATTCCTCCTCCTGTCCGACCTGAACATCTCCTGGTCATTCCCTCTACTCCTGTCCCTGTTCCCTGGGAGCAGAGCCCGACCCCCCCCGGCTCCCCCCTCCTGGCAGGGACTTGCAGAGCCAGA
>JAWWMP010000167.1:4021331-4051215 GCA_035047865.1 Dendrocincla tyrannina
CCTGTCACTAGTGGGTTCCACAGGGCTCCATCTTGGGCCCTGTGCTCTTCAACATCTTCATCAGTGACTTGGAAACAGGACTGGAAGGGACACTGAGCAAGTTTGCAGATGACCCAAGACTGGGAGGAGCTGTTGTGTCCCTCACGGGCAGGGAGGCCCTGCAGAGAGACCTGGACAGATCAGAGTGCTGGGAATCACTAACTGTAGAAAGTTCAGCAAAGTGTGAGAACTTTTAAAATTTTTTATTTTTTATTTTAAAATATATTAAATATTTTGAACTTTTTGTTCAAATCAAGGGAAGAAAGAAAATGAAGTCTCTCTGTTTCTTGTACAGCACAGAGAAATATTTAAATGAAGGATGTGAATACTGTAAAAGAACCTAAATATTCCAAAACAATTTTTTAGTCAAAATTGAGACCTTTTCACTGGTTTTGGTTTAATGAAGGTACAGTTCTTAACTAAAGGTCTGTGAAACTGCTTTTGTTGGTGACATCATTTTCTGTTTTCAACTAACTGGAGTTAATACGGATTCCTTTTTTGTCCTTCTTAGGAAAAGGAAATTGTTATCATCCAGGCCCAATTTTACAGTTCTACATAGGGTGCTTAATATATTCAGATTTTCAGTTACGGTTTGTCTTGGTGCTTAAGGGTAAGCAGGTTTGAAAACTCAAATCGCATGTTAAAAACCTGTATTGCATCTTTGATGTCATAGGTTGGCATGAAACACCAAGTTTACATATTGGGCTTTTACACTATTTTGCCTTTCTAAAAACAGGAATGTTTTTTCACCAATTCAGCTTTAATATGAGGGTGTGTGGAAATTTCAGTCACTTATGTTATCCATGCTGATCTGACTTCATTTTATGTAGTGCTAAAGACAAATGATCTCCCTTCTACACCAAGACCATGGTCTGAGTATTCCAGGAAGAAGCAGCAAGGTAGTTTTCAAAGATGTAGATTTGGGCTCATTTTTGCCAGACATGCCAGGGTCTCCTTACAGGTGTGCTCAGTAAAGAACGAGTTAGCTCACAAAAAATCACAGAGGAGTTTCCACAGTCCTCGTAATGATGTAAAGTACATTTGGCCAGATGTAAAATACTGTCTGGGAGACACTGCCAGTCTTGATAGATATTTTCATTCTGGTGTTGATTCCTCCTTCTCCAAATGGTTTATCACCATCAGTTATTTAGTGGATAATCCTAAGTGCAATTTAAATAATTGCCTTGTGGCTGTTGATAGCTCACAGTGAGACAACCACCACAGTGTGAGTTTTGTATTGATCAGAGGGTATTTTCTGAAGCAAGAGGACTTGAACTAAGAGGGTTCTTTATAGTAGAATGAGTTATCAAGAGTTATCTCTGATGTAAATGGAGTACTTATTTTGGAATGTAGTTCAAGGCATTTTTCATGTGCGTGAATTAATGATTTTGATGTCTTTAGCTTTCAGAGAACATCAGAAACAAAAATAATGGATTTGAGAGTCTGTGTTTAAAAGAAACGTTGTCTCTTGCTTTAATTTCGAGTTCAATCATATATTTCTGGGATGTATGTTTTCTGGTACATGGTTTTAGTTATTGTGTTTGAAAACTGCAGATTAGATTGGGATTGTGTAGAAGAAATTGAGCCAGGTTAGCTGAGGACACAGGATTTTGCTCTCCTGCCTCAAACTGGGGTAAATTCAGTTTGAGTGTAGTCCTTACATTTCTCAATTTTCATTTTGCTCTAATAAGGACAACAATTCTTACCTCCCTCTTTCAGTCCCATAAATATCTTGTGCTTCAGCCAGGAGGTTTTTTCCTTTTCCTTTAGAGGAAGTTTACCCAAGTCTGTAGGAAAGTTTTTTCCAGCAACAGAATTGAGACACAGGTAGCAGAGTCTTCTTCAGGATGCTTTGGGGTGGACTGTGCCCCAGATTTTAATGTGAGGGCCAGTGCAGAGCTTCTTGGCCTTTCCCACTCAAGAGAAGCCAACAGGTAAACAGTTCTAGAAGATAGGACCCAGGTGGCAATCCTGGCTTCTCCTGTATCAGCTAAAAAAGGAAATCTGTGCCCTGCAGGTCTCCCTCTGGTTCTGTAGTTCCCAGAGTATTTTGCAATGAGGTGGTCAATATGGCCAGCAAAAATAACCCTGGAATGATTTGCTTTCTTCCACTGTCACTGTTTTCTAGAAGCACAGATCTGTTCCCCCAGTATCCCAGTGGCTTACAGAGCCAGTGTATTATTTTGGAATAGTGAATCCAATCTACCTGTCTGAAATAAAATGTTACAACAGTCCCTTTTAATTGTTCTTTTTCATGTATTTGGTGTTGAGACACTGTACCTGCTGTCCTATTCACTATGTCACATCTGCCTGCACTCCTCTTTTTCCCCCTTTGGCACAGCAGGCAGTCATGGGAACAGCTCTCGCATCACCAGGTTGTTTCATTAGCTTGTTCTGACAGTGCTTTTAGCTGTGTGGGAAAAAACGAACATTATCCTTGACTCCCAGTTTAAAGCTGGCAAAATATGAGTTTCAGTTCCTCCTCATGAGCCTCATACAATGAGCTTAACAGGTGACACGATGACTGTTTTGTATGCATAAGCCTAGAGGGTCTTGTTCACTGCAGCTGAAATTTGTGATGAACAGATCTTTACAACACGAATTCTAATGTCGTAGCAGCTTTACACTGAGTGGTTTAATTTCATGCCAGCTTTAGATAAGATTTTTTTTGTTTCGTTCCTGTGGTTATCCAATAGCCTATTGTTAAAAGTCAGCACTCAGGTATGTGCCTGTTAAAAGCTAGAAGCAGAAAGAAATCCAGTAGTGCTACAGCAATGAAAAAACTTATCATAATCTAAATGATGCAATAAACAAGCACAACATTTGATGGGGACTGTGGTTATCTCTTTGTGTCCTCCCAGCTTATGCTCTTTGGTATGACAGGAATTTATATATGACGCTAAGGACCAATAAATAATATTTAACACTTCATGGTGATCCTTTCTAAAATCATACTTTGTAGAGGATTTAAACTGTTAATGTTTCTGTTTCCTTTGTCAACGGTAATGTCTTAAAACAGAGATTACTGTGGAAGTTGTAAGGTAGTTTAACTGCAGCTATGGTGATACCTTTCAAGAATATACATCCTCTCTATTTGCTCAATCTTTATAATTTTTAGGAGCCCTTTTCTTAAAATAAAGACCATTTTAATGTCTACACATTATCATACATACTTACATATTACTACCAAGTATACAAATAGGTGAATAGTTACATACATAGTTTGTCCACAAAGGAATCTTGCACATCTTTCTTATGTGTGGAAAGTTTATCCTTTGTTTTCTGAAGGTTCCACCATTACCACTTCAGCTTTTTGATCCCTGTCGTTTGTGCATTTGCCTGGTGCCTCAGAAAGTCTGGTATGGAGAGCAAGGAGAAAATATGGGGCTGTTTATGCACCAGTCTGTGGTGTTTACACATCTATCAGCAAATGCAGGAGGCTCAAAAAACTTATTAAAGCAACAGGACTTGCTCTGAACCAACCACCTGAGGCAAGGTAGCAAAATAAGTTTGTCCTTAAGATCTAAGGTCTCTCCCCTGTGATGTAAGAGCCTGGGTACATCTTAAAAAGATTGAAGAGAGAGTCCTGATAAAAGGAGCTGGGGGGTGGGGGGTGGGGCGGAGATTGGGAGGAAGAGCTCAATGGGAGCTGACTCTGCTCAGCTCACAGAGTGAGTAGTTGCTGAGTCCTGGACTGCCCCAGTTCCCAGGAGCCAGAGCATACCTGCTCTTTAGGGATATGGGACTGGCTGGTGAGTAGAAGAAGTGGAGTAGTGAAGAGCCTGGTGTAATATCCTTCATACCTTTCCACCCCTGGTCATCAACATCCTCCTGGAACTCCTGGATAACACCACCACTTATAATTTTTTTGTAACTGTGCCAGCAGAAGATAATTCCTTATGGCATAACGAATTTTGGGAGCTCTCCTAAATCACAAGCCCAGTATTATCTGCCTATTGCACAGCTGTTTCAAGACATTTCAGGGAGCGGCCTTGACTTTTCTTTTTTTACCTCGCCTGCAACTTCAGATGGCCAGAACACTCAAAAATGGATTTCCTGTCTTGGATACCAAATGCCATTTGTAAAGCTTTGCTGAATGTTCATCTTAAAAGGCTTGGGCCATGAGCTTTCCCTACTGCAAGTTACCCTTTGGGAAATGTGCGCTTTAGAATTTAATCCTGGAGACCTCTGTTGGGTGAAAAACAGGATATTGGATTTAGGGGGGGGCTTTGGGTTCCCCTCCCTCTCCCCCCCCAAAGTGAATTAGTACTTTCACTTAAGTTGGCTTTAGCCAGGTCCTTAGTCAGTGGTGAAGTCACTCATTAGCAGGAAGCTGGTGTACTTGTAGTGAAGTTGTCCATCTCTATTAAATTATTCTCCATTACTTACTTTATTCTCCTTAAAAGTTTCAGTTTGTCTGTATAACCTTCATTATAACTTTTATGTCTTTGGAAGCAGTCCCTTCAAATAGCTGTTACCCTTCCTTACATCATGATTTTGAGGTTAAAAGTCCAGTTACTGTTTTAAGATGCTAAGTACAGAAAATGGGGATCACAAATAACTTCGTCTGTGTTCTTTCTTTCCTAATATATCCCTGCACATTCATTTGATTTCTGCCTCTCTGAATTTTCACAAAGTAAGTCAAGCCAGCACACAACAGAGTGCTGCTGTTTATATTTTGCATTTAATCTGATAATTGGGCACTTTAGACGTTAAGAAATTGAAATGACATTCCTTCACCCAGCTCAAAGCCGAGCTAAAACACTCCAAGCTCTGAGCTGAGGGGATGGGAGATGTCAACCTTTAAAGCTTAAGCTGCAGTGAAACTCTGTTTCTAAGCCGGTCTTAAAGTAGATGGGAAGAGATCAGAGACCTCCAGCAGAGATCATTAATTTTCCTTCACCTTCTGCACCGCAGAGGACGTTTTCCATGTTCAAGGACTTTAGTTTGCCATTTGAAGTGACATAACCTGTTGTGCTCATGGTTTTCCTCACTGCATCCAGGCCTGGGCAACAAATGATAGTGAGTTTGATCTGTCGGGCCCATACAGGAAATTCAGGTTGAGTGCTCAGTTTTTGGAATAGGGTTGCTTCTGTGGCAGGTATTGCAGCTTTTTCGGAAATTTTCCTGTAGCTTTCTCTTCTTTTGGAGCAAACTGCATAGCCCAAATAACACAAATCTGCAGGAAGCTTTAGTTTCAACAGATTAGTACTTCAATGAAAGAGTATTTAATTAAATTTTTCTCCTGGCCCTTCAGCATAGTTACATCTTGGCAGGTCAGATGAAATAGTCAATGAGAACTCCTTTGGAGGTTGAGGTGCTGAGAACAGCCTGGCTTCTGTGAGGAAATCTGATGTCAAAGACTGACTGTACACCAGACGGTTAAAGTACCTGAGTATTGCTGTGCTGCCATCTCTCTGCTCCTTCTGCAATTAGCAAGGATTTTGGTGCTTGCATCTGAAAATTATTCGAGAGTTGAACTTTGGAACAGTTTTGATTATGATGCTGGAGGCATGTGATCTACCATCAAGCTGTTCAGATTGAAGAATTTAAAAATTTGGATTACAGTCTGAAGAAGAAAGGTAAATTCCCAGGAATTTAATTTATTTGAATCTTCTGCTTATTCTCTTTCTCACTGGGTTAAATGCCCATTAGAAGCAGGTGCCTTTGTCTGGTTTTTGACAGGTGACACCAGAGGGAAGGAATGGCTGTATTTAAGGATTACTGTGTTCTGTGGGACAATTTGCATCAAGGGATACAGGAGTTAACTGTACTGATCTTGTTGGTTTAAAATTGGAGATACAATGATGGTCTGCCATTCTCTAACTCATCCTGCTGGAGTTTTTCAGACAACGTAATCAGGAATGACGTCTACTGGCATACTCTTAATATCCTCCAAATCACAAGAAAGAAGAGGCAGTGATCAGTGAGCATTATTTGCTGTGTCCACCATGATTATAGAGCACTCTATCACTTTCCAATTTGGTTTCTTGTTTCCTGGCAGAAAGGTGCTAATCTAGTCATACCATGGCCAGATACAGTTTCTTATCTCCCATCGTTCTAGTCACCCTTTCCAAGCTTTTTCCTACTCTGCTGTACTCCTTTGAGATAAAGGGATCAGAACCATAATAGTGACTTTATGATTTCTATTCAGGAAATCATTCTTTTTCTAAGTTTTAAAACATTAATTCATTTTGCATTACTTCTGTTTGTATTGGTCTTGAACTTCATCACCTCTCATAATCTGGCCCGTCTTTCTCATGCGGTAAGGAAGTGTCCAAGGCCAGGTTGGACGTGGCTTGGAGCAACATGGTCTAGTGGAAGGTGTCTGTGCTCGAAGCAGGGGGTGGAGATGATCTTTAAGGCCCTTTCCAACCCAGGCCCATCCATGATTCTATAATATTCCCTTTTGTAATATGTGACATTGTTGGCTCAAGGATCAGGTCCATTGCTGGCAGGTGAGGTATTACTTCTGAGGAACTTGGGGAGGGAAGAGAAGGAACAGAGAGAAGAGTCAGGATCAGGTGAAAAAGCAGAAAAGTGATGTTGTGTTCACCATGTTCAGATGTACGTGGACACTTCTGCAGTGCTTGGTGGCCCCAGGAGAGTAAGTCCTTACATAGGAGCCCTTCTGGAAGGGGCTGCTCTCGTACTCTGTGTGCAGCCACCTGTGAGGAGTCTGCCCATCCTGATCTCTATTCCTAGTTTTGTAATGGAAGCTTTTCAGCATGCCATCAAAGCCAGGGTGTTGAAAGAAGCAGAAGAAAGAGCAAAACAAAGACCAGATGGAGTCAAATAACTATTAGTAAATGCTGGAGGAAATAAATGCTGATGTCTGGCAACAAAATCTCAGTAAACAGCTCTCTATAAATTATTTCCTAAAGGCGAGCTGAGCAGAGTAAAACTATTTGGTGGCAGACAGAGATACAGACAACCTAGAGGTAATTGGACACTTAACTTCCTGTTAGGAAATGCAGATAGTGTTTTGCTGTATGAAATGGTCCAACCAGTGACCCTCGTGGGTTTGCTTTGCATTGCTTTACTAACAGAACTGGGCCAGGGGGAACTCAGCAGAAGGATACAGCAAGAGTATTGCCCATGGCTTAAAATCTGTTCAAGAGAAGTAATGTCCAAATAAAAACAATCAAAGAACTTTATATTGCCTAGGTCCATTAGGGATAATTAGCAGCACTGGATAATAAAGTTTTGAAAGCCATGATAGCCCATAGCGAACACTTGACAGCTGGCAGTGTGCACAGGGAATATGGCAGTAGCTGTCCTCCCTTTCTGTAAGGGGTGGTAGTCTATAAAAGTTGAGGTGTTTAGTAACCAAGTATATTAATTATTTGTTACCTACTCCTGTAAGATATTGGAATTATTTGATTTCTGAAGAGAAGAACATTGACAAATGAAGATTGTCTGGACAGCTGCAGTTTTCATGTTTAAAGTTCTCCCCAATGAGCAAATGCTTGGACAGCTGTGAATTTTCATCTGAGCACTCCAGAGGGGACTTTCCCAATGTGCCCTGCAAGTCTGTGGGGAGAAATGTGCAGCAGGGCTGGAGGCTTTTCACCTGCTCTGCACACATCAAAAGGATGATAAAATAAAAGCTAAAATTTGTGTTAGTCCCACATTATGATCTACACATTTGGTTTTTAGAAGCAATCTCATTGCTTTCTGAATGTGACTTCTGGTAATCCATTTTTGTAAGAATATGTACTTCAGTTGTTTCTCCAAAACAGAGAGTGCCAGCACACAGGTTAATTAAGCTTGTAAAGGTGAAAGCAGCCAGCGTTTCACAGGAAGGCGATCGTTTCTGTCCAGCCAGGTGCTGTCTGTGTGTCACTGGGTGCAGTGTTGTCCCAGCCCCTTGGACAGGGACCATTTTACTCCATGTTTGTTCACTGAATCTGGTCACTTCGTGACTGTGGTTTACAAAAATGAAATAGGTTATTTCGTGTGTCAAGGAAAATGTACTCTCAGCAGAGATTTTTACAAGTTCCAAGGCATGGCTGCACTGTATAACTCTTTCCTGAGGGCAGAGAATTTCTGTGCTTTTTTGGATGTTTTGCCACTTCTCTGTCATTTTAAACTTTTTGGACCAGTGTATGTCAGCTCTGTATGTAGAACGAAAAGTTTAAGGAGTTGCTGTGACTCGTGAAATAGTAAAAGGAAAATTTAAATGCATAGTAACTGCATCAGTATCAGTCAGTGTAGTCAAGGATCCTCTCTGTGCCAGTAGGCAAGTGTCAGATGTTTCAAATATATTAAAATAAATAAGTAACATTTGAGTTATGCAATTATGTGACTTTTGCTGAAATTTTTCTTAGCCTAGATGCCTCATTGATTTATTTTTTGAATGTTCTTCATAGTTATTTTTATTTAGAATAGAATAATAAAATATCTTAGTGTTTTAAAGTTTTTAAATCTCATTTATAACTTGTGGCATAGAATTCCACAATGGAATTGTGCACTCCATAAAGATTTTTTTTTAATCAGCTGCATGTGATGTTGCATCTTGATTTCATCAGTCAAACTAGTGCTTTTCTTTGAAGGATAAGAATGGTTATTCAATTTTACTAACTGACTGTTGAAATTAAAAATTTCAAAATTAAACAGGTGTCCACACATGGAAGGACTCTAAACATCTTTGAGGTTTTTGTTACCCTTCTGTGGACCTCTACTATTTCTGTTATGTGCCTTTCTTCTCCAGTGGTATCAGCAAGCTCTGGTCTCAATAGGTTGTCAGCTTCTCTAATAGCACAGTATTTCCAGTGACATCTGCTGAAAACTGAATTTCTTTCTTGGCTACATTTTTTTTCCTCTTGAATTGTCCTCTAGACACAGCAATTTAAAATTATTTTTCCTTCTGTTTATCTCCAGAGAATGGGAAACAGGCTGGTAAAGTTTCCTGGTTCTTTTTTCAATGTCAAACTGGTTGTTAATACCAGGAGGGAATGTCTTGAGTTCCAGGGCCACCTGAAGGATGTGCCTAATATCATTACCTATCCCTTGTTATAGTGAGCACAGAGTAATATGAGCAAATATCACCAGTCAAAACTAGAGTTTGGGTGTGCCTGCTCAGCCACTCGTGATATTTATAAATATCTTCTATATATACAGGCAGAGCTTGTCCTCACAGGTCACCACAGCAGCACAGAGGCATTGGAACAAGCCAGCATTTGCACATCTTAGAGGAGTCTGTGCATGGTATATTGCATTGAACACTGCAGAGAAGCTCTTAACTCATCTGCTCTCTAGTTTTGACTGGTGATATTTGCTCATATTACTCTGGGGTCAGTATAACAAGGGATAGCTAATTGGGCACCAATTTATTCTCTCTGTGACCAGCAACAAGACCCAAGGGAACAGCATGAAGCTGTGACCAGGGAGGGTCAGGCTAGATATTCGGAAAGGCTCTTCCCCCAGAGGGTGATGGGCACTGACCAGGCTCCCCAGGGCAGTGGGCGCAGCCCCAAGGTTGCCAGAGCTCCAGAAGCCTTTGGACAACACTCTCAGGTAGAATTGTTGTAGTGTCCTGGGAAGGGCCAAGAGCAGGACTTGATAATCTGTGTGGGGTCCTTTCCAACTCAGGATATTCTATGATTCTATATATGTAAGAAGACTCCCATCCTAAGAACAGAGACTTCTCCAGCAGACCTAAAGTGTGAATCACCTGGCTTTTTTGAGGGCCTTTGGTAACTGGAGTCTTGGAAACAGGATGCTGACACGGGAGGAGAGCAGGAGGAGCTACAGGGCCTCCCACAGCCTGACCTGTGTGCAAAGCTGCAGGACAGTCCTGCTCACACAAACTGCCTCTCTTGCAGCAGGGGCTTTCTATAGTTCTGCAGACACAAAAGGCACCGTGTGCCCAGTCAGTAACAGCAGTGCCTGAGGCACCTGGTCCTGCAGGTACCATGTGAATGAGGTAACACACATACTGCTGGGTGGCACAGAGCTCTGTGCCATGTGGATTTGAAGATGCCAGCTACAGAGATGTCAGGAAAGACTGTTGGTCCAGTGTAGAAGAAGATCAAACCAGATATGTTAAATAAATACTACACCAGCTGCCTAGGATTTTTGAGCTGTAAGGAATTGGCAAGAGTACCTCTTATGGATAAAAAAGGACTATTAAAATATCCAGATTACAATGCAAAAGTTGTAATTTTACACCTATTTTCTGTATTTTGGCTGGATATTTGATTTTAGATGCCCCTGCAGATACCTCTGAAAGCAAAACTGTAGCACAGCTGCTGAGAGTGGTGACAGACCACCTGAAGTGTCTTGGAAGACTTTAAAGCAAACTTTGTTTGCTGTGAAGGTGAGAGCCTGTAGGTGAGCAACAATCTCAATGCAATAATGACCTTCTTTTTTCCCAGTGCACCAGAGCACCCAGCCATGTGTTGAGTGTCTTCAGGTCACAGAAACAGAGAACAGCCCACGTTGGAAGGGACCCTAAAGATAATCTGGTCCGAACTTTAATCATAATCATGTCACTGGGGAAAAAGAATACTTTGATGAGGCTGTGGATGGCTCAGAACAATCTATCTCCAATTTCCCTTTGGTTCTCCTTGTTGTGTCTTTTTAGCAGTATCCCTGGTGAGTATATTTGACACAGGAAATTATATGTGCTTACAACAGGCTTATATTTCCAGATTTAGGAACTTTCACTGGCAGCATAGAAGGCCCGTGACAAAGCTTTTCTTTGCTTGCTGACTCAGCCCAGAGGTCCCTCAGAGCAAAACTATATAGGTCTGCTAAATGAGGTCTTAAAATGAGAATACAGAAACAATAGTACAGCTTTCAAATCTTTCTGATTGAAAGCTCTAACTCTATATCCAGAGGGTGAATTATATTGCTTTCACATTACCAATCTTCCAGGACCCATTCTAAAATCCACTCAAAACAGAACCAGAATGACATTGTCTCTACCTCTTTTCAAAAGAAAGGAGGGGAATGCTGTAGTAGTTTAAAGTCACTGTGAGAAACAAAATTTGGGCTGGCAGACCATAAAAGTGGCTATTCATTATGTTCCTTTCTACTATGCAAAATAAAGACCCAGCCAGAGATGTGAGAGAAAGTTAAAGTTGGTCCTTTCTGCAGCAGTCCTGGTGGGAGTTCTGTGCTCCCCAGCAGTGAGCACTCACCTTGCTCTGACATGCACCTACTCACTTCACGAGCAGAGTCTGGAGCCCCTGCCTTCTACCTGAGGAACTTCAAATGAATGTCTTGGAGTGTTTTCTGAGCAGTGCCTTTCTTCTTCTTACAGACTTCATGTGGTACCACTGGGAGTCGGGAGCTGTAACGGCATCAGCAGAAAACGGCGGGGCAGCACTTCCTATCTGTTTAAATTCCAGCTGATTCCTGAGAGTATCAGACTATTATCATGTGATTTTGACTTTTCTTAAAATTGGGATCCTAACATGTCTTTGAACATGAACCTGAGATCACAGAATCACAGGATTTAGAAAGACACTACTGTGTGTATCCTCTACTAATTAATTTCAGATCTGTATTTTATTTTATACAGAGATTTCATCCCACCCACTGCCATGTTAATGGAAGAAGTCTCCTCTCACAAAGTGGTCTTTGAACCACTGAAGTATTTGTTCAAATTAATTGCTGTAATAGGCAACACTTCTCAAATAACAGTCTACGTATCTGACACAGCACCTGGTGTGTTCCTGGCAATATTTCTGTGTGCCAGCACTGACCAGATCGCTCAGTCACACAGAGTGTGTGGTTTGCACACATTCACAGCAGTGACACTTTTGGAAGTTACACAGTTCACAAGTGTGCAAATCACACATCGCCTAGAAATATTAGAAGAAAATTATAACCCTTGTGTAATTCACTTTTTTAAAAAAGTGACACTTAAGTCAGACATGGCAATTTATATAACATAGCAATTTTATGCCCGTGGTCCTGATAAGTACTGAAAACTAAAGTCAGGAGGATGTCTTGTGCACATTTTTTTCCTATAATTATTTGGGTTGGAAGGGACCTTTAAGGTCATTGAGCCCTACTGACTCACGGTGCTTCAGATGGCTGAGCATAACCCCAGCTGACAGCTCCTTTCTAAATGGTGGATGCGTGGATGGAAGGCAGGAGTTGTGCCTGTGGTTGCCTCAGGGAGCAGGAACGGAGAAGATCACATTCCTTTTCAGCATTGCTTACACTCCTTCAGCTATGTTCATTGTCCAAGTGAGAGAAAGAGAGTCAAGCCTTAGAGTGCTTGCAGTGGAGGGAAAGGGCTTGAACTATTGCCTGAAGGGTGAATGGGACTCCAAAATCTCTATTTAGTTGATCTTCAAGGTACAGATTCTCTTCCTGTCCCATGTGGCACAGGAAAAAGTTATGTCTGTCATGCCATTGATTTTGATGGTACCAAACCCTGTCAGATTTCTCCATCCAGCTGAAAATCTCTGTGGGTAAAAATGAGGAGAAAAGAAGAAAGGAGAAACAGTAGGGACCATATTTTCTGTCCCCCTGGGTGATCAGATTAAAAGGGAAAATTATCAGCAGGAATTATTCCTGTCATGTTCTGGTAGGAGGGAGGAGATACTGCTTAGAGGAACACTATTAGTGCTCTGAGTATTAGACAGCAAATGGAAGAGAACTGCATATTTTGAAATATGAATAATACAGATAGGCACTTTTAAAGTCAGGTCTACCATGTACCACAAGAAGCATCTGTCTTTGTAAATGACTGTGCTTATTTTCAAACACTCACCCATAACTATTACATTTCATTATAAATTTGCTTTCTTTATAATATTCCATTTTTCCCAGCATATTTTGAAATCTCAGCCTCTTAAATTAATGGACTTACAAAGCTGCTTCCCTGAAGCTCTTTTAGTTACTGTTTACTACAGTCTTTTTATGCTTCAGTTTGCATTAGCTCTTTCTGTTCCATCCCCTGTGCTCCCCATCTTTCTTTTTCCCAGCTTGCTATATTTTATTTCATGGGAAATAAAGTACATTTTTGTTGTGATTGGGCACATTCAGGAGTTTTTAGGCCATCCTAGAATGAATTTTGAGTTGTGTCAAATAGAAAGTTCATGAAAAAATCTTCAGCTTGAGTGCATTTTGCCAACACTTTTTCTTCCTTAAATTGCTTAAATCCATTAAGTGTACTAGAGGTTTAAAGCTTAAAATATCTTAATATAGGCTAAAGATGTAGGAGCTTAGAGCAAATCCTCTACAAGTTTATGAGCATAAAAAGAAGTTAATTAAAGCTAATCAAGAAAATACAAATGGTAGGAAAAAACCCCACATTATGAAAAGATACAAATTCAGAGTCCATAACTGGAAGTTTCCCACAAATGATGCTGGGACAGGTCCAAGTTAAAGATTTTACCTTAGGCCTCAAATTGGGTATTTTATGATTACAGAAATAGTGTGCCATTCTGACATACCACAACCTCTCTGCACGAGAACCCTTTCAGTGTTAGCCCCACTCAGAATGTTCTGCTGCCTGTCCATGGTGCTGCAAAGGGCAGTTTGTATCAGTATAAGGCAGATGGAGCATGGAGCTTTTGCTCAGGTTGAAGTATTCTGGCACACTTGTACTGTTTCTTTAGTTCTGTATATTAAGTCTATTTTATGTCTTCTGCCTGTGCAAATAGTTTTGTTTCACTCTTGATGCCTTTAGAAAAACAGTTACTCTGGATCCCCAGAAAAAGGGGTGAGAGTATATAAAGCTGCATGTGATACATCCCAAGTGTGATATATCCAGTTCTCTGTTTATTATGGCATGTGCTGTAAATGCAGTTTTAAAAAGGCCAAATCCAGAAATTCTAACAGTAAATGCAAATACTAATTTTAACTTCTCTGTTTAATCACTTCAGTGAAGTTATTAGTTGTAATTAGCCATATCTAGCCAAACAAGGAGTCATTTGAGGCCTCTTGGCATCCCAGACTGGAGCCTAAGCAATTTGCAGAGCCAAAGCCTGGATGTTCAGATTTGCAGAGGCTTGTACAGAGTTTGCTGTGGGGGGTGTGTGTGGATCTGTGGATCCCAGGTACTGGAATAGTATTGATTTCTTATTTGCATCACAGGGATTCAAAATGGGATTAAGGCATCTGTTGTAGTCCTAACTACAAATGTACTGATGTCATAGCTTAGTACCTATGAACTTGTCATCTAGGTCACCCAGGAATGGCTAATCTTCATGGGGGAGCTCTCTCAGAGAAGTCTCTTATAGCTAGTGCACAGAATCTCCATGCTAGATTATGGAATCATAGAAATTTTTAGTTCTTCATAATTGATTGGGATCAAACTGCTTTAGGCACAGAACTATAATATTCAGTTCAGGAACCTCCTCCTGAAGTTTACAATAAATCTCAAAGTACTATTTCTATGTCTTTATCCTTTTAAGACCAGTGGTAGCAAGTAGAAATGTATCAACAATGGAATGCAGTTTGAAAAATTCTAGAAAAATATTTAGTCCAACTTCAAACCAGTTGTAGCACATACTGAGATACATTTAAGTGTGTGTGGCCTCGCCCAGCAGTTGGATTGCATTGAATTGTCATTCCTGATGTTATACAGCTTGGAAAAGGGGGACAAACCAGGTTTGAAATCTTTCCAGGCAGAGGTTGCCAAACCTATTCATTTCTGAGCAGTTACAGTCTGTATGAAAACTCTGACACCACTTAAAGGCAAAGTCAGAGTGGTGAATTCCAAATCTTAAGTTCCATATTTGACTCTGCAGTGGAGTTGCCTTCAAAAATAGCTGAGCAGTTGGAGTCAGGAAGCTTTTAGAAATTTGCTTGATCATGTCTCACCTTGTGAATGATTTGAACTGAAATGGGCCAAAAGCAAATAGGTGGGCTTAACACTGCTGCTCTTTTTTCCCCTTGTCTTTGCACTGAAACAGTGGGAGGTCTTAAATATTAAGGAGCTGCCAAAAGGCAGTTTGGGAAGGAACAGTCCCTTTGCTGATAATTACGTCTCCCAGCTGAGATGCCGTGATGCAGTGTTTGAGCATACTCCTGCAAAATCAGAAAGCATGAGTCACTCAAAAAGACCCTTCCAGTGCTGCAGCAGGCTGAGTTATATTCAGTTTGGGATGGTTTAGATTATTTCCTACACAATTGCTACCTGCCCAGTTGTTCTTGTCCCTGTATTTGCACTGTGACTTATTCCTGCCCCAAGAGTAGTTCTCTTCCCTTATCCTTACTTGAGTCCTTTCTTTTTGTCAGGACCTTTGAATGACTCATGGTTTAAATCATGTCAGACATTGCAGGGGTCTGCTGAGCCACTGCCACCACTGAATTAGATCTAATATGCAAATGCACATTCTGATTTACATCAGTGCAGTGATACATAGATACTTGCTTCAGAATTTGTCCTCTTGGATGAAGTTACAGAGATTGTCCTCTAAATATTGTTTCAAAATCTTGGAGCTGTGCTAGACAAGAAACAACTAGGAGTTGTTGCATTATCCAGAGAGGCCTTTTCTATTCTGCCAGGGTTTATCAGCTTACTGGCATTTTGTACAGAGCAATGAGGAATGGAGTGGTGTTGCTATGGCCAGGATAACTAACAATACAAAGCACCATACCATTTCACTGTTCTGGTACTTTGAGGCTGACTGGCTTGGAAGGCAGATAGACTGTTCCTTCTCCCCTCATTAAAGTTCTTCTCAATTAACTTTTAAACTAAGTTTAAAATCACTAAGCAGTGATTTATCAATATGAGGTCCCAATCTTTAATGTATTGATAATAGTGGAAAGTTATTGCCTTTGATTAAGATTGGTTGTAAGGAATACAAGCCTGTAATTAACATCATACCAAGTGACCAATTTCACTGTCTTGGATATTGCCATTTTTCAGACCCCTAAAAATTCAGAATCTGCACGCGCCACAAAAACATCTTGCAATTGAGCTTAAAATCGATTGAAACAGTACTAGAAGGTGAAGGAGGAGGGAAAATGATGTCCAGAGACTGTGAAAAGATAGAAAACTTCTCCTTTAGGAAATATCAAATTGAGAATGATTTGGTATTTAAATAGAAAAAAAACAGGATGTGTGTTTGTGTATAAAATAATTGTAAATCCTTGTACATGTACTATCTCAGAGAACCATAGTTTAGGATGAAGAGATATGAAAAATGTAGCAGGATATTTCTAATCATAAATAAGAATGCAACCATCCTCATTTTCTTTCTCAATAAAGAAGATGCTGAAGTCTTCCAATAAAATCCCAAGTTTTTTAATTAAATGGAATATATGAGTAGATGACATGATTAATCTTTCTCAACATTTCCACTAAGATGTTGATTTTGAGTATTTGAATCTATCTTTAAAAAGATGCTTCCTGGGACACTAGAAATGCCAGTCAGTCAGTGGGTGCCATATATATAAACCATAAATTATTATGAAGAGATTAAATCACTTCCAATACAAAACATGAATCACTTGGCAGAAGGCATCAGCTCTCAAGACAATTGCATGAAAGGCCTTGAGAGATAGAAGAGACTAAATCCTTGGCATTTCAATCAAGTGTGGCAGTAGTCTGGAATATGATATAAGGGGAGATTGGTATTTGAGATGGTTCTTCTGCTGAGACCAGGTTGGAGCAGCCCAGCAAAAGTGTCTTTCAGAGCAGGTACAAAAGGGGCCAGGATTGCCAGGGGTTCATGTGCTTGATGTCAGATCTTGAGAAAGAGCCTCTACTAAAATTGTTGGGAGGAGCAGATATTCAGCAGTATTTAGCCTCGAGAATTTATTGTTTCCCTATAAAATAGGAAAGGCACATTGCCAGTGCGTGTTACCCTCACTTCAGATTCTGAGATTCCAGCTTGCACCCTGAAACCTCACAGCCTTGCAAAGTGAGCTCAGCAAGCCCAGCCTTGTGTTGTATTTCTGTGCAGAATAAATGGATTTGATGGGCTGATCTGAGGCTATTTAATGCACCCATGGTTTTAGATCATTATAGGCTGCTTTTGCTCTTTCTCTGATTCCTTGCAGCAGCCACAGGATTTCTCATGCTTGCTGGTGCT
Source organism: Dendrocincla tyrannina (assembly GCA_035047865.1). NCBI lineage: Eukaryota > Metazoa > Chordata > Aves > Passeriformes > Dendrocolaptidae > Dendrocincla > Dendrocincla tyrannina. Next base: position 4,038,380 of record JAWWMP010000167.1, read on the forward strand.
TTGTTTCTGCTTCTTAAGTTGTCAAACTGACTACACAGTCAGTCAAAACCCATACATTCTTGACAAAGTTTTAAATTATTTATTGTTAACCTCTCACTGAAAATTAGGCTCCTTGTGTCTGCTTGGAAAAGAATGAGAATTAACATTTTGCTGATTGCTAAAGAAGGCTTGAAATACAGCCAGGAGTTGCTGTTAGTTGCGTCCAGAATAACATGATGCAGTATAGACTTCATATTTCCTTTTTTCCTTACTGACCAATGCCATTTCTCTGGCTACCATCCTCTTCTCCCCACAGTTCCATAGTCTCTGACCCTGACATGGTCCTGCTTTACCACTGTTACCGATATACTTCTCTTAGATTTCTCTACTTGAGAGATGCAATTAATTATTCATAACATAAACATACTCGTATTTACAATCACAGTGATGGAAATTCTCTGCATGAAGATGGTGGCAATACAGGGAAAAGATTGTCCTGCAGTTTAAAGATCCACAGAACAAATTAGAAAGGAAGATGTTGCTATAGTACTTTAGAAGTATATAAGAGCAAGGAAAGTATTAAAAAAGCTACTTTAAAATCAAATGGAATTAGATTATATTATTTGTTGAAGTTGGTGGTATGAAGCAGATATGAAATAATCAATACCAGTTACATAGGTGTCAAATTAACACACCACAGGAGTAAAATAATGGGCGTGCATGTGACAGGATGCTGAGGAAATTTGGGAAACCACCTTCTGCCTCTGTACTGCTATGAACAGATGCAGTTTTATTCCTCTGCAGTAGTCAGGCAGGCACATGTGAGAATTAAATGGCTGGGTTGTATGAGGACTACACTACTAAGAATTACATTCATGTACTTACCTGAATCTGATTTGCTTTAGGTTCCTAAGTCATACATCTTGTACATCATTGTACAGAAACCAGTAAATAATATCCAGAAAAATAATGAACATAAAGAATGTATGGTTAATCTCTTAAAATTCATGCATGTTATGGCTGTACCTGAGCCTTGTGGGCTAATGCAGAGACTGAGTGTTTGCATTTAATGCTTCTTGATTGCCAGCCCCTGTGCCTCTTTGCTCTGGGATGTGAAAGAAAATACTACAGTGATCTGAATATTCCAAAAGTATGTCTACAAGATAGAATAATTTTTTTAAGTTCATTAATATATTTTAATTGAACAATGAAGTGTAGGAAGATACAGAACCTGGAAACTGAATGCTAGGAACTTTAAAAATCACATGAACTTCTGTCTACTGAGATTTACTGTGAGCTGAGCCTTGATCTTCCTGTAGCTTCTGTTGAGTGGAATCCTCCAGAGGCCTCCTGGAGCAGTGAGTCTGATGGCCAGCAGCTGTGATGACAAAAATCCTTCTTCCAAGAGGTCACTGTGTCCCAAGTGAGCTGTTCTGTTGGGAGAAACCATGCCAGAAGTTCCTGGGCTCCCGATACTTCTGCCTTTCAGGCTTCTGCGTGGTATATCTTCAGTTTTCATTCTCGATTGTTGCCCTTTGGATGTGAGATGCCAAAGCACCAACGGGCAAGTTGAGCTTGTTCCTATGTCCATCCAGGGTGTTGAGGTCCAGAAGAATTATTTTTCAGTATCAGCAGTGCCACCTCATTCCGGCTTATTCTTTCAGTGCTGGTGAAGTACAGGGAGCCCTTGAGCCCTGTGTCTCCGTGGTGTTATAGGGCCGTAGCCTGAGGGCAAAGGCTGGGTCAGAAAGTTGGGTAATTTAACTGCCTGTGGCCAATTTTTCTGGCTGTTCCTTGAGCTATTCTAAGCACTTCCAGTGGACCTGGAGGCGAGCTCAGAATGGCTGCATGGGGAAGATTTTGTCACAGGGCTGCTAGTCAAGGACTAAGTGAGTGTGAAGGCCTGGAGACTTCATAAAGATGATATCTGCCAGGAACTTAGAATGTCAGATGGGAGAATGAGAGGAAGTTAAGAGGCAGATTGCCGCTTTTCTTCCTAAAATGTTTATTCTGGTGTACAGCTAGTTTTATATTTTCCATTTAAAACAAATTAATATTTCAGCCTCTCTCAAGCTTCCTAATGAAATAAATTATGTTAGCTTCCTTATTCATTCCCTTATGACATTGTCATAAAATACCTTCTTTTAAAAGTCAGCCTTTTTTTTTTCTTTTTTCTCTTTTTTTTTTTACAGAAAGAAGGAGATTTTTTAAAATCACAAGGTCAGTGAAAGTCCTGCATAAGACACATGTAGGAGCCTGAATATTTCTCAAAGTGGTAGCTTAGAAAGAGATGTTTTAAATAAGTACAGTCAGAGGATTTAAAAAAGCGCAGAAAAAGAAGAAAATGAATTGCAAAGTGCATTCTGTGTTAAATACTTTTCAATTCATGTAGTAAGTAGAGAGGAAAAAGTATATGCATTGATCTCCTAATGGGTGTGTGTGTATCTTTTGTTGGAAGGCTAAAGGTGCTCTTCAGCTACAGCTCTGGGCCTGGGGTGCCCTGTAAGTGACAGACTGGCCTAAGCCAGATTAAACTGGTGAGGTTTTTATGACAGGCTGTCCAGAGGGTCATGGTTTATTCTTGTTCAAGAACCTCCATGTGAAAGGACTTAGAGGAGTTTCTTGGCAGCTCACGATATTGGGAGCGGAGGACCGAAGATAAACTCCAAATGAAAGTATGGCAGAAACGAAAATCTTCTGAAAGCTGTTTTGTGAATGTGGGAGAACAATTGAGAAGTGCATAAACAGCATATGATTTTGCATTAAAATATAAGAGCTTAAAATAATATTGGGAGTTAGTTTATTTTTCTTCATTGAGTTAGTAATACTTTTAATAATTTTCAGCTGACTGAAAGGCAGCTCTGAAACTGTGTTGTAGTCTCGATCTGAGGAATACAATATTTGAACTAGTAATGAAACTGATATTATTGGAGAGTTCAATTAAAAAGATGAAAATGTAGATAATATCTGATCAAAGACTGAGCAGACATTATTGCAATTTGTAATTGCTTGTGGAGAAGGAGAAGGACTTGGGAGCTTGCAGTCGACGTCAACAGCGAAACCCCAGAGAGTCTGGAAAGAATCACAATTAACCTTTTTCAAAAATAATTTGAATTTCGAAGGCAAAGGAAGTTATCTGGTCTAGACTGAAGCTACACGAACTTCAGAAGCTTTTTTTGCCTCTGGTTCCTTTTTCTTAAGGTCTTGTCTTTACTTTTTTCCCCTCCCTCTAATCTACACAACTATGTTTATTTTTCCTTTTTTGCCTTTTTTTTAATTTTTCCCTAAAATAAAACTGCACACAATTCATACTGCATCAGATCCTGTCGCTCTCAAATGTTTGCATTGGTGTGAACAGGATACAGCAATATTATCCCTACCTGGCAAAAATCCTTCAGAGAGATGAAATACCCGTGGTGGGTAACGGGACGCAGTTTGAGGGCGCACATTTAATTCGTCTCTGTTGCAACGTGCTTTGAGACTAAGTTGCATTCTCTGGGTTTTGGGAGCAGGTGTCTGGCAGCTGGTTGATTTGTTGTTTTCTGAGCCACTTCATCCTGACTCATGCTCCTAAAACAAGTTGCTGTAGTCCTGCACCCTTGGGAGGGCTTATAACTTAGAGGTGCTGTGACCTAAAATCAGCTCACAAATACAAACCACCCGGAGTCATCTTGTGCAGACTAACATCTTCAGTTAGTGGTATATATATGAATATTAGAATCTTCAGTGTATTTATCCTCACCATTTTCCTCTCGAGTGTAAGAGAGACCTGGTTTCATGCTACAGCTGTAACAGGGACAGAGGGATACCAGTAGACCAGGGGCACACAGAAGCATGATGGAACGCAATCTCTGACATGTCTGGGAATCCCAGGCAAAGATCTTTACCAATAACTCATTTTTTCTTCCAGCCCTCCAGCAATTCTCAAAATCAGAGAATCCATGTTGTTTAATGCCAAGTATTAAAAATCAGATATTTTTTTTTTGCCTAATTCTTCAAGATTTTGGGTTTTTTTAATCAAAGGATACTCTGGGATCATCCAGGTCTCTGCTATAAATTAGCACAAATACATTCAGTAAAGTTTGATTAAGCCTAGAGCTTTGGAGTGTTTTACAGATCATGGCAGTGTAATTCCTTTTCCGTGTGAGCTGCTGAAGCAGACTTGCTTAATGATATGATTATATCACCAATTCTATTAACTAAAGTGAAAGAAAATCTACCACTACTTTTACTATGTGTGTGCAATTATAAATATCAAATTGCATTTTCCAAAACTATTAAAAAATGTAACAGAGATTTACAGGAATTTTATGTTTCTCCATGAAATTACTTTAAGCATATGCTAAAAAGCAAAGCCACATACAAAGAGCACAGGAACCTTACTGAGAGGGCATCATAAACTTGTAAGAGAAGGGTTTTTCTGGCTGCAGTTTTCAATCAACAGTATTTTGGGGATTCTTATTCTGTCTGCCTCCCCCCCACCCCTCACATCTATATGACATGAGCCAAGCAACCTGGGAGTAGGGGCTGTTCCTGATAACATCCTTTGAACCAGGGATCGGAGTGCAGGGAGGCCAGGTGAGGGATCCTCCTTTTCTCTTCAAGTGGCTGTGAATATGTTCAGAGGGGAGAGACAGAAGTGCTGACCTGGGTAGGAGAAATGGACATGGGATATTGTCCAGCATGAGGTGTAACCAGGAAGATTGTGCCATGCAGCGGTCGATCTCCGAGAGCTGCTTTCCAGGGGAATAATCAGGTTCTCTAGCCCTTTGACAAAGGTGTGTGTGAGTGGAAAGAGTATTCCTGTATTTCAATTCTTCCTTCGATGCCAGAGCCATAAATTACAAACCAGTTTAGCTTTATTCTTCCTCATCAATCTGGTTTGGTTTGTTAAAGTATGAAGTCATGTTATATGTCTGTGGTTTTATTGCTGTGTGTGCTGAGTAGTAACTTTCATTGATTATTTTGCTATAGAATTATTATATAACCCTTTTTACTGGATTGAATCTTTCATAGTCATTTTAGAAAGTAGGGAATCTGATTGCATGTTTTTACTTATTGTATGATACTGCAATGCTGTCACTATCATTGTGTGGTTGAAAGCTGTTTTCCAGATATTCCACATTAGAAATTAATAAGAAAGTTATTTAAGATAAAAGGATGTTTTACCAAAATTTCTGATTTTTTATTTTAATTGTTGGTCCCTACTTTCCATTTATCTAAATTCATATGCTTTATATGCTTACTATTATCTCATTAAAATGAGAAGAAAAATGATGACATCTTGAAGAAGGAAAATCTTTTGTTTGTGATTCTGCTGTACTATATCATCTGTAATTTTCCTTCTGTGATTTTTTTCGCCTTCATTGCCAATTTATCACCTGTACAATTTAATCTTTTGAAAGTAAATTTTTAGTTCAGCTAAGCTATCATGAGAATGTCTTTTTTCCAGGACTGATGTGCTGAACAAATTTCAGCACATATATTATTGCTGGTTTTATGGGTTTGGTTTCTGTTTGTGTTTCAGTAGAGGTCTGAAATGCTGGTTCTGTTAGCAAAATGCAAATCCCTTTCATAAACCAGAATCTTTATCTGTGTACCTTAATGTGTTTAATAAATAGCCAAAAGTTAACCAGATCCAGGTGCTTATTGCTATTTTATGTGACAGTATTGAGAGAATTGATACATTACGTTTTGTGAGAGCAGCCTTCTGCTCAGACATACCATCCTCCTCACTGATTTTCAGTGGAGTTTTGGCTGCATTTCACTGTAGATGGAGCTGTATTGCACATAAAACCCAGCAAAAAACCTATTAAAGTTGCCATCGGCTGTTAAGGGATCTAAATCACAATAAAGAAAAATCTTTGATAGTTGCCATCTTCCAGGCGGAATACTGGCAAAGGCAAAGCAAGAAATCATGTGAACGGCCCCAGGAGGCTCCTCTCGGAAGGAACTTTGGTGTTGGGAATGCCCAGTAAGCATATGTTACAGTGCCAATGCCACTAAGTCTGCCTTTCTGCTGGGAAAAAAAGATCGTGAAATATCCTCTCACAGAAAAGAGGCTGTGTCATTGGGAGAGGTGAAAATCACTGCGGATTACAGACTGCCAAACCTTTGGTCATTTTAGGGCAATTGCTAGAATGGCCTCTTTGTCTATTGGATAATAAGAGAACTTGGTACACCGTAAGAAAAAGGACTGCATATTCCTTTGCTTTATTCCTTTCAAGTTGGCCACTTGCACAGACACAAAGTAAGTTTCAAGTTAAACCTCGGCTCTTCTGATTCCGTATCGCATTCACATTCCCTTTGTAGCAGTGAAATACCCATTTGGATTGGTGACACCATATCAATCAGCAGCAGGAAAAGCTGGCTATGCCTCTGAGAAGTGAGGAGTGAGACAGAGGGAGCATGGAAACCATACATGTCCGGTTAGATGTCCTTTCATGCTGGCAGTATGGACTGGTTCTCTCCCCTTCATTATAAGAATGGCAGTGATTTTCTGTTCATATGGTGTAATCCAGGCATTTTCTTTTTATTCTGTCCCCTCTGAATCTCCAGGGTTTCCAATAAAAATCCCACACAATATTAGAGGTAAGAACTTGAAACAAGAAATTCTGGCATTTTGCTTAGACATTGAGAAAATACCATACAGAAGAGAGGTAGTGGAGTAAGAAACTCAACACTAACACTCCTATGAGACACAAACAGTGTTAAAATGTTGATATATTTGCTGGCTATAGATGGCAAACAGTATAGAAAGCCAAATGTGAGCTGGGCTGGTCCCACAGCTTGGGCAGCAGGGCAGGAGGGGATTCTGCCCCTCTGCCCCCCCAGGTGAGACCCCACCTGCAGAGCTGCCTCCAGCCCTACGGGCCAGCACAAGGACAGGGAGCTGCTGGAGAGTCCAGAGGAGGCACCAGCATGGTCAGAGGATGGAGCAGCTCTGCTGGAAGGGAAGGCTGGCAGAGCTGGGATTGTCCAGCCTGGAGAGAAGAAGCTTTGGGGTGGCCAGCTGTGGCCTTGCAGTGCCTGAAGGGACTACAAGAAATCTGTAGAGGGACGTTGGATAAGCGCCTGGAGTGCCAGGACAAGGGAGAATGGGTTCCCACTGCCAGAGGGCAGGGCTAGATGGGATATTGGGAAGGAATTCCTGGCTGGGAGGGTGGGCAGGCCATGACACAGGTTGGACAGAGAAGCTGTGGCTGCCCCTGGATCCCTGGAAGTGTCCAAGGCCAGGTTGGACGGGACTTGGAGCAACCTGGGCTGGTGGAAGCTGTCCCTGCCCATGGCAATAAGGTGTGAATAAGGAGGAATAAGATGACCTCTAAGGTCCCTTCCAACACAAACCATTCTGGGATTCTGTGATTACACACCAAGAGGTCTAATCACCCTGCTATTAGCCCTCCCCCTTGGTATAGCTGTATCTGTTTGCCCATTTTTTGGTCAGACAAGATTTTTCCTGAGCTTGACCCTCATTTTTCCGTCTTATTATATATTCATGAATTCTGTTTTCACATTAACTGAAGTTTAATGTTATAAAAAATTCCTAAGTCACATCCATTTTCAGATGTTTTTTAGTTTGAATGTTTTAACTTTCAGATGCTGAAAATTCTTCAGGTAAAAGATTTGAGCTTTTGTTTGTGATTGTGACAAAATGGACCATCTGTGTCTCTCAGCCATTTCCCTCCACAGAGTAGGATAATAAAGTTCCTGTGTCTACACTGGCACAGGAGACAAAACATGATTTTCTTTCTGACACTTGTGCTTTCTAAAAATACCAAACAGGTGGGATAAAAGTGTGGAGTAGAAATGGCTCAAGAAGAAATATTCTAAATATTTAAGCCTTGTGTTATTCAGAGCAGAAACATGGACTTTAATCCCCTGTTATACTAAAGCCATATAAAGGTCCCTGCTTGCTTAACACAGTCCTCATGCAGAGTTGTTTAATAGCTGTAAAAAGGAAAAATCTCCTAGGGGTCTTAAGAGTCAGGAGCATTCACTGGCCCAAAAGTCTCACAGTTTCTGTCTCTGGGTTTAGATATGCTCCTTTTTTTGTTAATAAACAGAAGTACGACCTCAAGAAATCGTTTTTTTCCAGGTGTTCTTCTCTTTCCAAATACCAGCCATGTTCTTGTTACAGAAGTGTGTTCCATTGTGGTTGAAATTGTCGCTTGAAGACTTGGCTGTCTTGCTTACTCCTTAAAAATGTGTCATGAAAGGAGTCTGTGAACTGTGGCTGAGAAACCGTGCCCTGGGTTTCTTGTGTTTGTCATAGAATCCTAGAACAGTGTGGGTTGGGAAGGACCTTAAAAATCACCCAGTTCCACACCTCCGGTGGTTGATTTATAATGTTTGGACAGTGCAGTGCTCTGAAGTGGCTTCTTGAGGCCCTAGCAGAGCAAGGGAAAGGGAGTCGAGCCTTTCTGTTAGAGCATCAGACCCTGAGCATTGTCTTTGTCAACATCCTGTTGCATTCCTTTGGGTAGCTGTGTAATTACTGCCCCATGTTTTGAGATCCACAGTCTAGTCCTTAGTATATTTGGGCATCAGTTTTCCTCTTCCAAATAGGTTGTTCTCTTTAGAGAGCATGGGGGTTTTGGTTGCTTTGTTTTGTTTTACATTTAATTCAGTCTCTTATTTCAGAACACTTCCCTGATCTATGCTTTTGAATTCTGTTCTTGTACTCCAAAGTGTTTGCAGTCTGTCTCAGCTTGGAGCCACCATAGGTTTTATTAATATATTCTATATTCCAGTATCCAAGCCTTTGGCAAAACTGAAAACAGAAGCAGGGCTCCGTTTGAAATGCCTTTCCTCTACTAAAGCAGCTTGGGTGGCATTGCTTGTCTTGTAACAGGCTGCCCCATGGGAAGAAGCGAGAACTTCAGGTGGAAGATTGAAAAGCACTGACTTTGTCCCTCAATAAAGTGGAGCAAATGAATCAGCCTGACTCACCAGTCATGTAGCCCCTCTCTTAACTCTTTTTGCTCATGTGGTTGGAGAATAAGTCACCCTTTATTGCCATTTGATGTTTTGAAGAGCAGTGCAAGTGGTCAGCACATGTTACACTAGTGAGGGGGGATTTCACCAAACATGAGTAAAGGCAAAGCCAGCATTGCTGCCAGAGCTGTGGACAGTGCTGGACACACACAGCCCCTGCCTCTGGCTGCCTCTGGCACTCACACTTGCAGGACATATTTTCTGGCATCTGCTCTGTGCTGTTGGTGAATCACATAGGTGAGGAGGTGCATTTTCTCTTTCAAATAGATCAGGCTATACCTAAGCTATTCCAAATGTGGAAGACAACAGCACTGCATTATTTTATGTCAGCCTAAATTCACTGTCAACATTTTTACCTCTGTAGTGATTCACAGAATGGCTTTTTCCTGAACTTTGAACTATTGATTTACACACAACATAAATTATGCTTCCAATACTTTTTGTTGTCTGGCTTTATCTCTGCCATCTGGTTTTGCTGTTGCTCAGTCAAGTGTATAATGTGGCAATCCACATTATGATTGGAATGGCACAAGTCCAGCACTGCTGGTCTCACACACCTCCTGCCATGGGGAGCAGCGGTGGATTCAGTGTGCAGATGCTGGCTGTTCACCTGTGCATGGGGACTGACTGATGTGTTCATCACTTGTGCTGTGCAGGCTCTTTCCATGTGTCATGCACAGCAAGGTTTTGGCACGGCATGAGAACTTATTTTTACAAAGTCCAAAGATGGATTTCTCATGAAGTGATATGAAATGGCCCAGTCAGACATCTTTGTGGAAGAAAAAAATACTTGAGAATATTAGACTAGTTCTTGTAGCTGCATATTTATAAGACTGTTGAATTATTTTAAAATTTATATAGTGTTATAGTCAAAGATTTACTGGAAACTTATATGTTTACTTCTATTTTAGTCCTGATATCTTATAACATTTTTTCCTTCAACTCTTTCTTCACACAGATAGTTTTTAGTCTTTAATTAAAATACTGTCATATTTTGACAACACTTCAAAGTAAGAACCCATCATTTTGATTTTACTTTTGTTTATACTGAGCAGTTGTGAAATACTTAATTATACATTTTTTATGGCTTCCCCAGTTCTAACAGAAAATCTCTTTTTTCCTGTCTCTCTTTCAATACAAGAATGCAACTAAGAGTATTCACTGGAAAGACTATGATTAGCAATGTGATGAGAATCTAATTGTAAGAAATAAGTTAATATTTAATTTATTTTTACTGAGTCAATTTGACAGTCTGAAAGGCGATTTATATGCATTAGTAATAATAATTATGAGTTTATGTTATAGATCTGTCCAAAAATCCTCTTTGGCAGTGGAGGTGAACTGTGCTGTACTAATGCTCATGCTGCATTTTCATAGCTTTAGGTGCCACTTACTGAGTAAACAAAACTAAGCCTCAATTTTCCAAATTTACAGCTCTCTTCCCATTTCAGATGGTGAAGGTAAAGTCTCTATACAGCTGTGAAGGTAAAGTCTCTTATACAGCTGCCAACCAGTCCCTTCCATGGTGAGTATTAGCAATTACCTGTTCAGGCCTTGATGTGGTAGAGGAGGAGCAGGGACTCAGGAGAGAGAAAGATCTGAGGATCGAGGGATGGGATCCCAGGCTGGGGAGGCAAAGCAATATCTTAAGGGAATAGAAGACTTAGACTAGGAAGCTGGAGCCCCAGTGTGGGGTACACAGTGGGAAGAAAGGTTGAGTTGTGGCACTTAAGTCCCCTGTTTGGGAAGGCAAGAATGAAAGGCTCATCTCTCTATGTAACCCTATACTATTAGTTCAGGTGGCACCTTAAACACTTGACCTTGCATGTAAACACAGAAAAAAATTTACTAGTATGACTTCTTTTGATTGCTCAATTCATTCACAAAGGCCTCCTACAATGACTGATTGAGGAGATAGGAATTAAATATTTATCCAAGCAAACAGAACAGCTACTGCATTTCAGATGGTGTCAGCCCACTACTGCTTGGAGAGTCTCAAACTTTGTATTACATGTCAGAATTTTACTTTGAGGTATAAGAGTGTCAGATGGTGTGTTGGGTGGCTTGGGAGAAGCTGTTAACAACTTCCCCCATCTTGCTCTTGATGTGCACACCACACCTGCTCCTGAAATAGTTGGCATTCTGTTCTGAAACTGTCTGACCTCCTTTTGTCTGTTGCATCTCTGCTTGCTGAGGTCCTCAATCTCTCCTGGCTAATTCCTTTCACATCAACAGTGTGTTGGAAATTCCCAAATTATCTCCTGACAGCAAATAGACTTATTCAACATGTGAACAGAACTTAGGAAATAGTTCAGGAATGAAAAACTGGCACTTGGTCCTCTGGGTTTTCAAAAGCACCTAGGAGAAGATGATGACATTTGAGCTGCTTCCTGGGTTGGCAGCCCAGTGAAAGTGGGTTTATCAGATGACCTACATGTTTTTGAGGTCCAGAGGAATGATTTGCAGAAAGAGGACCTAGTAGGTTGTCCCTGAGATATTTGCAATCAAAGCTGTATGTAAAACCCAGGAGGTGAAGGCATGTCCAAGGATGAGGGGTTTCTGTTTTCCCTTCAGATCCCTGGGATATCACTGTATGTGTTCACTGTGACCTGGATGTGCTAGAGAGGAACTAACAGTGGCCTTTCTTGCCATGTTGAGAGAGAAAAGAACCTGATATTTTTTGAAAATTTTGTATGAGAATTGCCATGCATCCAGTGGAGCTGAGCAATTGGCTTTTGTTTTTCAGACTTGTTTTCTTCTGCGGTGTATGAAGCTAGTATGAAGTTGTTGGTCATGGGTAGGATAGTTGGGGTCTCCCCAATGGAAGTGGTCTGAACCGGTAGGAAGAAGCTGTTTCCTTTGAAAAAACAGGAAGGATAAAAGTACTGGAAAAGATAACTCCACCGGGAAGGACTGTATCTCACAGTGCAACAGTGTCATGCGTATGTTACCTCCTTTGAGTACAGGAACCACTGCAGCTTCCACTGAACCGCCAACCCAGCGCTCCTCACAGACACGGTTCCCAAATTTTTTTACCTTGAACTGGCACTCACTTGACTTAGCAAAGCTGACTGAGGTAATATTTGACCTAGTTACTTTGTTGTTGGACTAACTCACCGAAGCTAATCTCTGGGAAAACATGGAGTGCCTGCATCTGCAAGGTGGTATATTTGGAGCTGCTGGGGAGAAGGAGAAGCGGCGACACCCTTTGTCAGCCTCTTCTTTATCAGCAGTTAGCCACTAGGCTGGCTTAAAAGCACGGTTAAATTGTACACTCCTGATGTTCCCATGCTGATGATGTCTTTTTTCATCCCCTGTTGGTTTCTTGGAGGGCACTGTGCCCTGCCACTGCAATCCTGCTGCAAGGGCTGTGTTGAGTTTCTCAATTAACTGCAGTGTAGCAGGATGCAAATGACAGAACCACAGAATGGTTTGGGTTGGAAGGGACCTTACAACTCATCTCATTCCATCCCCTGCCATGGGCAGAGACACCTTCCACCAGCCCAGGTTGTTCCAAACTCTGCCCACCCTGACCTTGGACACTTCCAGGGATGGGGCGGCCACAGCTGCTCTGCCCAACCTGTGCCAGGGCCTCACCACCCTAATAGGGAAGAATTTCTTCCCAATATCCCACCTATGCCTGCCCTCTGGCAGTGGGAAGCCATTCTCCCTTGTCCTGTCCCTACATACTGTTATACAAAATCCCTCTCCAGCTCTCCCGGAGCCCCTTTAGAAGGTGGAAGGGGCTCTAGGGGCCCATTGGAGCCTTCTCTTCTCCAGGCTGAACAGCCCCAGATCTCTCAGCCAGTCAAATGCTGTCATCTGTCAGAGCTGGTGTTTGTCATCTTTGTGTTCTTGGG
>JAWWMP010000167.1:4051315-4072226 GCA_035047865.1 Dendrocincla tyrannina
GGGGAAGGAGGGGGCATGGATAGACCAAGGGGTGGTGGTGGAAAAGTGTTTCTAACCTGTTTCTATTTCTTATTTTTAGTTTGTAGTTTGTTCGTAATAAATTTAAGCATTATTCTAAGTTCTGCTTTGCCCGCAGTATTAATCAAAGCTACTTTTTCAGTTGTTATCTCTAGCCGTAAATTCCTTGCTTTTTTTCTTCCCTCTGGAGGGCGAAGGGGGCAGAAAAGACCTTGAAGGGGTTTTACTGGACACCAAGTGTTTATCCAGGGTCAAACCACCACACACAGTAATCTCACAAGTATAAAAACCTTCTGAAGGGCCACACAGAAATGAGGCTTGTGAAAAACTAGGTATGTAAGTGGCAGGGTCAATTATAGGTAGGCCATATACATATATGCATATATATGGGTAGGCTTAGAGTCAATCACTTCTTTCAGTGTTTTCCTGTCTTTAAAGTAATATTAAGACAAAAATTCACATAACAGAAAAACATGGACTTTTTTAATATTTAGAACTAAAATGTAAGCATAAGTTTATCTGAGAGTTCTGTCAGTTAATGAAATGCCTGAATTTCAGCTTTTGAAATATCCCTGCACATTATGCTGTCCCCAGATGGCTAAAAATTGCTGTTCTTAATAATTTTGTGACTTGTGTAGCTACTGGTAGCTAAACCAGACCATGGCCTGAGGTTTGTCTCTAAGGTGCTCATCTTCCAGCTTGGCTTTGTATATTTATTTAAAATATGGAAATTTAAATTGATGAGGAATTGTGAAGTATTCTGTTCTTCAACAAATTGGTACTAAGTGAATGCAATTATAACCTCTTCCAAAAGAAGTGGCAGAGTTTTGTGCTTTCATTTATAAGCAGACAAAATCTTTCTGTTGGTTTATTTATGAAAACAATCTGGAGGGAAGAGGGGAAGTTTAGGCTTGTAACAGATAGCAGCAGACATTTGCTTGATTAGGCATTACAAAGCCAACCTCCACCCAGAACAAAGTAATTCAATTTGAAGGGAAAAGCAACCTGTATTTTATAGTTATACCCTAAAATTCATCTAGGTATAGGGCTGCCAAGCAGGTTTTTCAATATGTTTTGCTGCTGTGAGTTATTTTATGGCTAATGTGATTGTATACATGAATTCCTGTGAGCTGTGGTTAGGCTGGAGGCAGTGGGGTGACTCTCTTTGCCTGAATGCTGGGTCTAGTCTGTTACAGGCCCAAGACAATTGTGTCCCACTGACAGTGACATGAGTGCTGCTCTATAGCTTCACAGGGGCTCTGAATGACCACTGAGAGTCATAGAAACAGAATTCAATAATGCTGTTTTTAAAACAAGAGAACAAGAAGCCTCTAATTTGTAATGCTCATTATAATATGAATATTCACACGATCCATGTTTGTAGACGATGTTCCTCCTGCTGCTGAGGCTGAGAGCCCAACACCAGGCAGGAATGTTTTGTCAGCTAGTGTTTCACATGAATTCATCACCAGAGTTCTGACATTCTGCTAATATAACACACAGACCCAAACACCCCCAGAGTGCCAGTGACTAGAGCTGCCACATTTGTGATTTACTAGCCCTGTATATCATTGCAGTGGCACCAGTCAATGCTTACTGCATGACTTCTGGCAGGGAAAGACAGAAGGGATCTTTAAAGCAAGACAAAAGATGAGATGAAAATGAGATGAAATGTCTTATGGATCCTCCACTTCTGTGAGTTATTTCTGGATACTGTACATGAAGACAGGATAAATTTTCCTTAAACATTTTCATCTGTTCTTCTGTGTGGCTTTAACTTCTTCTGCTTTAGCGTGGGAAATAAGGTGGTAACAAGTATGTTATTTTTTACTGTGGAAGGGGTGAGAACACTTTTTGCATTCCAAGAGAATGTGTTTGGTGACATAACCAAGGTCTCAGCTCAGCCTTTAGGTTGTCTCTCCAGGGAGCCTGAGCAGTCACTCCTAGCAGAGGGTCGTACATCACTAACATGAAATTCTGAAAGCAAAGGAAAAACACCCAGCAACAGCAATAACAGTGATCCCTAAAGTCAGGAGGCACCAGTGTTCATATCCACAGAACGTGTTTTGTGCTCTCTCAGCACTGAGATCCTTTCTCACTGTGCTGTATGTTCTCTCTATGCCCCAGCTGAACCCCAGCTTCCAACACACTACTGTATGTTCCTTGGAAGTACATACATGGCATCATCATTGCAGCCTGAGAGGCAGGGAGGGGCAACATCTTGTAGGTGGCATTCCATTTCCATTTCCCTGGCCAGAGTTTTCGTTCTTCTCTCAGCAGAATGCTGTAGAGTACAAGGATGGGATGACACATGGATGTTGTCAATGTTGCCCCTCCATGTCTTGGAGGGGCAGCAGAACAGTGGAAGGATTTGCATGAGGGTTGAAAGGAGGAGGAGCAGGATAACTTTATCTGCGATGTTCAAAGTGGCACCTGTTCAGGCAAGCTCCAGCAGGACATCACTGAAGGACTGAGACCCCATCTAAAGTCAAAGAAATAGTTATGACTCTTTTCCAAAAGATATTTTTACCTTGTGATCCATGGTGATTTCAGCACTTTTGTGTGCCTGGCTGTGTATATCATAAAGACTGTAAGACACATTTCACCCTAGTACTATGTGCAGATATAGGAGCTCCATCTCACACCTGCTGTTCATTTAGTTTCCAAATAAGAACCGTGCCTTGGAGCAACAAAGCTGTGCTGTGACAGGTTCTTTCTCCACCACCTCACTCCCACCTCCCCCATGTAATGAACCAGGATTTGGGTCAAGTTTTTATGAATTCAGTTATCCATATGGATTGGATGTCTGTGGAAACATGAATGTTTAATCAGACATTTGTTAGCAAGCTAAAGAGGAGACATTATGCCAAGCACTGTGCTGTCAGAACATTCCCTGCTTGCTATTGCTATGGTAACAGCCAACAAATACCTGCTTGTTTTGTGTGAGACTCTGATCTGAAGGAAAACCTCCAAAGGACAAATTCTGAACATCTAGATTCTGGGATGGAACCAAAGAAGGGACCACCATTTTCAAAACCTGTTGTCTGCCTGACTGATAGGTTTCTTCAGGAGCACTTTTTGTCAGTCACTGAGGAGCAGAAATGGATAGCACATCCATTAGCCAGTCACATGGACTGAATTTTAATTGTGGTTTCTGGGCAAAAATATTCAGCATTTCTCTAGAGTTGGCCCAAATATGTTCATTAAAAACTTAGTGAAGCATATATCTATTTCAAATACAAAAATACTGTAAACCAAGAGCTTCATCTGGAGGAATACATTACTTCCAATATTAATTTGCCTGGCTCTGCTGCTGAAGACAATAGTGGCCTGGCTGTCCCCTTAGTAGCTATTCAACAAACCACAATAGAAAGTCTGCTTCTCGTCGGTTACTTGAAAATTTACCCATGTTAGAGAATGCCAATATTTCATGGCATGTCCTAGGAGAGTTGGGGACAGGCTTCTATTAGGGATTCCACTGGCAGAGCCCTACTTTCTCTAAAGGAACCTTAGTCTACGTATAACCCATCTCCCAGCTTAAAACCACATAGTGCATGTTGCACTAGTGGGTTATTCTTTTCATTGGTGCTTTTTTCCTTTCTCCCTCATCCTCTAACTCTTTAGAAACAGCTTAGGCAGAACCTTTCAGAAGAGGAATCAAAGAAGAAAGGCAATTCCCAGAGGCCTTCCTGTCTTCCTTCCTCGCCAAAGATCTGTACAAGGCAAGAAGCCGTAGCACGATGAATTTTTCCATATTCCCCCATGTCCCCAGTCCGCCTTCCTGCTTTATGCTTGGGAAGAGCCTAGGAAAACACACAGCCTCTGGGAGAAAACTGAGATGAAGGAGAAGCTGAAGGATTAGTGCCAGCTGGGTAAATCTTGCTGAGTCTGTTGTAAAGCTGGCAGGTGAAGCAGAACTACCTGGGCCCCTGAGCAGATGTTGTGCTTTTTGACTCGAGGTTCAGACCATAGGGAAAGGACTTCTGCCTGTGGAGCCAGGCTGCTCTGCCTCACAGGATTGCTGTGGCTTGTGAAGCTCCCACTGGCTGTCAGTAACTGTAACACACACAATTGCATCAGTTAGCAGAGGAAGCTTGTATACAAATTATATTGTTTACAGTTTAATGAGAGTGAGAAGTCTTGCTGAGATACCTAAAGACATTTAACTGCTTTATCTTAAACAGTTCTTCAGATTTATTCCTTCAGTCATACCTTAGTACATGGTATTCAGTCTCTGGAAGGAAATTAAAGGGTAGTATTTTATTGCTAGACCGTATGCTTTTAGGCATTTCTGTGTCATAACCTGTCCTGGCAAGACTCTCAAACTGAGGGGCTAGTTTCTGCCTTGTGAGTAGGATGCGTAGACAGTTTTGATCTTAGAATACGGCAGTGTCAGACAAAACCTGGTGTGCTGGCAGGGCAAACTGTGCCAACATTCAAGTGCTGTGTACATCCATCTTATGTCCCCTGCCTTGGACACTTCTGTTTAATTGAATGTTAGTTATTTCCTTGGACTATCCTGTACTGCAACCCTCTTTCAACAAAATCCCCTCAGTAGATTTGGTCAGTGTCAAACTGTTGATAACCTATTTAGAAAGGCAGAAGATGAAATGAAATGGAAGTGGGGCTGTGCAGACAATTTATCAGGCTGTCTCAAACACTTCCTGCATAATCTCTTGTCAAGGTCATGTGCAGCTGACAGAATCTTCTGTGCAGGCCATTACAGGTGATTGCAGGTGACATGCAGTGCTATAATCTTGTGGCTTTTAAATGGTTAAGAGGTAACTGTGGTTACTTGATGTGGTTTGCTTGATTTTAGGCTGGTGCACTAGGACCGGTGGAAGCAAATATACGATGGAACTGGAAGGTCACTGCTACAAGCAAACTGAAAAATGCATATACTTTATCAGTAAAGATGAGCTAAACTGCCCTATTAAGTAAATTAAAGTTAAAAAGTCCACTGTTGGGTACTACTAATTTGATAGTTGACACACCTGAAAATGACTGGATCTTCTTTATAATGCCCATTAAAAAAAGAAATATTCTGGAAAATAAATTTAATTAAACTTTAGGTACCCTTTTTTCCATAACAGTGTTCAATCACAGATGCCTAAATGCAGGTACCTAAATAAAGACCTATTCTGTTTCCATGGGAGTAAACTGACTTTTTTTTTCCATTGCTCTGACCTGAAATTGCCACGTTTTTCAGGAGAAACTTCAGAATGAGCTGTCAGTACATAGCGTTCTGAAAAATCAGGCTGATTAACTTGATTGCCTAAATTTTCACACCCATATGGAACACCCTTGCTATATTATTTTAACCATTAAAGACAATCGTTCCCAAAGAACAGCCATTGAAAATGTACAAAGCAATTCCAAGCTGCTTCTCAGGAGAAACCAGTTCCTTGTTATTTTCATCAAAAAAGTGATAATGATAGTGAGTGATTTGCCTAAAGTAGTCATGGAAAACAGTTCACAGTGTTGTCTCCGAAATTTTGGAAAGCCCGGTGCATCAAGTTCCAATTGCCTCTTGATACGACAGCACGAACACAGGAAGAACTTATAGCTATGAGTTGGCCATCCTGGCACCCAGAAAGGGTGTTTTGGGAGGAAAACGGAGGCCAATCAAAGATGACAGCAGGTATGCTATCGATCAGATGACATTAAAAACTTACCCCTCGCAGAAGTTCAGGAAAGTTTATCATTCCTACCACACAGAAAAGGGATGATGGCCAGGTGCAAAAGAACTTGATGATGTAGCGTAGCCTCATGAGAATTCCTATACATAGAGGAAAGTCAGGGGACAGAGAATAACCATAAATATATGCATTTTAGATTTACGTGTTTGATAAACATGTAAGATTTCATAGAAAATACATTTCATTGTTGATCTGGAGATATGAGATATCTTTATTCTACTGTACACAGCTCTGGGATTTAAAGCCTTATAATGGGCTCTGATAGCTGTGACTGCACTAAAACTGAAGGTGAGGAAGAACCAGAAACATCTGGTTTTTCACCCCAATCTAAGCACTGAATAAGACAGCAACTGTCATATCCTTTCAGTGTAGTGAAATTCTGTTGTGTTTCTCTTGGTTACTCTGCTTGTTGCCGTGGTCCAGCCTGGCCTTTGCTCCTGGCTGTGATTTGTGGCTGAATTGTAGTGTTTTCTGGCTGACTCTTGGCTCCCCTTACCCTTACCCCTAATCCTAGAAAGTTGTGGGGCTTTTTCCTGGCCTGCTGCTCAGTCTGCTGCATGGAAGCTGTTCAAGAGACAAAGCATGAGACATCAGAGAGAAAAGGGGGGAGTAGACTAGAAACAGAGGCAAAAGGTGGAGGAGAGGGAGCAATGTGCCCATGGGACAGGGGGTTGCAGCACAGTTATAATGGACCTGAAAAACTCCTGTTGAGAAATTTAGCATCAAAACCACATGAGGAGGCAACAGCCTAACTAGTGGCTTCCTCCAAAAATGACACTTCCAAGAGCACCTGTGGTACATCCCTAACCGTCTGAGACGAATTGCAGTTGTAAATGAAAACCAAGTTAATCAAATAACTTTAATTGCTATTCAGTTATTACATTTTTGGGCCCTTTCCTCTTATAATGAAAATTTTCCTGGAATCCCACTGTGATATAACTATTGTATAAGTTATTAGTCCTACTTAATACCAAAATTTGCACATCATCACAGTAGAGAGTTGAAGCAGATGTTGAACACAGCTCTTACATGCTGTTTTTGTCATACTTTGTGATTCTGGATTATTCATTGCAATACCTAGTACAGGGTTTGCATTTTCCTTAAGCCCTCTAGCTGCCAGGGTGTTGCTGCTGATGGGGCTGTTTTACATCTTGCTGCACAGTTCATGGCAATGACTGGAGAATATTTGCAGGCTTTTGTATTTCATCAGATTGTTAATCGATTCTGTTCAGGTGGCTGACCACTCTGTCACAGTCCAATGACAGCATTCTCTCAATCCTATTTTAAGTTAAATAGGACTGATTAGTGATAAGGCAAAATGGCTGTTAGGATTTTATAAGTGTGTAGTACAGTGGAATGTATTCTGACTGGAATAAGAGAAAAATTAGAGCCATGACTTGAGTTCACTATTAAGTCTTTCTATTAATTATTAAGCAGTACTTTCTCCTTTTATGTAATATACACCTCAATCATTTGTTTTGGTGCATCTTGTGTATTTTAGAAAACCATTTTCCTACATTTGCATGACTCCTAAGGTGGTGGGTGAGAGATGATGGCTTTTTACATCTTTCAAGAGAGAGTTCTGCTGGGGTAAATAAGCCTGGCCTGCAAAGAAGATACGTGCAGGAATCCTGGTGAGTGTTTCAGGTCTTTCCTCTTAGTTGCAGGTGTTTCACTGAAGAGGTTTTCAGGAGTGATTCTTTCAGGTGAAGAGAGTAAGTGTTTTTCTGCGGTGGCCTGTGGTTTGTTGACACCGAATATTCTGTTTGGTTATCGTGCTAGTACATTTGCTTTTTATCCATGTGAAACTGTTTTTAAGTTTCTTCTTTTTCTTTATACCTTGTGTGCTCTGGCATTTCCTATTGTTTCAGTTAGGCACTTATTCAATGAGCTTGCTTTGCAGTCCTTGAGCTTCCCTCTCCACATGGGTCCCCGTTGGTTTGGGAATTGGCCTGCATTTACACATTTCCACATAAAGAAAGCTATCCAGCTGATGGTGTTTGATTTATTTTACTCTCTCTTTTGTATCACTTCCTATGAAGCTTCTCAAAATAGTTCTTTTGATCTGCTGTTGCTGTTATTCTGTCCTCAGATACGCGTGTGTATCTTCAGCTGGGAGCCAGTAAAAACCATCATGTATATCAGACATGAGACTGAGTCCTAACATGTGTCTTTTTGAAGCTATTTCGCTGATACACTTTTTGTAGTGTTCAGCTAGGATGTAACACAGTGCCACTGAACAGACACACAACCAATGCTGCACTGACTTTGTGGGTCAGTTGTTCACTTGTGCCAACGTATTAGCAACCGAGAACAAAAATTTCTCCTTCCTAGGAATGAGTTTAATGTCATTTTGTTTTCATCTTCCTTAGATGCTTAAAAGACTGTGGAAAAAAATTAAATGATCACAAGAACAATGTTTTTTATTCCTGGACTGTCATACACTTAGAAATGGCCTGACTCAGAAATGCTACAGAAGCTGCTTTCTTGACAGTGTTTCCATAAAAAGGGTGATTTTTATATGTGACGCTGCAATCAGTATTTCCACATAGAAGCCAAATTTCAAATGCTTTTATTCTTTATCTAATGTAACATACGTTGTGACAACCAGGCTAAACTTTGCACTTCACACCTTTCCCAGGTGGTTTGAGGTGTGACTTGCCTCCAGCTGAAAGGTCCAGCAGATTGGAGAGAGTGGGTGAATGTGAAAAGCTCCTTGCTACAGTGTGTGCAGAAATCCAGGGAATGACTGAGCTCCTGGCTGCTCTGTCCATAGACAGGCTTCCACAGAGCTGGGTTGCATTTGGCCTCCCTTGGGCTCTGCTGTTATGCTTCTCCATCAGGAGTTAAGTACGGGCTTCATCTGCACAGTTACTTGTCATTGCCTGTATCTGAATTTGAGTTAACATTTCCATTAACCTTAAATTCAAAATCTTCTCTGAAGATAACAGAAATCCCAGTTGTCTCAGGAATATGCTTGGATACTGGGTAGTGTAAGCAAAGTTGTCACCATCTCTACAGGCAAAGCATTGTGATACAGCGTATGATGTATCATAAATTTTAAAAGATGCTTTCAATTATTGAGCCTAACTAAGGTTTCTGTTGTCAGACTCTGCCTCTAATAATGGAGTAGAAAATTGACTTGAAGAATAGTTGCACGGTCAAAGCAGAGAATGGGAAATGTATATTGTGAGTGGACTCACAAGTCATGCAGGTGACTCTAAAGTAGTTCAATGTAATTGTGTCTGCAGACATGTAAGAGCACTGATCCTGTATAGGTTTTGGTAGAGGATGTATGTGGATTTATCCTGCCTGTGCAGATTGCAAATAGCAATGAAGCGAAGTCAGGTTCCAGATGAGATTATTCCCTAATATATCTTAAAATGCTTAGACAGATTGAGCTTATTCTAAGTATCCAGATATATAATAGATCCCTGGGGCACGAGGAGATTAGCAGTTTGTTTTCCTGCCTAAGAGTCAAAATACTAACGCAATACAATGAAAACTTTTTTGGCTCGCAAAAGGATTACAGGGACTTCCAGAGATTTTAATCTGTGAAGGATTCCTAATTGCTATAATAATGATTTTTCTTGCACTAGTTCATAAATCTTTGCTGAGCAAAGAGAAGTCTTGCATGCCAACAAATTCAAAGGATTTCGTTTTAAGTTACTTCAGAATTAACCTATAGCTGATCATATAGTTGATAAAAAGCCTGTTGCATTGTACATATAATATGTCTGAGTGACTCTAGGGAAGGAAATTTGTGTGACAAGCCTTTTTGGAAGGTTTTGTGCAGACAGGGACTGAGGATAAATTCTGACTTGAATGTGGAGCGGTGCAGTAACTGTAGTATATATAGCAAAGTTTTTGAGTTTTATGTAAACACTATTTAAAGGTAGTTTATATTTGACATTAAATGATAGTGATCTGCTCCCACGCTCTGAAGTTCCTGTTGATTCATGCAAAAATCCCAGACTGTAGAGCGTGAGTCATCTTACAAGGTTAACATGGTTTCTACTTGGTTTGTTGTTTTTTTCTCGAAAAAAGTATACAATGACTACACAGTTCATCCAAAGGACTGACTCAGAGGTAGACCCCCATATTAAGTTAGTCTAATATTGATGAAGCCCACCACATGTTGTCTGTTTTGCTGCTTTCCT
This sequence comes from Dendrocincla tyrannina, assembly GCA_035047865.1. NCBI lineage: Eukaryota > Metazoa > Chordata > Aves > Passeriformes > Dendrocolaptidae > Dendrocincla > Dendrocincla tyrannina. The sequence goes on from JAWWMP010000167.1 coordinate 4,061,193, forward strand.
GGGTAGAATCTCCCTTTTATTTCTTACAGCCAGATCAGACTCTCACGTATCTTGCATTATATTGTAGATCTTACTGCATGCTTTTTGATACCACTTATTATCCGATGAAATCCCTCTGTTCTGAGAAAAATGACTAAAGGAATCGAAATACATGACATTATCAATTTTTACCCTGACTAAGTAGTGGGATGTAAGATGAGAAATATTTCATGTTTCTAAAGATTAGCCAACCTCTAATTATTTGAGCTTAAGAGGAAAGATCTTTAGGAAGCAGATAATTTCAGACTCGTATGATTTCCTGTGTCTTTTCATACCTGCATTTGGAGAGATTTGTGAACTGCATGGAAAATTTCTATGCAACTTGTTTTTAAACATTTTTGTAATTGTGGAATAGTATTTAAATTCAAGATTTAATCCATGCAGTTATTTGCATAAAATGTGTGATCTATCATAGGTAGATTTTTTTTAAGAAACAGTTTTGATGTAGGTTTAGCATATATGCCAATATCTTTATTTATATTTCTGAGCAAGCTTACAGATAAGAGATCTTGTAGGTCTTGGAATCAATGATAAAATTGAGTTTTGCACCTATTTTCAGTAAATTTCCGTCTTTTGCAAAGCTTAGTTATAAATCATATGCACATACCTGAAGGGAGCCTACAAGAATGATGGAGAGAGACGTTACACAATGTCCTGGAGTGACAGGACTAGGGGGATGGCTTCCCACTGTCAGGGTTAGACAGTGTTGTGGTTTGACCTTGGCTGAATACCGGGTGCCCACCCAAACTGCTACAGGCCCCCCTTTCCCAGAGGAAAAGGAAAAAAACAGCTAAGAATTAATGAGTGGAGATAAGAGATGGAAGAGGTCTGATTAACTTCATGGGCAAAACAAACTCGGAGTGGGAATAATACTTAAATTTATTAATATCAGGATAAGAGCTTAAGAGTGAGAAATTAAACAGTCTCAAAAACACTTCCCTTCCACACCCCCTTCCATGTTCTCCTTCCCCCCCGCAGTGGTGCAGGGGGGCAGGGGATGGGGAGTTGCAGCCAGTTTTTGTTTCTGCCACTGCAAATGTCAGTCCAAACCCTTAGGCAGCAGTTCTGCCCAATCTGCTGTCCTGTCACTCCTCATGGGCTGCAGGGGGACAGCTTGCTTCACCATGGTCTGCACCACGGGCTACAGGGTGCCACAACTGTGAGTCCTTCCCCTCCTCCTGTGGGGTCCCTCCTTCTGCTCTTACCTTGATGTCTGCATTGCTGTCCCATGGCTGGAATTTCTAACTGTGCAACACTCCTCTATTCTTAAATATGTTCTCCCACAGAGACAGTACTATGATTTAAAAGCAGGAGGTCCCTCCTGGAACGAGCTATCATTGGCTCCATAGGACAGGCAAAGCTTCTGGCAACTTCTAACAGAAGCCACCCCTGAAGCCCCCCTTCTACCAAAAGTCAGCTACAGAAACCTATGGCAGAGAGGATATTGGGAAGGAATTGTTCCCTGTGAGGCTGGGAAGGTCCTGGCACAGGTTGGGCAGAGAAGGTGTAGCTGTCCCATCCCTGGGAGTGTCCAGGGCCAGGTTGGACAGGTCTTGGAGGAACCTGGTCTAGTGGAAGTTGTCACTGCCAATGGCAGGATGACCTTTAATGGGCCTTCCAACAGAAACCATGCTGTGATTCTATGATTCTACAGTTTGTTGTCTTAAAGGGATATATTTACACTGCGTTTGCATCATGGCTCAGATTTTAGGTTCAAATGGAGTAATGGAATATAATTCCTGAGTCATCTGCCATCTCTGACCTACCCAGCAGGGGCTTGTAGCCTGAGTCTGCCCTTTCCCTCCGTACTGAGGAGTGCCTGGTCATTTTCATTCAGCCAGCAGCATTGGAGAGCCTCAAGCAGCACCTGTAACAGAAATAAATTTGTAGCAGAATGCTAACAGTATTTATCAGATACTTTATTAACTTCTCTGTAAATGGCCACAATGGGTTTCCTCTCAATCTCCTCTGTCTCAGGGATTGGCATGCAGAGTGGGCTTTTTCTGCTCCTGCTGGGCTGGCAGACTCAGCAGAACTGCAGTCCAGGCCACATGCATGGTATAATCACAATTCAAGGAAATTTTTCATGTTGAAGTCTTGTGTTTTCTCTACTGTCTTAGTTACACGTGCCTTTATTTTTTGGCAAAAACTGTTTTTTTAGATCAGTGCTGAGAAGTGTAGAACGACAGAAAAATTCCTTTCTTGTATTCTTTTGCTTTCCAAAGTATATCTGGAGATGATATGGCTGGTATTTGTTTTCAATTTGTTTGTTCAGGCTGGTTATCTCTTGAGGTGCTGCATATCACTTTTTCTTGCATAGGTTAGGCTGTAACTTGGAAACCATCTCAAAGGGATGTAGGGTTTTCTCCTTTAATTTCCTTCCCAGCCCAGCCTCAACCCTACCTTAGAATAGACCAGGGGGCTTTCTGGCTCTTCTTGTGGGTGGCCAGAGCAGCCGGAACCCGCAAAGATTGCCATTTACACCAGAAGTGGGGTCAGATCCAAGGATGGCATATATGCATGCCATCAGCATGTTCATGCTGAATGATGTGTGAGCTTTTCTTTCCATGCACATATATTTTGCGGAGAGAGCTGAATTCCATTTAGGGTGATTTCATTTGTGGAGCAGTGTGTTTCCTCAGTGACAAGATCTAATGTCACTGTTCTGAATTAAGAAATGAGCCTTGTTTAGCCACGACTCTTTTTTTCCAATTGTTTTTCTCTTAGGAAATGTGCTGTCTTTGTGCTGAAATTTTCCTACTGTCAAGCAGATGCAGGTCTGGGGAGTTTTGTTAGTGGTCTTGAATGTTAGAAAAATTAGCTTTATTCTCTTCCTTGTACAGCTTAGTATGGAAGTGATACTTTTTGTGCTATATGAATGCAGGTTCAGTAGAATTTGCTGCTGATTGTGAAAAACGTATTTTCTCCTTTTACTCCTGAGTTGAAAAGCATCACATTATAAGCAATAAATGCCTGTTTCCTTGTGTTGCAGCTCCCATTTTCATTTTCAATTTCCTTTTTGTTAGGTCCTAGATGGCTTTAATGTATTCCAAGGATTTGAAAGATTATGTTAATTCATTTCACCTGCAGTGTGTCTGTTGATGGCTTGGTGTTCTGGAAAGCTGCTTTCTCTCAGTTTGAACAACAGCCTGGTCCTTTGGTGTCCTTGGTAAGGAGGTTTTGATGTTACTTTTGTAACTTGTCCTTTTTTTAAACAAGTTAGAAAGAATTTGCCAATCATAATTTATGTTCACCTTTCTCTTGCTGAGTCCACACAGTCATTTGGGTAATTTGCACTTTGCTTTCCCCTTTGATTTCCATTGGTATCACTTGCCATGTGTTCACAACCCCACTTACAGCCAATCAAGGTACAACTCTTGAAGAAACACACTTCAGTGAGACAGAAATGGAGTTTACTCCAGCACTGGGATTAGGACAAAAGGTTGGGCCATCTAATGTGGTATCTCTGGTGCACAGGGGCATCACACACCCTTTTAACCCTTAGCAGCAGGTGGCTGTGTCATACCCAAAGTACGAAGAAGAATATATTTTATAAATATTCAATGATATCAGAACCATGGACATTCCTACTGCCTGTATAAATGGCTAATCCTCCTTTTAGGTCTTACAAGGCTGTTGACCTTCACGATCTTTTGGGTCAGTGAGAATCTTGATTTAATTACATGTAGTGCAAAAAAGCTTGCTTTTCCTCTGTGAATTTTCAATTTTCGGCTTTCTTCTTTAGTACCATGCATCCCTTCCTGTGTATTATGCCTAGAAAGTGATGGACTGACAACAATGTCATTTGGTTTATAAACTGGAAAATCCTTCATATTTTTTTGTTAGGCTCATAGGATTTATAGATTTTTCAAAAAACCCTTAACATCAAATGAGAAAGTGAGGGAGAAAGAAAGATAGCATCGAATCAGTAAGATTGCCTAGTTTTGTCCTTTAAAAAGATCATTTAGGATTTTCCTAATAAATAGTTACATAGCATTTTATTTTAGTGTTAACTTTTTATTTCTGGAAAGTCCGAGTGTTTGGCCGAAATAGTTACTACACTCATGGCATTCAAAGTGCTGGGGTTCTACTGAAATTGCTCCATCATGTTTGACAGCAGCTGCAAATGGTGAGGGTGGAAGGGAAGATGACGCAGCAACACGGAGATGAGATCTGGGTGCCTCTCAGAGTCCAGTTTTCAGTTCATTTGGTAGTTGAAAAGTCCTTAGAGTAACTGAGATTTGGATAAGTTGTATTCTCAGGATCTTGTGTTAGTGCCTCATATTGTTTTGTAAAACAGTTACTGCCTCTTAAGAGATTGCCATTGATTTCACATAAAAATAATTGTTCATTTTTGCTGACTCATTTGCAAGCAGTGAAACAGCGGCAGCAGAATGCATAGTTTCTTTCCCTCAGTCATTGGTTTACTGCTTTCAGTGACCTTGTGCATTTCAGCTAATGGGTACACTTATTGGTCTTTATTGCAATAACATTTCTTTCCTCTAGAGACACAAACAGTAATCCATTGGAATGACATCCCCTCCAAGAGCAGAAAAGACACCTAGATGTAGAGAGACAAACTCATTTCCTTATTGTGGGCATGAGAGACGCAGCAAGAAAGAGGGAGGAGGAGAAAAAGACATGAGTGTGATGTATTAACCTCATGATGATTCAGAAAAGATCACTTTGTTCTGGAAGCTCCAGCTCAACTTGCACACAGCACATAGGAAACAGTGGGGCCAACCCTACGTCAGGGATACAAAGCATCACATTCAGGGCACAAAATTTAAGTGATTCTGAAGATCATGAGATACAGTTTCTCTCTCACAGCAGAGATAATTTCAAAGGCAGACTGGGCTGTTCTGGGCTTTATCCAGCTGAGTTTTGAATATTTCCAGGATTGGATACTCCACTATGACCCTGGAGTCCCTGTGCTCTCAATGGGGGCTTTTTCCCCTCCTTATGCTCAAGCCACAGTTTCCTCTTCTATGCTTGATACCCCCTTCCCTGACAGAAGTCTAGCTCAGCCTGCTCCACTGGATAGCTGGAGGTCATCATTCAGATCTCCCTTAGTTTTCTGTGGGAACCTGCTAGGCCTGTGAATCTCTTAACAGAGCAGGAGTCTGACCAAGGTCAGACTCCTCTGTGTTTGTAAAGATAAACAACCTTGCAGTCTGTGGAAACTCAGAAGCAGCCTGGATGAAGTTACAGAGACAGTGGGTTTGTAGTTGTAGCCAATGAGTGATTGTTTATGTGTGTGAGCACCAGTAATGTTATTGCACGTACACTCAGAGAATACTATAATTGTAGAGACACCATTAATAAAGTGAGCTTTGTTGCTAACTCATACTGGGTCGTCTTCACTGCTCCACCCACCTGCCTCCAACAGTTTTCTCCTTGCATTCCTTGACTTACTCCAAGTATTTCAAGAATAAATTAATTCATTTCTGTCACACAGCATTTGTTGTTGTGTTGCTCTGGAAAGGCACTGAGTTCTCTCTGCTTGATTGCTTTCAGCAGGGCAATGTGGGCTTCCCCTTTGGTGTGCTTGCAAAAATGAATACAAGAGGAAAACATGTTTGTGTGAGAGAGAGAGAGTGAGCTGAGCAACAGGAATGCAGTAATGAGCTCCTGTCCAGCAAGAACAGGCAGCTTGGATTTTGAAGGCATATATTTGTGCCTTCTTGTCTGCTGTCATTTTTTTCCCTATACATTCTTTCTTATCTGTATCATTTTTATCCTTTATTTCTATACACATATTTTCCCCTCCCCCAAATGTTCAAATGGAAAGAGTGGGAGCTCACTCACTAAAATGGAACACTGCCTAGGTTTTGAAAAAGTCAATCACCTTAATTTACATGGAGTGTGATTTGGTTAAGTTGAAGCAGAAGTTGTCACAGAAACGTCTGGGTGGGGTTGAAAGGTAAATGTACCTGGGATTTGAGGCCTACTGACAGGCAATGAGGTGAACTTTTCCTGCAGAAGACTTTTGAGTTGCTTCTTGACATCAAAGAAGAGACAGGGATTCCACAAGATCAAGGAAGCTTCACAGGGAGGATTTGTAGTTTATTTTCTTACAAGTATAAATAGTCATGGGATCAAGGCTTATCATCTTGATAGAAAGGAAAAAACCTACATATTCCTATACAAAGAGGCCCAGCAGCTCTATCTGGAAAGCCTTTGCAGCTCTAGGAACCCTGTAGCTTTACTGTATTAAAAGTTGTCTGAAGAAGCCTATTTAAATGTTTGCTTACCAGTAGCCACATGTTAAGACAAACATTTCTGTCATAATGTTGTTCAAAAATAGGTTTTCTTGGTATCTTGAATAATTAGAGCATTCTGCATGCAGTTTATTTCTGTTTATTTTCTAGTAAATTCACCAGCTTCCACCATCAAAATCCCATGCCAGTGTTTTGGGTCTAATGTTCTGTGGCTTTAGAATTATCACCCGCATGTATATTCCAAAATTGCAGTTGTACTACAAAGTCATCCTGCAGGGAACTCTTGAGGCTTTCATGACCTCATTTACACAGCAATAAATTCCCAAATCTAATTCAGTCACAGCTTTCTCTGTGACTAATTTCAGTCACTCACTATATGAGATAATTTTCTGAAGTAAAAGTGGTATGGGAATAACTTCTACAATTAAAGGTATAATAAACTATTAAACTTGAACAAATGAACTGGTGCTTTGGTGGAAAAAGACAGTCAACTCATAAAACCTATTTTTCCTAATTACAGTAATGGGTGTTTCTCCTGCTTGGCCCATGTGGTTTTCTGTACAATCCTCAGTATTAGGGCTAATCTCGGAGTGGCAGTTTCCTTCTAGCTGATTTATGGATTCCAGTAAAGGCACCAAGCCTTCATTTAGAAGGAGAATTTCATTGAAAACTCCTCTTTCCAAAATAAGACTCCTCATATTTTTCCCCCCGAGTTACACTGTGAGGCCGTATCACTGCATGTCCTCTAAAATGTGCATTGTGTGCAAGGGTAAGGTATTTTCCAAGAAGCATTGAGGGCACATTCTGGCTCTGTCATGATCCCAAGTTTTCCAGAAAGTTTCTTGTTGAAGAGGAAAGAGAATTTGCATGGTTGTTGCTGAAAGAAGTTACTGGCAGTGCAAATGATTGAATGACGATAGAAACTAAAGAAAACACCCTTGAAAAAGTGATGAGCTTTTTTCCCTTTCTAAAATAGATTAAGCCCAGTGAAATGGCTGTGGTCTTGAAAATAAATTAATCAAAAATAATGAAAGCGTAGTTAAAAAAGTGTGGTTGCTTTAATTGCAGAACCTGTCTTAATTGTTAGCTGCGATTCAGCAAGTGGATTTTCTTTCAAGGCAGACCATCTATTCTCTTCAAGGTCATGTTTGATGCTTTCGGTAACAGTCCAATGTGTTCTTGTACTCAAGGCTCTCTGAAATGTTGAGAAAGGAAGAAAATACTTGGATTGGAAAACAAAAGACGTTTACTCTGTATTTGGAAATAGAATTTTACTTTTATTTTCACATAAAGGTAGAGGAGCTATGTATGTTTAGATGACTTTTAAAATTGAAGTTTCTTTTACAAATTTAGAACTTAAATTCTGATGCTAAATATCTCAAATCCAGTATCAGATCATGTATTTCTTTTGTCTATTGGTTATTCTTTAAATTATTAACTTACCCTTCTTGATACTGTTCTTATAAGTCAGTTCATACCAAGACTGTTGAATATCATAGAATCATATAATCATTAATGTTGGAATCTTTTTTAAGATCACAGTGTGAACAGTAAGAAAGGAGGAGAAAAGAACAATATTAGTGTAAGATATTGTCTTCGTAATGTATACGTTAAGTTTTCTTTAAATAATTGAGTTGGAGGGCAAAATTTGGCAACTGTTCCTGTTTCCACAGTTGCTACATTGTGCCTACAAAAGCTTTGACACAGAATTCACTTATTTTTAGAGCCGAGTCAACATATCTTGGGGATCCTTGGCTCATGATAGTATTTTAATAGTAGTTTCTTATAAAAAAGTGATTCAAGGACTTTGTAAAGTGCATTATACGGAAGTTCTTTAGGCTTTGTCTTGTTTGTTTTGGCAGTGTAGGTTAATAGCAACCTGCCAAGGCTGTACAAGAGTTTGGGCAGCTGAGGAGGGAAAAGAGATCCCCTAGTCTTAGCATTTGACCTGAGAAATTACATAATAAGCCATCAATTCTTCAGCCATCAAAAATGATGTAATGATGGCAGTCTAAGTGACTCTGAGGATCTCCAGCTGACTGACAAGTTTTTTTCTTTCATATAGGCAATTAAATATTAACTAATTATTTTTAAGAAACCTTATCATGTGTTCTCTTCTGCTTGAAAGCAATCTTGGAATAATCATAAAAATTTTTATTCCATTCTGGTTGTTTTATAAAGCATTAGTAATTTGCATTCTTTAGAAAAATAAACCTAAAAAAAAGCCCAACCTTTTTGTTTTAGTAATTTGTAGTATTGCTTTTAGTTAGATTCAATCTGAAAAGGTAAGATTTTACAAAATAAATCCAGGAGAGGAGCAGAGCTGTGGTGGGTATCTGATAAATGGTGGTGTACTTTATTAAAGGAGAGAATGACACCTGTGTTTTGTTCCTGACTCGTTAGGTTTGATGTTCGGTTGTGAGTGACTGAAACCCACAACATAGGCCTGAGAAAGGAGCAGGTATTCTCCCCTAAGGATGTCAAAACTCTTCAGTGAATACCCCACTGGCACTGGACCCCTGCACTGGTTGTCATTGCTTCAATTCAAGTTTTGGAAAGATGTTTTCTGTACAGTTTACAAAAGGTGTATTTGTTATCAGCACCCAGCTTAAGATAGAACAGTGTCCCACAAACTTGTCCCTTATCCCTTAAGAGACTATTCAGCCAGATTACTGTCTTCCATTCCTAGCCATCTTCTACAGGCAGGGAAGATGAAAACACTCAAGTTCTGTGCTGATTATGAAGTTAAACCCTGGGAGGTGTTTCAGAGCTGCCTTTAACAGGGTAGCTATGGCTGTGAGTGACCCCCGTGGAACCCTGTGAGGAGCCTCGTGCCTCAGCCCTTCCATTTTCCATGTGCCGTACCCAACACATAAATTCAGGATTTAAGAAATACAAAGATGATGGGACTTGGTCTCCGTATAAAGAAAGGCCTTCAGAATTTGGAGATGTACGTAAGTAGGTTTTCCTTTTCCACCCATTGCTAGAAATGGGAGAAACTAATGCCTGGATCAGACCACTGCTCATTTACTGAACTTCACAGAACCATCAGGGATCAGAATTTCTTTGGTCACCAATAAAGCATTTTGCTGATCCAGTGAGCTGGATCTCCTGACTGTAACTTAGATATTGTCACTTTGGTTTTGACTGGCCCCTAATAAATTTCCATCCTTGATCCTGTCAAAAACAGCATTGTCAGTGCATGCTGAGGTGCAAAAAATTGTAATTAATATAACTGCATAAGGAAACTAATCGTTCACTACAACAATTCTCTTTTTTCCCTGGGGCTCAATCAAGATCTTCAGCGCTGTAAAGCTTGTCTTGGTTTACAGATATTGTGGCACAAAATATCTTGGTGTTCTTAAATTTGCTTTTTTTTTTAAGTGAAGCGTTTATGTTTCCCTTTTCCTGAGAGGTGTGAGTCTTTAAACTCATCTCATATAGTAATTTACATTTTTACATGTCTTGCAATGGCTTCTTTCATTCATTCATTCATTCATTCATTCATTCATTCATTCATTCATTCATTCAAAAAAAATCATTAAGGCAGTAAGTTACTTTGAAGTCTTTTCTTCCATAGCCTTTGCCCTGGGCATTTAATCGCCTCAGGAGACTACAAGGTGCAAGAAAACAGGGAAGCAGTGTCTTTTTTATCCTTGTTGCTGACTCCCTACTCACAGAATAGTCATTCTCATACTTGACTAAACTCCAGGAGTTTAGATTTCTGAGAGTTGTATAGGCTAGTCTCTGTGTCTTTGCTGAGGAAGAAATATTAAAAAAACCCAACATCCCAACAACATGCGTCACTTTTTTCTTGTTTTCTTTACAACTTATTTTTAAACACTGTGATTTAAACCCATTTAATTATAGTGATGAATGCATCAGTGGAAATAATATTAATGGGTTTAAAAAATTAAAGCATTCTAATGGGAAGCAGTAGTATTGTTAGTCAGTCATTTATAATAAGAGACTTTTGCTCTGCTTTCACTCTCTCTGATATTCCTGAGGCTGTCTGGTATTGTCACTGTAATGGAAAAATGAAGAAAGAAAAGTTTTTTATTATTTGTGGATATAAAGTGTTTGTTTCAAATGACTTCTGGGGTCTTGAAAATCACTGTTTTTCATGATAAATCTTTTTTCTTGGTGACACTGAAGGACTCCTTATCAAACCGACTACAGAGACATACGAAATGCCGTGTGGGTAGGAAGAAGGATTTAGCATGGCTGAGGTGGCATTGTCAGAAACTCTTTTAGCTGTGAGATGTGCTCAAGGGGACTCCTAGACTAGAAAAGATTGTATTTTTACATTTCTGTTTTGCATGGTTGGAGCTAATGGCATGGTGTTGATGATGGATGTTGACATAAAGGAATACAGAAAAGTGTCTTCCCTTCTAAGAAGATGGTCTTAGAGATGTGTTATCTCACAGCTTAATGTGTTGTAGCTATTAATCCAGCTATCTTGCATAGCAGACCCTTTAAAAGGGGTGTTTGCTGACATATTCCTAGAGGAGAGTAGTTTAAAGGGAATGAAGTTAACTGGGGGTTTAAATCAAAACGTACAGGTTTTGTTATTGTGCTTCAGTTGACTTTATTTTCATCTTTTAGAGTCAGGTCTTTAAGAAAAACAAACTGAAGATTCAGAAGGCTGAAGAGAATCAGCATGAATCCTACCATAGAAAGGGGAGGAGAAAAGAAAAGAAGGAATTCGGAAGGAAGGAATTCGGAAGGAAGGAATTCGGAAGGAATTCGGAAGGAAGGAATTCGGAAGGAAGGA
>JAWWMP010000167.1:4072326-4116779 GCA_035047865.1 Dendrocincla tyrannina
AGGAAGGAAGGAGGGAAGGAAGGAAGGAAGGAAGGAAGGAAGGAAGGAAGGAAGGAAGGAAGGAATTGGTTAAAAATTTATAACTTTCTATAGCAAACATAACAAGAAAAAAAATAGGATTATGAAAATCTTTAACTTCATTGGACAGAAATAGCCTAATGCCCTAAACAAACTCCAGGACTTAACCAAGGAGTAGCCATCGTTGGTTGTATATGACTTAAACAAAGCGTCTCCTTTTCCTGACTAGGTGAATCCATTTCCCTGATGTCACATTTGCATGATTTGTTCTTTTATTTATACTGTTTTCATTTTTGTGAGAGTTTTGTTGACCAGGTAATGAACCATCTGAGTAAATTCTCTTGTATGTGCACAGAATGTTTATTAAGTAATGTACCCAGTCATTTATTTTTTATTGAAATCCTGGCCATGTCAAATGTATCGTTCACATATTGCTACACTTCATTAGTTTTCAGCGCCATCAAATCTGATACATGCTGAATTTTAGAAATATCCTTTGTGAAGGCAAGTGCAAGAACTGAGGGACAAATTGCAATTATTGCTCTCTTCTCAATCTTTAAAATTGTCTCCACAGTATTTTATCTTGCCATGCTGTTCTACAGAAAACTTTCTGTTTCATCCTTTATAGGAATATGATTAAGAAATGCTCGTCTGTGTCTGTGCAGTCTCTCTGAAGACAGAAAATTAGACAGTGACAGTATGAACAACGAATCCAGCAGTTGTTCAGGACCTTTATATGCCTAGTTCTCTATTTTTAATTTTCACCTTTCACTGTATTTCATTGTACAGTTTTGGTGCTTTGGAATGAATGCATGGGGAGGAACTGCCAAAATGTTAAATATGATGAAAAATACTTCTGTAACAAAGGATATTAATAATTCTTCCCTCTTTAAGAATTCTGCAAGAGAAGTGATAATGATTGACTTTCATATGCTTTGGTTCCCTAAATGCTAATACTCAAAAAAAGATCAGTATATTGTGTATTGCTGGATACAGTCTATTAATTTGTTATTTTAACAGCTCAGGCTAGCATTTTCTGTGTTATCTTTTTTCTTTTCTCTTAATTAGAGAAACGGTTGCGACAATGTGCTTTTCAGTCCTCTGGATGTTTTTTGCTATGTTAAAATAGTTTCCAGACAATGATCTGAAGTGAATTAGAGGTTAGTTCTATCAGTAAAATTTAAAACACGAGATGGATGAGGTAGAGTAAAGATTGAAAAGTTAAATCAGTATTTTTGCTGGACAAAAACACTACTCTCAGAACACACACAGAGTGCCTTCTTTCTGTGACTATTCTTGAAAATAATCCTTCATCAAAGAAAGATTTTTTCCATTTTTTCTTTTTCTTTTTTTATATAATGGCAATTTGGTTTCCAAAACCAAATTCGTGTTAAAAATGCTTGAGATAATGAATAGTGGTTGCAGTTGGAGTTTGTTTCTATGTTTGCTTTTTTGTTTGTATGTTTGCTTGCTTGTTTGTATGTTTGCTTGTTTATTTGTTTTGTGGAAATTTGTTCCTAAAGACACGCAAATCCTTCCAGGGAGAGAGCAAGGTCATGGCTTTTTTTAGCTACCTACTAGGGAAGAGGTGACAGTTAAGGGATCCACAGCTTAATGCTGTGACCCTACAGGTTAGGTGAGACCCACTGAGTCTGGCCCCACCAGGATGAGGAAGGAATTGCTGGGACCAAAGAAGACAAGGCAGACCTTCCCCCATCACCTGTTTGGCTGGAAAGGGGGGCCTGTCTTGAGGATACAATAAGCAGATCATGTACAGATCTTTTGGGTTACTTTGCTGTCGCTTTCTCAAACGGTTCTCTGCTAACTCTCTGGTTGTGTTTGATTGCTGGAGGAAAGAATTTCGTGGAAAAACAGGGAAAAAAATTTGTTCAAAGCTGCCTGTCCAGTGCTCCAACTCAGCACTTCACTTTTCTTAAAAGGAATGAGGAAATAGCACCTACCTCTGCGCTTGTGTTTTGCAGTGTCACCTGGATGGATCTGAAAGATAACCTGAAACACAACTCCTGTCCTCAGAGCAGTGGAATCATTCAATTGTACAGGCAACATTAACGAGCAGCTGCTGGAGGTGCTGTCAGCAATCGGGGATGCAGAGCAGGAATGAGATTTCCCAGTGCTGCAGATGGATCTACAAACTGAAGCTGATTTACCTGCCTGTTCTTGGTGGGGCTCAGCCCAGATTCTGCGATGCTTGGGTCATGCTTCATTCTTCAGTACAGCAAATTGTTAAATGTTATATTACCAGTCTCATCCCTTTCAGTTACATCACACTGAGATTTTACTGATGAAATCTATCAATCAGAAATCTTAGTGTTCTCTCATCCTTCCTCTGATACAGCAACACTGAACTTAAAATAATAAAGAATTCAATGTTCTCAGTTGTATAAAGCGGTTTCCTGACTTTAAGTGGAAATGTCTTTCCTCAAGCCAGAGAAAGAAGAATTTTCCACCTTCGACATTCTCAAAGTTATCTTAAATCTTGCATCCATTCATTAGATATTTGTGTGGTACTTGTGTTATATTGCTTCACTGACCTTTTTTCTTTTCTCTCTTAGAAGAGCTCTTGTAAAGATAATGCTGAACAGAGTTTCTCTGAAAAGTTATGCAAGCCACCATGACAGGATTTTGCAGAATCATGCTATAAATCCCTTGAATTGGTGCTATTGATTTCTGAAGAGGTCTTGCTGGAAAAGAAATGTGCAGCTGAGATCTCCAGAGGTGTTACTAAAAGGAGAGTAGCACTGAAGAAGCAACAGCAGGAGAAAATCAATTCCGTGACTGTTTTTTGTTTGTTCTCAACTAGATTATACAGGGGAAAGTAGATGGATTGAGCTGTATTATTTCAGCTGGGCTGAAAGTTGATTTCTTTTTATGTTGAGAAATATTTGATGTGCTTGAAAAACTTGTGAGCCGAGGTTTATTGCTGAGTAGATGTGGCAAATAGTGTGGCTTTTCAGGCTCTTTACTCGGAGTGTGTGAACAGTGGCTCCTTACACAGCAAGCACACATCACCTTCACAAAAGGAGCAATCCAGTCATAGTGCAAGACTTACTTCACTGAGGAAGGTGTTTGTTTATCCTGTCAGCATCTCTTGTTAAAGACCAGACCTGCATGTTCTGTCAACTCATTCATCTGCTGTTAGATGGTGATTTTTAAATTTTTTTCTTAATAAAAGTGTAGGAAAAAATTGTATTTTTAGGAAGTAACTGTACTATTCAGAATTTTCCATTCCTTATGCCTGCAAGTGATATATAATTCTTATATTCACACTAGTATGCTGAAAAATGATAGGAGAAAAAGAAAAAGAAGAAATTGCTGGAGAAAAAATGGAGAAAGGACTCAGGAAAACCACACTAAAAATCCCCCATACTTTATTTTAGAGAGATCTCTGATGTGCTGTTGACTTGAACTGAAGTCACCATTCTGTTGTCCTCATTCCTCCATGTCAGAAGCAGCAATGGTGGAAAAGTGATTTTTAAAAGAAATATTTGATTTTTTTAAGAGAAGCTGAAGGTACCAACTCTTTTCATTTACCTTTTTCCCAGTTGTTCCCCACATCAATAGTTATTGCAGTTGTACCTTCATCTTCAGGAAGACATCGTTATCTTCAAGGAATATATTTTATCAGAGAGGTGTTTTAGCTTTTTCCTTTGCTATTGTTGATCTTGGCATCACATATTTCAACTTGTGTGGATTGGAGCAGATTTTTGAGTGTATTTTAATTTGTCGTGTTTGGGACTAGCAAGCAAATAAGACCTCAAATACTTCTAAAATATCTACATGATTTTGGAGCCTATTTTCGAAGAAAGGGACCCAAAATCTAGAGAAACCCTTCTCTCTACTCATAGGGAACTGAGGATATTTCTAGTGTGGTCCTTACGCAGGCTCGACTAGGGCAAAAATGATCCCATTCGCACTGACAATGCAGTTTAAAATGCTGGCATTTCCCAGATCATCTTGTCCATCTCTTATCCCTGTCTGTAGTAATGCAAGAGGAAGAAACATTATTTTCTTGTATAAAAACTAATCCAGAAAAGCTTTTTTAAAATGATTATTAACGGCTGTCATGTATTTTTTCTTGATAATATCAATCTGCCCTCATCACATTTCTACCAGACTTTTTCCCCAAAGACATTTTCTTTCCATTTCCATCCTATGAATTTAAGCAGTCTTGTTTCAATATACAGACTTTTTTCTGTTCCTTTTTTCCTTCACCCTCACATATATGCATTCCATAAAATTATTTGGAGAGGAAAATAGTTTTTTGATTTGACTCAAACCTGCTCTTGAAGGACGTAGTCCATTTCCATGGACTACTTTCAAGTGCCTTCTGGGAAGAGAGAATGAAGGAATCAATACGATCTTTCTCTACATTTTTGTGCCCAATTCTATCTAGAATTGGAGAACTGAAGAATAATTGTGTTGGAAGAGACTTCTGGCCACACACAACCCCTCCCCCTCTTCCCTGCCCCAGTCCAATGCCTTGCTCAAAGCAGTCCAGATAAATGAGATTGCTCAACACCTTGTCTATATGAGGTTTAAATACATCCAAGGATGGAGATTCCCCAGCTGCTCTGGATGCTCTGGACTGACCACTCTCAGGTAAAAAAAGGAGCTTTCCCTCATTCTGCCTTTAGCTGCACACCTGTGAGATGGCTCTGACTCTGCCTTCTCTCCTTTTCTTTAATAGACAGACACAAGTTGTAGAAAGAAAAAAATTTGTTTGCCTTAATTAGAAGTCAGTCCTGTTTGGCTGGAATTCTGTAACAGTTTATTCTTTACATTTGTTTCCAATGCTGTTAAAAGTAGTGAACACTTGCTTGATAATGAAAGGTCAGTTTCTTACAGATGAAATGAGAATACATATAAGCCCATATTTACACAGTGCACCTACAGACAAGCCATTAAATAGGATTTTTCTCAAGACACACATTTAACATTGTACTGGCAATTAGACAAGCATTTAGTAATAATTTAAGGGAAACGTTTTTCTTTAGTATTGACTGTAGTGACAAAGCCACAGTGTAACCTGAAAATGTGCTATTGAATGATAACCAGGTGTATTGTTAGCTGAACAACAACATGAGTATCTATGCAAGTTGCTGCATACTATATTTGAGAACATGTAGAACACCCATCTGTGAGGTTCAAAAGAAAATAAATTTGCCAAGGACTAAGTTTATCAGGTCAGATTTAAGACATATGTACCACTTCCAAAAATGGGTCTTTTTCCCAGCCTTTCCCCTGGCGTGTCATAATAATCAATCACATTCTCCCTTACAGGTTGTCACATGCCATTTTGCGTGTGGTTGGCTAAATACGTGCAGGATTACACAGCATGCGCAGTCCAAATGCAGCTGACAAATGCTACCACTTTGCTGATATCACTGTGTTTGCACCAATCAGAAGGTGTCTGTGGTGTAACACCTTTGCAGTTATAACTGGTATTGCTTATGCTGCTGGAAAACTCAAGATTCTTGGCAATGTAGTAGCAGCCACAGCTAAGCCTGAAGAAAATGCGCAATTGGTTTTCACATGTGAACTTCTCAGATTTCCACATTATCTTGTGGAGACAAGTATGTAAAGTGAACAGAGGTGAACCTCGGCTGCCCTGCATGGACCCAGTGAGCATGAGCAATGCCTGGGCTGGGATTCACTTTTGTACCTCCTGAGCTGATGTTATCAGCGGAGAAGGTTTTTGCCTTGGAGGTTGATATCAGGATTAGATGCCAAACAGCTCTCTTAGGCTTTAGTTGCACTGTGTAACACAGCTTTGACTGAGGCATTGCATTGTGTTTGTGAACCCATTTCACTAAAAGCTTGTCCTCTGTCTGCTATTGCTTCCACATATGTGGTTTGGGAAAGTTACTGGAATTTTCTCCTATTGCCTCCTCTGATTGCAGACAAGTGTGTGGTAGGAATGTCTCTGCCTTGGCAAATCACATCTTGCCATCACCCATCAGCAAGTATCATCACTGTAGCTATGCTGTCATTACATTTGACAGCATAAAAAAACATTGATTGCATCAAAAATTACTTGAAACATCCTCAAAGTGAGTGACAGAGGAGACATGAGCAGACTTTGAAAGGGTTAGAGATTTTTTCATATTTTGATCTAAGCTAACATTGGGATCAAACACTCACTCTGGAAAGCAGAATCAGACTACATCTACTTTGTAGTGGACTTCCATATCTGCAAAGAAATGGAAATGAAATTGTGTGGAAAATATAATTTTTATGTGTAAATATAAGCGCGTGATTGAGATTTGAACAGAAACTAGTTTTAGTTTTGTGGCCCATGTAGCTTCAGAGAATAACAAATACTGTTGTGGTGAATGACCTTATATTGCAACTTTTCTTCAAATGACAGGCTTTAGTCCCGCCAGACTTATTTGGTACCAGCCTTATTACAGAGTAAAGTAGCAGATTTTGTTTTAAAAAAGCTAATTTCCATTTATGGTAGAAAGTTTGAATGTAAATCTTGTGAAACATTTATTTAAATATCACCCAAACAATATAAAAAGCCAAACCAAACCAACACTGTTTTAGTGAAGTGCTTTATGCCTTATGTTAAGTTTTGAAATTACGCTTTATTTTATGGTTATTTCTCTACACGCAGCTTCCAGAGTATGCCACTGTCACACAGAAACTGTCCCTGATGACCTCTGATCTTACAACACTGCTGCAGGAAATATGCTCACACTGTATTCCTTTGACAGAACAGGAGTGAGGAAGGAGATCCCTGCTTCTGTGTAGCCTCTGGCAGTCAAGTTGTTGACCATACTACACCTGAAACATGAAGTGGATCTGGTCTGAAAACTCAGTGATGACCCCTGATAAGGTCAGAGTGAATGTGAAGGAAAGTCATGTGCAGTCACTGAAGTTGCAGGGAATAGCATTTTGGGGAATAGGATTTGGCAGTGACTCCAAGCTACAGCTCCTGACTGCACTGAATTTTTTCCAGGCTAGGGATTAATTTGATTCTGCATGGCTTTATAACATGCAACTCCTGCAGTGCTTGAGGCTATGTACTGTAATAATCCTGAACAGATCACTCTGAATGACTGCCACAGAGCTTTCCCATGAGCTAGAAATATGCTTCCTTCCCAAAGCAAAAACCCATAGCTGAATAAATAGATTTAAATATATATAAATACAATATTTTTATTTACATAGGTGTTGGTTATAGCTGCTACCTTTACAGAAATTGTAAAAATTGAGGTAGTGGAATCAATTAGTAATTATTGACCTGATTTGATTTCTACATACCCTTCTATACATTTTTCCCAAACACAACTTTCTTTCCTCATCTACTTTTTGCAGGTTTTATGAATCCCTTGAAAACAGTCAGGCTGACCCCAGGGATTTGCAAACAGAAGGCTGGAACCACATCTGCGGGTGTCAGAGCAAAAGTGACTTGTACACCCTAAACTTGTTGGATTTTTGCTTCTTTCAGAGCTGCATTTGAACCAAAGCTTTATTGTAGACACTCCACATCCTCCATCTGGTATCTTGTATTCAAGAGAGCCACAAAAAAGACAAAGTCTGATCTTCCGTAATTAATGGGCTTGATTCTGATTGTATATCTCTATTGCTTCACTGACTTCAGTAAACAGTGCTTCCCTGTATTTCTCTAATTTCTGAACTGGTCCTGAAATTGATAGTGGTATCACAAAAAGGAAAATACTATTGGAACTAGCACTCAGGAAAAATGACAGAGCCTGGTTTTGAAAATGGAACTAATTTATTCAGCCGCTCCCTCGGCAGTGAAGAGGAAATGAGTGGAAAGGATGAGAAGTGATAACAGTGATGAAAGCAATGGCATCCATCTGTGGGCAGGCACGAAGGCTCTTTTAAAAAAGTGTGAAGTGAGGTTTGTGACAAAGAGTCACTACCTTCTGAGAAAATTCTAGATTTCTAATGTTAGTCTTAAGGCTCAAGAAAAAAATTGTATCTCTTCTGCCCACTCCTCACTCTTTTGTATTCTGCTTTTTTTCATTGACCACCAGCAACAGAATCCCATTTGTTGTGTGGGGGATCCATATAAAATTACTCAGTACAGCTCTGCAGCTGGAAACCAGCAAACCCTCAGTGCTGGTGGAGGCTCTGGAAGCACTTGCACAATTGCGGGTGTCTGCGTGGTGTGCAGTGACCAGAGCCCACCTCAGACTGGGGGTCACCATTGTGAGTACATGAGTTCAGCTCTAGTCTAGAAGCTTGAGGAAAATTAGCCACACTGTCTGATGGCAAGGAGTTAATCTTCCATGCCACCCACTGATTGAGTGGACTACACCAGCCTTGCTAATAGCTCTTCTTATTTAGCTTCCTAACAAGAGGGCACTGAGAGTTAACACCGTCTTCTAGCTGATCTGGGACCAGGGAAAACCTTCTCCCAGCTCACACTTTGGAGCAGGCACTTCCATAAAGCTCCCTCTTCAGTTTTCTGTGTTCATGGGTTTTCTACCCCAGTGCTGGAAGCTCTTGGCTGTGATTAGGGGGAGCCTTCACTCAGGCATTTGTGGGTGGTTTATTATAAGGTCAAACTTTATCACCACTGCTAGTTCTTTTCTATGTGATATATTTGCGATTCTGTCTATAAAACATACATCTAGTAAGTAAACTCACGGAAAGAATGGTGTTAGTGTCTGCAAGTTTGTCCTTTCTGTTTATCATTCCTCCTTTTCACTAGAGTCTAGCAGAGTGCTCCTCTATTTCTTGGCTTCCCTATCCTTCAAAACTCCTCGAGTTTAAAGGTGCTGAGTGGATTTTCCTTTATGCAATTGATTTATGAAGAGAATATATAAAAATGTATTTAAATAAGAAAAATTAGCAGAACAGGGAGGGAGAGGAAGCATAGATTACGTCCGATGTGGAAACCTGAGCAACCTACACCAGGAGAGCTGTGTCAGACCCTGGGCAGGGTGGCAAAAACACATGGCTATATTCCCTTTCCCTAGGCTGGGTATGACTGCAGCAGCAGTCAGATCCTGCATGCTTTTTGTCCTTGATTCTTTGCTGTCCATACCATGGCTGTCTGGTTCGGAACAGTTCCATCTGTACCTAGGTCTTCTGGTTCAAGAAGGGCATGGGGCTTTCTGCCACGTTTTGGGCGTAGCTATTCAAGAATTCTTCTGTCTCTGAATGAAATCTGAACTTCAGAAATTAGCAACGCTACTACTGCAAACTTCACCAAGGCCATAATAATACATGTAAGTTTTGAAACAGATCTTGAGTTATCCTCAGTCTTTGCAGTCATATCCCCAGAAATCTGTGGTTTTCCTTCTCCCAGGAACATTAAGAACAGAAGAGCATCTCTCCTCAGAAGCAGAGTTGGAAGAATGATAGGGCCTGCAAACAATACTTTCAGTTGGGGAGATCCACCTTGCCTCAGTTTCCCTGCTGGCATGACTCCAGATTATTGTGCAATTCTTTCTCTCCTCTTCCTGGTTCTGGACCACCTATTTCAATGTCTTTCTGCATCTGTTTCCTGCTCCATTCTGTTTAGAATTTTTCACCTTGTTACTTAAATCCAGCAACTGCTGGACTACTCAAAACAGCTGAACCCTCTCAGTTTGCGTTGTAGTGTTTTCCCATCTCTGCTGATTGTTAAGATAGGTTCACTTTGCCATTCATCTAGTTTCATGTTCAATTTCTGTAGTGACTTCACATTTTCTGTTTGTACTGCTGCAACTATCAATGACTCCAGTGAAGACCAAAGCCAGGTTGACACAGGAACTTACAGTCCCAAGTCAAGAAGAAAATGTGGTATTTATCCCAGAGAGCTTGAATTCTTAAGTGATGATTAGACTTTTTAAAGGACGTTATGTAATGTTATCAGAACATGAGAAGGAGTTGGTTAGGTCCTGACTAGTGTGAGCAACCTCCTGCCTCACTTCTCTCTCATTCAGCTTCAGCAATTTGAAACAAAAAGTGAGGTGGTTTTCTGTAACCTCAGAACACCACCTATAAACCCAGGCACTGTTACTTAAGAGTAGAGAAAACTCCTGCAAGTAATTCAGAGGGTCAGTGCACTGCAGATCTCATGCCACGGATGTTTATCACTGTTATTTTTCTGATTTCTTTAATAGCTCTGGCATCTTCTTGGGTGCATAGCACAGGAGAATTGGCCAGCATTGCTCTAAACTGCCTGTTATTACATCAAGATAGGTTCTTTGTAGAATATTCAAGGACCATTTGCTATATTCTGAGTATACGGCACTCTTACAAGATGTTTGCAGATTGCTAAGTTAGGATACTAAACAATTATGGAATGGAATGCTCCATGAATTTAATTTTCTGATATTCAAAGCACAAGGGGAAAGTACTAGTTTTAATATAGTATAGTGTTCAGGATAATTTTGCACGAAAAATTTGCTGTTCAGTATTTTCAGAAAGCTCTGCAGGAGCAGACTGGCTTGTGCAGCAGCTTATTTACCATAGTCGGAGCCGAATCAGTGAGAACTCTGTGGCCCTTGGTGAAAAGTCGCATTTGTAATAGGATTTTAAATCGTTCTTCCCCCTGCTGCTTTCAACATTCGACAACTGCCTTCACAGCAAGACACCATTTCCTTCTTGGCCTCATCTCACTCATTCAATACTTACCTGGAACAAGCCAGACAGGTTTTCTACAGACAAATAACAGTGTATTTTGAAGTAGACTTCCCTGAAAGCAGGATCTCTTTTCTACCTTTTTAGACAGCGTCTTAGAAAGCAAAAAAAAATTAAAATAGCAAACCAAAACAAAAAACCAAAACAAACAAAAAATCCACAACAAGAACATGGCTTAAAGACCCTCCTCTTGTTATTGGTCTTAATAAATGGACCTGCTTGGAGCATTTGATCGATCCGACTAGTTCTCAGATTCAGAGATATTCCTAATGGCAGCTGAAACTGTTGCCATTTTTCTCACCTATTTTGTTCCCTTTCCTCAAGGTTTACATTTTCGTTTGCTTTCATGCAGAAAATAAATTCCATGGAAAAAAATTCTTAATAAAGAGCCTGAAGTAGTGTATGGCATAACTTGCATAACTCTTTCAGTCTGAGAAGCATGAAGATTACATCACTGAAGATTGTGCCTCTCAGTAAATTAAATAAGAAAAAACAAGTTCAGGAAATTAAATTCATTATAAAGACAATGGGAAATTCTGATTTTCCTTGCTGCTGTAGTCATGCACTCTTTAATTGTTGCCTGAAACAGTCAATATCTTGTAAGGAAAATGAAAATCCTCTTAAGACATTCCTCAGTTTTCTAGGGGTATGTGACGCATTGTTTTACTGCTAGCCTAGATAAAGCCACAAAATACCTGAGCCTGTGGGTTTTAGGGAACGCCTGTACTTCCAGGTGCCATCAGCATGGACAGTCCTGAAAAGGCTCAGCTGAAGAGTCACACATACCCCTACTCGAACACAGTGACAACATTCTGCGACATAACTTCATTGAACTGAGTAGAGCATTGCAGCTGTATTTGGACCTGGCCTATTACCTACTGTTACATTCTGTACATCTTTATTTAACATGGGGAAAGGTGGTTGAAATACTTGTAGCCTGAGGAGAAGGTGGCTCTGTGCTTCAGGGCTGGAGATGCCAGGCTCTGGTGGGACAGAGAAGGAGATAAGAACAGATAATTTTTCCCAGCTTCATTTTTTAATCAGTTTATTTTACTTTCTCCAGTTTGACAAATCAGATATAATCAGGCTTCCCTAATTATGTGATAGATCTCTGTGTTCAGTTATACAGAGAAATGTTATTCATAGGTCATTTTCATTTCCCCATATAGACTAATCTTATTAATATTTATTTTCTAATCTTCTTACAGATTCAGAGTGGGTAATCTCTGTCTAAATGAAGCTACAGTTCATAATGAGCTCTCTTTGTTTTCTTTGAAGAAATCATAGCAGCACTTAACATTATGAAAAAAGCATAAAAATATTACTGTGAAGCATTGTGAATGGCGCCAGTATCCAGAATGTTTGTCTCGATGATCTTCTATGTCCCCTCCAGCCCAGACCATTCTATGCTGCCAAAACAACAGGCAGAGGGATAACAACAGTTGCAACATTTACAACAGTAGAAAGAGAAGCTTCAAGTTCACAAACGCCGAAGCACGTTAGGCCTCAGCCCCTCCAGCCCTGTTTAGCTATAGAAGTCTTGTCAGGATGTTTAAGGAGCAATGTACTTGGATGATAGTGGGTTTCCAGCTGAGGTCCCAGAGGATCTAACATCTGCTTTTTTTCACCTGTTGGTTCTAAGGAATGGTAGCAGAGGGGTGGGGGAAAAATTGAACAAGCATCTTTAAAATGCAGGGTATAACCTAAGGATGACTGCAGCTTCTTCTAGTTCTGGAACTGTCTGTAAAGACAATATGGAATATATTCACTGTGAACTACTTGGAAACTTCTAAGTAGGTACTTGAAGGACGTGGACATTCTTCAGTCCCTGTCAATAGTAACAAATATTTTGTGTAGCATTTAGGCACACACAAGCCTGTTCCTACTCAGTAAAGCACTTCACAGTGCTTTTAAGCCCCTTGATTTCTACTGTTGGTTTTATCAGCAGGAGGATTTTCAAAGGCAAGAGGCTGTCCTTATCTCAAAAAAGGGCTAAGCTGCCTTATGGCAAAATAGTCCTCAAAACCTCTTCCTTCCACAAAATGATATTCTCCATCCAGTGCTGCAGTATTGGATGGCTTTGGGACCATTCCTTTTTTTATCTGTGCATTTGGGAAATACTGATTCTAACGATGTCACTTCTGCTGTTCATTCCCTCAAAGTGGCACTGAAAATCCTCTGTATTTTCCGCAGGCTGAGGCGTTTCTAAGCTGATGACTCTGTGTCACTCACTACCTCTGTAAACGTTCATGTTCCGGGTTCAGCTTGTTCAGGACTTCAGGATGTGCACAAATGAAGCAGGGAAGATCAAACAGATGCTAAAGCAGGAAGAAATGCCTCATATTTCTTCATATAATTTCGTCCAGAAAGACACCATTGAGACTGAAAACCTCACATGGATTCTTACAGCTAGGTGGAAACTGTTTTTCTTCTATCCCCTTTTTGCCCTGAATAGCTGGGAAGATTTTGGGGTGGAAGGAAATGATGCATGCCCATGTTTTCCTTCTGACTGCTGTAAATTGGGGATGATGACATAGACTTTTGACATTGGAGCATCATTAGAATAATTTTTTCTGATGTCCTTTACAGCCCTGGCTAAAGCATTTCATCTGGTAATGCTGAAATAAACTAACTCTAAAAGTACCTAGTGACTTTTGTCACTGTTCTAAAACAAAGAACTTCTTGTTCAAAGAACTGTCTATGTTCTTTGTGACATAGAAACTATATCTTCTGTAAGCTGGTCAAGTGCATGCTCTCAATGTGTAAAAATGGGCAGTTCCAAGTCATTTCCTGTAGTCTTGGATCTCATCACGAGTTTTTCTTCCAGATTAAAACACAGTGACCAGGAAGTGATAACAAGAAATAGTAGGGATGTGTAAAAACTTTTTATATGAAAGACCGACAAAATTGATGCTGCTCAGCATGAAGAAGAAATAAATAGGAACAGATATGAAAAAGTCCCTTATCATTTGTTGCTGTGAAGCCAAGAGGGACCCTTGGCTTTGCTGCTTCTCCCATGACAACAGGAGATAAATTTTCATTTAAATGAGAGACCTAACATTTGTTTGAAAGGAAATTACTAATTTTTCCCCTACCACATGCTTTTAGCTATTTCAAGGTTTCACAGAGATGAAAAAATTAGTGAGATTGTTTTTAAAGGCTGCTTATACATAGACAGAATACCCCATTATAAATCATGTGTGATAATACTGCAACTAAACCAAGGCAAAAATGCTCAAAATATTTGAAAGATTTTTGGAGTTTCACTGCCATGGTTTGTAAGCAAAACCCCTGTACTTTCAGAGATTTACTCCATGTAATTAAAAATGTAAAAAGAGCAAAAAAAATATAAAAAATATAAAATGTGAAATGAGTCAGAGGGATCAGAAACACAGAAGACTTAATGGAAATACAATCCCTGAATAATGTTCCTTCATAAGTATATAAGCAGTTTATATGAACATCACCTAGACACAACATTATATTATATATAATATATAGAAGAGTAAAGAAAGTTTGATGTAATCTTGGACTGTATACCTGAAAAAAATTTTAATTTTAGAGTTTAAGAAAGGAGATTCATTATGTGCTTAATTTTTTGGCTGCCTTAAGGAA
This sequence comes from Dendrocincla tyrannina, assembly GCA_035047865.1. Classification (NCBI taxonomy): domain Eukaryota; kingdom Metazoa; phylum Chordata; class Aves; order Passeriformes; family Dendrocolaptidae; genus Dendrocincla; species Dendrocincla tyrannina. The sequence goes on from JAWWMP010000167.1 coordinate 4,086,586, forward strand.
GTCCTCTGAGGTTCCTCGGGAGCTCCTAGTGCTGGCCATGCAGCCCCAGCAGCCTGTTTAAAGAGATATAATGAAATTTAGTAAAGCAGCTAATGTGTTCTGACATCCCTTGGCCTGTTTTCCTTAAATGTCAGACTTTTCAGGTTGAATACTCTGTCTCTTTGTGTTGTATTAAGAATGCGAAATGCTTTTTTTGTGAGCTGGAAAGTGAAAGTTACTTAAAATGAGGAATAAATTGTGTCTCCTGGTATGCATGTATGTAGGTACTTAGTTGAGACACCACTCGTTTTAATGTTTAATTTACATGGTGCTTGAGGTTTAGTTTATTCTCCTCAGAGAACTTGCTGATATTTTCATTTTCTGCTGTCTTTCCAGCCCTGGAGCAAAGATGATTCGATGCTAAGGTTCTTAGCATGCTTTTGTTCTTTACAGATGACATAGGTAATCCAAAATCTTACCCAACCAAGAAAAAAAAATGACGCCAAATGAAATGGAAATGAGAAGAATATCTGGTAATGACTACAAAAATGGCAATCCAGTTAAAAAAGAAAAAAACACAATAAAAACAACAACAAAAGACCCCACTAGGAAGTCCTTGTAGAAAAGGCTTGACAGGTCTGAAAATATTTGGCAGCAGAGGTGTAAGCCAGTGTTTTATCCTATGCCCTGATTTGCTTGGAGGACGACAAGTGCTGCTTCCTTAATTGGACAGCTGGGCTCTGGTATTTAATTATACTGTGACGATCCTTGTTCCAGGGAAGTAGTTGCACTCATTTGGTGCCATTAAATGTGGCATTCATCTTCCCCGTTACAACTCTGTAATGCAGAGGGCTTGGTAAGCAGTCATTGAATCCGCTGTCTGTAGGTGCCTCAGTGCTGCAGTTCTTTTGGTTTTCCCATCTAATATTGTGCTGCACTCCTAAAGGGATTATAGCATGAGGAGGCAGAGAGAATGGTAGGAGACTGGTGGAGAAGCCTGAAAAGAACCAAATCACAACAAGGGAGCCTAAAAGAAAGGAGGAGCGAGACATGAGGTGGAGGGACAGGAAAAGGGGGAATGGGTACCCACTGCCAGAGGGCAAGGATAGATGGGATATTACGAAGATATTCTTCCCTGGAAGGGTGGGCAGGCCCTGGCACCGGTTGTCCAGAGAAGATGTGGCTGCCCCTGGATCCCTGGAAGTATCCAAGGCCAGGTTGGACGGGGCTTGGAACAACCTGGGCTAGTGGAAGGTGTCCCTGCCCATGGCAGGGAGTGGCACTGGAGGAGCATTAAGGTCCCTTACAGCCCAAACCATTTTGGGATTCTATGAAATTTCTGAACGGTTCTTCACCCTCCTCCCTGTTTAATGAGATGTCCAGGGTATTCCTTCAGCAGTGCAGCAGCAGTTCCTGACCCATGGTCCAAGGGTTTTTCCCTGGGAGGCAAGATGACTCTAGCCAGGGAATTTATTGCAATAAGGAGAATAAGAAGGGGAAACGAGGCAGAATCATGGGTAGCTAACCTTTTTGCACAGGCATTGCTCTGGTGCTGGCCCAGGTCTGCAGCTTCAGGAATATTGGGTCTCTCTTTCTATCTGTAGTGTACTGGGTTAAAATTTTTCACTTAAAGCTCCTAATTAGAATATATAATTTTGGTTTTCAAAGAGAGAACACAAATCTCGGTAACTAACACATATTGTTTGAAACGTCTTATAACGTGATCTGTGAAAGTTTAAATAAAATAAAAGTTGTGAAAGCTGCACTTCCTAGCACAAATGACCATAAGTCAGTATCTGTCAATGTTATGTCATCTCCTTCAGTGAATTCGCTTTTCTTCAAAAGAGCTTAAACATTTCATTTGTGAAATTAAATAACTTAAAACCTAAGTATATTCTGATCATCAGGAATCTATAAGTTTGGAAGAGACCTTTTAGATCATTTAGTCTTGCATCTGATGAAATTTCAGCAAGAAAAAGGAAGATCACAGTAGAATAACATCGTAATTAACGAGTAATTACTTTTGCCTCAGTGGTGAGGGTTTTTTCTCTGCAGCACTGAGTGCTTTTATTCAATCATTTAGCAATCATTTAATCAAAGCCTTCATTTAGGCTTTCTTTGAGGTAGGAAGATTATAAACTATTCGTGAAGGATATAAGAGACTTATTAAATTGCTCCCAAGGGCTTTCAGCAGCACGAAATCCAGTATCACAGGATATGCATCTCATGAGAGAGGTTTGTTTGCTCCAGGTTGGCATACCTGTATCACAGGAGAGAGCACTAGAACAACATGGTTATTGAAGGGTCTAGCAATAACCATTACGAGAAGGGCAGAGAGGAAAGAATTGAGTTTTGCCTTCAAATGTTGGTCTATTGGAAGAATGCTCACACAGACTTTAAGTTCGCCCCTTTATCCTTCATGTCCAGGCATTAGACAGCAAATTGTGAAGCATTTGCCTGTGAATTGTGCACACTGAATCTTAAAAAGTGTGGAGCTCACCAGGGAGATAACTGTGTTGCAGTGAAGGAGCCCATGGACCTGGGAGAAAAGAAAGGCAAATGTTTTGTCCTGCCATCTGCAATTAGGAACTTGGTGTGCCTAGCTCAGCTCCATGACAGGTAAGCTCTGGCTCAACTTTGAAAGCAGAAGCTTACTTAGCAGAATTTCTGCAGCTAGTGCACCATTCCGCAAACAATTGCTCTTCAAAGGCAGTTATGCTGCTGGTGTCCTCTCTGCACAGGGTGATGGCTGATGGCAGGGGTCCTGTCTCTCCCATCCATTTTGTCGACCTTTTGGGTGATTCCATCATTCATGTCTCAGATTACTTGGTTAATAGCTCCTAACACACAACTAGACTAGGCATGCTAGTTCCCTTAGCAGTCTAAACATGCTAATAATTGGCACTTATATGTGCTAAAATTGCTAAACTTATGATTAACTATAACCAGTAGCAGCCTACCTACCAAACTCCAGCCATACAACAAGGACCTGTCGTTCCGCACTTTCCCTCTCATAGATATGTAAACCATTTCCGTGTTACACATATCTGGAAGTTTTGGGCAAGTGCTTTTGTTTGGGTTTTCTTTGTACTTCCGCTGATAGTGTTTGAGCAACTAAAATCAGTGTGAGCTTTAGAACTCCATACTTCAATGCCACAATCCCAAATGGAGACAATGGTGAAGTGAGAGAAAACAGAAGGAGATAACAAGAACTTCTGTGTTTTGGGAAGTGAATGTATTTGATCCTGTTCATAAAATGGTTTAGGTCCATTTCCCACAAATGGATGTTTTGGGCCAGATTCTCAGCTGGGAATGGAGAACTAAGCAGGAAATATTTGTATAGAATGTCCTAGGAAATATGATTGATGACTGTGAATAGGAAACTGATACCAAGGGGCCTTCAGTGTAATGAATAAGAAGAGGGAAACATTAATCTGGAAATACTTACTCGTAGACTTTCATACAATTATGCCCAAATTAATGGGATTAATATTCTTTCCATTTTTCTTCCTGCATCTGTTTGGTTTTATTTCCAAGTAAACTGAACATATTTTTGTTCTCTTTCATTTCATCCTCTGGCTGCTCTGATGTCTTCACACAGCCATTAGACTGGCAAACTGCAAGAATGGTTGTAGCAGCATGAGTGTGTATACTGATTTTTTGAGGGTTTCATGCCTCTGTCACGTTGGAAGGGCCACTAAAGTAACTGAGTCACTCCAGAGTTTTACCCACGATAAACAGGGTGCCCACAGAGGCTGTGGGTCTCCCATCCCTGGAGGTGTTGAAGGCTATGTTATATGGGGCTCTGAGTAACTTGGTCTGGTGGAATGTGTCCTTGCCAATGGCAGGCAGTGGAACAAGATGATCTTTAAGATGCCTTCCAACCCCAAACATTCTGTGGTTCTATGATTCTATTAAAATGTAAAATTTGTAACAGAAATGCTGGAAAGTGAGGATAATGGCGGTAAGCCTTAGAAATGTGTAATTTGTTTATTGTCTTGGTTTTTTAAGTGTTGTATGTATTCCCATTAGTTAGTTACTTGACTAATTTCATTATTTAGTTACTTGATTAGCAGAGAAGGTTGGTAAAAATAAAGGTCATTCACCAGCCAGAAAAAACCAATTATTCATTTCCAGTTGAAAAGGATGAGAGATTCAAGGACAGAGTAGGCACAGTGGGGGACTCTCTGGGAGAGGAGGGGGATCATCTCAGCACAGAGAGCTGCAGATGGTCTCAGCTTTCAGAACTAGCTTCCATAAAGATATGAGCCAGGTGTTTTCCTTCCTTTTTTAAGAAAATATTCCAACCAAGAAAATCTGAGCAGTCTGTTTCACACCTGCCCTGAGCTCGGTAACAGCTGAGGAAAATGTGTCTTTTGTAGGCAGTGCTGGACAGTATTTTTTGCAGAGCTCTGCAGTTTTTTCCCTTTGTCCTCTTGCCATTTCTCCTAACTGTGTAGGAAATGCTGAACATTCTTATGCAAATATTGCAAACCTAAATTGCTACACAAAGTACCTTCAATTGAGAGTTTGTGGAAGCAATGGCAGAAGATTTTAGTGCTTGCAGCCTCACACATCGGTCCTCCAACCTCACATGTCAGTTCAACCTAGAGAAAAGGAGTCTCAGGGGGACCTTCTCAATCTCTACAGCTTCCTGACAGGAGGGTGCAGGGGAGCTTTAGATTTGGTACTAGAAAAAAATTTTCACAGAAAGGGTTATCGAACGCTGGCACTTGAGGAGAGTGGTGAACCTGGTGGTGGTGTTGGGTTTGTGCCTCGACTTGATCTTCATGGCCTTTTTAAACCCAAACAATTCTGTGATTCCAATATGGTAAAACCAGATATGTTGTTTCACTTGTTGGACTGTGCGAAGACACAGGCATTTGTTTGCTTCCCTGACAAGAACTTCCACCCACCCAAACTCTTCCAATGCAGATTTTGTGTATGAAGGGATGTGAGTTTTAGTAGGTTTTTGGGTGATTTAGGTGTGCATCATCGGAACAAGCTTTTAACAAGGATATCAACAATGTGATTGAATGGTCACTAAACGTGTATTTCCTTTGCCAAAGGGAAGTCAAGTAGAAATCCAAGTGAATTATCATTGAAGATTATTTGGTGGGGTTTTTTTTGCAGAACTGGTTTTAACCTCTCCAGAGACTTAATTAACCTTGGAAAATCTGTATGTTTTTGGGTTTTCATTGAGCATTTCATCCTAAAGCTTAAGCTACTTAAAATAAAGTACTAAAATAATGTGTGTTGAAGCAGTTCAAGCTGCCACACAAGGAATGTATTGCTGTATTGATGGCCTTCTCTGTGCCTGACCTGGGCACAAGGGCACCTGCTTGGACTCAAAGGAAGGGGCTGCATCACAGGGTAGACACAGGGGCTTGTGCAGAACACCAAAAAACTGGACCCAGATTCTCTGATTTATCCAGCATTTACTCAGATATCTGCGAAACGTGTTTCCTTCGCTGTCATGTACTGAACAGGTGACATTAACACCACATATCACAAAAAGTGTTCAATGTTTACAATGTTTTCATAGAATTCCAAATTTTTTAAAGTTGTTAATGATCTTTAAAGTCATCACATCCAACCACCAGCCCAGCACCACCGTGTTCACCATGTTCCAAGTGCCACATCCACACGTTTTTTGACCTCTGCCACTTCTCTGGGCAGCCTGTTCCAAGGCTTCACAACTCTTTATGTGTTAAAATCTTTCCTAATGGCTACTCTGAGCCTTTCCTGGCACGACTTGAGGCCATTTCTTCTTGTCCTGTTGTTTTGATAATATACAAGATATAATTGCTAAATTCATTCTAAATAATCCATAATATATTTTAGTTTAATAGGTTACATAAAAGTATATACAAAATGAAAAGTATTTGACCAAATATATTTCACAAATTATATTTATTAGTTAAAAATATACTAGATTTTCAGGGATAAGTTTATTTTCATACATTTTGGCTTCATGAGTTTGCTAAAGGGGAAATATCCTTTCCTTTATTTTATATACATACTGAGCAGGCACCAAATAAGTCATAAAATTGACATATATTAAAACATATCCTGTTCATTTCCCTATAAAATATCCCTGTGCAGTGTTTTATACACTTTTTAAAACCATTGACAAACTGCATGATCATTTCTTGCAATAATTTGTAGCCAACTTTTATAGGCATTGCTATCTTTCAGTTCCAAAGGCAGCAGAAACTGAGAAAGATATTCCACTTGAAACGAGAATTTCAAGTTTTCAATCTGTTTTTCAATTTGTGCAGTAGCAGTTATATTTATTTATAATAACCTACTACTCTTGGAGCTTAGACAGCATTTAAACTAAGACTTCCCTACCTTATATTGGTGATTAATTCTTTTTTCAGGTAAACACGCTATGAAACTAAAAATCACTTGTGTTTTAAGATGCAGAAGATATAATAAATTAATTAAGAGAACTCTAGTCCTCCTTTTCCTTTTGGACTATATTAGTAAGAATATTGTTTTGGTTTTGATTTAATTTTTTTCATTTTTATGGACTGAATACAAATATAGGACATCTTCTGATATCTGTCATTGCTTCAGTAATTTCCTTCTGTAATAACTGAGTGTTATTTCTGCATCTAAAACGTCTTTCAAGGGTGCAATTTCTTTTAAAAAATCCAGAGCAGTAGTGATTAAGGAGAATAAGAGAGCAAACACAAGCGAGAAGTCAGTTAAAATAGAACAGAATTGTCAGTTAGAAGAGACCTGTAATTATTCCCCAACAAACTGCCTAAAAACAAGTTCTAAAACCCATTCAAATATTCATAGAAAAATGTGGACTGCATGCCTTAGGCTGTGATGTACTCTCTGGTTATACTTTTTCCTTCATTAGCACATGCTTAAAATATTTTGTGTTCTGTGCACTGCAAATTTGTACATATATGCAGAATATTGATATTATTAGGAGGTTTCAAAGGTACTATAACCAAACTTTGGTGGAAAATGTTTGTAATTTGTTCAGTCATTTGACTGCTTGATTTATTTATTTAACGACCTTTCACTCATATTTTGAGCAAGCTTAATATTTCCATTTCAGGAAAGAAAATTAGCAGTTTTTTTAAATGCTTTAAGTACAGTCTAGAAGTTTTGCCTTATTTTTGTAATACCCCACTGCTGCAGCCTTTGAAATGGGCCGTGTATGCCTGTAATGCTTATGCCATAGAGAGTGGCAAGGGGGCTTGAGCACTGCCCCTGGGTCCCACTTCTGACTCTGGCACGGTATCAGAGGGGCCAAGTAGAGAGTCCAGTATGATTGGATGTTTTTTACCTGTATAATGCTACCAAACCTACCAAAATCAAGGAGAAATCTTGATGATTATTGTAGGCTTCTAAAGAAGCGTTTGAAGTGGATTCCACTTAACCTGTCTAATCTTAATCAGCTATTTTCTCTTTATGGAGGGGAGACTGGAGAGAGGAAGTCTGAAGCTTTCCTACAGTCATGCTTTGGATCACGTACCTAGCCCTTTCCTGCAGGATTGAGTTTTAGATTTTTGATTACAGATTTATATTTGAGGTTTTTTTCCTTGAAGGGCTAGAAAGGCCCTGATGGCCGAGCAATATACCTTCAAAAGGAATCAGTTTTCAAAGGTTTTCTGGGGCTTTCTGGTTGAAGAATTTCCTCATGGCCCTGGAAAACTGCAAGTTTTGTCAGGAAAATAGATTTCTCCATGATGGTGTGTTTTAGCAGATAAATATAGGACTATTTTGCCATGGTTTTTTTAAAACACAATTCCAATCTTTCACTTCTGAGCTGCCGAAGTTGCAAACATTTCCTGTCATACGAATTTAGCAACATTCCTCTATTAGTGCTTTGTTACCAATGCTTCTGTTTGCTGCCCTAAGCCAGGCTCTCTGAAAAATGCCTCTCTCCTAATACATTGTGACTCTCCCATTGAGCAGAGCGTCCCGGAGAGGAACCCCGAGTCCAGGGCAGAGAACCGAGGCATCCATTGGTGCCGAGCTGCTCCCAGGAGGCAGCACTGAGCTGATAAAATGAGCCCTGGGGGAGGGTGACAGAAAAAGGACAGCCATTCCTTGGGTGGAAAATGTCAGAGTGTCTTTCATACTGAGGTCCAAAGGCTCTTCATCGCAAGTGGTTAAACTTCGATGGGATAAAAGTCCATGTTTTTACTAAGCTGTGCTGTGAAGGCATCAAACCACAAAGCTGAACTATAGCATTGAACTGAAGATGCCTGATGCAGCTTTGTGGGGCAGGCTCTAAGGCTCCATTAGTTTTTCGATTGAATCATAGGATCCCAGAATGCTTTGGGTCAGAAGGGACCCTAAGGATCAACTAATTCCCACCCCTGCCATGGGCAGGGGCACACTTCACTAGTCCAGGTTGCTCCAAACCCCGTCCAACCTGGCCTTGGACACTTCCAGGGATCCAGGGGCAGCCACAGCTTCTCTGTCCAACCTGTGCCAGGAACTGCCCACCCTCACAGGGAAGGATTCCTTCCCAATATCCCACCTATCTCTGCCCTCTGGCACTGGGAAGCCATTCCCCTTTTCCTGTTCCTCCATCCCTTGTCCCCAGTCCCTCTACAGCTCTTCTGGAGCCCCTTTAGGCACTGGAAAGTGCCTTGAGGTCTCCCTGGAGCCTTCTCTTCTGCAGGTGAACACCCCAACCCTCTCAAAACTCTTTTTAGGGACCTTTTAGGCACATGTAACGAAATTAAAAATCTGAACACCCGAGAAACTCAGGGCCTTCCTTTCACAAAACTTTTCTCTTTTGTTTCCCCGCAGGGGAGACGCAAGGGCTGTGGAAAGGAACTGTGCCCAGCTTTCCCTAGCAGGGACTGTGGCTGTAGGAGTTGAGATCCCTGCCCAGTGACGTAATCTCTGACACTGGGAGCACATGAGTTGTTACTTTAATGACAAGAATTACCATTATACATAGTAAAGGACATCAGAGATATGTAATAAGTTATTTTTATACATTATTTACATTTTTGTGGCACGATGAAAATAAAAGAGATTTTTTCCCTACCTATCAAGGTACGCTTCACGTTCCTCTAACTAAAACCAATATTGTTAGCTCTGTAATGCATTCATAAGGACCTTTCCTTTGGGGATGATTTTTAGTTTGCAATCTTCTCAACAAATTTTTTCCCGTCTTCAATTCTTCAAGGATGAACTGTTTTGGCTCTAAATCCTCCAGTTTCCTTACGTAAAAATAGGTTTCACTTTATTACTTACTTCAGCACAGGTAAAGCTTGCAGGGTTTGCTCTTTTCGTTCCCCCTTCTTTTCATGCTTGCTGTTACTTAGACTTAGACTGCATTAACAGCAGGTATTTGGGATCATCGTTTATTGCCAACCAGTTAAATATAATTGTTGCATCCTTGTGCTCTGCCCACCTGTTCATTCTCATTAAGGAAATCCTACCTTTATAAAAGTCTTAGTCTTCTCGTTGGCAAGGGGAGGATTGTGCCATCTGTTATCAGAGTAGTGTTAGAAGTCAGGATTGAAGAAAGTAAGATAGTTAATAGAAAAGAAATTCAAGTCAAAATGGTGAAATTAGTGTAAAGGTTTCCTTTGAAAGTGTGCTAACTAGCTGATAGAAAAATGGAATTTTTTTCGTGTTCAGCTGAGCCTGGAAGTGATGGAGCAGAGAATCTCTGCAATGGAAAGTGCTTATTAGGAGGAGAATTAAAGAATGTCTGTTATTCACAGACTGAAAGATCTGACGAAGATATTGCCTGTGTTTAAATCAATCTTCTCCACCAATTTACCTCAATTCTTCAAACTTCAGCAGTAGTTGCCTCAAGAGGCTATTCAAGAGACTAATGGATAAGAGAGATAAAAGGCTGAGGACGGAGAAATTGCCGGTAAAGTAGAAATGGTAGAGCCTGCCAAGTTGCAGAGAAGTTGGGAGTGTCTTAAGGTACTTTAAATAGCTGATGACCTTGAAAAGTGATAATCAGACAATTCTTATTAATTGTTATTAGCAGGTGCCAAAGCGGTGTCAGTCAGTGGAGGTCAGAAGCGATAGGAGGCACCGTGACCTCTTGCAAGGGAGACACCTGTGGACTAGGAAAGGGGGCAGCCAGCGACCCCTAGGAACATAACCCACCACTCAGCTTTACTGAGTCCTGACGTATTTGATAAGGGAAATTGAACTGACACGGCAAAACTTTGTAAACTTTTTCTCCTGCTGGGATTGTTTTCATGTGGAATCGTAGGCTGAGTGCCATCAACCATTATGATAAAAGAGAGAAAAATGAAATGCAGAGAAATGTAGGGTTTACTACCTTTTTAACATCCTTAGGTTGTTAAATTAATTGAAAAAGAGGCAAATAACCTGGGACTTTCAAGTTTAACTCTGTTCTCCTTATCCTGACAGCAATACAGAGTGTCTACAAAATCAGGTAGTTTCTATATTCTTCTAAAGTAGAACACTAATTAATTAGAGATAGAGCATTTTAGCAAAAAAGGAATTTATTGAGCATGACTAACAATTGGAATTTCTGCCCTAAGAGATTACTGCTGGAAGGCAGTGCCTGGATAGAGTACCCAGACACCTGAGGGGATGCAGCAGGTGGCACTCTGGTATTGCCACTCTCTCCTGTGGTCTGCATACTTTTACCCTGACAGGTCGCTGTTAGGGTGTCATGGATTTTCCTACTCATCTCATGTGACCCCAGACTAATGAGATACTTTACAGAAAAAATCACTTAAGGCCCTTAAAATCAATCACTATGCAAAGAGCAGTTTAAACCAGTCTCTATATTTTCTAAAGTGCCTACCTGTGGAAATTACCTGCACCAGTTGTTAGTGAGAACGTGGTTATACTGCAGTATTATCTGCTGGTAAGTTAATATATATGTTAAAAAAAGGTGGCAGTTCAGATATTGAAGCATCATGCTGTTTCACATGACGAGTGTCTTGGAGGAGTTTATACTGTGTTTTTCTAGCTTTTTTGTATGCCTTATTAGTACCTATAAGAAGGGTGTTTTACAATGAACAAAGGAAACCCTACCAAAAAGTCATGAAATAATTCAGGCAACTGACAGAAGGCAGAGTTTTCTGCTATGAAGATATTATGAGTGCCTACATTTCCCCCATCTCTGTCATCCCCTTTTCCTTAGCTTTGGAGAGCGATTTTTTCTTTAAATATGAATCGGACAACGTTGCCAAGACAAACTGTCTTCACGCTTTTCGTTCTGTCCCGTTGTGTGCTGAGTCTCCATCAAGTCTTCTCCCAGAGTGACTGGTCACTTATTTTCCAAGTGGGATTTGATTGGATGGAGCAAACAATTCCAAGTGCATGGTTTTCTTGGCTCCTTGGCAAGTCACTCTAGCAAGTCTCCTTTGCTCTAACTGCAGGGCTGGAGGGTCATTCACATTGGCATCTGTATTCCGGCACAGGAGAAAAAATATTTTACTAAGCTGCTGTTCTGTGGCCGATGCCTCCTTTCCCACACAAGGCTTAGCCCTCCATAGGGGAATGCACAGCCAGTCGTAGCACACCTCCTCCACAGGCTGCTTTACAGTATTTTCTGCTGGGATATTGATTCTCAATATAGTGATGCTGTATTTTAGGCAGTTAGAGTCATGGCCGCTTTTGTATTCCCTGCTGGTGTCTTATTGCAAGGAACCTTTAGTTAAACCAAAAGGATTTTTTGGCTTGGCAGGTGCTCGGGTCATCTGTATATATTGTCTGCCGTGTTGTTGGTGGGATGGGCAGTGGGACATGGGGTTTAGTTGCTTGTAATCATTATTTCCAACCATGAGAACTTTTTGAAATATATCTCTGTCTAGGCTGTTATTCACAGGGGGAGAGAAAGACTCAGATCAGATTCGACTAAGGATAGACTGCTTGTCATATAGTAATATCAAATTTCCTTTACATTTCTTATAACTTCTATGTATTTTATGCCCCTTTTGCTCCTACTTCTGAGTCCTTTGTCAAGAGACATTCTTTTCCCAGGCACTGCTCTGCACTGTCACTCTTTCAGCTTTTTTAAATAGTGGTTTTATTTTTCTGTCTTAAACTTGCAAAGGAAGCTCTTGCAAAGTGATGTTTAATTAAGTATAACAGAAGAGATGACTCTGCTGACTAAAAATATGAAGGACTCTTGGCTGAAAAGTTTCTTTACTCCTTTATTGCCACTGCAGATTTGGTGTCTGGAGGAACACAGCAAAGCTGGTGACAAGGTGATTGCTAGCAATAGCCGAGGCTGTGAAAAAGCAGAAGGCAGTGCCTAGATTTTGGTAGGAACATGCCCTGGGCCCTGTGCACAGGAGTGAGGGCTCAGCGAGTATGGAAGAGCTGCCTCTGATTCCTCCTGCCTGGACATTCAGGAGCCAGAATTTCAGGTTGTTTACCGAGAGGCAGCTGAAAGATGAGTAAGACAGGAATTCATCATCCTGCCTGAGATGAGGGTTTATCCAGTGAGAGGCTTATGTGATCACAGGTGCTCTGAACAGTTTCTGTTTTTCATGGAGAGAAAAAAAATTTCCTTGTGAAGGATTTATTTTTTTTCCAAATATTTCCAAACTCCGAATTATTTTTTTAGCTATTGCATCCATTCTTTCCAGCACAGAGGTACAGAGGTCTAAATCTCTGTTACATCTGTCTCCTGAAAGTCCTTTCTGTGTTCAGAAAGGTTGGCTGCAGCTGAGGGACTGTCTTTGTAGTCTGCAAGTTAAATGTAATTTTCCTGTTATATTAACAAATGTGGAATCTCTTGGTATTTAATAAATATTTATTATTTATTTTTTATGTGCAATTACTTTGCACATTGGCTCCATACCTCATAGTTATTTGTGCATTAGAGGGAGGGCTGTGGAAAACCCATCAAAGTCTGCTGAATAATGAAATGCAGATGATATTGTGGACTGCAAAATACTACAGTGAAGAGGCTGTTCTAAATGCAATGTAATTACAGTAATTTCACCCCAAACATAAATGACATTTTAGACTTTGAAGAAAATACTTATCTGAGCTGACACTTGAAAGAGCTGTTCATGGTCTATTGTTTCGGGTTTTAACCTGCAAAAGAAAATTATGGGATTTATTTTTAGTATGCAAATAAGGTGGAATGACTAATAACCTGTCCATCAAACAAAACCATTAGTTGTTTGTCCCAGGGGCACTCTGTCCATGCAGGTTTTCCTGGCATGCTAAAAAAATGCAGTGCCTGAATCTCTGGGTTTTTTCATTTGATATACCTTTGTGACTTGCAAAATACAACATAAGCAGTCCTACCGTGGCTGCTGCTGTTTGGGTGCAATTCCCCAGGAAGGAAGGCTGTGCTGTACCTCACCGGCCCCGTTGCCTCTATGCTGGCACACCAGGGGGTTTGTGCCTGTCAGTGTGCCCGTTCCTGTGTAACAGCTCTGCAGCTGGACTGTGTCGGACCGATGGAAATCAGTCCAGCTCTGGAACGCAATCGGAGCGTAACTCCTGCCCTGGGTCTGAGCCCGCTGCTCTAGCAGCTCTGTACAGACCCTGCCTGTAAAAAGTGGCTGCACGAACCAGTTCCACCCACAGAATAATTGGGTTTCCTCCTCCTTCATTGACAGCTCTGGGTTTCAGTGACTGAAAAATGCAAGTTTCATTTTCCCTTTGTAGAATATGGAGAAAAAAATATTTACTGTGTTGAACTCAATTTTGCAGTGCAGCTGGTCTCTAAAGTCTTTACCCACTCTCTCACTTTCTCTCCTGTGTTTGTGTTTTTCCTTTTAGTAGGAAACTCAATTTGGAAACTATTAGAAATGCAAAGACATGGCAACCAGGTGTCTTGATAAGGTATTGCAAAAATAGTTTGAACAATTCTTTTTTACATGTAGAGATATTGCAATAGAAGAACTCTTCAGTTCTTATAAAAGACATTAACTTTTTAATGACTCGATTTAAAGAATAAGAGAAAACAAAACTAACTTGCATTTCTTCTGACAGAAAATAGCAAACACTTCGTTTCACTATTTCAGAAGTATTTCAAAAAAATGTAATAGCTACCTAAATTAGAGAACATAAAGGTTTGGTGCTGGGGAGGGTACAGAAAGAACTGAGGCTGTCTCTGAAAGAGAGAGATGGTGTAAGAAAAACAGGTTTACTGCAATGGTCTGTGATCACAGGAGAAAAGATTTAGACCTTTATATTTTATATTCTTTTAAGAACCAAACCACAAGAAAAAAATTTACCAGCCTCATACCTTTTCTGATGGCTTTGCAAAATTATGCCAACGACTTAATTTAATTTTTTAATATTAGTAAAATACTTTGAGAATTAGTTTAGTAGGATGACAGTGAGAAAAACATTCCTTATCCCAGGAATTGCCTCCAGCAGGCAACTCTCCAGGCAAGTAGAAGATATAGGGCCATGTGAAATACTCCTTTTATAGCCTAAAGATAAATATTAACTAGGTTTGTAGTTGGTTAACATGCAAAATTATGTTCTTCAATTATAGTAATAGTTGTTGTTTTATTCAGAATGTCACTACCTGCAGAGCAATGAGTGAGTACTCTGAGATTTTTATCTGTCCTACAGTACAATATGTCTTCAGACCTGGCAGCCATGAAGCTACACAAAACAATTTTCTAAGGCTGTGGGAAAAACATCATGTCCTGTTCAGACTCAATATTTATTGTCCCCAGAAAAAATGTACTCTTTAAAAAATTTAACTCTCCTTATATTTTGCTCTGTTTTGCAGTGTTGGCATTCCTTCAGATTAAGTGCAGAGATGAATTCCTGTGGTTTGCAAAAGAAAGTGGTTTATCTATTGTTGCTGGCTAAAGCGGACATAAAGTTCATCTGTCATTATGAAATCTGAAGGAGAACAGAGGATTTGGGTATTACTGCTTGAAGTTTTCTGACAATAATCAATACATTTTCAAGGCATGTTACAGCACTGATATTTTGTTAAGCAAACACATCTATTTCCACATGTCGGTTTTTCAGTTTATCCAGGATGTCTCAGCATTTATTTAAGTCATTAGCTCCCACACCCCAGCATGTATTTACCCAGTTTAGTGATTCTTTATGTTTTTCTACTTGTCACTTGCTGGTTCATCCGCAAACTAGATCAATTTATTTTCCCGTCTCCACATCACAAGCATAACTAGTCTCTGAATTGTCACTGTTCAAATGTAAAATGGACTTTTAAAGGTGTGTTATGAGTGTTGTAAGTCTCTCTAGTCCCTTTCACAGGGCAGGACAATGTTTCAGGACAGGGGTCCTTTGGGGAACTCTTTGCAGAACGTTAGCAGTACTCGGGGGGATGCTGGCATGAGGTTTCTGTAATGAAGGCAAACTTGACAATATTCCCCATTTCCACTATTTCTGATAGAAATTCATGCAGGTAACTAAACCCACAACATGTTCAACAGCATTTACTGTACTTGTCTTTCATCTTGTGTACTGCCAAAAAATTTGGGGCAGGCACCTGTGATTAATGTGTTGCTGGAGTAGTGAAAAAAGTCCATAATTCTGTGACTGGTCAGTGAAAGGGTATTTTCTCTCAACGTAATGAACCCTTAATCCTCTGTGAAGGATGGTGGCCCTGGGACACCAGGTCGATTGCAAATGCTTTTTGTATTAGTTCTTTTGAAGAAAAAATATTGGCAGGAATAGCACTAATACTGTTTTAATCTTTTATATTTGTAGCTTAGAAACGAATTTCTATTGCAATATATGCATGCCATTCAGTACAGGGAATTTTTTTAAACTTCTTAAGACATTACAAGTACCTTAGGCTGCAAAGAACAGTAAATCAGGAATAGATACTAATCCTGATTCGTAACTAAATGTCCACAGCCATTTTAACTTTCCTTTTCTTCAGAAAAATTCATATATTAAGTGGTTCTGTTGGAACACAACCATCATACCAATATGAGCCAGAGAGCTTTCAGCTGAAGATAACACAAGAGAATTTGGGATAGTTATTAGCCATTCTTTTCCATCCTCAGAGTTAATTTCTGTTAATATAACACTGCTCTAGATGCACCTACCAATGAAAATCTGTGAAAATATACTGGCAGAGAATCACTGCATATGATGAGTTCGAAGGGAACAACAAGGACCATCGAGTCCAACCCTCAGCCCAGGACCATCCCCACGAGTCATCCCCTGTGCCCAAGAGCATCATCCAAACCCTCCTGAAGCTCTGGCAGCCTTGGGGCCGTGCCACTCCCCTGGGGATCCTGTTCAGTGCCCACCAAGCTCTGGAGGAAGGACCTTTCCCTGAGAACCAGCCTAACCCTACCCTGACACCAGTCCAGCCATTTCCTGGGTCCTGTCTCTGGTCATTTTATATATCCTAATGTATAAAATACATTGTCTTCAATTGTAAATGCAGAGCAAAATAAAACCTATCAAAAAAAAGGTAGTGAAGAATTTAAAGAACTTCAGCATGGAAATGGGTTTCTTAGGCTTGTGTTCAGTCTGTGTATCAGAGAAATTGCCTTCTCTGATATGGGGTATTTTGTCGTTTCCAAGTAAATTTGATGCATCTTACACAGTAGCTTCAAATGTCCACTTTTTTTGATGTTTTGAAATATTCCAGATTCACTTTTACCAGATAATTTCAGACCACAATGGCAAGATTCTCTTAGTAAAGAAGTCTGTGAGTAATTTAATTATTAATTGACCATTATATTTGTGTAATAGCATTACAACCCAAAACCTTTTCTTATTTTTCATTACTCTTCATGAAGGCAGGCCTTCATTTACACAGTGGAAACCTCTGGCATCCTGAAGAATTGTGTTCCAGAATCTACATTTTAAATATCATTCCTTTGCCACAAACAAAGAATAGGAGGGCTTACCAGTGCCTGGGGTCGTCATATTGGCAAGGAATTGATATTGTAAAATATACTAGATTATTTGAGCAGATAAATTACCTCTTGTTGTAAAAAGAGAAAGCAAAAAGTCCTCTGTTTTTCACCAGAGGTAAAATTCCTTCCTACTCCCAGAGCAGTGACTCTAAACATTATTCAGCTGAGCCTGTCTGGCTGCTTGGAGTGAGGAGTTTTGTAATGTCAGGGACTGTGACCTAAACCATGCAGTTCTTCCTCTGCTGAAACAAAATGCACAGAGAAGGGCAATAAAAACCAGACTACATAGTAGAGAAGAGCAAAGGCTTTCTGGCTCACTTCCGCGATATGCTCAATCCCTAAAGTGCTCAGAATGTTTTGTGAATAACAGAAATTTCTTCCTTCTCCAAGAAAGCCTGAGAAAGGAGAGGCTAAAAGGGTTCACAGTTTTAGAGGTTCTCAGTTTGGAAGATCAGTCCTCATAGACTATATACAGGCGTTTTCTCCTAGAAGTAGGGCTTTCCTCTAGGGAGAATTCTCAGCCATGAGATGCCCAGAGTACGAGATGTCAGTGGGCAACTTCACAGCAGCTGCTGCCCTCCAAGAGAAGGTCTTCAGGCAGACATTCCTGTGTTGTCCACCTTCCTTCAGCATCTGCATATATCACTTTTTTACTCTTTACTGGCAAAAATCACAACCCTTCAGTGCTCCCCATTAAAACCCATCTGCAGCCCTACCCTACCTCTCCATCCATCCCCCACAAACTAGTGTCACTGGTACATGGGCAGGAGAGAGCCTTGAAATTTGCTTTTATTCCAAAGCTTTTGTTTGCCAATCACTTCACTTCTCAGGGTCTGAAACTAAACATTCCTTTGAAACCTGTGCTTTGCTGTGCTGGTGCCGTGGCCTTCTGACTTGCCCTGTCTGCATATCCTTTCACTTTGATTTTCAGCAAGTGTTCCTGCCTGTGACCGTCTCTGTCTGTGAGACTAATGCTGCCTCAATCACTGTTTCCTTGGCGGTAGTTCTGGATCAATCACCAACTTCAGCATTTCAGTTGGAAGACCATCTCCTCCAGATTTCAATTACAGCAGCACCAAAGTCACTACTGTAAAGAGTTTTGGGCCTTCTGATGTGCTGTTTCCTTGTTTATTATTCCTTTGCCTCATGCTTGCATTTATCATATGTGTGATTCTCCAGCCACTTCAGAGAACTCCGAAGAACCTGATTAGGTTATCACTCACTAGGCACCAAAAAAGCCTCTGCACTTTTTCATATCTTCTTGACATTTCAGCAATTAAATAAAATTTCCATTATTATAAAAGTCTGAATGCGAATGAGAGAAAAGTCCCACTTTTACTGTTACAAAATTCTAGTACTGGGCACCACTTCATGATATTTTGGACAAGTAGGAGCAAGTACTATCAAGTCAAGAGAACTGTTTTCCTGGTATATGGAAAAATGTATCTCACAAAAAAACACGATGCATCAAATGCACTTCTTAAAAACCCTTTCTTTTTCCTGATCATTGCATAGCAGTGCTGGACTTTCTTTAATCCTCATTTTGAACTTGCCGGTTTTCAGATTTTTTCTCCAGACAGAGAAAAAAGAGAGCTTTTACTATTTTATTAGCTTTCTCTGATTACATTTTCAAAACAGGCTGAGTTTTTTCTATAGTAATTCAGCTCCAAAAATCGACGCGTTTCTGTATTTTCATAAGTTTTCCAATAAAGACTATCTACTAAAAATATTTTAAGCATTTCACATTGGTTTTATGTCATTAGAATTTTCCCTGTGGCTAAGCATGAGAAATTTCTTGGTCTGCATTTTGTGGGAGGTAAGTTTTTTAACCAGGTTATGAAAGATTCTTCATTGCAACAAGTTATAAATTCTGGAGGGAAGAGATAAAGCTGCACTCTCCTTCCCAGGCAGGATCTATGCACACTTACTCTCATCAGAGAGCTGAATCTGTCCTTCCCTGTGAGTAATCAGTATATTTGCCTGAGGATATTCCACCTATGGTAAAACATCTGAGGTTTTCTGTGGCAAAGGTAGGAAAGGTGCCACCATTTCCTCCCTCTCTGATTACTTTTGTATTTGTCTCATTATTAGCCTTTAAATTTCATTCTCTTCTTTGGGGAATATATAGAAACAGAGGTGACTCTTTTATATAACAGACAGCCTGATGTATTATGGATAGAAATTTTAAAATATGTTCTATCTGAGAAACTGGAAAGAAAATTTTCTGCATGTCAGGCATCCTCAGTAGAGACGTTTCTTTTTCTTCATGTTGAAAAAGAAACAGCAAAAGCAGCTTATAAACATCCGTATTGTCAGAATGGGGCACCTGCAACAACTTGAGAAGAACTGGAGACGTGGAGCAGAGCACAGCTCCTTCCCCCCACTGCTGCTAGGCACACAAGCCCATGTATGTCTGGAAAAGGACTGCTGAACTCTTGGAAATTCCACAGGACTTCTGTGGCTCCCTGGGAATTGTGCCTCATCAAGAGAAAACTGCAATATTTTGAACTGGGAGCAGAGATTCTTCTCGATTGCAGCAACAAACCCACCACGGCTCCCCACTGCCTCTGCAGGGAACTTGCCAACCTGTCCTAATAGCAAACAACTGAATACACAAGTTTGCATTTTCTGGTTTGAAATCGTAAGGTTGTTGCCTTTTACTTAGTCTGTGACGCTTTGGAAGGTGAAGACTGAGAAGGTATAAATTCTCTTTTGAGGAGAAAATGCTTATTTGCTCTGGTAATAGACTCCCAGGCCAAGAGGATTTTAAGCAGGATGGACTACATGAAGCCAGGCTGGACACTGTTCAGATGAGCCTTTGGAAGATCATTACTTGTCCAGGGGAGAAGGTGGTTGTCAATTTGGGAAAAAACTTAAAAAATAAATTAGAAAAGAAGGAACGGAATTTCATTTCTGTCAGTCTGTGTCTGTCTCCTGGCGCCTAATAATTTCCCAGGGCTTTCCAGCCATATACGTGAGATGAGTAGTGAAGCTGTAGCTTCCCCTGAGTTATTGTGTAGTGTAATAACAGGGAGGAAATACAGGGATTTTTCCTTCATCTGAAGATATTCCTGGCTGAGAGATGGGTGGGTGGCTCACAGACTAAAATGTGGCTCACTGTAACTCTTGTTCCAAAGTGAATCTCTTTTCCATTCCTATCTCTGATTTGTGTAGATAACAGAAATCCATTCACATTTAGCAAGGAAATTTGCACTCAATAGATGCTGCAGAAACATTTTCCAGTGTCAGCCTGACACATGGGGAAGTTCTGTGTGTCTCCTGATTTCCACCCTCCAGGATGACAGTCTTGTACTGCCTGAGGATGTGCATGTCTGGATCATCAGACCCGGGGGGTGGGAACCTCTTGGGTAAATGGGGGCAGTTCCATTGGGAGCTGTGCTCTTTGTGCCCAGGTTTGGGCTTTGGTACTTAGTGTTTTTAAATATCACAGTGAGCAGCACGAAAACTTGCTCTTGTTGGGGGACTAAAAGCATGATATATGATAGTGGTCATTTATTTGTTCTTTAGGATTGTGTAGACTTGACTGCTTTGGGTGATAATCATATTTATTCATTTCGTTCTCAAAGATGTAATCCAGAACTGGTTACTTCCCTAAATTGTTTTGTGTTTAATTCAGTTCATGTGAGGTTCTGTGTGTGTTTACACACCCATGCAGAGGTGCACAAATGACTGCAGTTCTAGCATTATCTTGGGTTTTGGTGACAATTATGCTGTTTTCCTAAAGAAATAAAGGAATGCATGTATTTTTTCATTCCACTAGATTACATGTCTCTATCTTTAGGTGATCTGACTTGAACTGGTTGCTCTCCCCTTGAGAAAAGCACTGGTGTCACCCTGCGGCTGTCTTCTCTCTTTGAAACCTTAATTTCTGCACAGTATAGCTTGTCTAAAGAGGAAAACCTTTTACATTGCCAGCAGGAAAGGTGATTCAGCTTGATTACCACCTGAGGTTATGTGTGTATGTGTAAAATATACCTAAATGGAATACATAATATATAAAGTCTTTTTATTTGTCACCTGTCAAAATGTCAGTGTGGCCTTTGTGGTCAGTCCATTAGTGCTGAAAGGGACAATTCTTTCCCTGAGCACCAAGGAGCTGATTGGTGTAATCAGTTTGTTTAATTTCATTGCTGCTGGTTTAGCTTACAAAAATGTGGATGGACTTTCTTTCCTTTTCACAATGTGCTTCAAGCAATACCATTTTTCTTTAAGCTAAAAATATTTCTATATAAAATGTCACATTGAGAATATCCTATTTGTTATTAACCTCTAAGGAAGCCTGACCTTTTGTGCTAGAAATGAACAGGGTCACCAGAACAATTTGTTCTTTGTCTACCCCTTTACACATCATCTCTAAGAATTTCCAAAGATCCTCTGGGCTGCTGCAAGGCAGCCATTCATTCCCCAAGAACCGCGGCAGGACAGTGAAGACACATTGCCTCTCGCTGGCTGTGGTCAGCCATTTTCCGCATTCCATCCCAGTGGTCATCCCATCAAGGGATTTGATTTTTCTGGCAAAACTTGTTTTTTGTAAACTCCGTTTTATTTATTTTTTTTAAAATGTTCTGCTATTTGATAGGTGCTTCTCCATTAATTTTCATTTATTTGCATCAAGGTGAGGCTGACTAGTCTGTGGGGTTTTTTCCCCTAGCTACTGCGAGTGGGCTATTTTTGACCTTTGTTTTGATATCAGGAGGGAGCAGTGAAGGAACTAAAAATTTATCTGACTTTAAGGCTGGGATTTCTTCAAACTGACCTTGACAGAGAATATATTCCCCACATTAACATCACCTGGAGACCAAGTAAATATTTGACGCTGCAGTAGAAGCAGCAGAACACTGTGGATTTTACAAGTCATGGTGATGAGTTTGCTGCAGAAGAATATTTTTAGTCTTTTAGGTTGGTGTCTACTATGTCATATTATATTTTAGGGCACTCTTCAGTTACTTCCAAGATACCAAAATGAAAGCCTACCCTTCCTCCCTGAGTTTGTCCTTCTGTTTCAAGAACTTGGCTGTCTTGTTTCATCAGTGAAAAATAATTTGTAGTGTCGTGTTTTTTGCACATCATTAGATTAGGGTGCAGTTTTAGTAGATACTTTCTAGTTGGGTTCCCTAGTTTTCATGGACTGCTGAGCTCTATAGATCTAGCAAACTAGAATTTACGCAAGCATACTTTGAAACTAGTTTGCAAGACTTTCACCAGAATTTAGCCAAAAGGGGTGGGGGACTTTCCTGCCTTGGTGTGACAACTAAAAGAAAAAAATTTTTAATAGCTTTCGGTATGTACAATGCACAAAACTACATTGTTCTCAAAAGCAGCAATTCCATAAATATGAGAAAAGACAAAATTTTCCCCATCAATTCTCAAAAGACAGATTGCGGTACTTTTTTTTATGTCAGCATTAACTTTCTCTGTGCAAATCTTCATACAGCACAGGAGAAAGTTTGGACAACAGGGTTTAAAATACTACTTGAGGCTTCAGCTGTCACAAGATTGTCCCCATCAGAATAAAAAAGCCTTTGTCTTGGTTATCATTGCTGTAAATTCGGTGGAAACTCGTAGTTGTGCTTGGCACCATTTCAGTGTCTTATGGCAAGGTACATCTATTCTAAAGGCCATCAACCCTATTTTCAGTACAAATTAATAAAGAATTCCTCTGTATATGGTACACACAGACTTAAGAGGAAGAAAAAGTGCTGCCTTATCCCAGCTATGACTACAAGGCAGGAAAACACAACAGGATGGATGAAGCTCATTGGGAAGTTACAGGGAGAAGTCACAGGGCTGGATGTGATGGAAAAATAGCTGAAGTGAGAAAATGAGATATAGATGGAAAGTGGGAAACGCATTTTCTTTAATTTCTTTCTTTCTACCTTTCTTCTGGCTGTTTGTGTTCGGAGCCTTATGTAATCCAGTTTCTTTCTCCTGGTGAAGTCAGCCTGGCTCTCCTGGCGGTTAGAGGAGAAAGGCAGAGACTGATAACTTGCTGATTGCACACAGTCCAAGTGGAGAAGCACTAGCAGGAGTGCTGACTCAGAACTTCCAATACTTACAGTACTGATTTGGTTGGCTTGTTTTTTGTTTTTTGGGGTTTTGTTTGTTTGGTTTTTAATAAATTTTCTTTGTAGTTATTAAAAAATAAAAAAGCCTGAGTTTGAAATAGACAGATCTCTCTTGCTCTTAAGGACAATAGATTTTATTTAATTCAGAAGTATTCAAGTATTTCTGCTTCGTAAAACGCTTTGTGTTTTACAGATATTCATATAGTACTGGCACTTGGCTGACAAGTAAGAGTAACCTGTTTCTTTCTGCTGTTAAGGAAGAGGAGCTTTCTAATTATGTATGATTAATGTATGTCTCTTTGTATATTGTTTTTCCTTCTTTGTATTGGGTTTGAGAAGCACTTTTTTAACAAGATCAAACTGGTATGTGAAGCTTGAATATACACACACAATTTCAGTAATGACAAAAGCCCCTGATAACTTTGATTTAAAAATATATAATAGCATTTGAAGTTAAATTTAAAGTAGTTACTGCAAAAATTATTTCTGCTATTTTGTAATGTTCTCTTAAGGTTTAGTCCTTAATGGGTTTCTTTGAATTTTCCAGGGTCTTTTTGTCACCTTAATGCCACTGGGGTAGTAGAAATATACACAGCTGAATTTGACACAAATTCCCAAGAATTAAGGTGGTGATAATAAGAATCTTTTTTTATATTATACCCTGCCATACACGGTAGTGTGTCTATCGACCTGAAGCTAATGCTCTCTTTCTTTGTTAGTAGCCTGATTTTGCAGTTAGATATTTAAACATGGAAACTAAAGAATCAGTCATCCTTGTAATTCACCTTCTTTGGTATTTAAGAGCCAGCAAAGAAAGGATTATCATTATTACAGGCAGGGCACTAGTTCTACTGTGTTAAGGTTGGGAAATATTTGCTGTTAAAGACTGTCTCCTGCATTCTTTAAAATACATGTTCTTATACAGACTGCCTCACAAATGAATGTGTCTCACAGCCGTGGTGAGAGTCATTAGAAACAGAGGGTTTTCCTACTTTTATTTTAGTCCATTTGAAAAGAAAGCAAAGGAAGTTGTTTCTATTACAGAAAGAACATGATATCATTTTCCTCACTGAAAGTCTCCAGTGCTTCGCCTCAATTTGGTCTTATTTCTGTCTGCAAAACTGTGCTGTTAGTAAAGCTGGCGTGAGGTGGAGGTTTGTTTTCACTGGTAGGGTATACATATAAAAAGATTTTGCTGCAGAGAAGACCCCAGAGGTCTCCTGCTGATCCAAACTACGTTGGAAACTGCACTTACTTTCCTTGGAGAGTGGCACTCTCTTCTCTGCCTAAGCAGAGTTGACATAAGGAGCTATCCTGGTGGAAACCCGGCATTGCTGCTTCTCCAATAGAGCGGGAGCTTGTCCTGGGCTTCATTCACATGGAGTCATTGTCTGTAAAGAAGTTAATTTTTTTTATCTTAAATCAAGTTCTTCTGGAAGGACTGGGACAGTTTCTGTCGTGCCAGAACTGGCATTCAGCAGTCTCCTGCATTTCAGAATTTCTCAAATTCCAGAGAAATGCTTACTAAACACGAACAATTTTCAGTGAAATAGCAGTCAAAAAATATGGTAACAATCACCTCAGCCCTGTGAGAGTTGCTCCTAGAACACAACACGCACTTCTGTTCTGAGCAGAACACTTTTCCCTTTTATGTGTAAGAGGTTTCTGTGACTTTTCCATTACCACCCTTCTGTGACAAGAGATTCCTGATTCCATTCTCGTAGAATCCTTTATCCATAGATAATTGCGTGTAGGGTCACTAGATAAATGCTTCACCATCCCCTGCTGTCCTTAGGGAATAGGAGTTTCTTCCTCAAATCTGATTATTTACTGAACTAGCTGTGCTGGAACTAGTGCTTTGAAAAAAGCATTTTCAGGCCTCTGTTTTTCCAAGTGGGTTATTTATATATGGATTATTATCCCATTTGACAACAAAATGTGAAGTTTTCCTAGGTAACCAGCATTTCCCTGCAACCAGTTTGCTTTTCCAGGAATCAGAATTCTGCAGGTACCTTTGGGTAATGCTTTTCTCTTTGAGACAGGTTGCCTTATGTGCTCTGCACCTGGTTCAGCCAGCCCAGACAACACACCCCACAGAGGACGATGGCATTCAGGTTCCAAGAGACCTAAAAGGGACTGCATGTGTCTCCTGTATTTCTAAACGATTTTAAGACAATCATTTTGGTTGAAGGGGTAAATATTCAATAAAGGAACAGTACATAATACAGACAATCCAGAAGTGCAACATTACTTCATAAAAAAAGGTGGAAAAAGCAAAAATGCTCTGAAGCAGCTCAGTGGCTAATGCTGACAAGAAACATTGCAGCACAAACCCGTGTGCAGCTGGGACAAAGAGCCCCACCCAGGTGGTTCACCGCACTGTGATCTGAGGTGGTTGGCACTGAGCTTCCAGGAGGCCTTCTTTTGCGCCCAGTGCCCGACCAGTGTTTGTGGAGTCTTTTCTAACAAATTAAAGGTCCTAGCTGTACGCTGAGAACAATATGGGAAAGCAGATATCCCGAACTACCCTACCATCGTATCAGACTGATTTTATTTGGGAATTTATTAGAAAGGGTAATGGCAACATACTGGAAGACTTGAAAATAGATGAGAAATTCTGACTGCCTTAGCGTAGTGCACAACACAGATCAGACCCTGCTCAGTTTGTTGTTGTTGAAGAAGGCAAAAGCAAATAACACAGAAATGCAATTTTTCATCATTTGTACAAGCTCTCGACAGTCAGATCTGATTTCTTCTAGAAAAGACAAGAAAGAATGTCTCTTGCGCCTATCCTGCCTTGGTCTGTAATTGAATTATAATCACCCCCATTGCTCTTGTAGAGGAAAGCAGATGGTAAAATATTACTTCAAAGTGTTGGGGGAACACAGAATATTTCTTAAAGGTTATTAATAAGGCTCCTGAAGCATTCTAGAGGCGACTTTAGGAGTATTCTGGGGATATCTAATGCTAACATAGAAATTGCAGGGAAAGGATGGTATTAATACATTTGGCTTGCAAGTTGTTAAAAGAGGTGAAGTCCATTCAAGCTCTCACTTAATCAAATGTTCTCTGGCTCACCTTTTTGGGGCAATGTAGGTCAAAATGGAGTGTTCCTAGCCAAATAGATCTCTGTCACAATTAGAAAATAGGCTTATTTGTGGAAGATTTGATAAAAAGTTATTAGTAGATTTGCTGCTTCTTGTAAATAAAAGAACTCTCTGAAGAGGCATGAAGCCTTCTGATGGGGTCACTGGTTAACAAATCTGAAGAACAAGTAATAAATTGAAGGGATGAAAAGCAGAACCAAACTCAAGTTCTTACCCCTCATTTGTAGAGTTTGGATTTAATCTTATGATTGACTGAGAGTTCCACAAACTAACCATTAAAATATAGTAAACTATTATTTGTTTTCTTGCTTTTTTAACAGAACAGCAAAAATCTTATTTCTTGCAGTTTTATAACATGTAAATTGGAACATTTCACCAGAGATGGAAACTGGCATAACATACTCAAAAGGAACTTTGTTTGCCTTTATTTGATAGAGCGTTCTCAAATTGAACAAGAAGCAGTGTCCAGATTTCAGATTGTTATTTCACATAATTCCATGTCTTTTCAAATAATAGTTGAAGAATTTTCTCTGTCATTGGCTAGAAGGTAGGGTTGGATGCAGTTTTCCCTTCCTTCTTGATAAACTAATGAAATAATTAAGTACAAAATACTGACTATAACGTGTATCTATATGTATATATCTAAGACTAATGGCATATATATAACCAATTACTGTAACTTCTGTATATATAACAAAGGTGTGGCTAAAAATCTCAAGGTAATCATATTAATTAGCTCATTGACAGTTTGATCATGGTCAATTTTAAAAGGATTATGCAATAGTAGAAAGGAAACCTTAATTTAGGAATTAATCACTTCATTCATGCATTTTATTTCTGTAAAAGTGACAACTGGGAAAACATTCATTATCTGTGAGTCATGGCATAATGGAATCACAGCAGAGCCTGTGGAATCCCTCAGAAGTTACTGAACAGAGTTTCTGAAGCAACTGATTTGCCATTGTGAATTTGAGACAAGATGAATATATTGTCAGCTACTCCTCAACCTATTTCCATACATTAGATAGCACTTCTTTTCACTAGTCCTTTTAGAAATATTTAAGTAAAAATATGGTTCTATACTCCACAATATATACCAAATGCTTGCAATTTTTCTCTATATAATTTATATGAGTAAGTGGAATTACCTTTTTTCTGTATGTTTTCACAAAATACACGGGAGAAAAAAATTACTTGGTAAATGCTATGCTTGAGCCAGTAAATAAAGGTGAAATTTTAAATTCATCTGTCCTATGAAAATAGAAGGAACATATATTTTCCTTATATGTTGAAAAAAACAAATGCACAGGAATAGACATTTCTACTTCAATTCAATCTAAAGATAATGAAATGGCAGCAAAAAACCACAGTACAAGATAAAAAAAATTGTCATATTTCTGATGTCTTGTGATGTGTAAAATAGAATTGGAGATGACAGAGGAACACCAGAAATTGAAGAACACTCTTAAAGATGCCTAAATAATGCTTGGCAAATGGTCAACGGCCCCAGTATGGTACGTTCTGGAGCGAGTCATAAATGAGCTGGGGGAGAGGGATGTGTTTCCATGATGTCCATGGTGTTTTGGTGGACTTGGATAGGAAATGGTCTGATATTCATAATCCAGGTAAAAGAAGCCATGGAAGTGAGTGAGGTGTGTTTGTAGAAGTTGTTTATAGAACCGAGCCCCACAGATGAGTTTTGCTATGCAGGCACTGAGGTGTTCAGGGCCTGATCTAATGCCCATGGCAGCGAGCAGAATGTTGCTTGCTGACTTGAGTGTGCTCTGGAGGACGTTCCCAAAACACTTGACTTCATTTGTCCTGCCTAGGTCAGGTTGACCTCATTTTGCTTGAGACAGTCAGGCTTACAGACGATGAAGAGTGATGGATATTGAGAACAAGCCACCAAACACTCAGTGGGGGAATTTGGGCTCTAGTGGCTGCTATGGAAGCCAGCCTTTGACAGGAGCAAAAACTGTAACTTGTTTTTCTAGCACATGCTGAACAAGTGCCAAAATGAGTGATTCACTGTCTTAAATTTTAAATTAAAAGATTCTGTCTATTTTGGAAAGCAGCTTATCTAGCCTGCAGTTTTGTGACAGGGCATTCTACAGTGCCCTCCAAGCTTTTGTGGTCCTGGTAAGTACTGAAGGTAACCCTAGAGAACGATATAATTTATATACTAGAGCAGGTTGCCTCATCCAGAATGTCAGCATGAATAAAATTCTAAATTTTAAGACATGTTCAGTGCCTAAATGGCTGTGTTTTCTACGCTGGGTCACCGCCTTTTTCTGCCTTTAGGAATTTACACGCAAAAATCAGGAAAAAATAGAGCTGCGTCTCTCTATTTCAAGTTGTTGTCACACCAAGAGAGGGATCCTTACTGAGAACATGACAAATTCCTATCTCGTAGCATCACACACATATTTTTATCTTTAATGTCTCATTTTCAGTTTCATTGAGGCAAATCTTGTCCCTCCTCCAAGAAGATGGACAAAAAGCATTCCTTTCTTAAACAGATGCACAATTCATCTTGACACCCAGAGAGTATTTGCTAAGTCCAACTTAGAAAACCGCATACTTTATTAAATGTGTTTTCTTCACATGTCCATAAAAATAAGGAGATTTGAACTTGTAATATTCACCTGTTTTCATACACTGCTAAGGGCTTTTGAAGGGTGTCTGTAACAGATCACAGCTCTCTTTGCAAAAATTATTTGGTCCTATATCTGGCTTTGAAGAATTAATATAGCCATATTATTTCAAAGGGTAGCTGTTGATTGATGTGAAAGGATTGTTGCTAATTGTTGAACTGTTCTTGTGCACAGCAGGGGAGAACCAGAAGAAAAGAATGAGCCTGGCAGGTGGGGCTGGTGTGTTGCTGTGTTTTGGGTTACACATGTTCAAATTTCTCAACAACTTCAAAGACTTATGTCTCTTCTGAAGCACTGTTGCACTCTTATCTGTAACCAGCACTAAATGTTCATCTTTTTATCATTTTAGTCTACAACCAAGGTTTAATACAAACAAAGCAGCATCAGCTGTAGTGATATACGTGATATATCCCTGCCTGTAGTGAGATAGATATATATATCTATATATATAGATAGATATCATATAAAAATGACATGGAAAGAATTTGGCGAAACAGTCAATCAAATAGTAAGGTTTCTAGATGTTCTGTGTTCTAAAAAGAGATTATAAAAGTGTTTTCAATGACGGTTACTTTAATCTTATTTCCTCTGATCTGTCCTAGTATTATCAATAATGCCAGCTGCTTTTCTCCTACGTTTTTCTGACATCCTGCTGAGCTTTTCAGAAGGTGTGCATCACCCTTCCTAATTAAATCAGGGTGACTAGCTTCTTGAATGTACAGATAAAATGTGCTTTCTGCAAGAGTCCAGGCATTGAATTACCTCCATGACCTCTCTTTTACTGAGTGTCATTGAAGATGTGTAGTCTTAGTCCAGGTGCTGAAGGGTGTACATGAATGGTGCAGGGGTGTAACTGCATTAAAGGTGTCAGTCTCTCTGGCAGATCTAATAGAAAATCATCAGTGTGTTAAGAAATTACTGTGCAAAAAACAGTCTGAGAGGCTCTTCCTTGCTCTTTCCCTCCTTTAGGCACGTCACGGGAGCCTTGTCTCCACAACAAGCCAGCTCAGAGCTGAAGGGTATCAGGGCAGGTGGCACAGGAACATGCCTTTCCATTGGGGCATTTGTGCACTTTAATGGCATTATTATTTTTTCAGTTGCCATTGAGTGACATCCCAGTCCAGGTGAAACCTCTGCCTTTCACAAATGTGCATCATTGGCCAGCGAGGGCAGCAGGTTGAGGGAGGTTGACGATTCCCCCCTCTGCTCTGCCTCTGTGTGACCCTCATGTCTTCAGCATGGGAAGGATGTGAAGCTGCTGGAGAGAGTCCAGAGGAGGCCACGGAGATGTTCCAAGGAATCGAGCCCCTCTGCTCTGGAGCCAGGCTGGGAGAGCTGCGGGTGTTCACCTGGAGAAAGGAAGGCTCCAGGGAGACCTGAGAGCCCCTTGCAGGGCCTAAAGCGGCTCCAGGAGAGCTGGAGAGGGACTGGGGACGAGGGATGGAGGGACAGGACAAGAGGGAATGGCTTCCCAGTGCCAGAGGGCAGGGCTGGATGGGATATTGGGCAGGAATCCTTCCCTGGGAGGGTGGGCAGGCCCTGGCC
>JAWWMP010000167.1:4124713-4135993 GCA_035047865.1 Dendrocincla tyrannina
CTGTGGCTGCCCCTGGATCCCTGGAAGTGTCCAAGGCCAGGTTGGACAGGGCTTGGAGCAACCTGGGCTGGTGGAAGATGTTTCTGCCCATGGCAGGGAGGTGGAATAAGATAGTCTTTAATGTCCCTTTCAACTCAAACCATTTTGTGATGTTATGATGGTTCTACGATGATATTACCAGAAAAAAGATAAAAAAGAATAAAGTTAACCTTTAATTGCTTCTATATTTTACAACTCTTAGAAGGCAGTTCACAAGTCAGTATTCAGGAAAACTTGTCTCATAAGAGGAACACTTTTGTGGAGTTTCTGATATCTCCTTAGATATGGGCTGCAATAAGGATGAGGCAGAGTGTCACAGGTAATTAAGTGTTTCAGTGCTGACTTATGTCTGGCTCTGCTGCTGAATTAGTTAACAAGTTCCCTGAGTGCACAGGGAAGGGCTTACACTTACCCAGAGGAATATAAATCATCTTCAGAGCCCCAGCCCCACACTGCAGGCTGCCTGTGCTGTGGGCTGTGAACACAGAGCAGCAGGAAGCCCAGAGGAGGCCAAACACAAAGTATCTGTGTAGAAAGCCAGAGGGAATATGAGGATGTTCATAGACCTACATAAATTTTTTTGAAATATTTAAGATGCCTTGAAGAGGAGACTGAGGGGAGACCTCATTGCAGGGACACCTTCCTGGGAAGAGGCAGAGGAGGGGCAGGCACTCTGTGGGGACCAGGGACAGCATCCTGGGAATGGCTGGAGCTGTGTCAGGGCAGGATTAGGCTGGATCTCAGGAAAAGGTTCTTCCCCAGAGGGTGGTGGGCACTGACCAGGCTCCCCAGGGCAGTGGGCACAGCCCCAAGGCTGCCAGAGCTCCAGGAATGTTTGGACAATGGGACAGGGACAGGATGGGATTGTTGGGGTGTCTGTGCAGAGCCAGGGGTTAGGCTGGAGGATCCCTGTGGGTCCCTCCCAGCTCGGGATGTTCTATGAATCTATGAAAATGTTCTGCTTTGTCAACATTTTTTTTTGTCACTTAAACAAGCCAAAAAAAATATTAAGAAAAATAAAAAAATATTAAGAAAAATTAAAGGAACTCAAACCAGTTGGTAGGTTGGAATTGACTCCCAGATAAAAGACCAGGATGTTTCATGGGGCTCAAATGACACTAGAGGTGCCACTTTGGCATGTGGCAAAGCTCCTGTACAGCACTAAGACACGTTCAGGCAGTTTTGTGATGCTGATTGGTAGGAGCTTGTGCATTTTTTGTGGGGGGAAATCAGCTGAGGTGATTTTTTTAGCATATTAGCTGTGGTTTAATGCAGCACTCTGGATTTAAGCTCTCTTTAAGAGCTGGTCAAGCACAGAACCAGCTGGTGATCTGAAAGGTTCTTACTGCAGAGAAATGACATGATTGGCAGGGGAACGAATTTGCTAATTTTACTTTGGTCCTGGCCAGAAAGGCTTTTCATTTCATGAGGATGAGGTCTTCTATTGATAGAGAGGTGGGTACGAACTCTATCTTCTTTAATTAATTCTTTGATGCTGTACCAACTAGTTTAATTGGTCTATGATCCATGCAGTCTATGTGTATATATACTACTTCCACTGGTTTTGAATATTGATCTGAAACCCCTCTCCCCTCCAATATATTATTTTAAAGAAAGAAATGTGTGGAAATGTGAAAGCTTTTCCGGAAAGCATTAAAAAAAAAAAGAACAAAAATCTAAATGACAGGCCTGGTATGTGCCTTTCTCAAACATTTGTATCTGGGTAAACCCAGGTTTATTTGTGCTTTATGGCTGATTTGAGGCTGTCTGCTTTGCCTTTTTCCCAGCTTTCAGTGCTGTTACTCAGAATTTGGTGCTCTTGTCTTCCTAGACTCTTTATGCCTCTCCAACTTAGAAATGTATTATTTAGTCTGGCAGTCTACAGAGTGCCAGTATTCTCAGGAGGAGAGCATTAAGGGAAAGCACATATTCATCTTGATATTTTGAGTTGAATAAAAGTGATTAAGAGAACAAACTGTTGAATCTGAAAATAATTCCTTGGCTGGAATTCATTCTTTCTTGTGGCTTCTCAACATCTTGGTTGTGGCCTTTTTTTTTAAATCTGAGGTTTACTCTTTTTCTGAAAAATTCACAAACAAGTTATACGGTTAGCCTGAATTGACTTAGACGTAGTAATATAAATGTTTTCTTCTTTCAAGATTAGCAAAATCACCAAGACAGCATCTTCTGCTGGACTTCTTTGCCCCACATTGTGACCTCATATGTTCTCTTTTCTTTCCCTGGGCAACAGTGTGCTGAGGGTTCCCTATAGACCCCTGTGATACTGGACATATTTTAGATTCAAATAGGAATGTCAGAAATTTATAATCTCTTCTTGCTTGGTTTCAGAGCATTTTGGTGATCTTACAGGTGGTGGGAGAAGCAACACTAGCTTTTCATTTTCTCATGTAATTAAGCATTTTGTTCCAGAGTGGTTGGTAAGTGAAAAAGGCATCAACAAAGTAAGAAATGCAGTCAGGAAAAATAAAGATGAATCATAATTACTTTGTTGAATGGATACCTGTGATGTAGTGAAATCAGATTCCTCTATATTGAATAAAAGTAATGCTCTGTGAAAGGACTTCATAGACAGCTCTGTCTCATGAATTTACTTCACTTATGTTTCTCACTGTCTTTTGTTGTTGTTGTTATTGTTATTTTGCATTTTTCCCTTTTGCATGATTTCACTCAAAAAGCAGGGGAAAAAATTATCAAAAAAGGAGAAGCAAAGTTTCAGTTTGATTTAATACCACCAGTACCTGTTTATTTCTCAGAGAAAAATAGAAAATATTTTGCTGTGTAGTAAGATTTCAATCTCAATTTCTGGAGCTTCTTGATATCACCAAGTCCTTGTATTTTTGATGGGGCAAAAATTGATTTTCTCCATAACAAAGGAAACCTGTGGGCAGCAGGTGCATCCTTGGATTCCTATGATACTTAGAGGCCAGTGAGGAAGCCACTTGTTCATCTGTGAGGGCATTTAGTACAACCATCACACTGTGGGTTCGTGGGTTGCCTTTGGAGGCATCTTTCAGAGACTCACTAGAGGACACACAAGAACAGAGAGGCATTCTTGGTGGGCTTCCACCACAGCCACAGGCAGCTGGGACCAATGTGCTCAGTATTAATGTGCTCACAGCACTCAGTGAATTCCCACTGAGCAGGAAGCTGGAGGCGTTTTGTTGATCCTGGTGTTGTTGAGGTGCTGTCTGCTGTCCTTTTCCTTTCTTTGGGTTACGTACAGCTTGGTGTCCATAGTTTTTCTCCTTGAATTCTTCTGCCTGCTATTACTGTTGCCAATATTGCTCTGCTGTCAGCATGGCCATTTCTCTTGTGTTCCAGTCCTTTAGCTTACATCCTTGCTCTTGCCTTAGCAACAATTTTTCTAGGATAACTGAGACAAGGTTGTAATGTACATACCCAGACCTTAGTCACAGTCCCTTGCCCAATGGTTACATTAATGAGTTCAAAATAAACTCAAGTGGGAAGGGGAAAGCAGGATCAGTGGCAGCAACACCAGTGCAGAACACATTGGTGGAAAAGCATTTCATGTTAATCAAACTGTCCTTGGCACTGTGGATGTGAAGTACAGCACTGAACTCAGTGAGGACAGGGGGAGCAGGAGCCACAGGGAGAAGATTACAGATACTCAGCTGATTACCAGTACATTTGTCTTTGGAAAATACACACAGGTAGCATTCTTCATAGAAATACTGCTTTTGAGGAGTGAAAATGCAGATTTATGGCATGTCAGCATTTAGTAGTATTTGTTCTTTTGTTGTATTTGCTGAATTGTTCATACCAACAGAATAAAAAACATGGAAATAATGATGCTACATTTTAATACTGTGACTTGAACTACCTTTTGAGCTGATTTTTCACTTTAAATGTTTTTGGCTTTCACTTTATGAAAGCATAAAAAAAAAGATTGAGAGCTCAATATTCAAGTGTTTTTCAAGCTATGACTTCTGCCAGGAACTTCAAAACTCAGGTCCTGCACTGGACCATAACTACCTTCTGCCTCAGTGCCCCAGCACCAACCCCTCCATCTGAACGCAAGGGCACTGCTCACAGAGCACACACCCTTTCCTTACTGGGAATTCTTTAAACAGTGATAATGCATTGGCAGGTCTTGTCCATTTATGCATCCTTTTAAAAAGAGAAAAATAAAAATAAGTTGTTATTACAGTTATTATGACCTCTTTGCAAATAATTTCCAGGAGGTTTGGGGATTTGTGTGATTTCCCCCACCTCCCTCATGTCTCTTATTGAATCATCTGGGCACCTGGAGTATCAGGCTGTCCATGGTGAAATTAGTGATGTTGAGATTCTTAATGGCTAGAGCTACTTTTGTACAAACATCAGAAAAGCAACGTTTAATCATCAGGTACTTCAAATCTTACCCTTTCAAAGTGAATGGTGGAACTTCCACTGAATCTCTAAGATACCCATTAAGGATTTGGGTCAGTGCAACAGCTAAGCTTGCAGCTGGAGACGCATTTTTAAATAGTGAGAGCAAAGAAAAATATGTGGGATGGGCTACTCTGAAGGTAAAAGTTTGAAGAATTTCCTGAGCTCTCTTGAGCTCTGCAGTTTGCAGTGATTCTGTGGGTGATCTTGTGCTAAGGGGGTGTGTTTTAGCTAACCACAGCCTTTCTCAGCCTTCAGCCAGGTGGAAGAGGCTGGAGCAGGGAACAGGGCATCCAGAGCCCAGCCACACAGTGCTCCAAGGTCCTCGTACTTAGCTGGCATGTGTCGAGTGTGCCACTGCCCTGGGAGGTGCAAGAACACATGTGTGGAACCAAGCCAGCTCAGACCTATCTTTGGCAGTGTCCAGCAGGATGGAGCATAGTACTGGAGGACACATTTAGAGGCACTTCTCTGCAAGAGCCTCTGTGTAACTGTGCCTCAGGGAGATTCTGGTTTTTCCCTGGGACATTACCTTCTATCTGTCCACTTAATTTGTCCACTCTCCCTTTCAGTGTCCTCTTCTGTGGCTCACCCACACGTTGTGTGAAGAACTGACCATATTCAGTCCTTCTAAACCTGTTATGTGCAGCTTTGCTGGATGCCACCTGCTTCTAGTAAAAAATCTAATGCAAACTGAAACGATTCCCTCATCCCCCTTTCCATTCCCATTCCCTTCATAACTGTACATGACCTTGTATGTCCCTCAACCATCTTTCTCAAACTGAAAAATCCTGATTTATTAGCCATAGTTTGCACAGAAGTTGTTGCAAAATGTGATCATCTTTTCAGTCTTCAGGTATTGAAACAGTTTCATAAGTCTCTACTCACTCCCGGAGGACTTCTGTGTAGGGTTTCAGAAATTCCAGGTAGGACTTCTGCATGTCCTCTTCATTGTTTCTTTTGGAATTAAGTTCTCATTGCTTTTTAAAATACATTATTGTATACATCACTGTACAGTATATCAAGCATATGCCAAATATGCCCAACATCTTAATTTTCTCTTAATGTAATGACTGGAATTTACTGAGGATATTCCATGGCTTTATTGCACTGGAAATAGAGTAAAGGCATGTCTTTCTTGCTGTCTCCTTTACACTACTTTAAAATGAATCATCTTGTGCCCCAATAGCCTATGACAGCTGTGAAGAATCACAAATCTTGCTCTGAGCCAGAATTTCTTTTTTTAAAACCCCCGAAGCCAACACAATGTTATTTCAAGAGCTTTCTTTGTTGGTCTTTCTTTTCTATATCCCTATAGACCCAGAAATGTCCACGCTGATTTATGAAGCACTATCTGTAGGCCTAACCTGGTTCTACGCATTCTGTCCTGGGCAAGGCTTATTTAAAATGGAGATATTTGGGGCTATAAACAAGGAATTGCTTAGGTTTAGATGTTTGATTGTCAAATAATCTCAGTGAAAGTCATTTCTGTACCCCAAGGTACATGCAGACATTAAGGTAAAATACCAGAAAACCTCATTTCTTCTGCACATATCCCAAGAGACAGCATGGAGAGCCTAATGTTGCACAGTGAGGATAAAAAGTGCGATGTGACAGTGGCAGAAGAGTTGTCTGGCAGCTCTGTAGTGTCAGCATAGGATGATCAAGACCATTGGAGAAGACAGAGGTTTCTGCTACTTTTTAAAGTGTCTCAGATACATCCTATGCATCCGTGTTTGCTATTATACACTCCCACCTATCTGAAACAATGAGATACAAGGTACATAAATAGTACAGACCCATCTAAAGGCCAATTCTCCTGGTTTTTAGCCTTTCATGCGTAAAAGCCTCTCTTAATATTTGGAAATTGTTGTAAATTCCCCAAATGTGATTCTGCTCCCAAAGAGCCAATTCTTTGACCTTTGTTTACTGTGATTTGCAAGTTTCAGAAAGGCAACCCCTCTTGAGGGGTTAGGTATAGATTAGGAATTAGGTATAGATTCTTAAGGGTTAGAAAGCTGGAGAATTTTAAGAACTTCAAACCTTATTGGCTCAAAACAAGTATTGTCCCACATTTGCATATCTATTAGCTCCACTTTGTATGAATTAGTAATTTGGTAAGAGAATAGGTCAAAAGCAATGGAGGGATTTGCTACTGAACAATAAAAGGCAGGAAACTGCTGGTGCCCTCCAAAAATGCACATGCATTTTAGGGTTGTGGTGGACACTTTTGGTCAGCCCTGCTGATTCCACCAGCAATTAAGGTTTCACAAACATTTTTTTGAGAAAGCAAAAGTGCTATTTCAAGAGTTGTGGTTCCAGGTTGTGCTTTCAAAAGCACCAGTGCTCTCAGTGTATTAGTCAACATCCCTGGAAAGTATTGTGTAGTCTTTGGAGAAAGCATTCTTCCAGAGAATCAACCCAAGACAAACTCCACATCTGTTCAGACTCTGTCTTGTGTTCAGTACCTGAAAATATCCAAAACCACTCACAGATAAAAGTGTGTGCAGCTCCTGGGCATCAGGATGGGAAACTTCTGTTGTTTGTGTCTAGGCTTGTTTGAGTGTTTGCTCTTAATCAGCACTTGAAAGAAGAGATTGATTTACAAAACAGAATATCAGATGAGGTAATTAAACAAACAAAATGCTGAACTAAAGATAAACAAAAACAGTGGCTTCTTTAAGGCACCAGTAGGATGAACAGGAAAATAGGAGAATACAATTAACTAAGGTACTCATTAGAGAAATGTTTTTAGGATAGACGAATTTCTAAGGGGTGCTCCATTAGAGCTAAAATATGTTGATCTGTTTCTCTGGGATTACTGTACTAATGCAAATAGAATGAATAGCAACGTTCGTGAGTTAAACCTACTTTCATTGTCTTGAGGTATTTCTTGCCATAATGTTATATTTTCTTAAATATGTGCCACAAGCATAAATCATTACCTTCAAATGGGGTTGGGTCTACATATTGTCATGGAAATGAAGTGATTCTGTTGTTTTGCAGGAGGTACTTGAAACACTGTGAAATAGTTTAGGATGTTTGTTCCTGTAAAGGAAAAAAGAAACTGTGAAATTTGTGTTTCTTTACAACATCAATCTGCCAAAATTATACACATCTGAGAAAGTCAACACATCTTTGGTATTTTTTAAAAGATTTATATTTAGAAAGATTACAAGGATGTTTTACAGAATTTTATCAGTGATTAATTCATAAAAATCAAGAAAGTTATTTAAATTATCATCAAATATTTAATTGATACTGATGCAGTATTTTTCCTCTTGGAGTGACAGTCCTGTTAACTCACTTATGAACATTTAAATGAGCTTATGAACACTCACATGCCTCCACACTGATTGCCTGCTATGTTGAGCCTTGCAGTCTATAATATAGAGTGTGTTTTCAGCATACATTTCCAGGCCAAGGAAAAAAATACATCTCTGCTTTCCTCTGTTTACACAAATCTGTAATTTTTTTAAAGTATTCCTGTACTGGGTCAGATTAAATTTGATCCTCAGAAAACCCATGAGGGGAAAATAATGTCAGTCCATTCGCTGCACCTCTCTGCTGGCTCTCAAGTGTGGTATAACCTTCTGGAACTTTCCTTCAGGGACTGTGCACACCGATGTCTCTCTTAAAGACCCACTTCTGTCATGCTGCCTACAGTGAATTGAATTAGCTTACATCCTGCTTCTGCTCTCCTTCCCCTACCCTATATCTCATTCACTACTGCCTTCACATTTTTGACTGTCTTGAAATGCAGACTGTCCTTGAGGTTTCTGGAAGGAAAGTGGAACAGAGAGTTTTCCACAGGAATTAAGGGAGTTTGTGTTTGACTGATTCCCAAACAGGTGTCCAAGATCTAACAAAGTGAGGAGCTCTACTCGGTGTAACAAGTCATTCCTCACTTCTCTTGAAGCACATGGTGTCTGTTCCTCACCATAGCACAAATAAGAAAGAAAACTGTGGCACATACTCCAGAGACTCTTGTTTTGTGCTTTGTGTGCCCAGTGGTTGAGTCACAGGGTTAGAAAGGATCTGAAGGGATCCCTGCTCCTTCTGGCTCTGTCTGCACTTAAATTTGAAAGTGGTGGCTGGAATGAAACATTATGTTTTACCCAAACTCTTCTACTCAGAGGGTTTAGGACTGTTCTGTATTTAAATGAGCACTTCATAAAAGAGAGAGGGTTGAGCTAAAGCAACTGTTACATTATTATTTATAATCTTTTTCTGCTAAATTCACTTTTATAGTTTGGTTGTGTTTTGGAGGGCGTGGGATTGCACTGGATATAGGATAAAGCTTTATCCCAATCAATTAGTGGAACAGGTGGCTAAGGAAGGTAGTGTGGCCTGCACCCTTGGAGCTTCTCAAGTCCTGAGTGGGTCAAGTCTTGAATGGCTGCATTGACCCTTATGCTGCTGACCCTGCCTTGAGCAGGAGGGTGGACTCAAAACCTTCTGAAGTCCTTCCTGAGCTGAATTATCCTGTGTTCCTATGACTCTTACTGAGCTTATCCACTGACAGGGCTTTGTTCCTCCCTCTGATTATAGAGATAAAAAGAGGCACACCCTCCCCCCTCAGTACATAGAAACATGTTATTACAGTGCAATATGTGCTCTGGTTACCAAACTGACACACAATGTCTTCCGTGCAAGACAAATCTCAGTATATTCAACACCAAGAGAGGCGTTTATGGGGAAATTATTGCTGTGACGTGCTTGTGAACAGAAAGCACAGGGCTGGAGGGCTTCACCTCTCCCTACGAGCCTCATCTCATGACAGTTTACCCATCTGTCCTTTGCCAGCACTCTTTGCACTTCTTTCACCTTCCCACTGTGTACATTGAACACAGCTGTATTTTTTGCAGCTGGCATTTTGCTGGGCTAAACAAGAAGTTCTTTTAGTCTTCTTTACATCTCTTCTTCTGGGAGAGCCTCTAATCATGCTCCTGCCTGCTCTAGTCTGGTCCTCAGTGAGATCTGGGAAGCATCTTTGCTGCTGTTCTAGGGAAGGTCTCACCACTGTACTCTGTTTCCGTGCCATTTCCAGGTGTCAAGGTCCCAGCATTCCATACAAGCTTCTGTAATTAGTCAATAAATGCCTGCTTTGCATTTTGCATTTTTCTCGCCCTTTCTCCCTCTTCTCTCCTAGCCAGTCCCTTGCGTGTTTTACAGGTTTCCCCAGTCTCCATGTCACTGGGTTTAGTTGTTACTTCACAGAAGCCGCGCTGAGTGTGCCTGTTGCATGTCCTGTGCCAGCCTCAGCGAAGCAGAGCTGCCACCACCACAGGCTGCCCGTTCAGCTCTGTTTACATCCAGGTTTTCAATTGCACTTTCCTAGACAACGCGTTCAAGAGTCTTGGGTGTCATTGAGATAAAACTAATGGCTCTGCTGTTATTTGGCTAACGTTTTGGCCTCTCTCTGAAGTACGATTTCAGCTCCTCTTTGGTCAGGTAGTGCCTCACCTCTTTGATAGAGGCCTCTCTTATTTCACTTGCACTTCATCTCTCTGTGCTTTCATATATTCTGGGAAGGAGACTCTCTGGTCCTCACAGTGTAAGCACATTAAATCCTTTGATCTGTGTGGGTTTTTTGACAGTGGCAGCCTCCATTTCAGTACTTTATTCCCATTAGACAGTGTGGTTTTTGCCTTAGACTCTTCAAGTTTTCCCTTATTCAAAGCCAAACAAAAGTATTCATTCTAAAATTAATTCTTAAAAAATAATCTTAATTCTTACAGCGTCTTAATGTCTTCTCTTCTTTTTATGTCCTATTTATAGAACTGAAGGTACTTGTTACTATGTAGAAAACATTTGATTTGGGGCCATTCTCAAATTGTTCTCATACTTTTGTCTCTAAAATGTAGCTTTCTCATGCTGCTTATTTTACTTCTAGTGTGCAGCTAATATCTCTTTAGGGGTGATTATCACCCAGTTAGGCCTGGAAGCCTTCTGAAGGAGTTCTTTCCTTTTCTTTAGAATAAAGTTTTAAAGGATTTTGAGTTTCTGAATTCATTTATGTCTTGAGCCTGTTCTGTTCATTTTGAATAGTAGTGCTCTTAATTTTCAGGGGGTTTGTTGTGGAGGGGTTTTTTTCTGTTTTAATTTTTTTTTAATTGAAAATCTTTGTTTACAACCTGGTTTTATATATTCTCTAACTTGAAAGTGGAGCCAACTCATGACCTTATTAGTTGCTCTCCACGTTGGGTGGTAACGTGAGTTACTGAAAATACAACAAAAAGTATTCAGTGTTACTGGCTTAATATACATTTCACCGGGTGTATATATGGTGTGTAGCATTTTGGTGTATATATATATTGTGAAATATATACTTTGTTGTGTCAAAACCTATGAGGCCCTACCACTAACCCAGGAAATAATCAGACCCTCCTGTTGTCACGGACTGATTTCTGCAGCATAAACAGGAAAGGAACTGCCTTGTATTGCAATGCAAGAGCCCATTGCTCTTCCCTGAGGCACAGTCATACCCTGCGCAGTATGCCTGCATTAGACTGCATTTCCCACTTAGTGCAACGCCAGCCCCTCGGGAGCAGCAAGGCAGAGGGTACCAGGCTGGGCTTGCTCTGACCATGGGAACGTGTCCCCTGAGGAACAGAAGTGGCATCTGCCTGTACTCCCTGAGATTAGGAGTGGTCTCCTGGCAGAGAGTTTTCCCAGCCTGCTTTGTTCTCTCTGTTCTCATATTTATTACTTCATAGTTTACCCAGCAATTGTCTTAAAAGGAGAGAAAGGCCAGGGAAGGGAATGGAGCTGGGGAAGGGGCTGGAGCAGCAGGAGCAGCTGAGGGAGCTGGGGGGGCTGAGCCTGGAG
>JAWWMP010000167.1:4152363-4187493 GCA_035047865.1 Dendrocincla tyrannina
CAGTGTTCCAGCTATTATCTGACCCTTTAGACAGCTAACACAGGGTTAGAGGTTACAAGCTATGCTATATGTGAGAAGCTACCAAGAAGCATAAAAATCTACAAATTCATGAAAACCCTATGGCAACACTGTGCTATGGTACCCTACAGGTTGGCAATCAAAAGATGTGACAGATTGTGGACTAGACTAATTGAGCCGAGATTTCAAATGTTCTTGGTCTAAAATTGGAGACTCAATCTCAGAGAATATGACTAAGGAATTCTATCTGAAAGGAAATATGTATGACCATCAATTAGTGATTAAAAAATGATTTCTTTAATTACAGTGAGAGTGGTTGATGTAGGCAAGGCAGAAGTGGGAGGCAGATGCAACACTAGAGGAAGAATAAAAGAACTCATTTGCCAAAGGTAGACAAGACATGCCACAAAAGGTTTAGAAATGAGGGTGATTTTCCTGTGCTTGATCAAATGTAAAAAGCAATGTTAAAAATGTCCAATGTAATTCGAAAATCTTTTTGTTGTGAATTTGATACTGTGATTTGATAGCTTTTCCTTTGCTGCAGGATAAGGATTGCTATTTCATAGTAAATGGAGTGGAATTAGTAACTTTCCACAGCTGAGGACAGTAGGCAGCAGTAACTTTGAGGCTTGCCTGATCTCAGCTGCATCTGGAACAATACTTTCATGTGTAGTCAGTCTTGCTGGTACAAAATTCCCCATGGGTTTGTCTCCACAAAGTAACTGGGTTTTGCTACTGTGTTTCTCTCTCATCATCTTTGGCAAGGACCACTTGAGGCTTCCCTTGCTCTGTAGCCTGAGGAATGGTCTGTTTCCTGGGAGCACCTGGAAATTTCATCTGAAAAGATCTTGTTATATCAGAGCTTTGGGAGCTGAAAATGCCTGTGATCTTTCCTGGTCTCTCAGTGGGGTTTTGGAGAGTGTTTTTTTACCCATTGTAGGCAGATTAGAGACACATTCTGCTAACCTTTCTGGACTGAATGTCTGTTACTTGGTTTTAAGTGCATCTTACAACAATTTGCAATCATAAGCATTCAGTTTATCATGAGCTGTACTAACACTCACCACGATTTAATCTATATAAATCAAATAAATGTTGATTTATAAAATTTTCAGGGTTGTTCCTTGTATGGAAAAGCCATTATGCAGTTAATATGTTCTAAGATTGATAATTTGACTTTATGATTTGCAGACTGCTTTTTGTCTTGCCTTTAAGCTCAGCTCAGAACTAGTGTAAGACTCTACTGCCCATCCATTTTTTTTGTTTTCTTTGAGCATATCATCACTATGATTCATAGTTTGGGGGCCAGAGATGTTCCTGGCTTGTCTGATATCTACAGTTTCTATATTGTGTGGCTGATTCACAGTGTTATACAACAGGAGGTACAAGGGTTTGTGTTGAGGGACTCTCAGATAGCTACCCTAACATATTTGACTTAGACTTATCCATCTACCAGTCTGTGCAGGATATGGCATCTGTGGCCATGAATTTTGTTATTCTTTGTCTGATTTATAACAGAGACCTGTAATAAATTATGTCAGCACAGTAGGAGTGCACTGAACTGCAGATTAAGAGCTGGAATGAGTGGGGAATGCAGGGACTTCATAAACGAGATTTATGGAATCAAAACTCTTTTGGTTTTGATGCTGCAACAGAAGCTAACAGAAAGTTAATTGCTAACTTTATAACATACTTCAGCAAATTCTTTTCTAACTCCACTGATTTTATATGATTACTTTAATAATCTGTGTTCTGTATTTTAAATAAGCATCCTGCAACTGCTGCAACTGCAGTAGAAAGCAAAGACCGTTTCATCATGTGTAAGTCCAGTACCTTGATGTCTTTATTATTTCTGATAATATTTTCTTCACTAAGATCTTTGCAAAATGGTCTTTTCATTTTGATATAAGTCCTCAGCCTTTGACTTCAGGCAGAAACACTAGGGCAGAGGCAGTGAATGTACTGCAGCCTCATCCTGCCAGTGCTTCCCTCAGGAGAGTTACTTCAGCCACTGGTAAAGCATTGCTCGGCAGTGTGTGTTTAGTACTGTATTAACAAATTAGACACTGAGCTTCATCTTTTCTCTTAATGTGTACAGCAACAGGCCTTAGTGGCACAGCAGGAAGGAAGAAATAAATATTTGCAGAGCTAAATGGGGATTAGAGGAGATGTGTAACTGCGCCAGCGCTCAGAGCCCCTAAACTACAAGACAAGGCTTCAAAGGTTACAAAGGAGCCAAAGGTCTGATCAGGAACCTGGAGCACAGAGAATGACAAAAAACACCATTCAGAGGATATGATCTCCAAGAGCATCTGTGTTGTGAACTTGACAAGGAGCATTGTTGCTCAAAGCTTAATTTACGGAGGATGCTCCGCAGCACAGTTGGATTCCTGAAGGAAGCACAGATTGACAATGGGAAGCATAGCCTGACTACAGTCAATAAAGATCAATTAAAGACAAAAACAAATTAAAAAATTCCTCTTTTAAGCATGAGACCTTTAGAATAAAGAAGGATAGACTTCAGTCAAACAAGGATGATGGGACAAGAGATTCTATATATCCAATTTCATCTCACAAGCTTCAGTTCAGCAATTTGGCTATTTATTATGGTGATGCATACCTCTTGTAATTATTAAAATTATTGCCAG
Source organism: Dendrocincla tyrannina (assembly GCA_035047865.1). Classification (NCBI taxonomy): domain Eukaryota; kingdom Metazoa; phylum Chordata; class Aves; order Passeriformes; family Dendrocolaptidae; genus Dendrocincla; species Dendrocincla tyrannina. The sequence continues at coordinate 4,155,030 of JAWWMP010000167.1, forward strand.
AAACAATTTCAATTCTAGACTGATAAAGAGGCTGCAATGAGTTTAGGATGCTAAAGCTTTGCTGATTCTACAGTATTTTTTTAATTTCACTCTCAGAGTTGAATTAATTTGTGTCAGAAGTTGGATCCTGGAAGGCACTCATTAAAAGTGAGTCAGAAATAATTTCTGTTTGTTTTTCTCAAATATACCTTACATAAAAGAAATTTAATTTTACTGAATTTAGTAATGTCTCTGCAGAAAATCAAATGGATTGACAGTTTATCTAAATTGTTAAAATTGTTTTAAAGGTCTTAAACTGTAGCACTTAGAGACCAACCATTCTATTACTATAGAAAACTTCCATTAACACTGCCCAAACATGTTGTGTGTAACTGGTGGAAGTAAAAGCCTGCATTTACCAAGTTTTAGAAGTTGCTCAGTGATTCTGACTGAGTGAATTTCCTGTCAGTACTTCCAGGAGCTGCTGGTATTTTTGTTCTCTGTCACATTTAACCTAGCCACATCTGAGAGAGCTAAGAATATCAAGTCCAGACAGACTATGCAGTTACATACAACAGCTCAGTGAAAGCAGTGATTTATTTATTCCAGGTCATTGTATCCATCCTCATGGTCACTAAAGAACCAGAATAAATGTTATTTCTCCTGTCTGAAATTCCCTTTTTTTAGTGACTTTCCACTGTAGCACTCAGAGAAATGCACCTAAAATTTAAAAAACCAGAGTAGGAGAATGAGTTTTGATGGTCTGTCTCCCTCCAGCTGACAAGCCTTTATCTTGGTCAGGCCACACTTAGGTAATACAGCTTTGCCTTAAATAAAGACCCTGTGTAGGTGCTCTTCAGCAGTAGTGACACACATAAAACACAAAAAACATGCTGCAGTGGGGTTTGAAACCAGACAGTTGGGTTTTCCTTCATTAAGAAACTGGCAAACACTCATGTGGCTTTGACCAAATCCATTCCACGGTAGGGATGTGTGATATAAAATGTTTCAGTCATGTTCTTGTAAACCTGCAGCTCTGAACAAATGGGTTTGTGTCTCTTTGTTTGTAATCCTGTGGAGTTCTGAAATGGTTACAGATTAATGGGCACTTACCTGAGTGTGGGCGTGGGAGCTGCCAGCTAGGTATTTAATGGTTACTGCTTTTTTGGCACCTGCTTTGACATGAAATGCTAGAGATTAATAACTAATTAAATTTATTTTTTTGCATCATATGAAAGAGAAACAACTTCTAAAGGTACTTTAATTCATAAAGCAAATATTTGCTTTGAAATAAAAAATGTCTTGCTACAGCACGAGAGTCGACATTCCAGATGTCTTCATCTGCTGTTCTTTGAAATATTTACTGAAGAGCTTTCTCAGGTAAATAACAGGCTGTGGGGATTTCACTGGTGGTGTTTGCTGAGGGATGGAGAGCCTGCAGAATAATTGTTGTTGTAATGTAAGCAAAAAAAGTATGTAGTTTTAACAAAATAAAAACATAGAACAGAATGGTACAATATAAAAGAAAATGGCATCCAGAACTTGTAAAATATTTTGGTTTGGACCCAGAGTCACAAATGGAAAAGAGAGCACATGAAGGAGTCAGCCTCTGGTTATCAGTGCCCACAGCAAAGATTAGTGACCTGGGATTTGGCTAAATTTGACTGCCCTTTTCCCTTGTTACTGTATTGAATTCCCAGACGTGGCTATAACTTAGTATTATACTATTTTTTCTACAAGTTTCAATACTTAGTTCAAATATTTTACAATGTGTATGTGTTGATGTATTATTCTGTTTCATTTGATTTTAAAAAGCCAAACAAAAAAAAGGCTTTACTTGACTCAGGTGACTAATTTGTCCTATAACAAGTTTTTTTCTAATTAAAACTGGTTTTTGGTGAAAAAGAAAAACAAAAAAAAATCGGAGCCAGCACTATGACTATAATATTAAAGGACTAAATGGAAACTATAAACACAGAGATGAACAGTTTATACCCAACTTGGCATATAATGGGAGAAATGAAAACATAACTGCAAGGAAGTAATGATATTACAAAATGCATATAATTTGAGTCATCTAAAATTATAGAATCACAGAATTATGGAATGGTTTGGGCTGAAAGGGACCTTAGAGCTCATCTTGTTCCACCCCACTACTCTTTCCTTTTGTTTGTTGTTGCTGCAAATTAAAGGGTCTGCCCTTGTCCCCCAGAAAGCTCCTATGTCGAGAAGGTAAAGCTTCTACCATCACTTAATTATAGAATCCTGGAATCTCAGAATGGTTTGGGTTGGAAGGGACTTTGAAGCTCATCTCGTTCCAACCCTTTCCCTGATGGCCATGGTAAGTACTGATGGAGACACGTGGGGGGCATGGCACACATTAGGGATGTGTTAGGGGTGTTGTCAGTGAATGGTTGTTTTGTAGAAACTATTGTAGATGGTTGTCTGGATCTGTGACGTGGTTTTGGCAGTGTCTCAGTCTTCCTGCAGAATTGCCTTCATAACCTCTCAATGAGACTCTCCTTTTCCAGTGAAAATACTTCGGGTTCTGCACTATGGCCTGAGTAATGGCATAATGCTGCAGTTCACTCCGTTATTTCCAGTTGTATAACTGGTTTTCTTGCAACCTTATTGCTTATATTGAATGTTTTCTAATTATAAGGGGAGCTTAGGCAATGCTTCCAAAAATATCCACTTTCACAGTATTGTGTCAAAGTTACACAGCCCCCTCTGGTTATTGAATTAATCACAGAATTCTGTTCAGAATTCCTAGAAATATTTTCCAGTTTCTTATAGAAAGAATGACGTTTTACAGATTTTAATTTAAACAGTCCTTAAAAACTAGTTCCAGGAAATTGTTTTTCCTTTGCAGTTTAAATTAACAAAGAGAATGGGGTTTCCTAAAGTAAAGGAGCTAATTTCTTTTTGCCTCCTAACCATTTAGCTAGGAGGAATGAAAGAAATACAAATTTGAACAGTTTTCTGTAAGAAAAAAAAAAGAACAGTGGAACGTATCAGCATGACAATGATACTAATTACAGATGGAGAAGAGAAAGGGAACGTATCAAATTAGTCTCAATTGCATGAATTTGAATGTGTCATCTATGTAGAACAGTGCAAGAGTGGAATAAGTATCTTGCAACAATATTCCTTTCAATCTGCCATTGGGAAACAAGGCTGAAGCTCTACAGGAGTCCTGGGCCAGGACTTACCTCTCTGAGATACTACAGCATTGCTGCATGGTTTCTATGTGTGACTAGCAGAAGGAATGCCACAAGGGACTGTCTTCCAACCTCTTTTTTTCCCTCTGTACTTTGATGCAGTTGCCTATGCACACATGGACAATGTGCATGTCCAACACTCCAGTCCTGCTGGAATGTTCACCAAAATATGGTCGTGACAGACTGTGTAAAGAAGGCTTGAACATGGTAATTGTGTGGAATATCAAAAATAAGTATGTGCCATGCAGTGCAGTGTGAGACTCACATATCCAGAGGCACAGAATGCTGACAGCACAGTGTTATCACTGAGGTAATAGTATGGATTTAATTCTATGCTTATAAAGATAGCAGCAGCAGAACATTAGATGCCTTAAACATCTGTAATTAACTTTTAGGTTTGTATGGGTTTCTTATATTCTACATATATATAATTGATGAGGGATGTAGATTATTCTGATGCTCTGGAGATCCTCTGATCAATGCAGGTAAAGCTGGATGGCACCTCGGGAAGTCGGGTAGCTCAGCCCCCTGCCCCAGCAGGAGCAATTAGATCTAAGCCATGCCTGACAGTTAATTAGCTGGCCTGTTCTTAAAGCCTCCTGTGACTGAGATTTCACTCTCCCTTGGCAATTGATTTCCGTGCTGAACTGCCTTGACAGGTAGAAAGATTTCCCTAATGTCTAAACTAAACTTCCCTTGCCACAGTTTAACCCTTTTTTCCCTATTCTGTGGAGAGCAGTTTTACCCCTTTCCCTTGACAGAAATCTTTTGCATGATTGAAAATTGATATCGTGAAGTGTTCACAACATATTAAATTTAAAAAAAATCCCATAATCTTCAGTCTTTTCCTCTAGCTCATACTTTTTAGTTCACTGAGTCATCTTGTTGTTTTCCTCTTGGCATTTTACAAATGACCTGAGTTACTGCCCTGCTGTGAAGCCATAGAGAAATCACAGCAGTTCTCAGTTTATAGACTCATGGAACAGTTTGGTTTGGAAGGGTATCCAAGACCATCTCATTCCACCTCCTGCCATGGGCAGGGACACCTCCCACCAGCCCAGGTTGCTCCAAGCCACGTCCAACCTGGCCTTGGACACTTCCAGGAATCCAGGGGCAGCCACAGCTTCTCTGCCCAACCTGTGCCAGGGCCTGCCCACCCTCACAAGGAAAAAATCCTTCCCAGCATCCCATCTAAATCTGTCCTTCCAGCTCAAGACCACTTCCCCCGTTCTATCACTACATGCCCTTGGGAGAAGTTTCCCTCCAGCTTTCTCCAGCTCACTGGGAAGTGCCGTGTGCCAGTGGGAGCCCCTGCAGGCACCCTGGGCTGGGCAGGGATGGGCACCTGCTGGGTGGGCACAAGCTCAGGTGCCTGTTTGCTGGTGGGGCAGGGCAGGCTGGGCAGCTCCCAGCAGCCCTGTGCCAGGCCATGGCATCAGCACCGTCCCTGCTGGCTCTGGTGCCTCTGCAGCATTTTCCCTTTGTGGAGCTCTGCTTTGCCTTTGTGCCGTACCCATTTACCCTCTTCTTTTGAACATTTTGAAACCTAAAGATGAGACGTACTCTGAGAGGGGTGGTAATTTTTCTCTTACAAAACCATGGGTGTGTAATTTACATCAGTTAATGTGACAAGTACAAATCGATCCACACACTGTATATTTTTAAAATGTTCCTGGTCTGTTATTTTATAAAGTTAGGGCATATTTTAAAAGCATTTATTAGGACAAAATGTTGGCAGTTAGAAAATGCCGGCCCCAGTCTTCTCCATGCACGTGGAAAGCAGTGATAGATAATTTAAATAGGACCTTGATGCAGTAAGGCTGCTTGGTTTACTGTCACTGCTAGGGTTTATGGCTTTTCCTCCTGAGCTCTGTCTTGAGACTTAAGGCTCTTTCCTTCCCTGTTTTCTGAGCTGAGGTTTTCTAATGTCCTACTGGAAGCCCACTGAGGTCAGTGGCAATGACTTTGTGTGGTGCTTTTGAGCTCCACCTACTGTTCCTTCAGTAAGTCAGCTCTGGACCATTTGTTTCATTTGGAGTTGAGCAATCCTTGCACACAGCAGGACCAGATGAGAAGCCTTGACAATCCCTTTCTGATGTCTTTAGCTATTTCTTAATTAAAAAGATTAATTAAGATTAAAAAGTAGATTAAAACCAATTCAGTGACCAAAGGGGGAACTGTCTTCATTGCAGGGTTTATTTATAATATATATTTTTTCAACTTTGCAAACTATTTCCCTGAAAGGAGGAGAAATTCAGACTGTGACCATTAGAGCCCAGATTACTGATTAGTTGTTCTCAATAGTGTGCTGAAAACACAGTCACAAGCTGCTTCCTGCTGTCTCAGGAAGCAGACCACAGGAAGGCAGAATTTTGATGGAAAATGTGGGTGTTTGCACTTTCCAGAGTGATGTAGCTTTTCAAACAGGTCAATCAGCATCTGAAGAGTCAGTGTCCACTGAAGTTCCTCTCCCTTCACCAAAACCTGTGTTGGCAGTTGTGTGCTTTGTTGTATATATACTCTCCTTAGGGAAATGAATAAATGGTAGGCAGGGAGGTAGAGAGAAACAGGGAAATCAGAACAAAAACCCCGTATTCCTCAGTGAAATAATAGGGATAAACATGTCTTGCTATATATGTAATTTGAGTATGAAAAAATGCAAGCTTTATATTTTTAAATCTAAATAGATGACAGGTTATTCTTCTTTATTCATCCACCTGATGCATAATAGTAGTAAATATATGAATAATCCTTGTTTTAACCTCCGGACTTCCCAGTCTATCCTCCCCTATCTACACTTTCCAACACCTTAGCATAATCTGGCACCCCAGCTGCATTATCTGTTGTGCTGCCTAAGTGGGAGAGCACATATGGTACATTTCTCCAGGAACTGAGCCCTCTGTTGCTTTTATTGTTCTGTGTCACAGCCTTAATGCCTTTTTAATGGGGTTTTTAGAGGGTGAACACTGTCAGCCCGTCGTCTGCTGCACTCAGCGTTGAGGAATGAGGAGTACCTGCTGTATGGAAGCAGGGAGGAAAATTAAAGAAGGATATTAAAGTATGGGAGGAAGTTTGTTGATGAAACAATAATGTTTTCTGTTCTCAGGCATTACTTCTGCCAGTTTATTCATGATTTAGACTGAAATCATTTTTATCATGTTCATACCAGCCGTGTGGCCTGCAGGAAGCACTTGGAAGAAAGTCACTCCAGAAAGAACAGTGAAGCAGTTTATAAATAACCAAAATCACTGCATAACTCATGAATCATTTGGACGAGTCCTTTCATCTCACTGCATATTTTCCCACTTGGTGTTCATTGATAGGAAAATCAATGCTGCTTCTACAGACCTCTGATCTAGGATATTTCAAAGGAAGGCCTTATGGAACAAATCTGTTTTTAAATGAAATAATGCATCTATTTCATTTAGTTCTATGTCCAGAAAATCATTTAACTTCAGTTTGACAACTCCCATGTTTAAAGTTCTGCTCAAACTACTGTGTGTTGCTGGAGTGCTGCCATGTTTGGTTGAATAGATCTTTAATACGTGATTGATTCCTTAGGTTTGCCTTTTTCCTTGCTTTTCTTTTGTCTCTTGCGCAACAACTCTTCTTCCCATTTTAGTTGTTTTGGTTTTCTGAGCATAATACCTGGTCCCCCATGTTTGTAACAGGGTCCAACAAAACTAGAAACATTTTACATTGCTTATGTATTAGAAGATGTATTGTGGAAGACGAATTTGCAGTATCAGGTAAGGGTCAGAATTTCAGGGCACAGCTGTCTGACAAAAGCAGAAAGTGATTAGCTGTGGTGCAAAGTGAGCACAAGGTGAGAAAGGAAAACAGATTGCTCATAATGGTTCCATATGGCATTTCTAGACCACACTTTAGGAAAACTCACTGCTCAAGCTGATCTTCACAACTGAAATTGTGGGTTAATTAATCAAGGCCAACACACAGAGGTACAGACATATCCATAATCCTAGTACAAGCCTTGACTGGAGAATGTAGGAAAACCCCAGTGCTGTAGACTGGGGTCTACTGGCGTGGTAAGTCTGACATATAATTGGCTTGGTCGGGCAGTTGTTTGTAACAAGCAATTCCTTCACTCTGAATTAAAAACTGAGCATCTCTCAGGGCCATCAGCTTCATTGTAAATACTTAAGGAAGAGCTGGGGAGATTGAGAACACAATTATCAGAAATTTGGATTAAAAAAACCCTAAACAAGTTATACAGGCTTTTGCTTACAGACTGTACATTGTTAACATTTATCAATTACATAGACAACACAGATTTAATCAATACTATGATAATAATATTATCTGTATGGATACCAGTTCTTACATGTGTAAGAACATACATATGTGTATGTTCTTCATACATGTCAGTTTTTACAGTTCTGACATTAGGTACCCAAGATCTGATACTGTGCTTTTATTAATGAAGACAAAGAAATTCTCTGCACTGGCACTTCCCTCTCCCCCCAGAAGGTAACAAAGTGTTCTGCACCTTCCTTGCAGACAAGACACCAAGTGTTAGGTTGAATTGCAGCAGGAGAGTTTGGCAATGGGGAAACCAATGAGGCTGGGAATGGTGACCCACAGGAGTGAGCTGATTAGAGAAGGCAGAGAGGATGGAGGACACCTTCAGACAGGGATCTCTCAGGACAGGGTGACATCTTAAGATCACCTTTCTGGCATTTAGTGGCAATTCTGTGACTGAATTGTTTAGGTTGTAACTGCTGCAGGACCTGTGCAGGGAATGTCCAAGTATGTGCATATGTGTGTGAAGGTAAACATAGGTGGGACAGAGTTGAATTTCAGAAATGAAATCACATTTATTTGTTTCATTGTGCTAAGTCCATGGACATGGTAATTTTATATTTCTACTCTTTTCTTGTGCTTGTTGTTACTGCAAATAGAAGGGCCTGCCCTTCTCTCCCAGAAAACTCCTCTGTCGAGAATGTAAACCTTCTACCATAACATAATGATAGAATTACGGAATCACAGAATGGTTTGGGCTGCAAAAGACCTTAAAGATCATCTCATTCCAACCCTGTGCCATGAGCAGGGACACCTTCCACTAGCCCAGGTTGCTCCAAGCCCCGTCTAACCTGTCCTGGACACTTCCAGGGATGAGGCATCCTCAGCTTCTGTGGGCAACCTGTGCCAGGACCTGCCCACCCTCCCAGGGAACATTTTCTTCCTAACATCTACTCCAAAACTGCCCTCTGTCAGCTTAAAATCATTCCCTCTTGTCCTGTCCTTCCATCCCCTGCCCCAAGTCCCTCTCCAGCTCTCCTGCAGCCCCTTTAGGCACTGGAAGGGGCTCTCAGGTCTCCCTGGAGCCTTCTCTTCTGCAGGTGACCCCCTCAGCTCTCCCAGACTGGCTCCAGAGCAGAGGGGCTCCAGACCTTGGAGCATCTCCATGGCACTCCATGACACTCCAGCAGCTCCACACCCTTCTTGTGCTGGAGACCCCAGAGCTGAGGTAGCTCTGCACGGGGGGTCACACAAGGGCAAAGTAGAGGGAGGGAATCACTTTCCTCCACCCCCTGGCCACTTGAAGCTTTAAAAATAGCAATGCCTGAATGTTTGTTTACTTGTTGCATATATCCATGACAGAACAGCATCATAAATTTCTTGTTAACCACCTTGCACCCATTATTACTTTTTTTCCTTATACAGTCTCTGAATAATTTAAAAAAAATATAGATTGCAGATTTTGAGTGCAGACTGTGAAAAAAAGAGAGAGCAATATGGAGGGCCCTGCAAAAGTGCTTCAAAGACACCCTGGAGCTGTGTGCTTGTGCATACACATATTCACGTTTCCTCTCTCACCAAGTTTCTGTGTCTTTTTCAGAAAGATGGAGGCAAGCCTTTCTGGTGACCTTGCTTCTGTTTTTCTGCAAGGCAAAAATAAAATATGGAGGTTATTTCAGCAAGAGGAAATCTCCATTTGGTATATTTTTGTCGATACTTCCTACATCTCTGAGAATACTTGGGGACCAATTCCTAAACTAAACAAGTTTCTAGTTTGTTTTCTGTAATTGCTTGTTCAGTCTCACCTAACCTAATTATCCCCTAACAGCTGGCCTTGGCAAGTGCTCCAGCCTCGTTCAATAATCAACAGAAAAGAATAGGCATCTCAGAATAGGCATCTCCTGAGGATAGCTTATATCGTCCTAAGGTAATTATCTAAAATTGGTGGGCTCGGTCACCTCTGGCGGTATTTATCTCTTCCCATTACTTTTAGCAAGAGTCTGGATGACTTGTTTAAACTGGATGATTAGAGATGAATCTTGGTCTCAGTTAATGCTCCAAGGGGTCTGATTGCTACAGTGTCTAATTTCTCAGCATTGTGGAAAAGCGTTTCCTTTAGCTCAACAATGGGTTACAGTGGCCTCTTGTGCAAGCCTTTTCCAACGCTTCCTCCACTCCCAGCCTTGGGTACTGGCAGTGCAGCCCTTCCAGTTCACTGCCAGCTGCACCCTCCTGAGCCCCGTGTCACTGCAGCTGCTCCCCAACCCTTCAGCACTGCTGCCAAAGGAGGATGCAGTGTTACAGCTCCCATCCTGAGACACTGGGGTGGAGAGAAAAAATAAGTAAATCTTCACAGGCACATCTGCTTCCCCAAGTTATGGTTGGAACTTCACATCATCTCTTGGCTGCTCCTCTGATGCTTCTGGTCATCCACTGTGCTTCTCTGTTCCTCCTCCTGGACTCCCTCTCTAATCTTCTCATAGACTGCATTTACAAGCTACTAGTGCAGCTTTTGGATGAAACTGACCCTCTGCCCTAACACTGTAAGTGAATTTATCCCCCTCAATTGCAGCCATTTCAAAGTGAGATGCTCAATCTAACCGAGCAGTCTGTGTTCCCTGACAAGCAGCAGAAGAGGTTTCACCTGAGGACATCGTATAAGGCACAGTCTGACCTGCTGAGTTTGTCAGCCTCTCACCTGTAGAGTAAACCTGCAGTTGCCTGTAAGCCTGGAGAAGGGAAGGCTTGGGGTGACCTAATAGTGGCCTTCAACTTCCTGAAGGGAGCCTGCAGGGAAGATGGAGAGATTTTAAGGATCTGGAGTGACAGGACAATGGAGAATGGCTTCCCACTGAGAGAGAGTAGGTTTAGATTGGATATTGGGAAGAAATATGGACTGGTGGGAGGTGTCCCTGCCCATGGCAGGGGGCTTGGAACTAGATGACCTTTAAGGTCCCTTCCAACCCAAAGCATTCTGTGATTCTGTGGCTGAATGCCTCTCATATGGCTACTGAGTTGAGAGTGTTGTGTCCCATATGCTGATTCTTCAGAATGGAATGGGTCATACAGAACCTGTCCACTCCTCTGATAAGGACATGCTAAGTGCAGAGCAGAGGTTGAGGGAAATGTTTTTTACCTCTTCTGTCCTAATCACACAGATATAAGATTCCACAAGCACCTATGGGCAAGATGCAGCCACTGATGTTCAAGAACTTACAGCTTCAGGTGCACTGGGGGATACATGAAAGAGGTATGACAATGGCTTTTGTTCCCTGGATCTTACATTTTCTGTTCTCCTTGTGTTTGTTGCAGTTCCCAGAATGCTTGTGAAAGGACCTAGCTTTCACCATTCCCTGTTCATGGGAGTTATGTTGGAAGGGCATCCTTTCTGCCCACAGTAGCTTGTCCAGCAGAACACTGTTAATTGTTTTCAGTGACCTGCTCTAAATGTAGAATTTAGTAAAATTGCTAAAGGTAACCTCAGTCATGTTTCCGCTAGACCACACTTGTTGATCAGTCAATAATCTAGACGTTCCCAGTTCGGGGGCAGAAACTGAGACATTTTATTGATAACTCACGCTACAATATATAGAACCGAGGAACGGGGTATGTTAATGAGGAGGTAGGACATGTTAATGAGGGGGACAAGCTATGTTAAGTAGGACTTAGGCAATCCAGTCACTATATTTCAACATATGGGTAAGCATTTCTCCACACCAGGACCACCTGGGGGGAACAAAGGGTTTCTGCAGGTCTTGCAACATCTGGTAAAAGTCCTTCCATATCTTGCAAGGGAAGACAGGGGTAATACAAATAGATAGCTGGAAACAGTCCTGGTCTTCAAAGTAATTTCTCGTGGCAGGCTCCTGTCTTCTCGAAGGGAGGAAACCCTTTCTATATCTACTGCCCAAGGCTTGCTGGACAATCCCTCCAGATCTCCATCTGTTAATAATTGTTTATCTTCCCCAACACACACTTCAAAGGTTTGTTCAGATAATTTGTTTTCAACCCTTATGATGGACAAAATATTCTCAGATGAGTTTTTCCTTGCTCTGGGTTTCCTTGCAGAATTAAAAAACTGGGCATGCACATAAAAGTCAGCCAGAAGAAGTTGCACAGTCCCTGGGGTAGATGTTTATCATCAAATATTGCCATGTACCACAGCAATCAGTTCTTACTGGTGTGTCTTGGGGTATCGAAATTTACCTGGACCAACATCAGAAAATCAGATTTCTAAAAGCACTTTGTTTCCACGTGGATTACCTTATAAATCAGTTTTGTTCTGGTTGTGATGTTATCCTGCTGCAAAACACAGAAAAAACACTCAATAAATGAAATTGCTTCTGTCTGATTCCGAAAATCTGAGTAATACTTGAGGTCTTCAACTGGAATATATCTACTTCTTTTATAAAGGATTTTCAAACCTTCTTCCCCCAATAAATTCTGACTGCTATTTTAGCACAGATAATGCTCTCAAAATATGATTGCTGGAAAATGCAGGAGGTTGGTATGACAAACCCTATGTACTTCAAGGAACTACTTTTTTTTCCAGCAGAAACAAATATACAGTATATTACATGTCATCCAAATGGCAAGAGGAAGAAATTGTGTTTCATGAAGTAAAAATCTACCATCAGCAAGCCTGTAGATTTCTTAGTGCCATCACTGGACTGAACTTGGGGGGTCATAAAAGCCTGATCTGCATACAGTGAGTTTTCTAATGAGCAGTGCAGCACTCAAATTCTGAATATTTTCACCAGCATGTACAATAATATTTATCAGCTTGCAATGTTTAAATGACTTAGTAAAAAACAAGAGCAGGAGAATTAGCTACTAAATTTGTCAGAAATGTATTCCAAGTAAATACCAGGAGAGGGAAAGAAAAAGAAAAAGATTGAATTTGGTGTTTTTTTCACAACAACTACATCATGAATTCTATCAGATGTACAATTTATTTTTTGTTCTGGAAGCAAAATTGTTAATCTTATGAAGTCAGGATATTACGCAACAAAGCATTTTCTGAGCAAATAGTACTTCAGGTGCACATTCCAGGACACACTGCACTGTTCTTTTTTTTTTTTTTCAGTAATTTAATATTTTGAAGTCAGTTTATATTTATTTCCTATTTCTTATCATATGTGTATATTAATACAGTAGTATGTTGAGAATTCTTCCACAATAAAGGCTTAAACTCCCTTTTACTAGCATATTCTTCAATGTCTTAGTTATTTCAAATATACACTGTTTTTTTCAAGGACAAAAAATTCTGCAATTTCTCAAAATTTGTCAAAAATCCAGCTTTTACATTCTTAATTTTCTCATAAAATTTTTTCTCAGCTTAGGAAGGAAAAAGTTAGTGTCATAATTTCTCAAATGTCATCTTGCTAAATCCCCTTGAGAATTAATGCTGTTGCTCTGGGAGGCTAAATATGAAAGAACAAGCAAAAGTGCACAGTCCTTGTGTGCATATTTCCCCTTTCATGGGAAATCACATTTCTGAGAATAAACTCATTTCAGCTAGAATTGAAGGTCTGTATTGCTCTGTTTTCCACTTACCTACCTCAGAGGAAAATGAGGCCGTGCCAAGGATGAGTGATTTAGCCATGTAGCTGTCCCCACTTGAGCTGAGAAAGACAAAAGGAGTTTTTGTAGTAAATCTATTAAATCTTCTATATAATGAGGCGGTAGAGCTAATGAAGAACAATAATTGATGGTAGGCAAAATTCATTACCTGCTGAGAAATTCTGTGTGGTCAGAGGGGACAAACTGTACCTGATTTCCGCTTGATTAGTGTAATGTGTCTTCTGGTAGTCAGTGTTGGTCATGGAATATGAGAATGGCTTCTTTTATAAAATTCTATCTGAACAACATGAAGTTCAAATGTGAAATTTTGATGAACACTGCTAGGAGAATTATCTGTAAAAATAATAAATAGAAAAAGAAGAGGCAAAAAGGGAAATATGAGATAACATTTAAGCAACTTTGCATAAAGTGTACTGACAATGTGATAAACCTCACAAGTAATACTCTTCTCAAAAACTCCTATTCCACCTCTTACACAGCTGGACCACAGGTATTTGCTCATGGCTATTCTCTCTAAGTAGTGTATTTTCTGTTTAGCTCTGTTTTGAATACTATATTGTGGTTGTTAGGGTCTTTCTAAACAGGAGTATTTTCCACTGTCCATTTTTCCACACTGGCATTTATTTTTAGGCTCCATGGACTGAAAGGCTCCTTTGGAGTTCATTTTGATTTCAATAGGTTTGGTATTAATGCCTCCTGCATTTTGAATGTTCAGGGTTTAGATTTAAACAGAGCAAGTAAGCTACAAACAACAGCAACATGTGCAACAAAACTAGGAAGGAAAAACAGATTTCAAATGCACTGACATTTGTGTAGGTACAGAAAGACTCCACCATGGCTCTGATTAATATTGGCAAAATTACCATTGTGCCAATTCCTGCCAATATAATTATTCTCTCTTGAGATGGTTGGAGGATTTTTATTGGCTATTTTGCTGGTTTGAGGAACTGGGAAAGTCACGGGGTAAGTTGGATTCATAAGTGTTCTTCTAAAATCAAACTTTTGCTTTAAGGGAGAAAAAGCCCAAACCACTGTGCAGTCTGTTTTCCTGATCTCTGCCTGTTTCAAGACAAACCAAGTGTTTTGAAAATATTATTTATTTTATTTTTAAGCTTACAGGCAGCCTGGCATCTGGCCTGTAAGTTGCATTTACTATCTGTTCTATACACACCTTGATTTATACATACTCCTCATTTCTGAGAAAGTTGCTGAAATAGCTTTTTCAGAAGTGCTACACTGACAGAAAATCACAAATCTCACATGGACAATGGACAGAGAATCTTGAAAAAATAAAATCCTTATTGAAATATTTTAAGAAAGTTATGCCTGTGCAAGTGAAGCTAGTGAAAATGTGGCTTTTAGCTCTTGAAAACATCTTCAGATTTTTCTGTGAGCTCCATTTTTCAATTTAATAGCTTTGTGACATGCACTTGACACATCTCTTCTGAAATACAGTATGATTTCCCATCTTTATTTTCTGGGAAATATGCCTCCCTAGGGGAGTTACATTAAGATGTGATAGAACCTGGATTTGTATATTTTGCACAAATCAGGATTGAAAAAAAAGCCGCCTAAAATTCCTTCTGTTCGACATCACTTGGCGTGTGTTATTCTCTCTAAGCATGAGACAAGTTTCTTTTTCAAAAGTGGAATTTACAGCAGTCTCTCATGCCAAGAGGATGTTGTGTCCTTCGGAAGAGGATCAGAAGCACCGTCTGAGCACAGTTTGGAAAGGAGCTCTTAGTGGACTTGCATCTGCACTCAGTGGGTTTGAATCTGGCTGTTTCTGTGTCTATATTTCTAGATGTCAGTGTTATAGTTGGCTAAATCTCCTGCAGGTCTCAGGGTTTCTACTGCCTGGGAATTGACTCATTCACCCTGAAATTCAGTCCTCAGCTGGAGGGAATAGGCCAAGCCCAGGGATAAATCTGTGAATATACCTAAAGAATAGCAAGTGTTCTTTCATTGCATTATTGTGTTCAGTGCTGTAATATTAACTTTAATATTGTCCATACAGTATTGGGTTTTTCACAGCAGAAAATCATAGAATCCCAGAATGGTTTGGGTTGAAGGGTATTGAAGACCTTCTCATTCCACCCCCTGCCGTGGGCAGGGACACCTTCCACCAGCCCAGGGTGCTCCAAACCCCGTCCAACCCGGCCTTGGACACTCCCAGGGATCGAGGGGCAGCCACAGCTTCTCTGGGCACCCTGTGTCAGGGCCTCACTAGTGCATTATACTGGATGTATGGCTGCATAAGGGCAACAGCAGCTGCAGCTGGGTGGAACTGGGCAGGACTGAAGCCACTTGTGTAGCAGCAAGTCTGGTATGAGAACTCCCTTGTAACTGGGGCAAATTCTGTATTTGTGTCTTAAGCTTAGAAAGTTGACTAAATTTATCTTCTTCTTTAGGCTCCGTAGTCTCTAATTCAAATGGCACTTTTCAGTATCTACTGGCTTAGATTAGAATCATAGAATTGTTAAAGTTAGAGAAGACCTTCAAGGTCATCAAGTCCAGCCACCAACCAGCACCACCTATCACCCATGTCCCCAGGTACCACATCCACAGGTTTTTTTAAACACTTCCAGAGATGGGGACTCCATCACTGCGCTGGGCAGTGTCTTCCACTGCTTTGCAAGTCTTTCTATGAAGAAATTTTTTCCTAATATCTAATCTAAACCTTTAAACTCTTAGTTTTCTTACTGCCATGGCAGTCAGTGTGAAATATCTCATCACACATTACACTCAGTAGAATCAGTTTTTTAGAGGAGTTCAGATCACACCATCTGGTATAGAATCTCCTATACAGAATTGTGTGTAGCAAGTTTTTATTGGAATCTACTAAGTGTATTCACTACTTCTTTTCCATGTTTTAAGTTCTTGAGATCTTTTATTTTTAGCCAGGGAATGAACGTGATTACAGGTTTTTTTAATGGTCTTCTTAAAAGTAGAGTAAACAACATATGTAATTACTCTGTAGGGAAATGTGGCTTAATTAAAACATGTAGTCATTCTATTAGCATATGCACCTGCTGCTTATGTGGTTCATTTCTTCCAGAAATAACCAAAGTACTGAATAGAAATTGTTTTATAGTTCAGCTACCTGGAACGTGTGCTTCAGCGTTTTGTCTTGTCCTCCTGCTGGTGATTCATTGTTGGCCTAAAAATAGTCACACTGCATGATAGAGCTCTGCTGGGACTCAGCACCCAGCTGGGAAAGGAGACAGCTTGTCTTGCCTGTTTCAAAAGGGGGGAATCACCTAAAGCCAATACAGTTTTCATAGACATTATCTGGGGGGAAACTCGCTCTTCAGGTGGGCCACTTCCCTCATTCACTAGGCCATCATCAAAAACAGCTTGCGGAAAAGAGCTTGAAAATGCTTGGAAAAGTTGTGGTTGCTGTATAGGACTAAGATTTCCTATTATTGCAATGTATTCTGAGTAGCTTAATCATAATGTATCTGTCAGAGAAAATACTCCTGGAAAATTTGAATATATCCAAGTAAATGACAGGGGTGCCTTTTCTGTGCACATATGTGATAGCTTTGATCTGAAAAAGAATTAGACTTGTCATGATATGATGGGATTTAATTCACATCACCTACTCTTAGATACACTTTTCCTTTGCACTTTTAAAGTGAATGCAACATACATAGAAGGGAGGAGACCAGGAGGCAGTGGAGATTTTTTCCTCCAAGCTGTACAGAGCTGGGTGTATTTGCTTTAATTGAGGCTCTGTATCCTCGGAAGAACCTTAAATAAACAGTATAAGAGGTGGGGCAAATATGAAGTGATCCTTTCCTGATGCTTCTTTCTAGTTTCTGGTCAGCAGACTTGTGTAGGGTTCTGGAGCTGGTGGCTGTGTTTAGGGTGGTAGATCTAATAGCTGTCAGTGTATCATCCTCCTTCAGGAAGCTGCACAAACTTTCTACAAAAGGTCTTGTTCCTTATTTATTGCTTTTCCTTCTTTTTATACTGAGGGGCATTGAGTAAAGTGGAGAGTTTTACTCAGCTATTTCCCACAGATTTACACCAGAAAACAGAGACAAAACCCAGCATGTGTAAGGTTCTGGTTTTGGTAAATACTGCTCCTACATCTCTAGATTTGTGAAGTTATCAGTATTCCAATGTCACCCTCAACATTTACATTATCAAAGTTTGTATTCCTTCTCTCACACCCTCCATTTAGTAAATGGATCTCTATCTTGTTACAATTGCAGCAGTGTGACAGCCAGCTATGAAGAATAAATTGTTTACCTGCTATGTGTGGTGTAATATGGGCATGTTGCAGACATCGTTGGGAAATCTATCCTAAGTACCAAATGGAAAAGTGACTCATGTCCCAGCCAGCCAGCCCAGAACTAGATTAATACTTTAATCCTAGCCCACAGTAAAGGCCACAGAACATACTAGTTTCCTAATTACTTCAGGCTATCTTTAGCATGTCCTTGGTTTTAAAACACTACACAGCTTTGGTGTGGATTCTTCAAATATTAGTTTGTTCCCAGCATCCTGTTAAAACAACTGAAATTGGCTGACACACACCAAATTTCCAGTTAATACTGAACATAGGGACTGAGCCGTTTCTTGGGGGGCACACCTCACTAAGATTCAGCTTCCACCACAGCTCAGGAAAAAGCACAGACCTGACCTTTTTATAAGAGTCTTCTGAATCCTGATTTTTTTTCCTCTTGATGTTCCAGAGCACGTGGAATGAAAGTGGAATGCTGGAATGGCAGCTGTTTCTTCATGATACATGCGCGTTATCATTAGGGTCTAAGAAAATGCCAGAGTGTCTGGAGATGTTTGTAGCTTGTGCAGTGTGGATGGGAGATAAAAAGGCAATCTAAGAGTTTGTGAAGTGTGTATTCAAATCAATCAATTCCAAGACACTGCTTAAGCTCTCTGAAAAGATATTTCAGGTTAGATATTCTTCCTGAGCAGCACACCAGTTTCACTCAGCTACATGTCACTGGCTTTAACTGATAAAAAATTCAATGTGTAAGGGAGGACGGAATGCTGAAAATGTTCTTCCATTAAAAATGGAAGAACTTTAAATTAAGAAAGTTAAGAAATATATGTACGTAAGGAAATCAAAGACTTAATTTTCCACTACATATATTTAATAAAATCTCATCCGATTACCAACCACTGTATTGCTGACTGTTACAAAAGCAAGATTAAATGACTTGAGTCACACTTTACGTGACTCCATACCACAAAGTATGAACACAATCTTCCTTTAGGTTTCTCATGGGAAACTGTGTAACCCTCCTCATCTGTTTTTGAGACCTTTCTTCTCTGCTCTTCATTTCTATGAAAGAAACCAGCCTGGAAGAGCACCTTTCAGTGCAGTAGGTCCATGACACCTTCACTTGCCTGCAGTTAGTTAAAGCCTGCAGTCAAACCCTTCACACCTCAGGGCCCCCTAACCTGCCCAGTGCTAGGGAAGTGTGAGCTTATGTCTGGTCTCTCTTCCTCCCTCCCCTTTCAGCACCTGAGTTACATTGGAGCAATGAAGCCCAGACTTTCAGGAGAGGTCCTCTGAAGAGCAGGAGACAGGGTTTCCTTGGGAACTGACACGAACTTTTCACGTATGCTGCCAAATTGGATTAGAGCCCCTGAAAATGTCTGGAAAGTAGCACCAATTTTAGCCTTACACTTCAGGCTGCAGGCTGGTTAAGAGGAAAAGGCCAAGGAAAGGTGTGCAAATAGTGAGATACGGTGGGGGAAAAACATTTTCTTGTCCAAACACTTGCTGCTAGCAGATGGTTCAAATCCCCCATGTTACTTTTAGATGCATGTCCATAAAATGGACAAATAAATACAAATACCTTGCTCCACAAATGTCCCTCAGCCTATACTTTTTCTAGCTATATGGTCTGATAGTAACTAAGCTTTTACTTCCTGGGAAAATATAATGGCTTCAAACCTGAGGGAAGGTTTAGATTAGATATTGGGAAGGAATCCTTCCCTGGGAAGGTGGGCAGGCCCTGACACAGGGTGCCCAGAGAAGCTGTGGTTGCCCCTCGATCCCTGGGAGTGTCCAAGGCCAGGTTGGACAGCGCTTGGAGCACCCTGGGCTGGTGGGAGGTGTCCCTGCCCATGGCAGGGGGTGGGATGGGATGGTCTTTAAGGTCCCTTCCAACCCAAACAATTCTGCGATTCTGTGATATTTAACAACTGTGGTTGCTGAGGGTACCCTAAGTTCAAGATTTTAGGTGCACAATTGAATTAAATTTTATGAGCTGTTCAGAATGCTTCAAATTCCCTTTACAAAGTTTGAAGCATGTCATTGTTTCATTGTTACGTGGTATTAATAAGGGCAGAAAAGTTTCTAGAAAAAGAATAGGAGGAAGGTAAAGTTTATTAGGCAAATTTGAAGTGTTCTGACACTGAAAAAGTATCACAAAGGAAAATAAGTGAGGAAGAAAAGAAGGGCAGGGAGGCATGTGATTTAGTAGGAAAAAAACAGCTAGTAAACTTTTTAACCGTACAGTTATCGACAGACTCTGGCTGAGGATGATGCTGTACTGCTGAAGAGGACTAAGTCAGAAAAAGCTTCAAATTGTCATTAAATACTTTGCAGGAGCTTTTCTGTGATTTGGGTTCTTTTTTACTGGTCCTGGTGCCAAACCTCGCGGGTCTGATTAGAGCTGGGACATCCAGAACAGGTTTGTGTCATGCTCTCTGGTTATTCACAAGCTCCATCACTTCAGAGGCTTCCTGTTGTTCAGAGTGTTGAGAACAGATGTGCACGGTGTCTCCCTCCCCAGCTGACATCTCATCCTCAAAGCTGTCACACCCACAGTGTCAACACTAAGCGTCCTGGCATCCTGCCTGCTACTGACACACCCCAAACCAGCTGGGTAGTAGTCAGGCTGACATCTGCACATCTGCTAACTGGCCAAGGGACCCATTTAGCCAGTAGAAAAAGTGGAATTCTTTAAAACTGCAAGTCATGCTGCACCTTGGAATTTTCTTTCTTGCCTGTGATTTTTCAACGTAAAGGCTTTAATGAAAAACTTCCTAAGCTGGCTTGGGATGAGTACCTTCCTTTCCTGTACCCTGCATAGAGCTGAAGCCCTTCCTGGAAGAAGGAAGAATGATCATGTGCTTCAAATGTGGAAAATCTGCTCAGATATCCAAAAATAGGTGAGGGATTGCAGTCTAAATATGTAGAAATAAGGCATGAAGCATAAACTTGCATGTGGGTCTAAAAGGGAGAGACTGTTGACCCCCAGCAGGTAGTGCATCCCACCTCTGTTAGGCATTTTGGAATGTAATTAAGTGACCTTTAGAAGAACATTCCCTTTATTAGCTTTTGCAGCAGCTTTCCTGACTGGCTTGGGGTAGGTGTCTATATCTCTTACCTGGTAGTGTTCAGTGAAATTCAATCCACCCCTAAGCTCTCTGTAACTGAGATCTGTATCTGTAAGATGAAGAGTACCCTGCAGAGACTGTACATTAATTTTTTCTGAGGTTCTCAGGTGTTATATCATGGCAGCTTACAGAAATATTGTCTTTCAGGTCAGGTACCTTGACAAACGCCTGGTGAAATCGTTGCCTGTGATGGATACTGAAGCAAGAAAACACAGGAATGAGAATGTGCATTGTGTTCTGAAAGAACATGACAACAGAATGAGGTAAATGATCATCACTTATGAAATGTGGTTATCATAAATCACCAAATAGATCCATGCAGCACTGTGCATGTGAAATTCTCTTAAGTGTCTCTATGCTGGTTTTGTGCGTGTTTTGTTCTGTTGGTATCACTGTGTCTGCACTAGAAATGACTGTGTGTCAAAGGAGGAAATGTGGAAAAGATACTAAAGTGACAAAAGGTGAAGGCAAAGATCATTGCTACAAGGCTGTGCCAGAGGGAGGAAGGAGACATTTGCTGTGCAAACATGGGGCATCCATACAGAGGAAAATCTCTGAGCAGTAACTCCCCCATGCCTTTGGCCTTGGGAACAGGGATGGTCTGAGACAGTGCAAGGTGCTGAACCTGCTGAGTCAAGAAAACATTCTGATTTGTGTCATCTTGTGTCCTCTAAATGCATCTTTTCCTCCACAAGGAGTAGGTTGAGTCCTGAGCCTGGAGTTATACCCCAAGAATTGATCCTCAAAACATGGGATTTTGGATGTATTTAGCATTTACTGCCTGTTGTGAGGGCTCTGGGGAAATCTTTGCATTCAGTCTTTGGGTCAAGAGCAAACTAGAATTTTCTAAGGTCTTTTGCTGCTTTGGATTTTATTTTTTGTTAGAATGAAATTACTGTATAAATCAGAAATATTTTCAGTGACATATTTATTCATGCATTAAAGACCACATTTCTTAATGTGTTTTCACCCTCATTGCATGGCTAGTTCTTACCTGTGACTTTAGAGAGGACTCACCTGGGAGCACAGCCCGATTCTGCACAACCCTTTTCACCTACAGTGTACCTGAACAATGTGAAAATGTGTATCTTTTTCTCCTCCCCCTCTTTCTTGTTTCATTTCCCTAGCTGTAAAAAACTGGGCGAGAACAGCTTTTTCCTCTCCTCCCCTAAGGAAGCTGCCCAAGGCAACGTTGTAGTGCTGAAACTGGCCTGACTCTGATATACAGGTCTAATGCCTTATAATTTTTGCAAGAATAAATTGCTGTCATCATGCTCCAGATGGCACTGAACTGGAGCTGTGTAATGCTGCAATGTTTGTTTGCTGTTCCTCCTGGTGTTGTGCCCTTGTAAGTTACTGGAGATGGGAAGTTGCCCTTAGTACCTGTGTTTGTCACATGGTGCTTTTCTTTCCAAAGCAAAGGTTGGATAGTTTGTCCTGATATTGTCACCCCATATCTTCTTGTGTGCATATCTCAGGTTTGGTGGTACAGGTGATGAACCAGAAAACGGGGAGTCTGGCTATTTCCTTCAGTGCTGTGACAGCTTTCAGAACACCGGAGTCAAACCTGACTATGCATTTGCCTTTTCAAACGATGTGTCTGTATTAGCCTGACGTACAGGAAGAAGGTGGTATTTTATAGTCATTTATATACTGAATTTTCACATGCTAGAGACTGCATGGGAACGCTTTGTGTAGTTTGCTGTTAAATGGCATTGAATAGAAGGCCACTGCTGCTATTTGGGAAAGCTTTTAACTGCAGCCCACAGTGTTCCAAAAGCGCAGGGTTCCCTGTGGCTTTGCCAGTCTATCATCCAAAGAGAGAGAGCCCAGTGCAGCTCTCATGGGTGTCAGAGGAGGTGAAGTGTAATGCATGAGCAGTGGGGGCAGTGGCAGGATGGTGCTCCTGGAGCACAGATCCAAGCTCACCTGTGGTAATTAGTTTAAGTTTCTTCCAGTTATTTCAACTGAGCAAGAGGCTGCAGAGAGAAGTTTGTTTCTCAGCACTCAGAGAGCTTCAAAACCTGTAACAAGGTTGAGCATTACATCTTACTTCAGATAATTCAACCAACTTCCTCACCTTTCTATTCAAAGACAAGTATTTCAAGCCTTCAGTCAATATTAGAGGACTCTCTACAGCGTATGATGTCAAATTTTACCTTACTGTAGATATTCAGGGATCCCTGGCTACTTGAAATTATTTGAAGTTAACAGATAACCATGATTCACCTCTGCATTTCTCTGAAGTTAATTCATAGATAAAATATTCTTTCTCTTTGAAAAGGGAAAGCTCTAATAGTGATTTATAGCACATTGACTTCACAGATGTGTAGAGTCAGTATTATCCTTTATTGAGGTAAATGTTAGATTAGAGATACATTTCTAAGAGATGGGAATTACTGATTTGTTTTATGGTGTGTGATGTAGTTGCATGCAAAGCAGCCCCCAAAGGTGATGTGCTCTGTGTAATGATGCTGTGAAGCTGCTTTCCCACACCTTATTTTGGCACTCCCTCTGCCTTGCTGGATGTGTGAGGAGGGTGATTCGTTTCAAGGCTGTGTTATGAAATACAAATGACAGCAAATGAAGCACTGATCAGCCCTCACGTCACTTCCAGCAAAAAGATGATCAGTTAGGCAGAGCCAGGTGCTTGGCAGTGCTGAGCCTCTGGGGGTGTGCTCTGCAGGCTCACAGCACCCACAGCTGGACCCTTTGTTTCCCCCTTGTCAGCTCAAGAAATCCCTTTCAGTAGCACAGAGGCTCCCACGGGATGTGATAACTGGTTTTGCAGCAAATCTATAATCTTGTCAAAGTTTTGGGAAGTTGATCAGATTTTTCCTCCCACTCACATTATCCAACATCACTTCATTGACAGATGCAGTATCAGGAACGTGTTTCAGCAGGTTCCTGCAGCCCTGAGCAGAATATCTGCTGCTGTTTCCTTTTTTTTTTTTGGCAAATATTCTGGTGTTTTCTGGCCACTGGAACAGGTTCATTTTTTTGTCTCAGACAGCATTAGATTTTTCTGTAAACAATCGTTTGATTATTTACTTTTCTCAAAGCATCTGCTGGACAGGTTTTCTTACATACACATTTCTGATATCTCAGCTGAATGTCATTGTGTAAACCTGTCTGTTTCATAGACAAATTCAGAAATTTATTTGGTTCCAATCTGAAAAAAATCTTCAGTAATGTCTTGGCTGGAGCACATGTAGTTCTCTGATTAAATTGATTAAAGATCGTGATGATTTTGCTTGCCTTATACTGGGCTGGTTTATTTGGGGGCTATGAAGTGTGGGAGGTATTTTGAAGTCTGTTCAGTGGAAAACAGAGAAAGGCAGGATTGTATTTTGTCCTGTGCATGTAGAGCTTTGCTTCAGGGAGAGAAACACCCATAGGCTCTGCAAAAGGATCAGAGCTACTCCACCATGAATCTCAGATCCATTAGTAAGTGTATTGGAAATCTTAACTAGGATGAGTGGGGTCCAGTAAATAGATATGTCGGTAGTCTAGTGACTGACATAAAAGAGGGGAATGGATGAGTAGGAGGAAAGGTACTGGCCTAAATAAAGTATCTGTTTGAGACAATTAACCTCTGATAGGTGATCAGTAAGAGGCAGCATAGTTTTGTCAAAATTAGGTGCAAATAAAATCACATCAATCTGAATTCTGCCAATGTTAATGCAGAAGGCATTCCTGGAGGAAAAGCAGATAGATGCTTAGATTCCAGCAGAGATGAAGCTTTTGCATTTGGCATTCCCATAAGGAGAACAAAGGAACATAAATAAGTTAATTTAAGATGGTTGCAGTGACCATACTTGGAGCAGCTCTCTGGGGTTCTCTTCCAAAATGCAAGGCCTCTTAATAAGCATGATTCCTGCAAAGTCATTTTGGATCTTCTTCCTGAATGATGCTATGCTGGAATAGCTAGCACTGTTATACAGTTGCAGATAATACTGGTTTAAATGGATACAGGATTAAAATTCTTGATTCTACAAGACAATACAATTTTCAAAGGAAGTTGACAAGTTTGAAAAACTGTCTGGCCTTAAATAAGAATAGGATTCAGTGGGAAGTGTAAGCTATTGCACCTGGGCAGGAGTAATCATCTGCTCAAAGTCAGATGAGAGGAAAAGCAGCAAGCTACAAATACACAGAAAAGAATTTGGAGGGTACAATGAATCACAAAATCAGCAGTGTCAGCCCTTCCTAGGAGAGGCAAATCTCCCAATGGAGTGCTCAGCCAGGACAGCACAATTTGCACAAGTGATGTGACCTTTCTGTGCTGCTCATGGGGTTGGGGGGACATCAGGGACATCAGCTCTGGTTTGGGCACTGCACAGCGGGGATCAAGGGACAGGGGAGAATGAGTAGAACTGTGGGAAGTTCAGAAGAGGGGCTTGTTCAGTCAGGAGTGGGCTGGCAAAAGCCATTATAAGTCATCAAAGATGGAAGAGCTTACTGTGAACAGTATCATCTGTTCTCAGTGCCCACAGCATGTCAGATTACTAATCAAGGCTTTAAAACACAGCAAATGTGATACAGGTTTGACGTGGGGGAGAAAGCTTTGAGTGGCAAGGAGTAATATAACACTGGAGTAGGCTTGAAAGGCAGCTGGTGAGATCTTCATTATTTCTTCACTGAGAAAAAGTCTTCAGCAAAATTTTTAGCAACAGGGTAGTCAACATTCACCAGGAGTCATTTTGATTGTGGTTGGTCCAGTCTCAAAGCAGGGGCATGGGCCAAGTGTCTCTTCAACCTCCAATATTCCATCCATTTCAGATGCAGAGACACTAATCTTCAGGTACATTATGTATACATGGAAACAGCTTGTTCTAAAATCCATGTGATTTCATCCTTTCGACTCTCTTTTGTGAAAGTATAAATGTGGCTGTTAGAGTGAACATTTTTGTTTCACTTTTTATGATTGTACTGGATGCATTGTTCTTTTTTCTTTTATACTCTTTGAGATGTATTTTGCCAGTTTCTTTTATGGCATATTAAAATTGTTAAATGTTTCTAAAAGCTGTGAGGTTTTTTTAATCATTTTGCCTTGGTCGCTTTATCTGTACAGCTTTTCATTTTTTTACTGTATTTTTTTTCCTGTATCAACTTTTCTGCTCTTTTAGTGGCTGCGCTCTATTGGATATCTGAAGAGAGAGAGCAGAGGAAAACTTGAGCATGATATAGCAGAGCCATTGGCTTCATCTCTTTGTGACTCAACAATTTCCCTTCCTACACCTTCCTTTCCTCCATGAAGTATTTTTCCAGGACACAGCTTTGATAAATCTTAAAGGGTTTTTTAAAAACAACGATGGTCATGGTTAACTAATGATCTTGGCCCTGTTAGCTTGCCCAAAGGCTTTCCTGCCCTCTGGGTTGCAGTGGTGTATCTGCCATAAGGAGCAGACACTGGAGGTTTCTGTTGTGACTGTGAACAGTAAATGTGACAGATCCATCACACCAGCGCTATTTGTCTTCATACCAGAGCAGCACAGAAAGAGCCAGGCCCTTGTGAACACAAGCCATGAAAGCAGATGTTCAGATAAAAACTGCCAAGTGGGTACAAAATGCTGATCACATATATACACTCTGAAATACTGTAAATATTATCCTACAAGAAAATTATGACAAATTAACATCTGCACAGACTCATGCTGCTACTGTAATGCTTTAATAACAAAAGACTACAGTGCCCACGGTTTTCTTCCCACTGGAAACGGAGCAGACTGCAGCATATGCTTTCACTGATAGAAATTAAAAATAGTCTGACATTAATTATTAACATTTAAATCACTTTTTAAATATTGAAAGCAAGAAAAGTCATATTGTTTCCCTGGGAAAGCTAAGTGCTCTCAGGGTCTAATAGCAATAAAATTAGCCTTGTGTGCTGCTGTTCTTTAGGGCTCAGGGCCCTCCCAAGGCCCTCAGTCCCTTGTAGGGTACCCTGATGAATGAGGTTCAGAGCAATTCCAACATCTTTATGTCACAAAAAAACATGCTAACAGTGGTGATTGGGAAAGGATAGAAAATGTTCTCCTTTCTAGAAAAGTCAGGATTTCAGATGCTCCTCTGTGTGTGTTTGGGTGGGGTTATATCCAGGTGTGCTCTGGGGCTGTGTGTGCTGCCCATCACATGAGTGGAGGTTGCAGGATGGGGAACAAGGACCACAGTGGTTTGCATGGCTTTTAGTTCACTGATCATTATTTTGCTTAGTTTAAGTTGGGGTTTTTGTAGTGAAACAACAGTACTGAACAGCCTGAAGGCATACTGTTTCTGTGTGGACAAATAGAATTCAATAATTGAGATGCTGTGAAGGAACACCTCCTGATTCCCTGTATGACTAAAAGTCATTAGGCAAATGATTTGGCATTTTTGTGCACTGGAATCAGAGACATTAAATAAGCAGAATTTTGCTTATAGCTACTGGTAGTGGGATAGATGGTGCATCATTATCCCAAAAATCAGTATGGGATTGATTAAGACAATGCCCACTCCCAACCAGTCAAAAAAAAAGGAAAAACAAAAACAACTTGATTTTGTAGTTGCCATAAGTCACTATACTTAGACATCTGTGAGGGTTCGTAAAAAATTATTTCTGTTTCCAACACTGCTTGCCTCCTTTTGATTTTTTTTTTAGATTAAGATGAGCCATAGCAGTAAAAAAAAAAATCTGTTGGAATTGCTTCAGAGCAAACCTTCAGTGTTCAAAAATGTTGTGTTTACCATAACAAGTCATTGGCTTACTTGTTCACTGATTCACTCATTTCTGAAAGGGCTTTGCCACTCTGTATTTACTATGAGCATCCTTGGCTTGCTCTCCAGTTTTGTAAAGGACTCTCAGGAGAGGTTTCAATGACAGCAAATACCACAGGCTGCAAGGGAGCTGCTCCTGGTGCTGCCCTCCCTGCAGATGAAGATGTAAGTTAAGAACAGAAACAGGTGAAGTTTTTATTCACAATATATAAAACCTTAAAAAAATGGTTTTCACATCCTCAGCAAATGATAACTGAGTTGTCTTTTAGATGCTATTTTGTTTTATAAATAAATCAATGAGGGTATTTCTTGAGTTTTCAATATCAACACCTCATTTGTCTTGGGTTTTTTCTCTATACTCAGCTAAAAAAACTGTTGAGCTTTCTAATTCTTAAAGAATATTTGGTCTTGCAGCCCAGACTTACATCAGATGTTTCTATATGTGGCTTTGGATGGCTGCCTGCAATCCATATCCTTCAAAATGAATTTCCCATAGCTGGAGACACCGTATGGCCTGCAGCATTATGGAAATATTGCTCCTTTTTATTTGCACATGAAGGGAGCTTTTAGAGCCAGCAGTACTCCCATGGGGTGTTTGCCTCTGCCTCTTTAAAGAGAATGTTCTGTTGGACCATTCTGGAGGTCTCCTCACACCCTCATTGTGTTGTGAAACCAAGAGAAATGTTAGCTCTCATAGTTTCTGTCCCAGAAATTAATAGGATTATTTGGACTGGAACTGTAAGAGGTGTTGCTGGCCTGTCAGGCAGCATTGCTGGAGCTGAGGGGTCTCCACACAGTCATTTTGCTGCACTCCATCGCTGTATCCTCCAAAGGCTGCTCCTCCAGAATTAACAGGCACCAATGTTCAGAGAGGCAGCAGAGGAAGGAGTGCAAAACTGCATTACCAGCTCATGCTGATTATCCAAGTGCATCTCAGGTGTGTATTACCCTCCCTACAAAGAGGCTGCACTGCAGCAAGTGACAAAGAGCCGTAAGAAAATCCCCAGTAATGAGCTCCCAGTGTCTGGCACTGGGTTCGTGTTGGGTTTAGGAATAAAGCCCTGAATGAATCAGTGATCAATACTATTTTCTCTAGTTTAAGTAGATGTATCAGACTGAGCTATAAATACTCTGCAAATTCCCCTGCTATCGTGATTTCTTTGTTTGTTTACTGATTGCTCTAAATGCCTGTAAATGATTAGTCAGTAGAGCAGGGGCTGTAGTCAAGATATGACTCCTAATTGGGTGTGCTGAGTGTCGTGCAGTGCAGTCATTACCACACCTGTTTGTGCAGTTTAATCTTGGAGCACCTTTAACTAGAGGATGGAGAGTCCAATCAAACCCCAGCCAGGGACGCAGGGCACTTGTCTGGCAGAAGGCCAGTGGTTAAATCCTTGCTCCACAGCCTTAAGTGGGCCTTTGAACCAGGGCTTTCTTCATGACCTAGATGTCATTAGTCCTATGGAGATTGTTGGCCTTTCCAAATTTTTTTTTGCAGTTAATAAAATGCATGGAATTGAAATAAATCAGGGCTTGGGGAGGATTGGTTAATGTGCTTTGTTTTGGTGGGTCTTTTTATGTTAACCCAGAATCCTTAACTATAGGTGAACTTTAAAAATTATTTATTCACATAGCAGTAGTTTGAAGGGATTCAAAGTGCCTGCTTTCACATTTCTCAAGGGGGAATCGTGTATCTGTTGAATTTCACTGCAAGTTTGCTAGAGGTTCATCTGAAAGCTTCATGAACCTTAGCTACTTTGCCGTGGTTTTCAACACTAGCAGACTCTTGTATGATTTTTGAGCAGATAAAAGAAGTTTCACCTCATGCCCTTCTGTATTAACTGTATTAATTAACTTACTCTGTAAACAAAGATGCTTGTAGGTGATCCCTAAATAGTCCAACAGAGTTGAATGAGTTTTCATTAAGTGAAAAAGCAGGAACCTAAAATGTGTGAGTGTTTGGAAAGCTTAAATACTTACAGATATTTGCATAAAACTCCTATGCGAATCCTACCCTGCAGGTTGCTGTTCTTACATTATTCAAATTACAGATTCACTGTTAGATTTATTTAAGAAATTATCTGTATTATCAAAAGAAATGGAGATGACAGCAAATACAGGTGAAGTGAAATGAGGTGTCATGAGACTGGTAACAAGGCTTGGGGAACTGCAATGCCTGAGCAGTGAATGTTAAGGAACACAGCTGGCCTCGCTCACCCAGCATCCTTCTTTCTGTACCAAATTTCAGAACCCAAACTGGACAGAAAAATGGGCAGACTTAGAGTAAAATGTCAGTCAAGTCAACACTGATCAGCACCGCAGTTTTCTGATGTTAACTGTAAACAGTATTACAAGAAGGTAGCGATAGAAAAGGAGTTAGAAACCCATAATGTGTGAGAGAAAACAATAATTGTGACTGTCGTTCAGGCTCTGTGTCTGACTGTAAACAACTGATTGCAAGGCTTCTTGAAATAACCCTTTCACCCTTCATCAGTCCTTCTCTTTTGTAGTTCACCTTGTTGGAGAAGCTGGGCCATACTGGGAGCATTTTGTCAAGAAGCTGACAAGCAGGATAATGTTGGGCTTAATTACAGACAGTGAGTAGTGTAAATTGCATGCTTTAGTGAAGGTGCTGGACAAAATGATATTCAGCCTGATTCCTCCTCTAAAACTGGCAATGCTTCCTGACTTTCATGGGGTTTTGAATCACTGAAATACTTTTTATTCTTCTCATCTAGAAATTGTAACACTCCAATTTAGAAGAGGACTGCAACATTCCTGTCTATTAAAAAGTACCTTTGTTTAGGAGAATGCTTCTATCTCTTATGTGTATCAAGAGATAAATGCTCAACACTTATATAAATGTCAAAATACATTCTCTTGAATCACTGTCAAATTCTATTTTCAGTCTTTAAAGAATTTCTGAAGGAATTATTTGGATTATTTCTTTATCATATGAAAATTATTCTTCCTTTTCCAAAGGAGGTTTTATAAAATATCAGGCTTTTAACAACTTCTTTTAGAAAGAGGTTTCTGTGCATGTATTAACTGTAGCAAATTCGAATGGATGAGGGACTGATTCCTGAACAAGAGACTGTCAGGCATGAACTGGTTTGTCTCTGTGCTGTGTAGGGGAAGAAGCCTCTAGAGCAAACTGGCCATGTCCACACTGCACTGAATTTCACCCTGGCTCTCCCCATGTGGCTCCAAGGCAATTGTACTTGTTGTTTTATGAGTTCCAATTCAGTGTCTGTAACACTGCAAAGTGTGCGTTGGAGGCTGTTGGGGTGTTCTTACAGTACAGCACCAAGAGCACTCACTGCCTGCTCTGTGGTTTGCAGATCACATTGGAGGATTCTGCAGGGCAGAGGGACTTATACCACACACATTCCTGCCCATACCATCTTCTGGGAGGGATCCATAAGTAAACTAAAACCTTCATTTGCCAAAGCATTGTAGAGAGGTCACAGAACCACAGAATAGCTGGGGCTGGAAGAGACCTCTGGAGATCTTCCAGTCCAATCCCTCTGCCTAGGCAGGGTTACCTGGAGCAGGTGACACAAGAACATATCCAGGTGGATTTTTAATGTCCCCAGAGAGAGGGACTCCACAACCTCCCTGGGAAGCCTGTTCCAGAACCCTACTATACTCCATGGAAAGTTCCTCTTGATATGGAGGTGGAATCTCTTGTGTTTTAGTTTATGGCCATTGCTCCTCCTCCTGTCATTGTGCACCGCTGGACAGGGACTGGCTCCAACCTCTGACACCTGAAAGACAAGTTGTTGGAACAGCTGCAGCAGGGACAGGGACAATGAGCTGCTGGGCATGAGCCCAGGTGGGCAAGAAAGTCAGTGGCACCCTGGTTTGTGCCACATGTGGGGTGTCACAGCCCCACTGCTGGGACCCCTCGGGGGCTGTGCCCAGCAGGAGAGACACAGAGGGGCTGGAGCGTTTCCAGGGAAGGAGCTGGGGAAGGGTCTGGAGCACAAGTCTGATGAGGAGCAGCTGAGGGGTTTGGGGGTCTCAACCTGGAGAAAAGGAGGCTCAGGTGGGACCTTCTGGCTCTGCAAGTCCCTGCCAGGAGGGGGGAGGCGGGGGGGGTGGGTCGGGCTCTGCTCCCAGGGAACAGGGACAGGAACAGAGGGAACAGGCTCAGGCTGTGTCAAGTGGTCAGGCATTGACCCTTGCACAGGGTCATGGTGGAGTCACCGTTCCTGGAGGTGTTCAAAAAACGTGGCTGTGGGATTTGAGGAAATGGTTTAATAGTGAACATGGTGGTGGTGCTGGCTGACAGCTGGACTTTCTGATCTTAGGGGTCTTTTCCAACCTGAAAGATTCAGTGATTCTATAAATCAATCAGTTGCACGGTCGAGGGCTGTGGTGGTGTGTGCACACCTTGACCCTCCCACTGAGTGTTGTGGAAATATCTCAAGACTGAGAAAACAAAAGCTTTCCGAAAAGAGCTCCTTCAAATAGAATATGTGAGAGAACCTGATGATGCCAGTGGAACAATGCTTTAATGTTGCCATCCCTTCCTGAACTCTGTGGGATACCTGTGCCATGGAGAGTGCTGTCATGTTTGGGGGGCTCACAGCTTGCAGTGCGAAGCCCACGGCTCAGGTAAAGCTCTGTGGCTTCTCGGGGTTGCCACACACAACGGACGGTGGGCACACTGATCTGGAAACAGAACGGTTGGCACCTGCAGATCCTTTTTCGCATGTGCCAGAGCTGAAAAATCCGAAGGCATTTTTCAACAGTTTGGCCAATAAACTTTTGAGTTTGTGCAAACCACAGGGGACTGTGAGAGATTCTAGATTAATTTTGAAAACTTGGCATGTGAGATTCAGCTTGCATACATTTAAAGGTAATGTGTGCTGGCAACAACAATCCAAACCTCTCATGCTGCTGAGCTTTAAACTTTCCTGTTCCTCTGAGAAAAAGAAATTCTCATTGTCACTGGTAAACTAGCAAAGTGAAATTCTCTCCAGAATGCATCAACAGCAGGAAAAAAACAAAAATTAGATCTTGAATTCATTAGGGAATGGAAAGCAATGCAGAGAAAGTTAAGATTTTATTGTCAGTGACAGTCACAAGCCTTCGCTTGGAACGTGAATTCCACGCTAAAAAAATACAGAAATAATTCTGCAAAGACGCAGAGGACAGCAAAGCCAATGTTAACTTTTGAGTTGCCTGTGAGCACCCCTTGCAAGTCCTGTCTTAAATGAAAGAAAGAAAGAAAGAAAGAAAGAAAGAAAGAAAGAAAGAAAGAAAGAAAGAAAGAA
>JAWWMP010000167.1:4215055-4228002 GCA_035047865.1 Dendrocincla tyrannina
TCCTTGCCCACCTGGGCACCCCTGGGCTCATGTCCAGCCGCTGTCACAGCACCCCCAGGGCCTTTCCCAGCTTTCCAGCCCCTCTGCCCCAGCCTGGAGCTGCAGGGGGTTGGTGTGAGCCAAGGCAGGACCCGGTGCTGGGTCTTGCTGACCCTCAGCCCATGGATCCAGCCTGGGCAGATCCCTCTGCAGAGCCTTCCTGGCCTCTGGGAGATCCACATCCCACCCAGCTTGGTGTCATCTGCAGATTGACTAAGGGTGCATTCAATCCCCTTGTCCAGATCTTTGATGAAGATATTAAACAGGACTGGCCTGGATATTGAGCCCTGGGGAACTCCACTGTGGACCAGCTGTGACATATAGAGCACAAAAACCTCTCAAGGCTTGGGCAGGTGTTCAGGTTTGTCTTGAGTCACCATAAATACTTTGGGTCCATTTTTATGAATCCTAAAAAATTTTCATATCCTTGGTGAATTTGCACTGAATGAACCCTGTTGTCATATGTATTCATCCTTAGCTGTTGCATTGCTTTTGGTGCATGCAAACATGTTGTCCCCTTAAGGCTGTATAGATTTTTATGTCACCTGGAGGATTTGCTCTCCCTGAGCTCTTCTGTACTGCCTTGTGCTGTGCTCTTATCTGTCTGCACAGCCCTCAGGGTGGCGGAACAGAGCAGTGTTTCACAGAAACATAGAAACATCGGGTGGTTTGGTTTGGAAGAGACCTTAGACTCATCCTGTTCCAACCCCCCTGCCCTCGACTGGCACACCTTCCACTAGACCAGGTTGCTCCAAGCTCTGTCCAACCTGGCCTCGGCTAAGTGGAGTTTTGTAGAGAAGCAGCTCCTTGCACATATGGGACTTCCAGCTGCACCTTGAAGGAGCTGTGAAGTGCATCGGTGTGTGTTTGTGCATGAATGAAACAGGCCAGGAGGACTTGTGGAAGACACCCTCTTTATTTATTTTGTATGCAACTATAATGAACCATTACCTGATTTTCTCTTGTTCACCTATTTATCTGTCTTATGTAGATGATAGTGGCTGATTTTAAAATGTTGCGAATTCACAAGCCATTAGGGCAAAGACATATCATTTGAAAGCAATGTTTTTCTGTGATAAAAATGAGTCGCAATTCAACCCAAAAAAAAACCAGAGAGAATGGAAAGTGTTGAGAGCATGATTTTTGGTTACTTTTCTCAAAACTGTTACGAAGTCTGATTTATTTCAACTGCTGAATGTGACAGGAGTGTCTGCAAGTGGAAGAATTGCAAGCAAAGTGAGCTTCTAGAAATGCTGATTTTAGTTGCTCACAGTAATTAGGAGAACAGTGAACTCTCGGGCAGAGAACAAATCCTGGCACATCCATCATTTCACACCTATTTGGTGAGGTGCTAATGAGATTTGAACACTACACAGCTCTGGTTGTGGCCTCTGCACCGAGTCAGGCAAACACTTCAGCAATGTTTATACAGTGGCTAGTTTGATCCTCTGCAGTATCAGTTGCTCCTTTAATGCAGCTTTCTGTTTATTGTACTGGAAAGCAGACCTGCTTCTGTATGCAGAATCTTTCCTCTTGTTGTCTTTACTGTCAGTAGGTCAACTTACCTGGTGCTGCATCAACAACCACCTGCTGTGGGCTATGGATCTATTCTCTTAATTGCAGTGAAATCATTTATGCCAAATAATGCCACATTACAACAGCATAATTTAATTTGCAGCTGTTCATTATATTTCCATTACCCTTCAGCTTTGGCACCCTCCCAGAAAAGGACCCATGAGTAGCAGGTGAGACAGTTTCCTGAAGTGATGAAATTGCACCCCACACAGTTCACTGCCAGGTTTTTTCTGTGGCAGAATTCTGGCATAATTTGGTTTCATTTGTGTCATGTTGAAAAATAGTAATAGTGTTTTTTTTTTCTTAGGCTTTCAAGTCTAGATTACAATCTCTTGCTATTGTAGCTTAATCATGCTGTACTATGAAAAATAAGGGGTTTTATGATGCATTACAAACATTGCTTGTATTTGAACATTGGAACTTTCAACTTAAAGCCTGTACAGAATTGTGCACTGCATTAATAGATGCCAAGGCTAGAAGAAATTTGGGCTACCTCATAATTATTCCCTAATGGCAACAGTAAGGAAAGTTGAACTTGTGAGCATTTGTGTTTTGTAGTATTTTGAATTTAATGTATAAGATTCAAGGCATTTATTCCATTATAATTTAGTATTATCATGCAAAATATAGTTTATTAACCATTCCACTGTTTCTCTAGAAGTATTTATAGTAAACTTTTTACAGTTAATCAAAAGCAGACATTGTAAAAACAAAAATCAGACTTATTGCCAAGATCATAAATGTCAAGTGTCCTGTTATGCAGGCTTTGTATTACTTCAGTTGCAACTTTAAAGAACGTTTTAAGTGATTGGAAAAAGGAAGTTTATTAAAGGCTCAGCAGGTCTCCTCTGCACTCTGCTGTTATTAATGTAAATCATTGCATCGTGTGACAGAGGAGCAACGTGGCAGGAGAACATTTTAAACAGGTTTTCTCTGTGACTACCAATACTTTCAGGAAGAACTTAAAACATAGACCACCCTGATTCCTCCAGCAAACAAATGAAAAAAGATCTCAGAAGAGAGAAAGAATAATGCAAACGAGCCAGAGTAGTTCGTTGCTGAAGTTTTCTTTGGGTCACAGCTTAGCAGACTGTGCTGTTGGTAAGAAAATTCAATGTTTTTCAAGTGTATGTAAGTGGCTTCATCTTCAGTCCAAGATACTTTGCTTGACACAAACATCGTTTGTTTGCTTTTCTTAGACAACACTAATACATCCCCTGAGCTACTACCCTGGGGAAAAATCTGCTAGGAAAGTTAAATAATTTTAGTGCGTGATGAAAACTTGAATTCTGGTTGGTAGATTTTGGTTCCTTCTGGCGTGATGGATACATCCCTGATGGGCACTCAAACACAGCCCTAGCAGGGGAGCCCCTGGGCTGGGATGGCTCTGGCCTCAGCCTCTCCTTGGTTGGTCTCACATGTCTGTGAAATGTGGGTAAGGGTTGGCCAATCTGCTTTGCCAACTCTTTTGACACCAGATGGTTACAAATGTCACCAAAGGACAGGACGCTGTTTCATTGTTAATGGGCATTTAATGAAGTGATATAGAAAACAGCAGAAGGAAACACATTTCCCTCCACTTTGTGGTTGTGACTTTTAAACAAGCAAGACTTGTGGTAGATGTGGGATAGAGAAGGACTGCAACAGCTCCTCTGTGGACATTTTGAAATCATATTTAAAGCTCTCTAAAACTCTGAGAGATGTGTATAGAGGATCCTCTTTTAGAGTTAAGTATGGGTTGACGAGTTCTTGAGGTTGGTTGTAGTCCAATTGTTGCATGAAATACAAAGTAAGGTAGGAAAGGAAGGTAAGAAATATAGGTAAGGAAGAAAAATGAAATTTAATGAAGATTAAAGGCAAAGCTATAATGTCATACAATCACATTCGTAGAATGTTTTGGCTTGAAAGGAACCTTAAAGATCATCCAGTGCCATGCCCTGCCGTGGGCAGGGCCACCTTCCATTAGCCCAGGTTGCTCCAAGCCTCGTCCAACCTGACCTGGGACACTTCAGGGTTCCAGGGGCAGCCACAGCTTCTCTGCCCAACCTGTGCCAGGGCCTGCCCACCCTCACAGAGGGGAATTTCTCCCTAATATCCAATCTAAACCTACTCTCTTTCACATGTTTGGTTCCTGTATTACTGGGTGTTAACATGATTTTAAGTGCCTTTCTGTTTGTAAAGCTTCTAATCATTAGCACTGAAGTACTGAACACAATAATTTTCATTACCTGAGGAGCTCTGTCCCTGAGAGGTGTTAGCTGACACTGAGGAGTCTTTTCTCTTGGGCAATGCAGGGAAAGAAAATTAAAGCCAGAGGAAACAGGACATGTGCAAACAATGCACAAGTAAGAGCATCCTTACCTTTGATTAACCTGTTAGAAAAAGCTGCTAATAGGTCAGGAAAGTGAAATGGATATTTTACATGTATTTTGCCTTTTACAGAACAAATTCTGGCAAGTGATGCATGAAGTAGTTTACGACACTGTCATGAGAAGTCCTAGTGGGCAAGTGGTCTCTGAGTTTTACACACCTGGGAACTCCTACTCACAGCAGCTCCAAGGCCTGACCAAATATGTGTCTGACAGAGCAAGTTTTGCCTCAGCCTCAGATTTTCATTTCTTTCTCAAGCACACACAGAGCACTGCTTACAAAGCAGCATTGCAAGAGACTTAAAACCTGTCCAGTGTAATAGATCCAGTCCTTGACACCACTTGATTGATTTTGTAATTGGTGAGTGTCCTTATCAGCATTTAACTTGCCTTGGAGTGATGGCTAATCAGCAGGGAGGGATTTGATTTCCACAGTGCCAGCCCAGACCCAACTAACTCACCTGTACAGTCACTGTTTCAAGCTCTAAACAGAAAGATGTTAATGACTTTGATTCTGGTCTGAAAAAAAAATAGTGTCTTCATAATTCCACCTTTTGAAGCTGCTGTTTGGAACATTTAATTGCTACTCTGAAAGGGAATCATAGAATGATTTGGGTTGGAAGGCACCTTTAGTTCCAACACTTCTGCCAAGGCCTTAGCTCCAGCCCTTCCCTCTCCTATTGCTGTTCCTATAGGGAAATGTATGGCAGCTGAATTCTCCTTGATACCTGTCTTGTGTTGAGCAGGTTTGAAAGGGCTTACTGGACTCCAGTTGTGACAAAATGGGACAGTTTGGGCTTTCAGTCCCTCAGGAAGTCTGCAACATTTCAGTTTCTCCTGTCACATGAACTGACCACGGTTTCCGTGTGTGGTCGGACAGCTGATGTCACATCCAGCTCAAGCTGACTGACAGTTTTCTCCTGTCTTTTCCCTGCAGGCTGCTGACTACAGCCAAATTACCTACGAAACAAGGAGTCAGCTGAGATACACAATCAGAGAGAATGGCTCTGGTTGTCAGAGGTGCTCTGCAATATTTGTCATCTGTGGATAAGCAGCAATCAGCAAAACTCACAATAAGCCGTAAGTGCTCTAAACGTCGTAATGAGCTCAGCCATTGAAATCTGAATGCCATTTATGTTGCCCTTTGATAATAATTTGTGATTGCCACTCAAGAAGGCAATCGTATCCAGTGCAACTAAAAATGAGATGCATAACCCTGGCTTTCCATTACAGCCCAAGCTGCTGTGAAGTGCACTAAAAGGGTCTTTGCATTCATGTTTAGATGTCTTACACCCATGTCACGCATCAGAAGAGAAGGGAATCTTAAATAACAAAATTTCTTTGTGGGAAATGTGTGTAGATTACACGTATTCTTTGGAGAACTTCACAGATCACGTTCTAGCTCATAAAATACATGTTCTGACGCTAACAGCACCTGGCCCCTTTCCTGCCTACTCTTCTATGTTTTGAAGATCTTGCCAATCCAGCTCTGTTCTATTAAGCACTTCTTTTGGGGGGTTGTTTTGTTCTTTTTTTTTATTTCCTCCTTTCTATTTTGGTTATTTATTGCTGACTGCTGAAGTGTTTTGGCTTCATTTTCAGACTGTAAGACCTTTTGTTTATCCTCTGCCTCTAGACAGAACAATTTTTTAATATTTTCTGTAAAATTTCTGTAAAATTGACTGTAAAATTTCTTGAAAGGATGTAAAGCTATGAGACTCTTTTAGGCTGCTTTTTCTCCATATATGTAAATACCAATTTAATCACAAATGTAATATAAGCCCATGTTTGTTAGAGATGGGCAGGTAAAAACATGGCACTGCTGACAGAAATATCTCCAAGTAGTGCTGTATCTCCTGTCTCGTTGCTTCTCTCCTCTCAACAGCTCTTCATCATCAGGTTGAGGAGTTTGACCTCTGTTAAAATTCTTTTGGGTTTTGGACTTCCTGACATTAGCTATCCAAGAAGAACCCTTCCCAAGGTCTCGGAGAATAATTGGCCAGATGATTGTCAGCCTTGCATCGTTTGGGAGTCTTCAGTAGTACATTTAGTAGTGCTTCAGTACCTACTTTTAGGTATCTGTTGCTATGTATGACTGTGCTCAATGTTACAGAATGAGAAGGTAGTGAACAAGAAGGGGATCCCAAAGCAGGAGCAGAGAACTGTTGGGAAGGCTCATCCAACCCCATAAGAAACAACTTGTAGTGAATGTGAGATTGTTCCATTAATCTGTTGCCTCTCTAAGAGGTAAATAATGGGCATCTATTACTCCAGAGATCTGAGGGAAACTCCAGTGCAGAAATCGGGAGTTCTTTCCATGTGAGTGCATTTCACTGCTCTGTGTCAGTCCCCGGCAGGTCAGATGCTGAACACAGCCCTTGGTGTTCTGGTTCATCTGGAGGATACAAGAAGTATCAGTAGATGAGTAAATCTCAGGTGATGCTGAAATGTTCCCAAAGAGTGATAAAGGTGATTCTGAATTCCTGAGTTTGAGGGAGTTTCGCTTCTGGAAAGAGGGCAGACAGGTGAGCATCTCCTGTGCTGTCTGTATTCAACTGATCTGTTCCCCACACCACATGTCAGAAAAATGTCCAAATAAGATTTGAGAACCTGGAAACAACAAGAACTGGGCTCCAGAGGAGTGGCACATATGCTGTTTGCATCCAAACAAGATTGGAAGCTCATTCAAGTGATCTCAAAAAGCCTTCTCATATGTTTGAAGTAACACCTTTACTCACCATATTTGCCAGTTGCTCATTCTTAGCAGGACTGGGTTTAGATTTTTTTATCACAGATTTTTGCATAAAAGGCAGTCACTGCAGCAAAAAGAAATTCTGTGTGAATCATATTCAGCAAAAAGAAATTCTGTGTGAAAATAAGACGCCAGTCCTAGAGACACAAATTTCTTCTCAGGCCACAGGTTTCCTGCATGGAGTAAACTTTCCTTTATACTTTCTGGATTTGGCAAACAGCTTTAGAAAAACACCTGTATTCAGCAAGAATGTATAAGAAGTGCATCAAATCAGGTCATTAGAAGTCACATACATTAAAGCAGCTTTTCAGCATGTCTTTGCTGTGGTGGCTCTTACATATGTTGTATATATTACCTAAACATCGAGACATGGCTCAACATGCCAAGGAAATAGAAAATACAGCCTGAATACTAAATATGACCATTTTCCTATGAACTTTGTGAAGCTTTCAGCCAGCAATCCTCCAAAGAAACTGAATAAAGTAATTCCATTTGGTACAGGAAGAGAAGGATATCTCACTAAGAAACTACTGAAAGTGAGCTTGGCATTGTGTTTGCCCAGAGGTCCGAGAGATGCAAAATTCATAGGAAGATATACCAAGCATCTTTTATTAGATTAGGTGATAGATTATATCTGGAAAAAAAACAGATGAAGTTTGGGTCATGCTGTCTCCTCATCAGATAAAACGGGCAAACTTCAAGCCAAAAGCTGACTGAGACAAATTTGATGGGAAAAAAGCAGCTAACTCTTGCAATAGAAAGAGACTGTTAGAAGGGAAAGAGGTGATGAGTTGTCTCTCTAATTAGTGTATGTGGAATAGAAAAGTGTTAGCAGAGGCTAAACAATGAGGTTTGTACTATTATAAAACTCATTACTGTTGGTCCTGTGATTTATTTTTTCAATCAGATGTAACTCCTAGGCTGCAGGAGGTGTTTCATTGGCCTTATTTGAAGGTCAGGTCAGAGAAGGCAGGCACAAAAGGCAGTGACAGAGTTCTCCAGCTGCTCTGGGAGAGTTTCTGGTTTCAATCTGCATTTCCTGTGCTCCTGCCCAGCTGCTTGTATCCACCTCTGTGCTTTCCAGGGAGATGAGGTGGTAAAGCTAGACAAGAAAAGGGGCCAAGGTGAAGACATTGGAAATCTACAGGTGGCAAACCAGGGCCTGGCTCCCTCTGAGCTGTGGCAGTAAGTGCCCATAGAGAGCAGCAGGAGCAACGCCTGCCATGCAAATGGTCAGATTTGTGACTTAAAATCTGACTCTTAGTGAAATAATTTTGGTTGTCTGACATCAACTAAAGAAGGCTAATGAGCTGTTGAGATGTCTTCTTTTTTAAAGTCTATGTTATTCAGATTGTCATTTTTTTTTTCCATTATGAGAAAAAAAAATTAAAAAAGAATACTCTGCAGTTTGCAAGAATGAAGAATCCAAGTATGACGGACTTAACCCCTGGTCCACTTGGAGGGGCACATCCCTGGGATATGAAATACTGAAGGAGTTAGAGCAGAAACTCAACTATTTGTCTTTCATATGCCATACAAATGCATCCTTTCTGTAAAGTAGTTATTAACTTACTTTATTCCTATAAAGAAAATGTGCTGGGAAGGCTCAGATTACAGGTAGTATTTGTCTCACAAGGAAACATCACTGAGGGAAGAAAAACTTTTTTTTTAATAACACCAATATATTGACTTTTTTTCTCAGTTCTGCCATGGTAGATAATAATGTTCAAGGGTGCACCCAGAAAGGAGGTGGGTAGTAGTATTGGGTTCATGGGAATCATGGAATCATAAAATGGTTTGGGTTGGAAGGGGCCTTAAAGTTTTTCTAGTGCCAACCCCTGCCACGGGCAGTGACACCTCCCACCAGCCCAGGGTGCTCCAAGCCCCATCCAACATGGCCTTGGACACTCCCAGGGATCCAGGGGCAGCCCCAGTTTCTCTGCCCAACCTGTGCCAGGGCCTGCCCACCCTCCCAGGGAATGATTTCTTCCCAATATTCAATCTAACCCTGCCTTCTGGCAGTGGGAAGCTATTCTCCCTGTGTCCTGTCCCTCCATCCCTGGTCCCCAGTCCCTCTCCAGCTCTCCTGGAGCCCCTTTAGGCCCTGCAAGGGGCTCTCAGGTCTCCCTGGATCCTTCCCTTCTCCAGGTGACCCCCCCAGCTCTCCCAGCCTGGCTCCAGAGCAGAGGGACTCTAGCCCCGTAGTCAAATTAGTGGCTCTATTGTGGTCCAGCCCCACCAATGTCTGTTTTCACTTTGCTGCTTTGACATATCACTTACCTTGGAATTGCTTACTCTGGGCTCAGGTTTGGATCAGTTGCTCTTCTCAGCTCTGAGAAACACAACCTAGTAGACTTTATACGTTATTTTTTTTTACACAAGATGTTTTCTTTCATCCTGGTATGTTATAAATGCCTGTTAAGTTAAAACTGTGTTTTACAGTGCACTGCCCAATACTCCCAATGGTCTCAAGTTGCACCAGGGAAGGTTCAGGTTGGATATTAGGCAGTTTCTTCACTGAAATAGTGGTTAAGCATTGGAACTGCCCAGGGAAGTGGTGGAGTCACCATGCATGTGTTCAAAAAATTAGCAGGCATGGCACTCAGTGCTATCGTTTAGTGGGCACAGGGGTGTTCAGTCAAAGCTTGGATTTGATGGTCTTGGAGGTCTTTTCCATCCTTTTCTATTATGAAAACACCTACTAAGTAGCCTAATTTATCAAGTTGCAGAACCCTTCAGATGCCAAGTTCACCTGGTTCTATAAACTTTTTTGATTTAACTGAATTCATTATTAACTTCCATAAATGTACTAGAAATTTATATGCAGAATGGAAAGAGTTGTCATACTCTGTATAGACTGCTATGGGCCAGCTTGAGTGTGAATGCTGTTCATTGAAACATTTAATTCAGATAGTTTGAATACAGGAACTCAGTGTTAAATATCTATTTTTGATGATTTCAAAACCGATTTTCAGGTGCAGTGCAGGACAGCCTTTGCCTTCAGTGGAAAAGGCAAAATGTTCAGCCCCAAGGGTGTCAAACAGGGAGCAGAGCCTTCAGAACCCAAGGCTCTCTCATCTCTTGTACAAGACCAGGAAGGCTCTGTGATCTTTAAAGTCAGATTATATATCTTCATTTTTCCCAAGCTCTCAACCACAAGGTTCCAGAATTGTTAGTTAATTTTCAGTGAATTTAAATAGTTTATTTGATGACCTAAGGGAGGGAAATGTTTGAAAACATCCAAAAATGACCTTTAGGAAATGTAATTTATTTTTTTCTCCCAGAGGAATTTTCTGCCACTTTATTCTGCTGTAAATTTTTTTGTCAAATGTTTCACAGTCAGTCACACAGAGAAAATGACCAAGTCAGGGAATTTGCAGTTTGAATCCCAATATAGCATGGGATACCACCTTAAAATTAAAGTATCTATATGTCACAAAGATCTGTAATGTTTTACTTCCTTTTCATTTTTCTTCTTCTTTCCAGTTTGGATTTGAATTTACAGGGAACACTGCAATGGTGTAATTGAAATAAGTTATTAAAATGCCACTTAAAATATCTCCTGTTTATGGAAACTTTTTCACTTGTAGCTCTCTTTCTAAAATTGTGAACTGTATTTTGGTACTGAGTTTTAAGATTCAGAGTTTATTTTTGTGTATCCTCATCATCCTAGCAATCCATGTAAATCATTCCAATCTTGACATTTTTGTGTGAGGTCTGTATCCTATAAACTGTTTATTAATGAAAGCATCTAAAGACTGGAATATAGAAACTGGAGTTTTTACTGGACTTTAAGGTCTTTTGATTAAAAACACATATCAGGATGAAATATTAATAGATCTGTAGCTGTGCATGTCCTGGTGTTCAGATGGACTGTGTGTCCAGAGAAGCTCTTGGATTCAGTTTGGGCTGTAGATCTCTTCACATCTGAAACTTAAAGCCCAGCATTGAAGAAATACACAAGAGTAACAGCAAAGTCTCAGTGTAAGAGTCTGGGAGAGTTTGCAGTACTGCCTTGTGTATTTACATGAAATAATAAGCTAACCTTATTTGCTGGCTGTTCTTCCTCAAATGTTCTCCTTGTTTGATTTTGCTTATTTAATTGTTATTCTGGTGGCAAAGGAACACCTGACAGTGCTATTGAGTGTACTGACCGGGGTGGTCCCCCGTGCTGCGAACCTCTGGTTGAGTTTCAGTGTTATTTTTGTTTTCCACTAGCTCAAATTATAGTAGAAAGATCAAAAATAGTGGAAAACAAAGCCCCTGTGCTGGAAGACTTAGAAATAAAACAGAAAAACCTGTGAGCCTACTGTATTTATTTGATAGTAATGAGGCTTGATAGAGGAGGAGAAGAGGATGAGGCGAGAAAGGTGAAGTAGTAAGGTGCAAGAGATCCAAGTATTTTGCTCCATGTTATACAGATCTGTGTCCATAACATGCATTTTTTGCTAGTTTTCCTCTTCGTTTGTATGTATACTCAGTGTAAAATGAGTTCTATTTTAAATCGGGAAGATGTGATTTTCTCTAGGACCGAAGGGAACAGCTGGAGCTGTGTCAGGGCAGGGTCAGGTGGGTTCTCAGGAGAAGGTTCTTCCCCCAGAGGGTGGTGGACACTGACCAGGGTCCCCAGGGC
The DNA here is from genome assembly GCA_035047865.1 of Dendrocincla tyrannina. Taxonomy (NCBI): domain Eukaryota; kingdom Metazoa; phylum Chordata; class Aves; order Passeriformes; family Dendrocolaptidae; genus Dendrocincla; species Dendrocincla tyrannina. Next base: position 4,226,424 of record JAWWMP010000167.1, read on the forward strand.
AGTGGGCACGGCCCCAAGGCTGCCAGAGCTCCAGGAGGGTTTGGACAATGGAACAGGGACAGGGGGGGATTGTTGGGGTGTCTGTGCAGGGCTGAGAGTTGGTCTGGATGAACCTTGTGGGTCCTTCCAGCTCAGGATATTCTGTGATTCTATGGCAGTTAATAACACAAAGTGACTGAGTCCCCCCGAAGACATTTGGTTGGTATTAGGCAATCACACTGTCTGCAGTGACTGTGGATGCTTCTTCATTCATTATTTCAGTCCTTCTGTTCCTGGTTTAGGTATTCCTGGCTGTGCTGGCTCAGCACAGCCTGCCTCACACATTTTAGGCTTGATGTTGTATCAGAGCAGAGTATGCACGAGGTAGTAATGCCAAGTTTACATCCCATTCTCTATGCCCTCTGGCCTCCATCCTTGCTTTCTGTCTCTCTCTCCACAACCAGCCTATGGTGTTTTTTAGTAATTTGTTTTCTTCTTCTCTCTCCCAACAGTTCCTGACAGAAGGCCATGATGCAAAGCAGAAGTGAGAAATGCCCAAAGCTGTCAGGATGTGAAAGCTTGCAATTACCTGTGCACATATTCACTGCTGGGACTCCTGGATTGACTCCAAAGGCTGTGGGAGATAATAGGGTTAAAGAGATCTATTTCTGATAAAGTTCCCTGACAAAACAACTGAGTTTTCCCTTCCCTCTTTCTTAGTGTGCAGCCACCTGCTCACCAAGGGCAAAAGGAAAGGTTGCCTTTGGGTTAAAGCACTGAGGTGAGATGCAGATATGCTGGATTCAGTTCTTCCTCCCCACGCTACAAAAATGCCATGGTTTATCAAGGGAGTTTGCAGTTGTTAAATGTTACTGGAGTTACAAGGACATGTAAATTTAATTTTCCCAGTTCTACACTGGGCCTCTCCATGGACACCCCTTTGTCGCGGGGGAGAAGCTTGCGTGCCCATATGAGTTTGCGAGCTGTGCTGGCGGTGGTACATGCCTCCAGTAGGGTCTCCCATGCTAGTCAGGTCTCAAATGAAGGGTCAGACAAAATGTGTCCATGGGCTGGACGGGCTCACTAGCTCCCCAGCAACCATCCTAGGACAAGGACAACTCTAAATCCAAACCCAGGCAGATGGAGCCTTGTAAGGCCATCCATCTAAGAGAAGGATACTCTAACCAAACCTATGTCCTGAGGACTTCGCTGCCACCGTCCAAGCTCGCTTGGTCCTGGCAGATGAACCTTAGGAGTAAAGGGTGGGGCCAGTTCTGTGCACGCTGTGCCTCGCCTAAAATATCCATTGCCCAGGCTCTAGGGATCTTCCCACACTCACAAAGCCCTGTAGGGACAGGTTAGGGACAAAACGGCACGTGAGAAGGTATGAGAAGTAGAAAAACCGGTTTTATTACAAGCAAATAAATTAAACGAGGGTTACTAACCTAAAGCTTATTTTTGTTTTTGATTGCTACTAACCTATAGGCGTTTTGCAAAAGTTGTAAGGCATCCAGTCCAGTTTAGGAATGTATGCCAGGGATTAAGCGTTCGGGAAAAGGGCATATTAATTAAGAATATAGGTGATGCAACTTCATGCCAC
>JAWWMP010000167.1:4228102-4243752 GCA_035047865.1 Dendrocincla tyrannina
TTGCAATCAGACTTGCCTATCTCACATTGGCCTTTTTAGCCACCAGTGTGCTTGTAGCAAGTGTGGGTAGAGCCCTTGTAAATCTTCATTAGCGAAGAGTAGACATGATGACACTGGGCACTATGATAGAGTTAATTCCAGTCTCCAACAATGTTCTTTTATTCCACACTCTGGAGGGAGCCTTCAAGAAAGATGGAGAGAGACTATTTACCATCAGGGCCTGGAGTAATAGGACAAGGGGGAATAAACAGAAGGCAGGGATAGATGATATATTGGGGAGAAATATATTGGGAGAAATTGTTCCCTGGGAGGGTGGGCAGGCCCTGGCACAGGTTGTCCAGAGAAGCTGTGACTGCCCCATCCCTTGATTTGTCCAAGGTCAGGTTGGAACAACCTGGGCTAGTGGAAGGTGTTCCTGCCCTTAGTGTCAGGTTGGAATGTGATGAGTTTTAAGGTCCCTTCCAACCCAAAACATTCTGTGATTCTGTGATTTATCATGCTCAGAGACACAGGCATTGCCATGAATGTGCAGAGGTGATGCCACCATTCACATGGGAATAGCCTGGCAGTTGCTTTCTAAGATGAACATGAATGGAAGAACATGGGAGCTGATTAGAAAAAGGAATTAAAATTGATAAACTGTAAGTAAGATCAAATTTCATTCAATAAAGAAGTATTCCTTTGTATCCTCAACTCAACAGGTTAGCAGAGTGTACAAAAGATTCATAAGAACAGGTAATCCTTCCTTATATATATTAGATGTCTATTGTATTTTAGCTTTGGATACTGGAGCATTATCTGTTTTATTGGGGGTAAGGGATGGTCTGTCTTTTTTAGTAGTTTAATCTTATAGCACATCTTACTTCAGAAGCAGCTGAAGCCTTTAAATGTTTAAAGGGAAGTGTAAATAATTCCATGGTCTGAGGACTGGCCAGTAGCGAAGTGTGGAACTTACAGCCCAGAAAGTGCTGAGCACCTTCTCTCTTTTCTCTTTGATTTGCATAGAAAACAAAGTTAGAATTCTCCTTATTTGTTGGAAATGGAGACAAATTCATTTGTTTTTTCTCCTGAGTATCACATTGACTGTGCTATACTTGTTTATGATACATACTTTAGTTGTCCTTAAAAAGAAAGACACAAAACCAGAACTACTTAATTTCTGTTTGATCTTGAGCATGGAAGGTCTGTTTGCAACAGCACTGGCTTAGTGATCTCATTCCCTATTGGCATGAAGAAGAAGTAAGTCCAGATAATGAGCAGCCTTGCCACTGAGTCATGAGGTGCAGAAATGGTCCAATCTTAGCCTCAGATTTTGACAAATACTTAAATTTAAGAAATCGCAGAGGTTTGATTGAACCAGTTTTGTCCTGCCAGTTTTAATGATGGCAAAGTGAGAATATTTATATAAAATGAATCACTTATTACTACATATGATCAGATGAGTGAACAGACAAAATATCCTAATCAGAATTATTTACTACACAATATAAATGCTAAAACTACTGGTAGTGTAGTATAAGACAGGACAGTGCACTATACTGAAGCAATTATTTCAAAGCTAGCCAAAAGAAATAATTATTATAAGTATTGATGTAACTCAGCCAGACCAAGGCTCATGGGGAAATCTCTCTCCCTCAGCCTCGAGGACTGTCCTTGAGTGGTGACCCCACCCAAGGGAGGAATCTCCACACACACACCCGAGAAGGGTTGTGTCAGAAGGACCTGATGTGTGGAAGGGGACAGGACTTTTATAGTATGAAGGGGTTGACTGGTCATCTCAAATTTACAGGCCAGCTACCAGCTTATCTGTCACATCCAGCTTCAGAAAGCAGGATGTGTGTCTGAAGTTTGGCAAACCAGGCTGGTTTTAGCATAGTTCAACACCAAAAAATATTACCATGGTGCTGCTGGTAACTCACCACAGAGAGCTTGCACTGTTTGCATTTATTGGGTAGGCCCTCCTGCCACAAGTAGACATAATGCATAAATGTATGACAATTGTGTTTGGTTGTCCTTAATCCAGCCCAAACTTTGCATTTACGGTAAGAGCTCTGTGGCACAGTCTGGGTGCTATAGATGGCTATCTATGGCCATCATTTATCAGTTCAGCACAAATAGTACATTCCTCTGAGAAGCAATGAGATGAAATGTTCAGCCCAAAAGGCAGACTAAGATCAGAGAGAACCTACAAAGAAATGCAAAAATAGCCTCAGGAAGGAAGAGTAAAAGAATTTAAAACAGACAATAGCCTTGTAAGAAGATTTCTGAGACTGAGATAACTAGTGGCAGGAGGTAATATTGTGCACACTCCTACACAGTCTGGATGCATGATTTTGTCTACATCCAGAAGTACATCATGAGTTTCACAAGGGCAAACTCCAGAACTAAACAATGGACACCCTTTTTTAATAATGCCATTGTGGCTGCCCCATCCCTAGAAATGTTCAAAGCCAGGTTGACGGTGCTTGGAGCAACCTGGTCTAGTGGAAGGTGTCCCTGCCCCTGGCAGAGGAGCAGAATGAGATGGTTTCTAAGGTCCCTTCCAACCCAAACCATTCCATGATTCTATGATAATCTGTGATTCTGAGCTGCAAGAGCCAGGGCTTAGTCTCTGTTCTTTAGGATAAGCAGAATTCTGAATTTGGTTACAGTGGCATCCTGGAGGGCCCCTCTCCCATTGAAAATTTGTTTTTTTCCTCTGTATTTGTTTTGTAAATTTTTAAAATACCCCAAGTTAACTGAATGCTAATGAATGACAAAAGCCTGCCCCCATGGAATGTTTATTAACTATTTATATTTAATTAACTTTGTTTTTCCTTTGGCTGAAAGCACTATGCTGCATTTGCTGCTGTTCTTGGAGAACACTCCTGTTGCTTGATGCTCTGCAAGTATTAGACTGATAGGATGCTTGTTTGCATCTTTGGAGCTCCTTGCAAAGCTCTGATTCTGGGAAATATAGGATTCTAAAAATACATGCAAATACAAACTTTCTTTTCCTTCTGGCCATTTATTTAAGTGCCAGAACTTGAAAAAACAGCTGTAAATATTTACAGACACTCTTTGAAGTTATAGCCTTGTTTTCCACCAGAATCCCTGTTTTAGCAGGTTTTGGCTGACTGAATCCTGCTCAGCACCTTCCACAGACTGGGAAAGCAGCTTTCCCTTATGTGTTTGCCTTCAGCTCTAGTGTTGAGCCCAGCACTGAGGGGCTTGTTTTACTGCGGGTATTCATTCTTTTCTCAACTATTTCAGCTCCCTGTGGTCACTGCTTTTGTCAGGTGAACTACACGTGTTTTTGAAAAGTCTGAATTTCAAGCTGTTCTGCCAGTTTTAATGGCTCTGATGTTGTTAAAATAGACCTGTAGTTACAAATTCAATCGAGAGACACAAATTTACCAGAGAACTTGAGGCTGCAGGAAAATTAGAATTTCTTTTCTACTGAAAAGAACAAAAGGAAGATTATATTTCTTGGTGAAACAGATATTTTGTTTCTCTTCTTTCTTGCTTGCTTTTCATTTTCAGCTTTATCCTAGCATTCAGAAATCACAGTGCCCGTGTAAGGGTGGTTATTTGTGTGCACCTTTCCAAGGTGTCTGTTCTTGGAAAGGTACTGTGGTAGCACAGTAGTGTATCCTAGCATCTCTTTGTAGGATGCAACATTCCTGGCTTGAATTGCAACTTAGGAAAGAGATAAAAAATACACTCCTACATTTTGAATTATTGTGTGGGAAGATGAAGTAAGGTTACGCATTGCTAGAGTGTTGCCCAAAAAAATCAGTGAGATATCTAAAGATTGTTAGCTTTTCCTGGAGCTTGAGTAATATTTATGTTCTTCTGTAGAGTTATGTGCACGGCTAGTTCCTTTTGCTGTAGAAAGTAAGTAGAACATTTTGTGAGATGGATTTTAGTGAAAAACCTCTCTGCTCTTGCTAAGAGTTTGGCATTGCTACTTCTAGTTCTGAAAGAGAAGTGAAAGTTGTATACACAAATACATGTTAACAAACCTAATGCAAACCTAAATCTTTAGAGCAAATGCTACTGTGACACGAGACACACTGGCTAGTAGTGTTTAATTTAAATGGAGACTCGCCAGTTCACGGGAACCTAAAGGAGAGCTATAAATAAAGTTTGTAAGGTGGTGGGAGGAGGAAGATAGATCCTTAAGGAGAGATTTATACATGAGAGTGCAGGATATCTCTAGGAGGAGAGCTGAGGAAGCATGAGTTGTGTCTTGCTGCAGCCTAAAGAACAGATAGAGTCAACAGAAATAGTCTTAGATGAGTGTAACAGAATTGGGGATCGTGCTCTTGGTTTGGCCAATAAAATTAGGAATGGCATGTTGTCTTAAAAACAATCTGACATGAAAGGTCTTTGTGTGTTTCCCTTAAGCCCAGCAGAGGAATGTGAGTTCCCAAGGATGGAGCAGGGCAGTGTCAATGAGGTCAGGGTTGTGGTTTGGATGGGGGTGGCAGATTTCCTTGGCACTGTCCTGTTTGTCCCTCAGGGAGGATGTGGAGCTGGACCTGCAGTTTGGGCATTGACTATGAACCCTGAGCAGAGGATGGTCCTGTTAGTGCCTCATTAACCTATCCCAGGTTCTTCTGCAACTCTGGGGACCATTGTTGCCCACTCTAAGCCATTTACACAAGAACCTTGCTCAGCAACATGATGTAGGGGTGAATCCAAAGGCGCTGTGTGTTGGCTGTGGCTGAGCTGGAGTTCATTTCCCCACGGCAGCCCTCTCAGGGATGTGCTTTGCATTGGGAGCTGAAAGGGTCCTGACACACCAGTGTTTTGGCTGCTGCTGAGCAGGGCTGGCACAGCATCAGCACTGTGACATCCCTTCCCCAGTGGAGGGCAAGATCCTGGGAGGGGACACAGCCAGGCCTGCTGATCCAAACTAACCAAAGGGATATTCAAGACCATGGGATGTCAGCTCAGATATAAAAGGCAAAGAAAGGAGCAGAAAGGGGGGCTGTTTGTAGTTTCCAATGGCTGCCTGCTAAGAAACCATTATGTGTGCTGAAGCCCTGATCTGGGGAAAGTGGCTGGACATCATTGCTGATGGGAAGTAGAAAACAAACCTTGTTATTTTTTGTTTTGTTTAGCTTTGCTTTGATTTGTTTTGCCTTAATAAACTGCCTTATCCCAACCCACGAGTTGTTTTCCATCTTATTCTCTCTCCCTTTTATGGCTGGGGAGGGCAGTGATAGAGGGGCTGGGTGGCCACTTGGCCAAGGTCAGCCCACCACACTGATATATGGCCCCAAAAGTGAGAAAAAGAAAATTAGTACTGATTAAATTGAATTTCACAGACAGAAAGTTCACACTGTTTTTTCCATTTTTTAAAAAATATCCATTCTCACTGCCTATTCATTCCCCAGAACATTGTCTCTGACTGAAAGAACTTTTCTCATGTGAAGAAATAGTCTTGGAGGAGGCAAAAAAGATTGGTGCTGTTCTGGGTGAGGATGGGAGAAGAAGAAAATGATATTTCATCATGATAGGGATCACTTAAAAAAGAGGAAGATTTTATTTGGAGCATTGCCTTCTTGTTGCAGATTCATCGATTCCTGTCATGGATACTAGGTTGGTTAGGTTTTTTGTTTCCTTAATTTCTCCATGGCATAGTTTTTCAACTCAGGTTTTCTTTAAACCTGGCAAATGCAGGCAGTATTTTCAAGTGATCCTGCATCTCAGAGTTCACTTGGCAAAACTTTGATGAGTAAATACCATGCTTTGTGTTTTGTGCTTGTTGTAGCAGCTGTGCCTTCTCTGTTCTTCCTGGAGACTGATGGCAGAATTTGAAACTCTTGCTAATATAATTCCCTGTAGGTTATGGTCATATATCATTATTCTATCCAGCAAATGCTTTTCTTTTATAAAAGGGAATTGTAGTATCGTTTGTATTTATGGTCTTGTTCAAAGGAGTGATGTGAGGTTAATTGGAAGGTTAATTAGGAGAGGTTTATTCTAAAGGCAACAAGTCTAATCTCCACTCTCAGATTCATGGGAGAGCTCTTTTCACTCAGCTTTTCCAATAAAAGCAACATTCCTTAGAGATAAACATCTCTGACACAGCAGGCAATTCCATTTATTTCAAGGTGGTATAAGTTCACAGGACTACTCACCTGAAATACAGCAAGGGGGTTGTAGCTGCTCTGGTTGTGCTGTGCCAGCCACACTAATTCTTCTTCCATGTTATCACAGAAAATCAAAATCTTGAAACATGGGAGTCCAGTTAGGCTTCCTGACAGAGCAGCTGGAGGCAAGTGTGGCTTATCTTGCCTTTTTGGCAACCACAACAGAAATCCCAAGGTCAATAGCAACCTTATTGTCAAGGACTCCACACTTTTTTAATCAATAAGCATGAGAAAGATTAATTGTTTTTAAGATTAATAGCCAATCAGTACTGTAAGTGTAACAGTCAATGCTTGAGAGAATTTCATGTCCTTCTCCTGAGCCAAGCTTCACACAGCTCAGCACCTGGGGTTAATTCTGCAGTCAGGGATTAGACAGTGTAATGGTTCCTTCTAGGTCAGAGTCATAAAGACCATTTTAAATACACAGTGAATATATAGAACCTCCTGTGGCTGAATAGATACTGCTGTCCTCCCGTCTGCAGGGCTAGTCTTGAAGCAGTGTGGCAGAAGGGAGTCCAAGAAGCTCTTTCCTAAACTTGCTTCTGGCCCAATTACTTCATCAAGGTAGAATTAACCAAGTGTTTTTCTTCCACTCATCACTTTGGTACCTTTCTCTGCCTCTTCTCATCTCACTATTTCTCTTTCCTGTTCTTTGTGAGCACAGCAACAGTGGGAAGGAAAAGAAGGGGAGAGAGAAGTAAGTTCCAGAAGTGGTGAAAGGAGTGAGGAGAAACCACCAGTGGCACAGATGGAAGAGTCAGAGAAAATGGCACAGCAGCGGGAGAAGACGCACGTGGGATGTAAATCAAACATCAGGCAGCTGATCCATGTGCTTGGCCACACCACGGTTTCTGGGATGTTCCAAGCTTTGGGATCACCCATCAGGAGTTTCAGACTATGTAGTTGCAGCTAGTGAATGTTCCACACATCATTTATTATCTAAATTCCCATTTGTTTAATGTGCAGAAATAAAAACTAACTAAATAAATAAACCACATTTTAGACTGTGAATCCCAGAAGTCTAAGTGATGTGCTGCATGAGGAATGAGTACCCACCTGGTTGCTGAGAAGGGTAGAGTCTGCAAAGCAGGAGGAGCAGAGATGTGACATTTTAGTCCAAGCATGTGACTGTGCTGCAGATGCCTAAAACAGGCAGCAGGGTAAGAAGATGAAAAGGTGGTACTGAGGGCTCTTAAGTCTTCGACAGGATTCTCTAAGAGTACACTTAAAGACAAATGGAGCACTCCAGGAAGTCAGCTGATGGAGGCAATGAGAAGAGAGGCTGTTTTTGAAGTGTACTTTCTACCTTCCACAATAGTGTACTAATTATCTTTTAGTCTTTTAGTTTCAGAAAAAAGCATTCTATAAGTATCTCTCCATGGACACATTGTTCTACAGGCAAGAGCTGCCATTGCAATCTGGAAAATTTCCTTTATCTCTATATTAAGATTGTTCAAAAAATTCTTGCCACGTGATATGTTTCAGGGTTCAACAATCACCCTTTCCATCCCTTTTCTGTATTTAAACATTTCCTTCCCATCATCCCAATGTTCATTTTTACCTTAATTTTTATCAGGATTAAGGTTTTTCACACTTTCCCTTTTTGTATTTGTCCTTATCAGCTGTATATATAGTTTTAATTTCTATGTCTTCTTAAAATCCAGCAAGATATGATGTTTTAGAAGCTTGTTTCTTATAGAGGTCAAAAAAGAGGACATTGTATCTGGTACTGGTGCATGACAGCTTTTGGAAGGTGTTAATCTGTATTGATGTTTGCTCTACAAAAACGGAGTAAGCCTGTGGTCTGTCAGCATGAGGTACCACGGGGAGTGTCAAGTGTAGGAGCAAAGTGTTAGAAGATGCCTCTCCTCATTACAGCAGCAGGGCTGGAATTTGTCTTATCTGATTAATCAGCAGTTCACTTGTGAGGGGGTGTCCTTCCTCCTCTTCCTCCAGGTAATACTGAAACCCCTCCAAAATCCAATAGCAGGACTTTGTCGGGCAGGTCCTTCCTCTTTAGTCTCTTGTGTGTTTCAGCCCAGCTCTAGAGTTTAGGCGAGCTCCTGGCAGGCAGAGTCTCTGCCTTCCCACACCTCCTGCCCTGCTCACACACGGCCACTCAGTTCAACACTGTCTGCTCTCGCTCCCTGCTCCTCAGACCTTTCCTCTTCTGCAGCCCTTGCCTGGGAAAAGGCACATCCAACAGCCCTGTTAGAGCCTCTGTCAGGATTAACCCATACCTTTCCACACTGAAGACACAAGCACAGTCTGCTCTCTGCCACGGGGTAAATCCGTGCCTTCACCTTTCTGTACACTCTGCTCACCTGAGCTGTTGCCCTGGGGGAGATCAGCAGCCCACTACAGGTGCTGAAAGGTGAGTGCCACACTCCTGCAGTGTCAGGAATGCCATTTGGATGCCCTGGCAGAAATGAAAGAGCACGTCAGGGCAGAAGCAACACCTTCAGAGGTCCTGGAGCAGCAGCCGCCTCAGTTTTGTATCAGCTGTGTACAGCTGTGGCATTTCTCAGATATGTCTGCAACCAGGAGCCTAGACAACTTTGAAAAACAGCCTAAAATCTCATTCTGGATGTCTAGGCAGAAGAGCATGCTCCTTCCCAGTGCCCAGGTAAGACTGTGCTGGTCTCAGCATGCCATTCGCCTGGAGGGCAGACCATGACCACTCTGGTAGCCCAGCACTAGCACTGCTCTGGCCAGCAGTGTCAAACCCAGGGTGGTCCAGCCCTTTTATCCATGAAAAATCTACCATTCTGCCTAGGTTTGGTCACCTACTAACTTGTATAATCCCCACTCCTGCTTAGAGGTGTTGCCTTCACAGTATGTTAATTAATGGCATTTTGATGACGGCCAGACTCCTTTTCTGGATTAAGGGGAATTTTCTCCCCACACCCTTCTTTCCCAACTGTACAGACACTCAGGCAAAAAGACAGGTGCTTGATCAGACCCAGGTTACCTTTGTGTGGTAACCCACACAGGAATCGCTGTCCCTTTAGCTGGAACTGCTTTTGTCCTTTTCTTGTACTTCCTTTCCCTTATTTTTTGCAGGCTCAGATGTTTCTCACATAGCAGGGGCCTTCCCTCTTTTCCTCTTAACCTGTCAGATGGGGCAGTGATATGCACAGCAGACTCAGGGAATATTCAGTCCACTCAAACTATTCATGCTGTGCCAGAATGTATGGAGGGGCATTCACTGCTGTGCCAGCTGCCAACCAGGCTGCCAGGCACTGAGGTGACCATAGCCCTGTTCACTTGTGCTGTGGCACTGTAAAGTACCCACAGTGGAATTCTGCAGGGGATTAAGGAACAAAAATCATCCACCTCGGTCATTAAAGCTAAAAAGGTCTGAGTAAAAAGGGAATCGTCGGCAGCAGGGAGGTGACCACAGCCACGTTCAGGCACTGCCATCACCAATTAAAGGGTGGTCAAGGCATGGAATGTATCGGTGTGTAGCTTGGAGCATCAGTGCTGCATCAGGAAAGTAACAGGGAGCAGAGCAGGGGCTCAGGGGGAAGGTGGAGAGGTGGGGCAGAGGGCACTGGCAGGGGGAGCAGGTGAAGCCCTGCCCCAGAGGCTGGAGGTGCCCCAGTAAACAAGCTGTGGGTTATCACTTTGTGACGTGGTACCGCACTTAACATCTTTGCTTTCAATTTCACTCCAATACTTGAAGCCTTAGAGCAGTACTTTGAGATTGGTTTTGTTTTGAAGGTGAGAGTTTTGAGAAGCATTTGATTCTGAATATCCACGTCTCTCTGTCTGCTTTCTCCTCTCAACGAAGACATTGCGGCATTCTGAAATTCCCAGCTGCATTCTTTTCTCTTGTATATTTAACTTCAGGCATATGTTTTCTATATGAGTAATAGTGAAAAATGACCCCACACTCAGAAATCATTCCAGTAACTCCGATAACAATGAAACAACAAATTTCAAGGATCATCGGCCTCTCCAAACGTTCATTGTGTTAACAGGCACAACAGCAAAATAATCATCATTAGAATAGTAATTTCGTTCCAGCAACCTTCAAACTCCTGCTGTGCCACTGTATTGGCAGTCTCTGTGCTGGGTTGATGGAAGGAGAGGGTGATTCTACTAACTAAGTTTCAGAATAATTGAAGAAGATTTTTTAAGATACAAACTTTGCTTTGATATAGGAATTTCAAAGGTGAATGGAAGCTTCAAAGGAGACACTGGGAATGCAAGGATTGCAGGATTGAGCTCTTAGTGGTGGGTAGCTCTTGACTTCAAATTGTTTCCTGTGAAGATACTGGTTCGTCTTTTCATACCAAAAATATGTCAAAACAAGAAATTTAATGTATTCAGTTCTCTTGGATGCCATATGTAGCTGTCGTTTCCATGATTTAATGTATAAACATGAGAAGGCATCTTTGCCATGAAATTATTTTAGCAAATACTGTCTTACTTCTAAGTGCTCCTGGAAAATTGACTACATCTTTGGAAACCCGAACTACAGAGACTTTTAAAAATGCATAAACACTAATGTGAATTGCCTTTGGTCTGGTGTGATTTCTAGACTGAGCTGTGAAAAGTTGTCCTGTAGAGGTGGAAAACTATGGGTAACAAAAAGGAAACTATAAAAATGAAAAACTTTTACGTTGCTATGGATTCCAAAAGCTCAGATACTTGGCAGGTTTCTTGTCCTCCAAGTACCTTCCTTCACACTCCTTTTGATGTAGAGATTCATGCAGTTGCAGAAAAGCAGGACTCAAAAAGTAAGAGGTTTCCAAAGTTGCCTCCATTCCAGATCTACTCAGCTTCTTTTGTTCCTGAGAGGATGGCAGAAATCCCACAGTCTCCCCGGCATATCTGTTCCAGGACTTTGCTGTCTTCATGACTGAAAATATTATTCCAGGCTCTAACCAGAGACTGTCTTTCTGCCTTTGATGTTAGCCCGTTCATGTTGTATGCTCCTGTGAAGAATGTCATTGGAGATGTTTTTCTTCATTTTGGTCTGCTGAATCTAACACAACCCAAATACACCCACACCCAAGACAAGCTTTTGGTATGACTTGTGTGCACCTGGCCATTTGCATAAACCATGACATGTATGTTGAAAACAGAGGCTCTAACAAAGATTCTAGTACCTGCTATAAAGAAGTATTTAACATCTGAATTTTAATGAAGTAGCTGTAGAAATTTTTTACTTTATTAAATATTATCTGCCTGCTCACACATGAATATTGGGCACATCCAACTATTTTTGCTCTAAGTCACACAGGTCAATTGAAAAATTGTTAATTTTCATTAAATTAAATTAAATTAATTAAATTAAATTAAATTAAATTAAATTAAAATTGCACACCTTGATATTTTTAGTATTCTTCACAAAGCTTTTCCACCATTGCTATTGATTTCAGATTTTTTACCTGTCTAGGGAATGGGAAGATTAATGAATAAACTCTGTTCTTTCATACTACAGTTTAGTCTAATTAGATGATGGGATTAGCCACTGAGCACTGTGACGGTGTGTCTTTGACAAGAGTATTAAAAAAAGCAACAAACCGCCCCCAGTTTTCCTGAATATTCAAGGAGAGAAGCCTAGTGTGTATCAGTGTGTTTTGCTAGGGACAAGAAAAACTTGGTGATGATTTGAGAGGAGTATCAGGGCTGTGATGAATGGGAGAGGAGTGTGACCAAAGGCAGAGGCAGATGGATATGTGCCACTGTAAAACAACTGACTTTTCCTTCCAGAAACCATGGGCAAGGGACTGACAGATTTTAGAATCTCTATAACAATCATTAAAATTGTTCAGTCAAGAGGATAATGATGCTTTTAGTGATCAGAGATCAAGATGCTTTTCCATAGACTTAAGTATTGCAAAACTCTCAAATTCATAAATTTAGGAAAATGCCTTTTCCTAAAAGCCAAAGCAGACAATAATATCAGAAATAACACATCCAAAGTGTTTTCCTTTGGAGAGGCTGACTGTGCCTCTGTGCAGTACTTTGCTACTAGCTCACAGCTGATCCTTTTTTCTCTTGTGTTTTTCTAGTTTTAGTAGGTTCCACAATGGATTCCTTTTGTACTCAACCTGTTTACTTTTTATTATCTTTTTTTTCCTCCTCAGAGTTTATTTTGGTATATTTAACAAGTGACAGGACAAGAGAAACAGCCTCAGGTTGTGGCAGGGGAAGTTTAGATTGGTTATTTGGGAAAATTTCTTCACAGAGAGGGTTGTAAAGCACGGGAACAGACTGCCCAAGGCAGTGGTGGAGTCACACCTAGAAGTGTTCCAAAAATGTGTGGTTGCAAGGACATGGTTTAGTGGTGAACGTGGTGGTTGTGCTGAGCTGATGGTTGGACTTGATGATCTTTGGGGTCTTTTCCAACCTCAGTGATTTGTGACTGTGATTTGATGCCTGATCCAAATTCCCCTCTGGGCACCGCCAGGGACCTTTGTTCTCCTGGAAGCAGGGGCCAGTCTCTGGGCAGTGTGTTGGGATGAGTGCTGTGTTCCTGGTGCTCACAGGTGGGTGTGCACCTGCACTGATCCCAGAAGAGCTGCTACTCCTGCGCCTGTTCTTTCTCCCCTGCTCCTTCACCTTCCCTCCACTGCCTCGCCCTCAGCAAAGCAACCCTGGCTTTGTGTCATAGCAAAGTAGTTGGAAAAGATTGATTTTCTATTCTCCTGGTTAAAAATCAATTATATCAATGTTGGAGAACTTGAACCATTTCTAAAAACACCTTCAGTTTGTCTCAACCTGATGACCCCGAGGTTATCGGGTCTGCTCCCGGCCAGTGTCAGACTGGTGAAAGCAGAACCAGTGCCTTGCAGCATTCCCAAGTGTCTGTAGCAGCTGTGTCATAGAGCAAAAGGGATTGTGATAGTTAATGGCAAAATGTTGAGCTGAAGAGGTGTTACAGCAGCAATATCTGTATTATAGAAGAGAAGGGATCTCTTCTCCAGCCATTACAGCTCAGTTTGTGGAAGAACAACAACAGCAAATTACTCAAGGTTTGCCTGCAGAGGAGTTGGTGTGGCTGGGAATTTAACAGAGGTATTTTTAAAAGGTTTTTGTGCATTGGAGAAGGAAACCTGCAAGAATGACTCTCCAGCCTGTGTTTAGATAATGTGTCCTTTCAATCACTCAGCCCCTACTGTTAAATCTCAGTGGATATTCCTGTTTATACACAGGGAGCTTTGGTCTGGCTGGCAGAACCTCACTGCCGTGGTAGGGCTTCAGCTCACTGCTGGGAAACTGGCTGGAACACATATCCAGACTAGAAAGCAATGGTATTTTAATGTTGAGATTCTCCTTTGAAACAGCAGGAGAGATAATTAATGCCAATCAAGAGCTTTGTGGAAAAAAATATTGTCTCAAAATTTGGGGCAAGTTTTCAGGTGATTACAAGTGTAGATTATAAAAGCAATGGCAATGACACAGTGTGTTTAGACTGTTCTAAAGCGTGACTGAACAACGCATGACATCCCTTTAAGATATCTGTTTCCAGTGCTGTAAACTGTCTGTACTAATCCTTTTGAATAAAGCATGATGGCATTGCTAATAAATATGTAGATGATAAAAGTTGGTCGCTTTTCAGGGAAGTTTATGCAGCCAGATCTAGTTCCTGTAATCAGATCCAGGTGATACTATATCTGTATACCTTAGAGGCTGAATTTCTGGGGGATAGCACATCCAGCTCTTGTACCTGAGGCTGCAGCTCCTGGCTGAACAGGAGAAAAAGTGCAAGACTGAACTATGCCATGCAATGAAAAGGAAGGAACTATTCCTTTGTGGTTAACCTGAAAATAACAAGTCATGAGTTGTTTTAAGTCACTAGTAATATGAAAGAAACTTAATGGTAGCTGGTTCTCTATTTCAGATGGAAAAAAACCACAAAGCAGCAAACCTTTCTGTCTAGAAACTGAAATGCTGAGACAAGTGTAGTGTTTTAGCAGTGAGGGGAATTAAATACTGCATTTAGTTTTAATTTTTTTTTTCCTAGGGGTAGATTCTCCAGAGATGCTGCTGTTCCTTTAGAATATCCATCAGAAAAGGCGCAGGATAGCTTATCCTGGGTGGAAAAATGAGTTAGATGGTGTAAAAAAGTCTCTTCTACCCCACAGTTCTGTGATGCCACAGATTCTCCAACACTGAAGTGTTCCTGATGGTTCTTTTTAATGGCAAATGCGCCTAGTTTGAGAAGCTAAGAAGTTTCAGATCAGAGCACTTTCAGTGTAGCATTCAGTAATCCAAACCTTCCAGGCAGCATTTCAAAGACTCATGGTGTGCAGAAAATGCCCCAAACTTGTCTTTCCCATTTTGTATTGACTGGTTTTCATGGGACATCCTGTGCTATCAGCAAGATTTTCAAGTGACAAACCCAAATATTTGTCCTAGACCTGTATGCCAGCAGTGGACAAACAGGAAGTTTGAAGAGATTTGAGACAAACTACTAAATGAAATGAAAAATAGATTATTTCGAGCTGTGAATTCTTATTACCTGCAGATCTGACTTATCTGTATTTCTTGTAATTAAAAATTTAAAGCTTAATACTAAATTCCTAAAAAAAATATTAATAAAGCCTATTAAGCTGAACTGTGATTTCCCATGAGCTGCTGAGGCAGCCTTCGGTTGATTTTTCTGATTTCATAGTTTTGTGTCCTTTCCAGGAGATTTGTTGCTTTTAAGCCAGAAGGTTTGGATTTTTGTGTTTGTTTGTGTCTCTCTGTGTCAGAGCACGGTTAATACCAGAGCTGAACTTCAGATTGCCAGCCATGGCCAAGTAGTTAGCACTGAAAATAGCCCAGTGGGAGCAGGTAGTCTCTTGGTATGGTGCTTCTAGCACCTCACTAACCAGACCCAGAGGTTTCCAGCTATGAGCAAACACACTGCAGTAAAAATGGAGTCTTAATTAAAAGACTTTGTTTGACTGTCTGTCCTGTGATTTCTACTCTGCAACCAATGGACTCACCATAGACTTCATATTGTCTCTGTTTCCAGCCACTTGGCTATTTCAGCTCTTGAAGTGCCATGGATTAGACACACTCTGGGTGTTTGTACATACCTAGTGCAGCTTGATTAAAGCATCTAGATACTAAAACAGAGTGGCCAACAGAATCACCAAGCAGAAATAAGCCTAAACTCTTTATTTTGATATACACTGTGATGCCTCTGGCTCATGACAGCCACGCTTTGTTTGCTGTTGGTGTGACAACACAATACCTCTGAAGTTTTTTTTCTGTAGCTAAACTGGAATGGATAAGAAATAGAAACAGTTTTCCTACTCCACCTGCTGCTTCCAAATAGCTATATTCTAGCTTTCAAATTTTAGCTTTATTTCTCTCTTCTATAATTGTGGGCAGCAATTCGAGGGAGGTGATTCTGCCCCTCTGCCCCCCAGGTGAGACCCCACCTGCAGAGCTGCCCCCAGCCCTGGGGGCCAGCACAGCAAGGACAGGGAGCTGCTGGAGAGGCCAGACGAGGCACCAGCATGGTCAGAGGATGGAGCAGCTCTGCTGGGAGGGAAG